>CAJFCV020000001.1:14022016-14622016 GCA_904066235.2 Bursaphelenchus xylophilus | reverse complement strand
AATGGGGCTAGTCGATGTTTAAAAAATTGTCTTTTTCCATTTTTCGACTCAAAAATCTCTAAAAATCGGGTTTTCAGAACTGCTCCCAGTTCATCGACGGCCCCCGACTGGTGGCCGCAATGGGTTGCCGGATCCTGACCGACGAGAACGGCAAACAAAAGTTGGTGCCGCTGGTGGAGTTGGTGGCCGCCAACAATCCCCCAGCGAACGCCCCGAACGCCTCGGGCAACTGACTGTAAAAATAGGAAGAGTTCTCAACTGCCTCGGGTCGGAAATGTTATCGAATATATGTTCTAGATGCTTAATGGTTCAGATTTTCGGAGTTGTAGGGTCTTCGAAGGGATTAATCGGGAGTTTTTGGAAAAAATTTTGAAAATTTTTGGAATTTTTGAAAATTTTTTTGGAATTTTTGAAATTTTTTAAAATTTTTGGAAATTTTTTGGAATTTTTGAAAAATTTTTTGGAATTTTTGAAGAATTTTTTGAAATTTTTGAAAATTTTTTGGAATTTTTGAAAAAATTTTTTAATTTTTGAAAAATGTTTTGGAATTTTCGAAAAATTTTTTTAATTTTTGAAAATTTTTTGAAAATTTTTGGAATTTTTTTTTAATTTTTGAATTTTTTTTCGAATTCTTGAAAAATTTTTGGAATTTTTGATGATTTTTTTGGAATTTTTGAAAATTTTTGAAAATTAAAAATTTTTTTTGGTCCTAAAAAGTAATGAAAATCCGATTTGAAGGCTGTAAATTTGATTTTAAACAATATTTTTTATGTAGATTTATTTTAAAACAGTTATTTATTCAAAAAAAAGTTTAATTTATAAACCAAATTTACCGATTTTTTTCGAGATTTTTCGGATTTTTTAGGCTAAAAATCCCGGTTTTTCCCCAAATTCCCGAACTTTCCCCCCTCCCAAAATGTCTCCAGAGAATTTCGGAAAGTCCGAAGCGATTATTTATTCTATGTATGTTATCCTTTCCAGCTGTTTGTAACTACACATTGACGGGTTGTTAAACTATATTAACGTTTTTACTCGAATTTCCATCATTTTTCGTATTTTCCATCTCTTCATTATTCGCTCCTGTTCATCTCCTGGTTCTTGTTACAATTACCGGGCTAATTTTTTTTTTTGAATTGAATAAATGAAATTTTTTGAATTTTTTGGATCTTTTGGATTTTTTTTAGAAAGATTTTTTTAAAATATTAAATTTTTTGTATGTAAAATATGATCGTTGACCATTGTTATGTAGTGTTGAAGATAGTTGTAAATTTTATTTTGAGTGCACTGTGCAATTTTTTATTTTTTTGGTCACTGCACAGTGCAAAAGAAATTTTTTTATTTTTCGCACTGTGCAAGGAGGATTTTGCAAAAAGTTGTGGTAGATATAGAGCCTGTTAGATACGAGGAGTAAGTTTACAAAGCTAAAATTTACGAAAATCTTTCTGGCACAGTGAAATTTCCATCTCTTTTGGATTGCACAGTGCAAAATAAATTTTTTGGTTTTTCGCACTGTGTAAGGAGGATTTTGCAAATTTTTTTGTGGAAATACAGCCTGTCGGATACGAGGAGTAAGTTTACCAGGCTAGAATTTTCGAAAATCTTTGTGGCATAGTGAAATTTCCAAATATTTTTGATTGCACAGTGCAAAATAAATTTTTTAATTTTTTGCACTGTGCGATAAAATTTTCGAGAATCTTTGGACAAGAAAATTTTGGTTAGGAACAGAAATAAATTTGTGGTCAGTCGAGAGTGAAGAATGTTTCCATTGGACTGCAAAATTGCCAATTTTTATTCATCGCACTGTGCGAAATCTTGATTTTGGTTTTTCGCACTGTGCAAGGAGGATTTTTCCAATTTTTTGACAGATATGCAGCCTGTCCGATACCAGGATTAAATTCGCATCGCTAGAATTTCCGAAAATTTTTGTGGCACAGTGAAATTTCCAAATTTTTTTGATTGCACAGTGCAAAATAAATTTTTTGGTTTTTTGCACTGTGCGATCAAATTTTCGAGAATTTTTGGCCATGAAAATTTTGGTTAGGCCAAAAAATAAATTTGTAGGCTCTCGGGAGTAAATAATTTTTCCATTGGACTGCAAAATTGCCAATTTTTTCGCTGCACTGTGCGAAATTTTCATTTCGGTTTTTCGCACTGTGCAAACAAAATTTTCAAGTTTTTTTGTTTTTAAATTAATTATCAATGATCAATTGAGATGATTTCACCACCAAGATTTTATTTCCGTTGTTCTACTACCACTTTTTTGATAAAATTGTAAAAATTTTGAAATCTGATTTTTCCAATTTTTTCGATTTTCAATTTCAAAAAGAAGAATTTGACAAGTTTCCTGGGCCCTCAGCAGTTTGTTATTCCTGGCCGGGGCCCATTCCAGAAGAGTTATGCAATCCAATTAAATTGATCATTAAGGTGCAGATAAAAGGAGGCCAAATCAAAAGATTTGTTTAGCGGGTCTGGGTGGTCCGATCTCCGATTGTCCGGAAAAGCGGGGTATTTATGACTACTCGGGAATTTGCCGGTCATATTTCCCATTAATGTCTCAATTTTTTGCAATTTATGAGCTTTGGGTTACGGTAGAAATAAAAGATTTTGAAAGAATATGCGTATTTTACAAATATTGGAAATTTTTTTGCAGAAAATTTTTTAGTGCAATTTGCTATCCAATCGACTCAACAATCTTTTTTATAACGCAGATTCAAAAAAAAATATTTTTTTTGGTCCCGCCACGAAAACTTGGAAAGTCGAAAATATTGGTTAAAACATGTCCAGACCATTTATGGGCTCTAATAATAAGACACTGATAATTTTTAAACCGATTTTTTGACTTTTCAAGTTTTCGTGGTGGGACCAAAAACGATTTTTTTAAATTTCGTATATTTGAAAATCGGTTTCCCAAAGGAAATAAAAACAATTTTTTTTCTCGTGTTTTCACATTTTATTCCACGAAAAACGCCTTGTTGCCAAGACTTTTTGGCCATAAATCTCGCAGACACGTAAATTTTTCAATTTGTTTCCAAGGATCTCTAATTTGCGTTTTTCGAATTAAAAGTGGAGTAATTTTAGGCTACAGTATCTTCGACTTGACTTTAAAATAGATTTTTTTTTATTTTTTGCATCGTGCAATAAGTTATATATTTCATTTGCACAGTGCAGACAAAAATTTTCTTGCACTGTGCATTTGGAAAATTGATTTCCGCACTGTGCAAGCAACATTTTTTCGCACCGTGCGAAAGTCAAAAAATTTCGCACAGTGCAATGGGAAAATTTATTTTTGCACAGTGCAAAATTTCTTGAATTCCATCGATTGCGACCCCGCACGGATTGCGACCCAGCATCGATTGCGACCCAAAATGGGGTAAAGCGACCCCGGGATGAAAATTCTTTGATTCTTTTCGGGAAAAACTTGCTTTAGGGGTTTTCGAGGGTGCTGATTTCGGAAATGATGTTCATTTTTTCTGAAACTTACTAGTTTTCCTTAAGCAGTAGTGTTAAAAAGTAATTTTTTTAAATTTCTCCAAAAATACTCGATTTAGGGGTTTTCGAGGATGCTGATTTCGAAAATGATGTTCATTTTTTCCGAAACTTACTAGTTTTCCTTAAGCAGTAGTGTTAAAAAGTAATTTTTTGGAATTTTTCCAAAAATACTGGATTTAGGGGTTTTCGACGGTGCTGATTTCGAAAATCATGTTAGCTTTCCTCTTCATAGTACTATCTGGTACTATACAGTGTAAGGTGAAAATATGGCTCTTGGCGTTAATGGTGTTGTTTTGATGCTTAGTACTCCTCAAAAACACGTTTTATATAATTGGTACTGTCTGGTACTATGTAGTACAAGGTGAAAATAGGAGTACTAAGGAACAGAACAACACCACTAACGCCTAAAGGCCAAATTTTTACCTTGTGCTACATAGTACTAGACAGTACCAAACAGTACCAATTATTCAAAACGTGTTTTTGAGGAGTACCAAACATCAAAACAACACCATTAACGCCAAATACCATATTTTCACCTCGTACTGTGTAGTACCAGATAGTACTATAAAGAAGAAAGCTAACATGAGTTTCGAAATCAGCACCCTCGAAAACCCCTGAAGCAAGTTTTTCCCGAAAAAAATCAAAGAATTTTCACCCCGGGGTCGCTTTACCCCATTTTGGGTCGCAATCGAGCGGGGTCGCAATCGAAGGATTCCAAATTTCTTCGGCACCGTGCAATCGAAAAAATTCTTGCACGGTGCGGGAAAATTATTTTTTAGCACAGTGCAATCAAAAAAATCTTGCACAGTGTAGTTGAAAAATCATTTTTGCACAGGGCAAGAAAATAATTTTTTTCGCACCGTGCGGTCGGAAAAATGTTCGCACTGTGCAAAAATTCATTTTTTTCGCACAGTGCATTCAGAAAAATCATTTTTGCACCGTGCAAAATTTTTTTTTCTCGCACTGTGCGGTCGGAAAAATTTTTGCACTGTGCAAAAATTCGTTTTTTTCGCACTGTGCAGTCAGAAAAATCATTTTTGCACAGTGCTAAAAAATAATTTTTTTTTGCGCAGTGCAGTCGAAAAATTTATTTTTGCACAGTGCAAGAAAATAATTTTTTTCGCACTGTGCGGTCGGAAAAATGTTTGCACTGTGCAAAAATTCGTTTTTTTCGCACTGTGCAATCAGAAAATTTATTTTTGCACAGTGCAAAAAAAATTATTTTTCAGTGCAGTCGAAAAATTTATTTTTGCACAGTGCAAAAAAAATTATTTTTCAGTGCAGTCGAAAAATTTATTTTTGCACAGTGCAAAAATTTCTTTTTTTCGCCAGTGCAATCGAAAAAATTCTTGCACTGTGCACAAAATCTTTAAACTTTTTTTTCAAATTGTCAACTCTCCATCATTTTCCATCAAATGCGCGGCCGGAAGAAAGGAAAGGAGGCCAACTTCTCCTCTGATTTACCTTCTCTTTGACACCTGTGCGTTCAATATTGCTTTAAACCGGTGCGAAGAAAGGCCGGCGCCCGGATTGACCTTTAATCGAATTATTACAGTGTTCGAATTGCTGTCCATTAATTTCGCAAATTACTGGGCGGTAAATTGGGGGCCCGAAAGGGTGCGGGGTTGCGCAAGAGGCAGATGAGCAATTTCGAAGAGGGACAGATGGCGCCGGAAACGACAGCATTTAACCTGCCTTCCGGCGACGGATGGATGGGATTGCGCCTAATTGGGGATGGCCGTTGGCACTAATTTTTGATTGAAATCATTTCAATTTCGAGTTGAAGGGGAGAATTTTGGGTCTCGCAGCGAAAACTTGAATTTGTCGCAAATGGATCGGAAATGATTAAAATTGAGATTTTCTTATAAGAACACTCCTAAAATACAAGAATTTTTATAGTTCTTCAATTTCAATAATTAAAAAAAACTTTTTTTTGGTCCCGCAGCGAAAACTTGAATTTGTCGCAAATGGATCGGAAATGATTAAAATTGATATTTTATTCTTGGTACACTCCTAAAATACAAGAATTTTTCTAGTTCTTCAATTTCAATAATTAAAAAAAACTTTTTTGGTACCGCAGCGAAAACTTGAATTTGTCGCAAATGGATCGGAAATAATTAAAATTGATATTTTATTCTTGGTACACTCCTAAAATACATTAATTTTTGTAATTTTACAGTTTCAACCACATTAAAAAAACTTTTTTTTTGGTCCCACAGCGAAAACCTGAAGTTGTCGCAAACGGATCGGAAATGATTAAAATTGATGTTATTGGCTTCGTAGATTCTTAAAATACAAGAATTTTTGTAGTTTTCCAATTCCAACGACATTTCTAAAAATAAATTTTTGGGTCCCGCGACGAAAACCTGAATTTGTTTCAACGGAACAAACAACATTTAAAATTGATTTTATTCACTCAGAATACTTTTAAAATACGAGGTAGTCAACCGTTCTTTTATTTCAATACCATCCAAAAAATTGATTTTGGGTCCCACCACGAAAACTTGATTTTCCAAAAATCGTCTAAAATCCGATTGAGACATTCTTTTTCACCCTCTAAAATAATGTTTACAACAATCCAATCTCCGAGCACAATAGATCTATAATTTTATTGGTTCTTTTAAAATTATTATGCATCCGTTGTGAAGTGTCTCAATGGCGATTTTCAAATGAGAGAGAAAAAAAAGAATGTTTTCGGTGGAATATACAGGTTCTAATCGCTGCAGGCGGGCGATGAGGAGAGTGAGGAGCTGGGCAAGAACTGGCCGTTGAAGGGCTCTTGGCCGAAGGGATGGCCGTAGTCGCCTGAGGGCACGTCCAGGGCCGGCAAGTCGCCGTAGGCTGGGGGGTTCACCTGAAAAAAGGCGTATTTTAGATATGAAGGAGATGAGATATAACCTTGAAATTTGAAATATACATTGTCCATAGAATGTATTTTATTTATCAGTTACAATTTTCCAAAAATATTCCCAAGTTTTCGTTGCGAGACCATTTTTTTAAAAAAGCAAAATTCTCCTAAAAAATCGGGGTTCACCTGAAAGAATTCGTATTTTAGATATGAAGAGGATGAGGTAGAATCTTGAAATTTGAAATATATATTGTCCATAGAATGTATTTTATTTACCAATTACAATTTTCCAAAAAAATCCGCATGTTTTCGCTGCGAGACCATTTTTTCAAAAGTGGTCGAAATTGCCGAAAAATTCAAAATTCTATAAAAAATCGCAAAATTTCTAATTTCAATTAATCACTACTACTTTCACACCCTCTAAACTTCCCTACAATCTCGTTAACCCCCAAAAATTCCCTCAATTTTTCGCTGTAGGACCTAATTTTCCCAAAAATCACCAAAATTCGATTTCTTTTCTCAATTTCCAAATTAAAACCCCTCTTTCGCGAAAAATTAAAGTCACTATTATGCCTATTAGATCATTGTTTATACAATGCGTCAAGGGCATCCAGGTGGGCAGGCAAAAGGAGCCGAGGGATTAAGGAAGAGTGCGAACAAGTTCGAAAATGTTGACACAGCTGCTGGCAGCGCGCTTGATTTCCATGCTATTTGACTTTTTGTGGCGTATACTGTACTCTACTCTCTGTTTCAATAGTCTGCGATCGCAAAATTTTCGATTTTTTTCAAATTTTTCAATTTTTAAAATTTTGGTCCACCCTTGCCATAGCTCAAATTTTTTGATAAAATATGCCTTCATAACATTCTTGCTTCTTTGTCTACAATTTACAGACTGTTCTTGGCTTTAAAACCATCAAAATCTCGCTTTTTCCCGAAATTTCCCAATTTTTCCCTCGTTTTTTTCAAATTTTCCGTTTCTCCCTTACCATAACCGAATTCTGATGGTAACTCATGTCCTGAGGCGGGGTGGGTGTTCCATTGCCCCATAGATTCGTCGACTGTTGGTATTGTTGGATCTCGATGGGGTGCATCATGTTGTTGTCGAGCATGGTGGTGGGCGAGGTGGCCATGATCGGCCCCACGCCGCTTATCCGGACGCCATGAAGGGCTTGTTCCTGCAAAACAAGGCTTACACTCATTTTGCAACGTTCAGTGACCGACTTGTCATATCGTTTACTGAGTGTCCGAGGGTATTTGGATATCCATGACATGCGGCTTCAGATGGCTTAGACATCAGAAATCGGAGTTGAAAAAATTGGGAAAAACTTTGCCGAAAATTTATGAAATTAAAAAAAATTGTTGGGAAAGGCAGGGAAAGCCTCGAAAATACAGTGACAGACCTGATCCAGGGGCAAAAAAGGTGCCATTTTGAGTCCGGGAAGTATCAAAAAATGTGGCAAAATCTCTCCTTCTCCAAGTGAAAAAACTCCGGCTTCAAAAAGCGCCCTTCAAAACGGAGTTTTTTCACTTGGAGAAGGAGGCATTTTGCCACATTTTTTCATACTTCCTGGATGCAAAATGGTACGTTTTTTGTCACTGGATCAGAATCACTGTATTTTAGAGGCTTTCCCTGCGTTTTCCAACATTTTTTTTGATTTTCAAAAATTTTCGGCAAAATTTTTCGCAATTTTTTCAACTCCGATTTCTGATGTCTAAACCATCTGAAGCCGCATGTCATGGATATCCAAATACTCTCGGACACTCAGTAAACGATATGCGTATCGTGTGCTCTCTCTTGACTTTATAAGACGGCCATCGTGGGCCTCTCATGTTCGGCATGCCATCTGCCGCGGACAAATAAAAAAAAAAAGATTGCGCGAAAGTCGGGCGCAGCCTGTTGCGAGGCCAGGTGATGCCTGCTCCTCTCCCTTCGACTTTAATTGCACTCCGCATTCAAGAATTAGACTTTTTGATTCCCTCAATTTTACGGTTCAGCGGGTTTGAAGAAAAAATTCACCAAAATTGGCGGAAAATTTGATGTTCCCAAACTGTAAATAAAGTCGAAAATAGGCTACTGTAATTGTTGTTGATGGTAAAATCATCTGATAAACTCAAATAACTCAAAAATTTCCATTTCAAAGCGTTGAAATCAAAATCAAGTTTTCGCACAGTGCAGTCGAAAAAAATTCAATTTTGCACCGTGCAAAGGGCAAAATTCTGCGATTTTCACTGTAAAAAGCAAAATAAAATCTGCGACAAGCACTGTGCAATATACCAAAATTCAATTTTTATCGCACAGTGCGGAAACCCAAAACTTTTTGTTTTCGCACAGTGCAGTCGAAAAAATGCAATTTTGCACCGTGCAAAGCCCAAAACTCCGCGATTTTCACTGTGCATCGTAAAACAAAACCTGCGATAAGCACTGTGCGATAAAACAAAAGTCAATTTTTATCGCACAGTGCGGAGAACGAATACGTTTTGTTTTCGCACAGTGCACGAATTAGGTTCGTATTTTTTGCACGGTGCAAGTGCCCTAAGGGGATGAAAAACATAATAGCGACAAAATTAAAGACCATTCATCATCCTAGACCGCGAAATTTATTTAAAGCATATTCTTGCACCGTGCAATTTAACTGTCTTTTCTCTGCACTGTGCAAAAAATAAAATTGCCCAAATTTCGGTAAAATTACAGTAACCTTTAGTCGAAATTGTTTACAAAATCTTCCTAGCTTCCCATTAGACATTCTAGTAACCGTAAGTTTTTCTATAACTTGCGCAATTGCCCTTTAAAATACGATTTTTCAAGTTTTTGGTCACTTATTCGCTCATTTTCGGTAATTGCCATGTTTTTATTCGACGATTGGGGCTTGAGAACTCTCGAGATGACCTCAATATTATTTATGCATTAGCCGAGACTACCCATTATTCCGCGGGGTCAAAGGGCACTTTAGCGTGCGTTAAAGAGAGTGCGATTTTTGAGGGTTTCCCCCCAAAACTCTGTAAAACAAAGCCTCTATATAACAAACTATTGGCTCAAAAAATTTTTTGCTAATTTTTCATTCCTCTCCAGCCATTTTGGTTCGGGTTTCCCGCATTTTCGTTCCAATCCCTTTTATTTTTTTATGTTACCGTAACCCCGGGTGTACATTCGAAGGCGAAGGAAAAGAGGAATGGCTTCGCATTAATCTAATTTGGTTGCGCCGCACTCTCGGCTCATTTGGGGAGAGAGGGAGAGAGACTGGTTCGAGTGTATAATCATGTAAAAAATGGGATATTGCCTCAGGGGAAAGGGAACCGCCACGGGCGAACGAGGCATACCGTATGGCTCCGCGGGGGGTTTGACCAAATTTGACGGGGGTTTAGAGTCGAAAAACCTCAAAAAACTGACAAAAATTTATCGCACCGTGCAGTGAAATCTTTTTAAAATTTTGCACAGTGCAGTAAAATTATCATGAAAAAACCGCACTGTGCGGTAATAATCGGCAAAATTTTGCACTGTGCGAAAAACAACAAGTCAAAAAAAGCACTGTGCAATCAAAAATATTGCTTCTATTCGCTGCACAGTGCGATAAATTTGTCATTTTTTGTCTGCACAGTGCAATGGACAAAAATGTCAATTTTGCACAGTGCAAACGACAAAATTACAATTTTTTTTGCAGCGCTCAGGAAAAATCTCATTTCCTATCCTACTACGCATTGCTTTCTTTAATACTGCAATTCTGCACCGTGCAATAACCACTTTTTTCGGCTGCACAGTGCAGCCAATAAAAATTTGATTTTCGCACACTGCAGTGGGCAAAAAAGAAAATTTTTTCGAAAATCGTACAAACACTCAAGTCTTCTCTAACTACAAAAATTTACTTTTCAAAATCACCATTCCGCACCGTGCAATAACCACTTTTTTCTTTTGCACAGTGCAGTCGAAAAAAATTGATTTTCGCACCGTGCAATGGGTGAAAAACAAAATTTTTTTGGAAAATCGTAGAAACAGACTATCCTTACTCTAACTGCAAAATTTATTTTCAAAAATCACCATTCCGCACAGTGCAATAACCACTTTTTCCTTTTGCACAGTGCAGTCGACAAAAACTCGATTTTCGCACCGTGCAATGGGCAAAAAAGAAATTTTTTTTTGCACAATCATAGAAACATACTATCCTTACTCTAACTACAAAATTTACTTTTACAAATCACCATTCCGCACCGTGCAATAACCACTTTTTTCTTTTGCACGGTGCAGTCAACAAAAACTTGATTTTCGCACCGTGCAATGGGAAACTGAAATTTTTTTTGGATACTCGTAAAAACACAACTAGTCTAACTCTAACTACAAAATTTATTTCTAAAAATCACCATTCCGCACTGTGCAATAACCATTTTTTCCTTTTGCACAGTGCAATCAACAAAAACTTGATTTTCGCACCGTGCAATGGGAGAAAAAGAACTTTTTTTCGAAAAGCCTTATAAACACGCTAGTTTTACTCTAATTACAAAAATTTTATTTTAAAATCACCATTCCGCACAGTGCAATAACCATTTTTTCCTTCTTCACAGTGCAATTTCCCAAAAATCCCAAACTTGTCGGCAAAACCCACTTTTTCTTGATGCTGTTGTTGTTCTCTTATGGCGTTCTGTTTCTTCTTGTCTTTGCAGCGCTTGTTCTGGAACCATACTCTTATGACTCGCTGGGAAAGGCCGGTTTCCGCGACCAATTTCTCCTTGGTCGAGGTGTCGGGCCGTTGGTTCAGTTGGTACATGTGTTTCAGGATCTGCAGCTGTTTCTCGCTGAGGACGGTGCGGACTCGCTGAATCTGCAAGGTTTTTCGAATTGAAATCGCGGCTTACCGGCTTGTCTTTTCGGGATTTCCTCGAATTCGTCGTCGTTTTGCGCGCCGATCCGTTCACCGAGCTGGTCGAGGAGGTGGATGACAACGAATCGGTGTGTTGATTTATCGATGGGAAGGAGGGGGGCCTCAGGTCGTCCTGGATGTCGGTTTTGCAGCTTTTTGAGTCCACAAAAAAATCGTCCGATTCGCTACAGCTGGCCTAAAATAGGCAAAAATTAAAATGAAAATGCTTCAATCACGCTGTAAAGGGTGTAAAAATTCAATCATCAAAGGTTTTGCACCTTTGGGTTACTGTAATTTCCCGCAAAATTCAAAAATCACCAAAAATTTTGGTTTTTTCGCCAAAAAATTGCAAAAAATCTCAAACTTCGAGTTAAAAACGACTGGTAAATCTAATAAATTTCAGATAGATACTATTTCCAGACTATTTAAATACTTTTTCCGGGTTACTGTAACATTTTTCCCCGTAAAAATTACAATTTTTTAAAATTTTTTCCAAAATTTTTAATTTGAAAAATTTCCAAAAAAAATCATCAAATCAAAAAATTTTCTTTTCCAAATTACTCTCTACTCTTTTATGCATCCCATAAAAGCGAAATCCCAAATCAAACTTACCCGAAAACAGTCGTTGGGGCAGTAAATTTGGCCCGCGCCCTTGGCGACGAATTGCGTGCCGGGAAGGAGTTGTTGGCCGCAATGGAAGCACGAAAAACAGTGCTGGTGGTAGAGGCTGTCGCGCACGCGCATCACCATGTCCGTCGGCCCGAGGGGACCTTCGCAGCGTTGGCATTTTCGCGAAAATGACCTGAAATGCGGGGTTTTTACGAGTTTTCGGGGAATTCTTTAGAATTTTGCAAAAATTAAGAAAGCACAGCGTATTCTAGGAAATTCAAAGTGCTCTAAATTTATTTTTACATAATTAGAAACCCTTTTAGATCTTTATTTCGCCTTATTTTAGCCCTTAAACTCAATTTTTCGACTAAAAATCCAAATTTTCGGGGAATTCATTGGAATTTTGCAAAAATTAAAGAAGCAAAGCGTACTTTAGGACACTCAAACTATTCTACATTTATTTTTACATCATTTCAAACCCTCTTAGACCTTTATTTCATCTTTTTGACCTTATTTTAGCCCTTAAAATCAATTTTCCGCCCAAAAATCTAAATTTTCGGGGAATTCTTTAGAATTTTGCAAAAATTAAGAAAGCAAAGCGTATTTTAAGAACCTCAAACTACTCTACATCTATTTTTACATAATTAGAAACCCTTTTAGATCTTTATTTCACCTTATTTTAGCCCTTAATCTAAATTTTTCGACTAAAAATCCAAATTTTCGGGGAATTCTTTAGAATTTTGCAAAAATTAAAAACGCAAAACGTATTTTAAGAACCTCAAACTACTCCACATTTATTTTTACATCATTTCAAGCCCCCTTAGACCTTCATTTCACCTTTTTTTCACCTTATTTTAGCCCTTAAACTGAATTTTTCGACCAAAACCCAGATTTTCGACGATTCCCAAGTTTATTACCGTATTTTAGGCCCTCATCCATACTTGTTGCCAAATTTACTTCCTCTTACATCAAATGCCGCTCAACTTTTTTGCGGTTCCGGTTGTTTTTCGGTCAACTTTTTCGTTGCGCAACCCTTTTTTCCTTTTTTACCGTATGCCGAAAACACCGACGGAAATGGCAAAAAGCGGCATGCAGGAAGGAGAGGGATGGTTGCGTGTGGCTATGACACCAGACTCTTGCACTCCCGACCTTTGACATGACTTTTTGGGATACGGTAAAAAAGCGATTTTCGTGGGAAATAACGCGTTTTTTGTGGTTGAAAATAAAATAAGTTAGTGTAAAAAATCGACAATAGTATATCGAGTTCGTATTTTACCCATAAACTTTATTTCCAAATGCGATTTCCAGCTTTTAAAAAAAAGTTTTGGTACCGCCACGAAAACTTTTGAAGGTCGAAAATGGGGTCAAAAACACTCTGGAATTGGCGGAAATGGTCTTCTGGGACATTTGGATCAATTTTTATTTTGCATTTTGTATTTTGTCGCGCTATTTTTCAACATCTTCATCAGCAATCGTCATAAAAAACAGTTTTTTTTCTTATCAATTAAAAAAATTTTTATAGTTTGAGTTGGAGTTTTCGAGCCCGCAGACACTGTATTGTAGCCTGTTTTCGGCTCAACCTTTTCCCGGGGACCTCTAATTTTGGTGCGCCGCAAAGGAGTGCGACTTCTCTGAGCGTGAAATCGACCTCGCGTGTGTGTGTCCCCTGTGATCTGAAATCCGACGCCCTTGAATAAACTCTCTGTCAACTGGACCCGAAACACACTCACACGCGAACAATAAGACCTGTGTCTCTTTTTGCGGGTAACCTTTCCGGTCAACAAGTCCAGCGGAAAAAGACAGGGGGCCTGGTGGAAAGTCTCGAAATTCTCTCGGTTTTCGGTGCTCTCTCAAAGCGAGAAAATTACAGTAGCTTCTAGAAGCATTCGGCTAAATTTTAGGCCCATAAGGGCTCCACTAGCTAGCTTTGGGAAAAAGTTATGATCAATTTTTCATCAACACCCAATATTAACCATGACAAATCAAAAAATCTCGAATTCTCGAAGATTCCGAAGGATCATAAAATTTCAAAATTACAGTATCCTCTCAACATGTTACGTCCCATTTTAAGCCCATAAGGACTCCACTAGCTAGCTTTGGGAAAAAGTTATGATCAATTTTTCATCAACACTCGATATTGACCATGACACATCAAAAAATCTCGAATTCTCGAAAGCCCTGAAGAATCTTCGAATTTAAAAATTACAGTATCCTCTCAACATGTTATGTCCTATTTTGAGGCCATTTCCAGACAGCTAGTTATGATTCCAGACCATTTTTGAACTTATTTTTAAACATCACTTGATATTAACCATGACAAAACAAAATCGCTTGTTTCTCAACGAATCCATCGACAATCTCACATACTTTTCTTCTAATTTAGGCTGTCAGGGGCTTAAAATCACATAGCAACAATAGTTTTCATAATTTTTACATTTATCCCTGCTTAAATGTAACTTTTTTCTTCTCCTTACTAATCATCAGAAATTCAAAATTCATCATTTCTACTGAAGAATACAATAAGCCAAAGTGCAAAAACACATTTGGACTTATTTCTAATTCATTACTTTCACTCAAAATTCACTCAGCCACACAAGCTGATGAGGCTTATGAATCAGAGTTCTGCACGGTGCGGCTAATGAAATGCAAAAATTAAGGTGGCACTATGTCGAAAATGGATATTTTTTCAAAAAATTAAAAGTAAAGGCTCATACCTTGCATCATAAACGTATTTAACTCAAAAGAATTTCAAATTTTTTATATTATCCATGTCATGGATAATATAATTTTTGCCGTTTCCTTTGCAAATCCCTCGATTTTTTGTCGAAATCTGACCGATCTTTGCTTAATACTCTCCAAAAATTGCGCAATACATAACTTTTTTGCATTTCCGTAATTACGGGGCGATATTATACATGGCCGGAGCAACAGCTCGATATTAAGAGATTAGGACATCCTGAAAAATGATCCGCTTTGGTTTAGCCGATTTGTGCGTCCTGAGAAGGTTTTCGGGTTTAATTTTCCCTAAAAGCCTTCAGCCCAGCCTGCCCGCGACCTCTCGGATTTCGGCGCGTTTTGCGCGAAAACAGGCGAAAGAGCGCGCGGTTCGCGGAGAGCGCCGAGAGCGCAGACGAAGGACAAGGGAGTGGGAGGAGAGCGCCGAGAGCGGCGAGCAGGTTCGGCCGGAAATCCGCACCGGAATTCGGTGTGTTTGTTTGGACTGGACCGGCCAAAACGAGAGTCGTGGGAAGTCTACTGTTTCAGGTTTCCCCCAATGTAATCCTAGTGTAATCCCCACGCTACGGACGGCATCCGCCTCCGAAACCCGAGAACCGGGACAAGTTTTCGGGACCACATTATATTATACTGGGATTGATGACCGAAAAAGGTCGAGAACTGATCGGAAAGTTTTTCGAAGCGCTTGAAACTTATAGTGTACAATTCAAATAGCATTGTAAATAATACCGCAAGAGCGTTTTTGGATTGGCCAAGCAAAAAATCCAAAATCGAGAAATCTTTTCAAATAGGTACCTAAAATCAAAAATCGGGCCAGAACAGAAGTCTTATATAAAAATTATTGCATTTTAAACAGCCATAAGATTAGTTGCTTCTTAATCTAGTTAAAACCATTTTTTACCTCCTAAAATACGGCTAAAAATCAGGTCAAAAAGTCGATATTATCCATGAGGACCCATCTGATGTCTAAAATAAGGTTTTTTTGGCAAACTTCTGGGTCAAATTTAGAGCTCGATGTCTCGAAAAGACGCCCAGACCCTTAGGCTAACTAAATCAATCTTTTACCTCCTAAAATACGCCTAAAAATCAAGTCAAAACCCGAAATTATTCATGAAGACTCACCTCAAGTAGTCGTCGCGGCAATAAGTCCTTCCATTTCGCACGAAGACGCTGCAACTCTCGTCCAGCGGTCGTTGGCAGTCCACACACTGAAACGAACGTTGGGATAAGACCGTTCCCGGCGCGAAAAGAGCGTATGGAACGGGGAGAGCGGCGCGAGAAACGAGCGGGCCCCGACCTTCACGATTGATTTGGCTACGGGACTTCCGGATGACCGCTCGCCCCGATTATTGTTGTTTTTATTTGTTGTTTTGAGGGCCCGCAGGGTGAAAAACAACCGGAAGAAATTGAAAATTTGGGAAAATCGACAAAAATCGGGCGAAAAATAAAAAATTTTTTTTTTATTTACAAAAATACGGACTTACCTTCAGGCAATTGATGTGGAATTCGAAATTAGGCTCTATTCGAAGGATATATCGGTCGGATATCACTGAAATCAAAAAATTTTGAAAATTTGCATATAAAATTTTTTTGGGAAAATTCGTATTTTAGGATTTTTGAATAACGAAAAAGTTGTGAAAATGGTGAGAAACCAGTTTTTAATGGCTATTTTTGAATTTGGCATTCGAAATTGGGCCAAATTAGGCGAAAAATTAAAATTTGCATATTTAAATTTTTTGGAAAAATTCGTATTTTAGGATTTTTAGATATCAAAAAAGTTGTGAAAAGGGCTCAAAACCAGTTTTTGAGGGATAATTTTCCATTTGGCATTCAAATTTGGCCCAAAAAATTAAAATTTGAATATTAAAATTTTTTTAAAAAAATCGTATTTTAGGATTTTTAGACATCGAAAAAGTTGTGAAAAGGGCTCAAAATCAGTTTTTGAGGGATAATTTTCCATTTGGCATTCAAATTTGGACCAAAAAATTAAAATTTGAATATTTAAATTTTAAAAAAAAATCGTATTTTAGGATTTTCAAATATCCAAAAAATTGTGAAAAAGGCTCAAAATCAGTTTTTGAGGGATAATTTTTTATTTTGCATTCAAATTTGGCCCAAAAATTAAAATATTCAAATTAAAAAAAATTTTTTGAATATTCAAATTTTTCCAAAAAAATATAATTTTAGCCTCCGAAATGTCTAAAAATAATTTTTGATGACAATTTCGGTAGCCGCCAGCCTGCAATTCAACTGGGCTAGCCCGCCGTTTGCGTCAAACTGATATTGCGCTTGAGCGGGCGCCGATCGAGGCCCCCAAAATTATCGGAGAACAAACAGAAATTTCGCAAGAGTGCAGTCTACTTACTCTTATTGCAGAACGCACAGACCGCTGCCATCGGCGGTTCGGACTCTGAAAAAACACGGAATATAAAGGGTAATATAATATGGGGGAATACGGGGCCGGCAAAAATCTGATTAATCAAAAATATTACTGGTGCCGAGGGAGGGGGCTGGATGGAGATTTGAGGGCGAAAAAATTTTTGGAAATTTGAATAAAAAAAGAGAAATTTAAATTTTTTCGAAAAATTTTTAAATGATTTTTTGCTCTAAAATACGAAAAAAATTAGAAAAAAATGTAGGTATTGCCTCAAGGAGTTGTAAATGCTCATAAATTACTATAATATGTTACAAAATTTGCATAAAAATTTAAAAAATTTGGATTTTTTCAAAAAATTTTAAATTGAATTTTCACCTAAAATACGATAAAAATCGTGGAAAAACACTCAAGTATGATGTTTAAGGATCTTAATTTAGTAGTTACAACAATTTTTTTAATGATTTTCCAAAAAATTTTAAAATTTCAAAATAAATTTTTTCCAAAAATTCGCGAAAAAATCAGCAAAAATCTCAGAAATAGTCTGAAATAGGCCTATATAACTTTTAATTACTATTTCCAAGCTGGATTTTAAAAAATTTCGAAGAAATCTAAAAAATTTTGAAAAATCATCAATTTTTGGCCAAAAAATCCATTTTTTTGCTAAAATACGGGCTCAAATTTGAGAAAAATTATATGCCATAGGATTAAGATATAATTTACAGTATTTTTAGATCATCAGATTTTAGGAAATATTATATAAAATTGGGGAAATCCACGAATTTCCCTTATTTCCCTTTGAAACCTCCACTTTTTGCAGATTTTCCCAAAAAAGTCGGAGAAAAAATAAAGAATTGTCCTCTTCCCGGCCTTATCAAGGGCTGTTTAACTCTTCCACACTTTGATGACCTGCGAAAAAATGTTTTTTGATCGAAAAAATTTGAAAAATTTTTCCAAACATAAAAAATTTTTTTTAAATCCCCTCCCTCCAAAGGGTTGCCCTGAGGCGGTGGGGGAGGCAAATGGTCAGATCGGGAGAGCGGGGCCGTCGATAAGGCCCGCGAATTCCAGGACCCGCGTTATCGGGGCGATAAGAAATTTTTATTTTTGGCGAGTTTTTTCAATAAAAATTTCTTTTTTTTTTATTTGCGTCATATTGCCTGAGGCGTGGAATGTGATAAGCAATTTTTGCGGCGACTTGTCCCCAGTTTTCCGCATTTTGCAGCTTCCAGTTTTCGGGGGAACGCACCTCTGCCCGCAGGGGATAGCCCAGCCCTCAGCGAACCTTGAGCTGAGCTAGTGATAACAGAGATGATGATTGTAGGATAATCAAGCATTTTAGACTCCAAATTTGAGTTTATATTATTATATAATTGTAAAAAAAAAAATTAAAAAAATAAAAAAAAAATCGGGATTTTTCGAAAAATTTAAAAAATACAGTATCCCAACATTACTGAAAATTGCTAGTAAGCCCTCAAAAAAAGTTTTGCTATTAGGTTGGCAACTAAGTTATTGAAATTTTTTTTGCATTATTCCACAGACCTTCTTAAGTCAGTATGGCTAGTATCACACTATCCCACCTGTAGTAGGGTTAGAGTACTATCAAACCCAGAGGCATCGAACTCGCAGCTCGCGTGTTGGTGCAGTACCATGAATTTGAATAAGAGCAATTTTGAGTGGTCATTTTGCAGTGCCATGCAATGCCTTTAGAACTCAAATGACATAATGCTAATGTACAACGTTTACAACGTCAGGACACCTTCAACAGTCTTGTGATAACATTTTGTCCCAAAAGGATCAATGGAAATTATTACGACTTCGCTTAAAATTAGGCGGTAGGCTGTCTTTCAAGGTGTTGCACGAGACGCTAAAGAAGGCAGCGCGGTTAACTCTTCGGGTAGTGACAGAGCTATTCACTACGAACCAAATAGTAGCATAAACCGTCTTCCTTCTTGGAGCATGACATAAAGTCGCGACCGAATTTATCTTCATGACCTGCCTAGTGGCTCCCAAAAAGTTAACCGAGTAGTTGCTATTTTTTTCCAAGACCTTTGTGCCGCTGATAAATCTAGGACCCTGAAAAGGGATGTCTATTCTCTTTGTTAAAAACCCGTACAGGAGCCAGCGAGCTTAGGCGCGGTATTCTGAAGTTAAGGCCGAAGAGACCCTTTATACCCGATGAAAGCATTTTTAAAGATTTTAGGAAATTTTTTAAGCGCTATGCTCTCGGGAAAATTACCAGCACAGAGTATCACTCCTCCGAATATGTTTACATGGGAGATAGAAAAGATTCGGGCTGCGAGCAAAACGAAATCTAGAATATCCACTTACGTCGGGATGCCTGTTTGGCCCGATAGAAATAATGATCGTAGAAAATTATCAAACAGTCCGAATAGACTTTCCTTTCTTGAGTGTTGTGAAGTACTTATGTTACTCTCTGTGTCGGATATCACACCCATTTGGCTGCGTACGATCTAAGGTATAAAAACTTCAGTATAACAGAACATCTAGAAACCGGCTTCATGAAATCTTCTAATTGTAAGTTCCCTGGTTTCTGTCTTGGTGGCGCCACTGCACATTCAGATGATAAGGCTTGTATTGTTGTTACTAATAGTGGGTATTATAGTTGTTGACTGCCAAGCCTTTAAAGGTTGTGGCAAAAAGAAAAGCAGTCAAAAATTTCAATAACTAAGTTGCCAACCTAATACATTAAAAATCCGATTTTTTGGTCGAAAAATTTCGATTTTTCAACTTCTCCCAAATTTTAAATTTTTTAAAAAAAAACTAAAAAATAAAAAATTACAGTATCCTAAAATTTCCACAAATTACTAGTAAGCCCTCAAAAAAGTTTTGCTACATTAAAAATCCGATTTTTTTGGTCGAAAAATTCGAAAAGTCTCGATTTTTCAACTTTTCCCAAACTTTAAATTTTTTGAAAAAACTAAAAAAATTTGAAAAATACAGTATCCCAAAATTACTCAAAATCACTACTAAGCCCTCAAAAAAATTTTACCACATTAAAAATCCGATTTTTTGGTCGAAAAATTCGAAAAATCTCGATTTTTCAACTTTTTCCAAATTTGAAATTTTTTAAAAAAATAAAAAAAAAATTGAAAAATACGGTATCCTAAAGTCTCTAAAAAATTTTTATCAGCCCAAAAAAATTGTCTAAACACCTATAATAAACACTTCTTTGCAAAAAATTTTTTTTCAATTTCCAATTTTTTTTGAATTTAAAAAAAATAAAAAAAAATTACAGTAACCCAGAGGGCTCCAACATCCCTAATAAGGGTTTTATACTCTCCTAAAATCAAAAACACATCCCATTTTTGCTATTTTTCCCCCAAAAATCCCATTTTTCCAATTTTGGAAATTCTCAAATTACAGTAATCCAAGAAGTCTAAAAACAAGGTCAATGGTTCAAAGACGTATGTAAACACAATTTTTGACATTTTCATTTCAAATTTTCGATTTTTTCCCTCAAAAGTAACTATATTATACTAGGCAGCTTGGAGATGTTAATTATGCCGTAAGTCGGTTTTAATGGGCCGGAAAAAGTTGGGAATGGCGTAACAAGTCGTAAAAATACGACATGCGAAATTCTGAGTTAAAAATTACGACAAAAATTGGCAAAAAAATTTCGGCCGTTTCGGCCGAACGTCCAAAAAATCTCGAAATCTCGAAAAATCCAAAAAGAAATTACAATTCCCCTGAGGCAAATCGTCTTATGACGTGGTAAACGGTTTACAAAACTGTAAAAAGTAGAAAAAATGATTAAAAGTAGTGAAAAACTTGCTGATATTCATTTCGTAGATGTTCGAATAGCGTTGAGGCGAGTTTTTGTCGCTGCAGACGCCCGAATCGTCGCCGTTCATGTGATGCGATGGGTTTTCGAGCCACATCGGGGCACCTAATGTGCTCATCGCGGCTAAAATACGGATTTCAAAAATTCGAAAAAATTCGAAAAATATGAAAAAAAATCGAAAAAAATTTGAAAAAAATATTAATCAACCCGAAAATGTCGAAATTAAAGATTAAAAATCCTAAAATACGGATTTTTAATTTCTAAAATACGAAAAAAATTTTTTTTTTAAATAATTTTTTTTTTCAAAAAAATCTCAAAAAATCAATTTTAATACCTAAAAAATTAGTTTTGACCCTAAGACTACAATTTTCCCTTCAAAAAATCCCAAAATCCATTTACAACCCCAAAAAAAACCCGGCGGCTTAAAATACGCGATAAAAATGCGATTTGCCCTGCGGCGATTAGTCACGATGATTAGAATCGAAGGCGCTGCAAATCCCCAACCCCATCCATCCGTCGCCGAACCCCCCAAATCGACTTTCCCCCCGGCCTTGGTCCCGAGTGGGCGGCGCCTTCGGCCGGCCCTCTCACCCCGCGCCCGCTCGACGCTGATTGGTCGCCCTCTTCGTGCGGCAGGCCCCGCCCACGAAGGGGCCTTTTGCGCGCGGTTTGGGCGAGGAAATCGGGGATTTTACCGTAGAAGCGGCGGAAAGTCGGGCTCGAAATGTGTGAAAAGCGTCGAAAAAAGGGTTAAACCAGTTAACAGCGGCGGAATTAGGTTTGAGGCGAGCTCCGATATTACACTAGAGGCTCGTGGTGATTGGATGGGAAAATTTGGAAGGTGTCTGTGTAAAATACGACAAATCATAAAAAAAAGAAAAAAAAATAATTTTTGGTCGCTTTATTTTTGATTTTTTGATCGAAAAATTTTGAAATTTTCAAAAAATCTCAAAATTAAAAAAAATGATTTTTCGTCGAAAAAATGTGGGAAATCGACGTAAAATACGGAAAATAAAAATAATAATTTTTTTCTGCACCATTTAAAGACTACTGGAATGATTTTTGATTTTTTTTTTCGAAAAATTTTGAAAAATTTCAAAAAATTAAAAAATTATTTTCAGTCGAAAAAAGTTGAAAGATTATGGTAAAATACGACAAAACACATTTTCCTCTTCTAAAAAATTTTTTTTGACCCTAGACTTCTATTTTTTTATTAATAAAATAAAAAAATTTTCAAAAATTTCAATTTTCAAATTCAAAAAATCCCAAAATAATTTACCTCTCCAATACTTCATTTCCCCTCTATTCAACCTAAGATGATGAGGGATGATAAACGAGGGAGAAATGGAAAGGGGGGGGGGCGGACAAAAGGTGCGAAAATGAAAAGAAAAATGGAAAAGGAAGCCGTCCGAAGGTACCATTTACCTCGCTAAATCAAAACACTCTTATTATTTGTGGCCTTTTTGGCCATAGAGTCGGGCCAAATTCAAAAATTCCCGAAAAAATCCGTCATCATGACATATTTTAGATATGTCATTATGACGGATTTTTCGATTTTTACTTGTCAAAAATGTCTTGTTAAGAGCATAAAAATTATAAACAAATGATTTGCATTTTTTTCCACACCCAAATATGTTGTTTTGGCTTCATTATCGAGAAATTACCGCAATTTTTTTCCGATCGGCGCCAATCTCGACGCCTGATATAATCTGGCGAGAAAGCGGGGCTAAAGACGCTAATTCATTCTTGGGAAGGGGTACTGTTGTTGGAAAACCAAAAAAATCGCAATCGTTTTGCCCGTTTTGGCCAAAAAAGGTGAAAAACGGGCTGCACAGTGCAGTTTTTGGAAATTTGTCGATTGCACTGCGCAATCAAAGCTTTTTTGGGTGAAAATTTAGATTTAGATTGCCTAATGGGCTACAACAAAAATGCGATATTAATTTTTCCAGAACTTTCCCTGAGGCGGCGAAATACGAGAAAATAGGAACTCCGCACAGTGCAGTTTTTGGAAATTTGTCGATTTCTCTGCGCAGTCAAAACTTTGTTGGGTGAAAATTTAGAGTTAGATTGCCTGAGGCTCTACAACAAAAGTGGGAAATTCATTTGTCCAGAACTCTCCCTGAGGCGGTGAAATACGAGAAAATAGGAAACCCGCACTGTGCAGATTTTCGAAATTTGTCGATTGCACTGTGCGATGTAAATCTTATAGCAACAAAAAGTTTTGAGAAAATAGCCGGAGGGCTTGAGTAAAGAAATGGCAAATTTATTTGACCAAAAATTTCCCATAAAGAAGTAAAATACGAAAATACAAAAAATCTGCACTGTGCAGTTCTCGAAAATCCAATTGCACGGTGCAGACAGAGTTTTGAAGGAAAAAATTTTTACTATAGCAATTGGAGGAGATGAAAACCACTTTAACAACCATAAACGGGATTTTTAGATTCCAAAATACGGGTAAAATACGAGTTAAAGAGAATTGCTAAAAAAATTGAATTTTTTTATTTTCGATAAAAAATGATCCGTATTTCAGAAAAGAAAACATTTTTTAAGCCTCAGACCCCTCTACAATTCACTGTATCTCATTAAAATGTATTTATGTATGCGTTAAATGACATTATAACGCGTTAAATTGCACCAGCCAGCTTAACCCCTTGCTTCCGGTAAGATTCCCGCAAGCCCCCACACAGAGGCGTAATATGCAAATTAAATGAACAATAGGGTAGCCGGGTTGCGTCAGCCCACCTGCATTTGTTTCCGTTTTTTCGTCGGCCCGAGGAAATTTTTTGGGACTTCCGCACTGTGCACTCCCATTTCCCAGCAGAAAGTGGCAATATTTGGGTTCAGCTTTTCCTCGGGGTGTTATGGGTGTGAAGACATTGTAATTTGGATAACAACACAAGCATTTGGCAACATTGCATTTGAGTTTCAACGGGAAATTTGGAATTTGAAAATTTTGCACTGTGCAAAACAAAAAATCGCTCTGGATCCGCGCTGTGCGGGAAGAATTGGAAAAGCAAATTTTGGAATTGATTAGAAGGGATGATATAACACTGGTATTTATTTGAAATTTATTTTTCACTTGCACTGTGCGCGAAATTACAGTTTCTTAAATTGCACCGTGCAAAAATGAAACTTCTCTAAATTGGTGCCGTAAAATGTAAAAATATATAGATTTTTACCACCAAATCTTCTGTAAAGACATCTATGATCGACGAACATCGCTATTTTCTCAAGGCACTTGCCGCACAGTGCGAAAATCCCTCATATTTGCACTGCACTGTGCAAAACAAAGAAATCGCTCAGAATCCGCACTGTGCGGGAAAAATTGGAAAATCAGGTTGTAAAATTTATTGTAAGGGATGATATAACACTGCTGTTTATTCGAAATTCAGTTTTTCACTTGCACTGTGCGCGAAAGTACAGTTTCTTAAAATGCACCGTGCAAAAAGAAAATGTCTTAAATTTTGTGGCGTAAGTGTAAAAGTGAATAGATTTTTACCACCAAATGTTCTGTAAACACATCTATGATCGAACAACATCACTATCTTCTCAAGATACCCATCGCACAGTGCGAAAATCCTTCATATTTGCACTGCACTGTGCAAAACAAAGAAATCACTCTGGATCCGCATTGTGCAGGAAAAATTGGAAACGCAAGTTTTAAAATTTTTTATAAGGGACAACATAACACTGCTGTTTATTCGAAATTCAATTTTTCACTTGCACTGTGCGCGAAAGTACGGTTCCTAAAAATGCACAGTGCAAAAAGAAGATCTCAAAATTGGTGCCGTGAAATGTAAAAATATATAGATTTTTACCACCAAATCTTCTGTAAACACATCTATGATCGAACAACATCACTATCTTCTCAAGATACCCATCGCACAGTGCGAAAATCCTTCATATTTGCACTGCACTGTGCAAAACCAAAAATCGCTCAGAATCCGCACTGTGCGGGAAAAATTGGAAAAACAGGTTTTAAAATTTATTGTAAGGGATGATATAACACTGCTGTTTATTCGAAATTCAATTTTTCACTTGCACTATGCGCGAAATTGCAGTTTCTTGAACTGCACGGTGCAAAAAGAAAATGTCTCAAATTTTGTGCCGTAAGACGTAAAAATGAATAAATTTTTACTACCAAATATTCTCTAAAGATGTCTAATATCGTACAACAACACTTATTTTTCAAGATACCCATCGCACAGTGCGAAAATCCCTCATATTTTCATTGCACTGTGCAAAATCAAAAATTCCGAAAATCCGCACAGTGCGTGAGAATTTGGACAAAAAAATTTCGAAACAATTTCGTGAGCAGCCAACCACAAGCCGATTATCGCGCATTTACCGTAAGTTTTGAGAATTAGCGATAAAATCAACAAAAAAGGTGAAATCTAATTAGTTCATGGGGGGTTAATCAAGGTCATCGCTGCTCGCAGGGCTTTGTTTATTGTGACTAAAATGATGGGAAAGCATTTTTCAGTGTCTTTTGTATAGCAAAAAGTTGAAAAAATGTGGGGAAATTTTGAGTTTTCATCAATTTCGGTATAATTTTATATTGTAATAGGCGTTTTGGATGTTCAGTTTGTGATTTGGCGCTTGAGAGGGGTCGAAATTTAATAAGAATTTCAGAAATTGCTACTAGAACATATAGGGGTATCGTATTTGACCAAAAAATTGGCAAAAACTATAGAAAAATTCGAAAAAAGGGGTTTTTTGGCGAAAAAACGGGTTTACTCTAGATTACAGTACCCCAAACTGCACAAAACTTAATATAAATCTGCTCTGTATACGTTGAACCATCTGTATACCAAATAACAACCTTGTCACGAGCATATAAATATCTAAAATACGAAGTTTTTCGCAAAAAGTCATCAAATATTTAAAAATGATGATTTTACTTAAAAATTCCCTCAATAACTGATATCACCGGCTTATATACGTCTCATTTTATTCAACAATCCACGCTATTGCTCTTTTCTGCCATCGGAATCACCCAAATCCGGGCTACCGTAGCCCGCGATCAGTTTAAAATTGGATTAAAAACGGCTTCGAATCGGCGATGAGTCAGGCCGAAGATCAATCTCCACTCTCTCTCCACTCAATTACGCTCCATTTGACCTGGGAATGCGATCATCTTGCCCGATACACCCGCAACAATTATCTTGGGTCTGATCTGAGGTCCGGAAACAAAACGGAGTTCAGCCGAGTTTGCGTTGCGGATTAACAGGTCGAGTGGCGACTGCCGGTAAACGGATTTATGATGAGGTCGTAGCTCGCTGGAATTGCCGGATTGAATGGGCAAACAAGGAGGAATGAGTGATTATATTGTAGTAGGTCATCAATTGGAATGTTGGTCGAAATCAAGTGACCCTTTGACTTTTTCAGATAAAAATAGATTTGATAGGCATCTACAGTACTCTGTCTTTCCATCAGAATTTTTTTCCGGAGAAATTCCTGAGATTTCTCGTTTTATGGATAAAAACGTGAAATCTTATGAATTGCCAGTTTAGGGGTGAAAAACGTAAATTTTTGAAAAAGAAAATGTGAAAACCGGTAAACGGATTTATGATGAGGTTGCAGCTCGCTGGAATTGCCGGATTGAATGGGCAAACAAGGAGGAATGAATGAGTATATTGTAGTAGGTCATCAATTGGAATGTTGGTCGAAATCAAATCATCTTTTGACTTTTTCAGATAAAAATAAATTTGATAGGCGTCTACAGTACCCTGTCTTTCCATCAGATATTTTTTTCCGGAGAAATTCCTGAGATTTCCCGTTTTATGGAAAAAAACGTGAAATCTTATGAATTACAATTTTATGGATGAAAAACGTAAATTTTTGAAAAAGAAAATGTGAAACATTACCGTGAAGGTAATATACAACCATTACTATATAAATTTTTTTATTTTGTTACAGTAACCCAACATTTTTTACAGTAATCCACATATGCACGGTGCACAAAAAAAATTATTCAAAAATTCGAAAAAAATTATTTTCATGGTGTGAAAACATGTTATGATTACAAGGGATATCTTATTGGCATGTTTCAAATGTCATTTCCTCATTTTATTTTGCAATTTCGCACTTTTTCCAGCGAAAGGAGGAAAATCACCGCTCTCCAGAATGATTTTTGCCCCCAAATGAGCGAAAATTCGATTTTCATGCAAATTTTCCCCAAAATGTATGAGAATATTATTCAAATTTGATTGTATTTTTTTTCGTGGGATATAAGGAAAATTTTCAGAAATTTCGAATTATTCACGATTTGGCCACAACCCCCGACCGGCCGCATCTTCTTGTCGCCTGACCATCGACCATGCAGAATGAAACCATCAGCCAGTTGGATAGGAACTTTGAGATGTAAGTCGCACGGTGCGGAGCGAGAAACAGGGAGTTTGCACTGTGCAGACGAAACTTTTTTATTGCACTGTGCAAAGTATGCGACAATTTGAATGAATAAGCTGCACTGTGCAGACCAAAACTTTCGTTCTGCACTGTGCAAAATATGCGACAATTTGAATGAATAAGCTGCACCGTGCAAACGAAACTTTTTTTTGCACTGTGCAAAATGTGCGACAATTTGAATGAATAAGCTGCACCGTGCAGACGAAGCTTTTTTTGCACTGTGCAAAATGTGCGACAATTTGAACGAATAAGCTGCACCGTGCAAAATTTTTTTGACGCAAAAGTTTGTTTGCACAGTGCAATTTGACGAAATTTTTTTTGCACAGTGCAAAAGAAAGGGAATAAAATTTGACTGCACAGTGCAGAATCATTTGATATTTTTTCGCACCGTGCAAAAGAAAAGGAATAAAATTTGACTGCACGGTGCAAAAAATAAAGAGTCGTCTGCACCGTGCGAAATTTTTTTGACGCAAAATCTTGATTGCACAGTGCAAAAAAGAAGGAAAATTTTACTGCACAGTGCAGAATTTTTTGATTTTTTCGCACAGTGCGGGTTCTAAACTTTCAAAAAAAAAAAAATTTTTTTTTCCAAAATACGATTCGATTTCAGCTTGTCCGCCGGCCTGGCCATTTTTTTGGCGTTCATGTTCTTTTATTTCGTCTCCGTCGGCGTTCTTTATTTTTATTTGGCCTTGGTTTATCCACAACGCAATCGAAAAGCGCCCGATCAGGATGATTCCAGCCTAAAGAGGACAGAGAGACGGGCCAAACCTGCCGAAAATTTCATTGAATTGTAAGTTGAGAGATTTTTTAGGGGAAAAAATTGAAATTTTAGGGAAAATAATTGAATTTTAGTGAAAATAATCGAAATTTTAGGGAAAATAATCGAAATTTGTGAAAATTATTGGAATTTTAAGGAAAATAATTGAAATTTTAGGGAAAATAATCGAAATTTAAGCAAAAATAATCGAAATTTTAGGGAAAATAATTGAAATTTCAGGGAAAATAATGGGAATTTTAGGGAAATAATCGAAATTTTAAGGAAAAGAATCGAAAATTTAAGCAAAAATAATTGAAATTTTAGAGAAAACAATTGAAATTTTAGTGGAAATAATCAAAATTTAAGCAAAAATAATTGAAATTTTAGTGGAAATAATCAAAATCTTAGCGAAATTAACCAAAATTTATATTATTTTAGTAAGAAAGCGACGTATCAAGCTGTATTTGATTGTCCCAGAGAACATTGCGACACCCATTCTTTGTCCGCGAGCACTGAATACGCTTCCAAGCATCGAGAAATGAGCAGAAAGGTGGGGAAATTTGTGAAAAAGGGATTGAAAGTTGAAAAAGACCAAATTTCCAAGAAAAACTCGGCGGAAAAAGCTGGAAACCAGGTGAATTTTAATTTTTTTACAATTTTTTTTTATCTAATTTTTTTTTTTATTTTTTTTTATTTTAAATTTATTTTTTATTTATTTTTTATTATTTTTATTTTTTTATTATTGTTTTATTTTATTTTTTATTATTTTTATTTTATTTTTTTTAATTTTTTTATTATTTTTTTTTATTTTTTATTATTTTGATTATTTTTTTATTTTTTTTTAATTTATTAAATTTATTTTTATTTTTTTTTATTTTTATTTTTATTATTTTTTTTTATAATTTTTTATCATTTTTATTATTTGTTTTTATTATTTTGTCTTTTTCAGACCGAAAATGCCCCCAAAAACGTTCAAGATGACCAAAATTCGAAGAAAAAGTTGGCCGAAAACAGCGAAAAGGACGTTCAAGTCCCGGAAAACCCCCGCGAAGAGCCTCCGAAGAACCGCCGATTCACGGGAATGGTCAGAAATGTGGACGACAATCTCTCGGATGCGCCCTCCTGGAATGGCAAAGAACCCGCGGCGTTGGCGTACTTCGGACCCGGCGCCGAGAACGGGGAGTACGAGTCCAAGACCATCACCAACAGCAGCAGCCCCAACTTTACGATGAAAACGGCCAGAATGTGCTCGCCCAGACAGTCCACTGGTACGGTTTTTCTAATTTTTTATTTAATTTTTTTTATTTTTATTTTATTTTTTTTTTATTTTTTTAATGCACCGTGCGGAAGCAGCGACAAAAATTTTTTTTTGCACAGTGCGAAATTTCGATTTTCAATTTCATCGCACCGTGCATTTGCGACAACAAATTTTTTGTTTGCACTGTGCGAAATTTTGATTTTCAATTTTTAATGCACCGTGCGCCAGCGACAAATTCTTTCTGTTTTGCACAGTGCATATTTCGACTTTCAATTTCATCGCACCGTGCATTTGCGACAAAAAAAATTCTTTTTTTTGCACAGTGCGAAATTTTGATTTTCAATTTTTAATGCACCGTGCGCCAGCGACAAAACCTTTTGTTTTTGCACAGTGCAAATTTTCAATTTTATCGCACCGTGCGGAAGACCAGCGACACGATTTTCCGCTTGCACAGTGCGAAATTTCGATTTTCAATTTCACCGCACCGTGCATTTGCGACAAAAAAATTTTTTTGCACAGTGCGAAATTTCGATTTTCAATTTCATCGCACCGTGCATTCGCGACAAAAATTTTTTGTTTGCACTGTGCAAAATTTTGATTTTCAATTTTTAATGCACCGTGCAAAGCAGCGACAAATTCTTTCTGTTTTGCACAGTGCAAATTTCGACTTTCAATTTCATCGCACTGTGCAAAGGATCAGCGACAGAAATTTTTGTTTTACACTGCGCAAAATCTCGATTTCCAATTTTCATCGCACTGTGCAGTGGGTCAGCGACAATTTGCACAGTGCGAAATTCCGACTTTCAATTTTTTTACCGCACCGTGCGGAGAATCAGCGACAAATTTGTTTTTGCACAGTGCAAATTTTGACTCGCACAGTGCGAAATTTTTTTACCGCACCGTGCGGAGGATCAGCGACAAAAAATTTTTTGTTTTGCACAGTGCGAAATTTCGATTTTCAATTTTCATCGCACTGTGCGAAGGATCAGCGACAAAAATTTTTTTTTGCACTGTGCGAAATCTCGATTTTCTTTTTTTATCGCACCGTGCGGAAGACCAGCGACAAAAACTTTCGTTTGCACAGTGCGAAATTTCGATTTTCAATTTCACCGCACCGTGCAAAGTGTCAGCGACAAAAACGTTTGTTTGCACAGTGCAAGTTTTCTATTTTATCGCACAGTGCAGAAAATCAGCGACAAAAACTTTTGTTTTGCACTGTGCGAAATTTCGGTTTTCTTTTTTTATCGCACCGTGCGGAAGACCAGCGACAAAAATTTTCGGTTGCACTGTGCGAAATTTCGATTTTCTGTTTTTACCGCACGGTGCAGAAAATCCGCGACAAAAACCTTTGTTTTGCACTGTGCGAAATCTCGATTTTATATTTTTTTCGCACCGTGCGGAGCATCAGCGACAAAAACGTTTGTTTGCACACTGCAAAACCCTTTTGTAAATTTCACCGCACTGTGCGAAACCTTTGACTAATTTTTTGCCCTTTTAGCGACCGCTCCTTCCTCCACTCTGCTGAACACTTCCAAATTGAACTCGTTGGCTCTGAATCAGCAGCAGGAAGTGTTGAAGACGGCTCAAACTTCGAGTCCAGCGGATCCGGCCGAACCTCCCAAAGTTGCGAATGGAAACGGCGATCAACCTCAAACTCGGGTGCCGACTCACCCTCAGACTGGCCCGTTGAAGCCCAAAATGTACCCGATTCTCCGGCCATTGTGACGCTCATACAGAGCTGAAGTTGTAACCAAAGTTTTGTAGTGGTTCTTGGAATAAATTATCGTATTTATCCATGGATTTGAACTAATTTTCGAAAGCTAGCTGGCGTTTCTGCAGCCCTTGTAAATTTCATATTTGCTGGTTTTTACGGCGTCTTAGCCCACCTTCGTTTTACGGCGGCGGATAATGAAGCTTATGGCTACGTTACTGGAATTATTCTTTGGACTTTAAAAAGCTTTTTGAATCGCAAAAACGCAGATTTTTTTTTGAAAAATTAGAAAAAGCCCTTATTTTTTGAAGTCAGTGCCTCTGCTCGAATTTTTATTTTGAGATCAGCCCATTTTTCGCAAACAAAATTTTTTTTTGCACTGTGCGACAATTTAGAAGGGCAATTGCACCGTGCAAACGAAACCTTTTGTTTTTGCACTGTGCGGACAACTGTGAACCCACGGCCGCAATAACGACATTGGACCCCGACCCGCGCCCTGACACGAAGAGATTGAGAGCCTTGGCATTCCGCCACAATGATCGAGAGAGAATAGGAACGCTGGAAATGAGGACAAATTGGTGAAAGAAGCAGCGCTGTGAGCGGTTGGCCACAGTTGCTAGAGGACGTTATTATATTATATTGATCTTGCGGCCCTTCGTTTGGCCATATTGTGAGGAGAGGTGTTTTACTGAGGATAAACGTATTTGGCGGTTTATTCGGTGATTGTTTGTATTGGCCTTTGGGAGATTGTCCCTCTGGCATTTGTAAGGGGCAAGTGGTTGAATCGGTTGGAGGAGACCCTTGTTCCCAATCAACATTTTTTTTGCACAGTGCGAAATGTGCGATTGAAAGGGAACTGCACCGTGCAAACACAAAAAAAAAAATGTTTTTGCACTGTGCGACAATTTAGAAGGGCAATTGCACCGTGCAAACGAAATCTTTTGTTTTTGCACCGTGCGCAATGTGCGACTGAAAGGGAACTGCACAGTGCAAACAAAAACATTATTTTTTGCAAAATTTGCGACAATTTGAAAGGGAATTGCACCGTGCAAAAACACGATTCCCGCACTGTGCGTTTCAAAAAATGTTTTCGCACAGTGCAGATAGACAAAATTGTGAATGCACAGTGCGAAAAAATCCGACTTTTTGCACTGTGCGATTTTTTGTGTTTTTGCGCAGTGCAATTTTTTGTTTTTGCACCGTGCAAAATGCGCGACAATTTGAAATGAGTCAACTGCACCGTGCAAAAAACGCGATTCCCGCACTGTGCGTTTCAAAAAATGTTTTCGCACAGTGCAATTTTTTATTTTTTTCGCACAGTGCCGAGAGACAAAATTGTGAATGCACAGTGCGACAAACATGATTTTTTGAGCCGTGAATTTTTGTGTTTTTGCACAGTGCAATTTTTTTGTTTTTGCACTGTGCGAAATGCGCGACAATTCGAATAAATCAACTGCACCGTGCAAAAACACGACTCCCGCACTGTGCGTTTCAAAAAATGTTTTCGCACTGTGCGGTTTTCATTTTCAAATGTTTAACAAAAAGCGGTCAACTGTAACTTCTGTTTTGCAAAACTTGGTTACAGTAATTGCATTTCCAAATTACACCAACATCTCGGGAATGAGATTACTTTTTACGGGGTGGCTTGTAAAGCTCGTGGGTTGTGAGACATTAATCTTTTTGTCTTTTCGTTCCTCGATGACATCGGCACTGTACGTTCCCCGAAGCGCAGGTGGAATTGTAATTGCAAACTCCCAAAAATAGGATTACGGAAAGAATAACGTAAAAGCCATCAGAAATTCGGTCCAATTTAGCAAGCTTTCAAGTGTAATGAGCCCTAATTTGGGCTGTAATTGGAAAATTAGCCTTTTTTTATAGCCTTTATTCGCACAGTGCAAAAAAATTTGTCGCTTTTGCACCATGAGATGCCGTCATCATTCCGCCGCACAGTGCAGACAGAAAATTATTTGCACAGTGCAAAAAATTTTTGTCGCTTTCCAATTTGACTGCACAGTGCAAATAAAATAAATGCTGCGATTTTTTGTCGCTTTTGCACTGTGCGATGTCATTCATCATTGAATGATTGCACTGTGCAAAGAAAAATGGTTATTTTTTCGCACCGTGCAGCAAGAAAAGGCTGTTTTGAAAAGGTTGATGTTGCTTTTGCACTGTGCGACGATAATTTTTTCGCACCGTGCAAAACTTTCTTTTTTATTTTTTCTTTGCACCGTGCATCATTTCCAAATTTTTTGTGCACAGTGCAAATCTTTATTTTTTATTCTTTTGCACTGTGCAGCTGTTCCGAAGTTTTCCCGCACGGTGCAAAACTCTCTTTTTTTCTTTTTTTCTGCACCGTGCAGCGAGAAAAAGTTGTTTTGGAAAGTTGATGTCGCTTTTGCACTGTGCGATGATAATTTTCCCGCACAGTGCAAATCTTTCTTTTTTTATTTTTTTTTTTTTTTTTCACCGTGCATCATTTCCAAAGTTTTTGTGCACAGTGCAAATCTGTCTTTTTTATTTTTTTTGCACCGTGCATCAGTTCCAAAGGTTCTTTCCTTTTTTTATTTTTTTGCACTGTGCAAAACTTTCTTTTTTATTTTTTTCGCACCGTGCAGCAGGTCCGAAGTTTTCCCGCACCGTGCAAATCTTTTTTTATTCTTTTTTTTGCATCGCTTTTTCACACTTTTATCGCACAGTGCAAAACTTTTGTTTTTTGTTTTTTTTTTGCACCGTGCATCATTTCCAAAGTTTCATCGCACAGTGCAAACCTTTCTTTTTTATTTTTTCTGTACTGTGCATCATTTCGAAACTTTTCCCGCACAGTGCAAAATTTTCCAAAAATAAATTGCACTGTGCGGAAGCAAATTTTTAACAATTATTGTTTCAAAAGCAAAAACAAAAACCGGGCCGGATTAAAATTTCGACAAATTAATCAGGAAGTGAGCGAGTCACCCACTTTAAAAAAAGAAGCCATGCGGGAATCCCGATCTTTGTCCAATGAGAATTCGTTTTTTTTGGCGTAATTCACAAAAAAATGAATACATAAATACGACGTATTTTACGTAAAATCCGTGCAAACTTATATGGTCCACTTCCGCAAACATCACTTCATGGAGTATCACAGTATTTTTGAAAGTGCATAGACATTTTTCTGCTCTTGCACAGTGCATCTTGAACTTTTCTCTGCTCCGCACAGTGCATCTAGAAGTTTTTCCCACGCTTGTCGCCCCTGCACAGTGCATTTTCCCCTTTTCGCACCGTTCAAAGTGCAGAGCTCCGAAAAACCGTTTGCACAGTGCAAATGTTTGATCATTTCCTTCGTGTCGCACAGTGAGTGCATTTTGAACTTTTTCCCACGCTTGTCGCTAACGCACAGTGCATTTTTCTCTTTTCGCACCGTGCAAAACTCGAAGAGGCCGCTTGCACTGTGCATCTCGAATTTTTCTTCGCTTCGCACAGTGCAAGTTCAATTTTTTCCCACGTTTGTCGCTAATGCACAGTGCATTTTTTTTACTTTTTCCCACGCTTGTCGCTTACGCACAGTGCAATTTTTTTGCGCACCGTGCAAACTTCGAAAAAGTTTGTTTGCACCGTGCAAACGCTTGGTCATTTTTTCCGCTTCCGCACGGTGCATTTTTTACGTTTTCCCACGCTTGTCGCTAACGCACAGTGCATTTTTTTCATTTTTCTTCTTTTTGCACTGTGCAGTGCGAAAAATTGCGGCAAAAAGTCTACGCACTTTATGGAAACGCTTGTCGCAGCGATATTACCTTTTTACTTTTGCACGGTGCAAAAAGTAAAAATTTAAATTTAAAAAAAATATGCTTTAGGCACGGTGCCGCCCACCAAAAAAGTCTACGCACTTCTGAAAGATCGTAATACTAATCTAATACCTGTCGAAAGCTTTCCCCTTTCAATCTTTGACATTGTTTTGGGTATTAGGAAGCATTGTTTTGGGAGAATCAAAAGTTACTAAAAGACGGGATTTATCATTGATGCTTTAGTCGGATTGAACTCATCAATTTCGTTTTGTCAATGAATTAGTCAATCTTCCCATTTTTTTGCACTCTGCAGAGCGACGATTACAGTCGCACAGTGCAGGTAAACAAATCATCGCACCGTGCGGTCATGTAATTAAAAAACTGCACTGTGCAATGGACCGGCGACAAATTTCAAAGACTGCACTGTGCAAAAAGTCTTTTCGCACGGTGCGAAGATCATAAACGTAAATTGCACAGTGCATAAGGTCCGCGACAAAGATTTTTTTGCACTGCGCATTTCGCCAAACAATTGCACCGTGCGAGCCTGAATTGCACAGTGCAACGGGCCGCGACAAAGATTTTTTGCACTGTGCATTTCGACAAACGATTGCACCGTGCGGTCTTGCAATGAAAACTGCACAGTGCAGAGGGCCGCGACAAAGATTGCACTGTGCAAAACGTGAACTGCACTGTGCAACGCCAAAAAGATCGCACTGTGCGGGTCCTACAATGAAAACTGCACAGTGCATAGGGTCCGCGACAAAGGTTACACTGTGCAAAAAGTGAACTGCACTGTGCGATTAATCAAATAGTCGCACCGTGCGAGCCTGACGATAAAAAGTGCACAGTGCATAGGGTCCGCGACAAAGATTTTTTTTTGCACTGTGCATTTCGACAAACGATTGCACCGTGCGGTCTTGCAATCTAAGTCGCACAGTGCAACGGGCCGCGACAAAGATTGCACTGTGCAAAAAGTGAACTGCACTGTGCAAAAGCCTGCAAGAAAGATTGCACTGTGCGGGTCCTACAAGGAAAACCGCACGGTGCAAAGGGCCGCGACAAAAAATGCACTGTGCGGTTCCTACAATGAGAACTGCACGGTGCAAAAAAAATCTCTTTGTTCCGCACAGTGCAAAATTAAATTATTGTTGCACTGTGCGGATTTTTTTTCATATTTCCCATTGTGTTCTCGCTATTTATTGTTCCCGGAGGCTCATCCGTGACCCCCAAGCACTTGTTTCGTGGAATGGGTAAACATTTTTTTTGTGGAATATTCAAAATGTCTAGTCAAAATTTTAGATGCCAAAAAAATGTAGATTTCATAAGAAATGAAGTGAAAGTCGGATTAAACATGCATTGCATTATAGTTGGACATTCACCTTCCGGCCCGTTCTCTGAGATTCGCCGCCTGCAATTCCAGGGAAATGACATGGCGCCGCATTTACCATGCAAGTTCGCATAGAGGCGGCAGGAACCCGGTTTCTACACGGAATGCACTACGCACTTGGGCTCTAAAAATAGCCGCAGGTCTTATGCAAGAGTTCCGTTGGAACAAAGAAGATATTTTTGGCGGGTAAACATACCCAAAATAGAGTATTTGCGAAATTTTTATGAAAAAATTTTGGAATAAAGGAAGTCTAGTCCGAAATTCCATTGTTTATACTTTTTTCAGCGTAGTGGAGACATTTGGAGGCTTTTCAACACGGTTTGCACCCTTGAAACAGAATGCCAAGAATGGCGGGAATTTGAAACTTTGAATGTTTTTTGTTGGATTATATTAATTAAATCATCAAATTAGCCCTGCAAAGCGCTAATTAGATGGTCGTAAGCCTGGCCGTCGTATTTTAAAATATTTTAAACCCTTGAAATACAATGCTAAAAAATGGCGGGAAACTAAAAATTTAAATTTCAACTGGTCGGTGTGATTATTAAGCATACTATTCGCGTTACAAGACTACTTATAGTGGCATACGACGTATTCTACAGTATTTTAAACCCTTGAAACAGAATGCCAAAGAATGGCGGGAAATACGGAGTTTGAATTTTTAACTGTCGCTGTGGTTGTTAAGTAGACTAATCGCATCACAAGACTACTTATAGTGACTTTTGACGTATTCTATAGTATTTTAAACCCTTGAAACAGAATGCCAAAATTGGCGGAAAACTAAAAATTTAAAATTTCAACTTGTCGGTGTGATTATTAAGCAGACTAATCGCGTTACAAGTCTGCTTACAGCGGCATACGACGTATTTTACATTATTTTAAACCCTTGAAACACAATGCCAAAAATGGCGGGGAATCCAAAATTTGAATTCTTAACTGTCGGTGTGGTTGTTAAGTAGACTAATCGCATCACAAGACTACTTATAGTGACTTTTGACGTATTCTATAGTATTTTAAACCCTTGAAACAGAATGCCAAAATTGGCGGAAAACTAAAAATTTAAAATTTCAACTTGTCGGTGTGATTATTAAGCAGACTAATCGCGTTACAAGTCTGCTTACAGCGGCATACGACGTATTTTACATTATTTTAAACCCTTGAAACACAATGCCAAAAATGGCGGGGAATCCAAAATTTGAATTCTTAACAGTCGGTGTGGTTATTAAATAGGCTAATCGCATCACAAGACTACTTATAGTGACTTTTGACGTATTCTACAGTATTTTAAACCCTTGAAACAGAATGCCAAAATTGGCGGGATATCAAAAATTTGAATTTTTTGCTGCGTTGCATTTGTCACGGCCCGCACGGTGCACAAAAATTCGCAAATTCTTGCACCGTGCACTCACCTCTTTTTTGGTTTTGCACAGTGCAATCGACTTTTTTGAGGTTTGCACTGTGCGGAAGCAAAAAAAATGTCCAGGAACTTTGTGAAAATACTATAACTCCCCGGACATTTCTGAGAAAGGTACAGTCTTCCCAGGTTTGCCTCCAAGAAAATACGTGAGAATCACTGCAAAAACATATCGTATTTTCAATGAATTCTTAAGGTTATTTTGGTCGTTGGAATAAAAAATTAACTCCGTCATAAACTTGTAACATTTCGGTAATTGGATTGTGTCACCGCCGACTCCTTGGTAACTCAATTCCAGTCCAAAATCCTTTTCTAAACAGACGAAAAAGGCGAAAAAACGGATTTTTGCACTGCACTGTGCAAAAGTTTGAAAATTTGTTTTTGCACTGTGCAAACTAGTGGATTTTTTTTGAAACTTGAAAATATTGTAAAGAGGGCTCTAACATACGATGCCAACGTATATTTTCTTGAAATCTGTGTATCTTCGCCGATTTTTTAACCGAATTTTTTACTGCACAGTGCAAAAATTTGGAAATATGTTTTCGCACTGTGCAAACTGGTGGATTTTTTTTGAAACTTGAAAATATTGTAAAGAGGGCTCTAACATACGATGGCTACTTTTATTTTTTCTAAATTTGTTTATCTTCGCCGATTTTTTAGCTGAATTTTTGACTGCACAGTGCAGAAAGTTGGAATTATGGTTTTCGCACTGTGCAATCAGGTGGATTTTTTTCGAAGTTTAATAAATATCATAAATAAGGCTTTGACATACGATGGCTACTTTTATTTTCTTTAACTCTATGTATCTTTGCCGATTTTTTTATTCAATTCTTCACTGCACTGTGCAAAAGTTTGGAAATAAGTTTTCGCACTGTGCAATCAGGCAAAAATTTTTTTGAAACTCGAAAATATCATGTAGAGGGCTCTGACATACGATGGCTACTTTTATTTTTTCAAAATTTGTTTATTTTCCCAGATTTTTTAACTGAAATTTTGACTGCACTGTGCAAAAATTTGGAAATAAGTTTTCGCACTGTGCAATGTGGCTGAAAGCAAAAAAAGATATTTTAGTTATAAGAAAACAGTTTTAAAATACGTTGCAGCATGAATTTACATCATATTTTTCTTCTATCATTCGGTTCCGCGACAAATTTTCAACTGCACAGTGCGTTAAAAAGAAATTGAATTTTGCACTGTGCAAGCGTGAACTAAAAATCAAATCTTTTAAAATCTGATAGAAGAGAGTGTAAAATACGTATAGCCATCTCGTTACTTCCCTAAAAATTGTGTATAATATCCATTTTTATCCAAAAATTTATTGCACAGTGCAGTCAAAAAAAAGTTTTTTTTTCTTTTTTTTTTTTAATTTTTTGATTGTGAAACGTATTCTACAGGTTTTTTATGGCCTAAAATACGGATTCTTTCGATTTCTTCCACCAATTTTTTCTTCGAAAATCTAAAAATTTCAAAAAAATTTTTTTATTTCAAAATCAAAAATTGGCCAAATTTTTTCGTTAAACATTGCTAATTATGCATTAGCACTGCAAATAACTTGACCAGAAACCCTTCTCGCAAATTAGAGATTGAACTTTTTGGCCTATTGCAATATAACCTGTTCCGTCGCATCGAAAATTCATCGTTAACTATAAACACAAATATTTTGGAGGGTTTTGGAATTTGGAATTGGCTGCATTTCGTATCAAGACTTGCGAAAATTAGAGATAAAATCATCGGAAATTGTTACAGTATACTTTTTTATTTTTTATGGAATTTTTGAGGGTTGTTTCTGCATAACGCGGTTTGAGATTTTTAGAATTTCTTAATGGGGCTTTAAATTTTATTTTCTACAAATTTCAAAAAAAAAATTTTTAATTTTAAAAAATTTTTATTTTCAAAAATTTCTGCATAACGCGATTTAAAATTCTCTAAAACGCCGTTAAAAAATTGAAATTTTGTTTTTAGAACGCATGATTTCGCAAAATAATCTTATTTCTGGATCTATTATATGTTACAGTAACCCTTTCGAAATTGAACTACCGTAATCTCAAAATTTTATTTTACCATGAATTTCTTGACCAATTTTGCCCTTTATTATTCACACTTAACCATTCTATGACATAAATTCTCAATTTCCCAACCGAATTTCGCAAAACCCGGGTTAAAGTCCAACTCAAAAGTTACAGTAACTCTCCCAGGAATGGTCTCCGCCCCCGACCCACAAAACCCATTCCCACCGCGCGATGTCATCATCATCATGCATGGGCGATTCGTACGAACGAATTTCGGGGCAGGTGTAAAAAGTGGGCGGAGCCTGTTTATTGGGGGGCCGCTCTCGGGCGCGGCGCCGAATGGGCCGCATTTCTGGCCAGCCGCCACACCACCATCATGTCGAGGAATGTGCACCGGCACACGCTATTGTTTTTGTTGCTGCTCAGCGGCGTCGCCGCGACCGCCACCAAGTTGTGCGCGCTGCAGCCGTGGATGTTGCATTGCCGGAATCGGGTCTACTTTGTCGCCTACGACCACGCGCAGCCAGGCACACCGGGTAAGGAGAGGGTCAATTTTAACAATTTTAATTAAAAAATAATTTTTGGCCATCAAATTTGAGGTTTTTTCGCATTGTGGACGAAATGTCAAAATCAATAATTTCGATTTGACATTTCGCCCCCAATTTGATTGAAATTTGGGACAATTCCTTTAAATTACATGTAAATTAGATATTAAACTCTTTTTTTACAATACGTAAAATGTCAAAAATTTTTGTAACGAAATGTCAAAATCAATAATTTCAGTTTGACATTTCGCCTCCAATTTCTTCAAAATTTGGGACAATTTCTTTAAATTACATGTAAATTAAATATTAAATTTTTTTTGTCATACGTCATAATGTCAAAAATTTTTGTAACGAAATGTCAAAATTTAAATTTTTAACATTTCGTCACAAATTTTAAATTTTAGCAAACGTCTATGGGTTTGATTTTTTTTCCAATTTTCAACTCATTTTTAACCACTTTTCTCAACAAAAAATCTCAAATTTTCCGAAACCCCCCTTTGCACTGCGCAGGTTTAAAAACTTCATTTTGCACAGTGCATTTTTCAAAATTCTCCTCGCTCTCTATCAAATTCACACTGTAAATATTTTTGACACATCTCATGGTAATTTTGCATGGTAAAAAGTCCAGCCGCACCGTGCAAAAACCCCACCTTTCTTCTGCACCGTGCAAAAATTTAAACTTGTCTTTTCGCACCGTGCAGCTGTGTTGCGACAAACTTTTCTCCAAAGAAATTTTGCACAGTGCAATCAGTGAGTTTTGCACAGTGCAAATTTTTCATTTTTACACCGCACTGTGCGAAAAAAATAAATCAATTTTTTGCACTGTGCGGTAATTTTTTTTTTTGAATTTCATGCAGATTATGGTAATTTCGTATTTTAAAAAAGTAAAAAAAAAAATTTGTAAGTCCTTTTTAGCCAATGCCATTCAAAATTTTTGTGTTTTTTTGCTGATTTCTCAATTTTTTTTTTCCAATGACTTATAATCCTATTGTGATGGCCCAAGCTAAACCCCAAACTTTCCATAGCACTCATATATCATGTTTACTAACCTTTTTCGACTATTATGACCAATGTTTGCCCTCAAATCGGCTTTCTTTTCCAATTATTTATATTACACTAGGCAAATTGAATCAAAAATCGTCAAAATGTTGTCACTACTACTATTCAACCACCCTAATTAGGAAGTATATAGGCTCTTACAACTTTACGAACTTTTATGAACACCAATAAGTAGGGCAAACTCAATTATATTACTTTATTTTTCCTAATCCACCAAGTCTAATATAATTGCCAAAAAGTATTATTAATCGTACGAAAACTTTGTAAAAATAGAGGTGACCATCTTTTTTGGACCTTGTAGACTCTGTAGAGGCTATTTTTGGCCCACTTGCAGGTACTTGCCCTCCGGGGACAGCTGTTTTCCCAAAACTGCAGAACCCCATTCGTAAAGGTTTTCGAATACAAATTGGGTGCGGAATTGCCGAAAATAGCCGAACAGGGAGAGTTTCCGCCGCACTAAGCTGTTGTTTCCGCTTCGTAATAACAGTTGCGTATTTTATGAGGTGTTTTTTGGACCTAATGTCATGGATAATATAAAAATGTCCTAGAAAATGGGCAAAAACAATTCAATAACACTTTTCGACGTATTTTACAACCAATAATACCATTTGTCACCATTCCGCACCATTTTCCCGGCTCTTGCGACGCCTAAAACAGAATGCCAAAAATGGCGGGAAATTTGAATTTTTGAATTTTTCACTCAATTCTACTTGTAAATTTATAGTTTATATAGCTAATAGCGACTTTAACTTCAATTTAAACAGCATTTCTGGCTAATTTTTTTTTGAAAATTCAAATTTCCCGCCATTTTTGGCATTCTGGGAAATTTGAATTTTTCAAATTTTTCACTCAATTCTACTTGTAAATTTAGACTTTATATAGCTAATAACGACTCTAACTTCAATTTAACGCGCATTTCTGGCTAATTTTTTTTGAAAATTCGAATTTCCCGCCTTTTTTGGCATTCTGTTATACCTGCCGTTTTCAAGTCCAAACTGAAAATGACCTTCAGTAAGTCATTTTGACGTCTCAATAAGCTCTAATTTACATATTAAACCCAATTTTACAATGTTTTTCCGCCCTCTCCATGGCCTTTTATTTCAAAGACCACTGTTTTAACCCCGCTAATTCCCCGACTTTGCATTGCTCTTTGTCCTTTTGTCCTCCCTACTATAGTGGCCACTCTAATCTGGACAGGTACGTTTCGAAATTCCAGGAATGGAAGTTTTCTCCGCCAAAATTAGCCGCCGAAGCCATGAATACTAGTCGCGACATAAAGTCCTGACACATTTTGCACCGTGCGAAAGTTCGGGGTTTGGACGTCGCACCGTTCATTCTTCTTTCATTTCATCCGCACTGTGCATCTTTTCGCATTTGTCGCCGCGATTTCCCCTTTTTGCACTAGCGACGTGCAAAACCCGAACTTTCGCACCGTGCATTCTTCATTCATTTCGCATTTGTCGCCGCGATTTCCCGTTTTTGCGCTAGCGACGTGCACGCGACAAACCCGAATTTGGGGGCGCGACGTCCAAATCCCGAACTTTCGCACGGTGCAAAATGTGTCAGGACTTTATGGCGCGACTAGTAGGCATTGTTTGCGTGGCCTGTTGGTGTCTAATGACGCCGACTTGCGATTATTGGAACTATTATATTCCGAGTACGGGGAATTCCGTAAAAACGCATGTTTTGGAGCCTAATCCGACAATTTTTATAGGCGTTGCACTGTGCAATCAAATTATTTTGGATAAAAATAGCGGAAATGAAGAGATTTTTTTGGGAAAAGATGTTGGATATCGTATTTTACCAACAAAATTTTTATTTTTATTCAATTTCATACTAGCTAATTGCCGCCTGCACTGTGCAAAACTCACTTTTAAAAATTTCGCACAGTGCAATCCAAATTTCTTTCAAAAAACCGGCGACAAAAGGAAAATTTTTGAAAAATTGAAATGCTATCGTATTTTAGGAACATCTATTTGTTATTTTTCAAATTTCAAACAAATTCGGTGATTGCACTGTGCAAAACCTTTATTTTTTAATTTTTGCACAGTGCAATCCAAATTTCTTTCAAAAATCGGTGAGGGAAAGAAAATTTTTTAAAAATTGAAATTCTATCGTATTTTAGGAGTCTTTTTTTCCAATCGTCTTATTTTTTACAATTTTTCAACCCACTGCACTGTGCAAAATCCTCTTTTTTAATTTCTGCACTGTGCAATCCAAATTTCATTCAAAAAATCGGCAAGGGAAGGAAAATTTTTGGAAAATTAAAATGCTATCGTATTTTAAGAGCCATTCTATCCAATCTTTTTGTTTTTTAAAATTTCATACCCCACTGCATCGTGCAAAATCATCAATTTTATTTTCTGCACTGTGCAATCCAAATTTCTTTCAAAAAATCGGCGAGGAAAGGAAAATTTTCAAAATATGGAAATGCTATCGTATTTTAGAAGCCATTCTCTTCAATCTGTTTATTTTTCAACTCTTCACAACCCACTGCACCGTGCGAAATCCTCAATTTTAATTTCTGCACTGTGCAAACTTCCTCAATTTTCTTTTGGCTCTCTCTTTTCCAATTTCTTGACCATTACAGCTCACATAAAAGTTAAAGTACCAAAAAAGGTCTTCTGCTTACCCTTTTATTGTTCGGCGGTCATAAGACTTGGGTATTAATGGACTTCCGGGAAGGAGTTCCGAGACATTCAAAAATTAATTGCACCACAAAAATTATTAGCGCTCTTTTTGAGACGTTTTGGATGTTTATAGATCAAGAAAAACTTTTGAAAAAAAGAAAAAAAATTTTTTAATTTTGAAATTTTTTATTGTTTTTCTGCATAACGCGATTTAAAAATTCGAAAAAAATGCAATGAAAAAATCAAGAAAAAAATTTTGGGCAAATTTTTCGGCATTTTTTTGAGTTTTTTCGAAATTTTTCCGTATAACGCGATTTTTCTGCATAACGCGATTTTCAAAAAATTTCAAAAATTGTCTATTAAATTAAATTCTAATTTTTATTCATTTATCCATTCATAATTTGAAAAAAAGCGAAAATTTTTTGTTTCTGCACAACGCGATTTTCTAAAAAACCCCTCTTTTTTGAGTCTAAAGTAATTTCTAAGGTAATCTACGACAATTTTCGTCATTTTTATTGACTTTAAAAACCAATTTTACCTCTACTTTTTACATATACATATACTTTGTTACAACTTTTTTATCGTCTGACAAACCCCACAAAATCAACGCAAAAATGCAATTAGTCCGTAACAGAATTACCAAACAATATTTCTGAACACAATTTGATTCCATTCTTTTTCCAGGTTTCCACGCCAAACTCGCTCCGATGCTCCGGCTCCGGCGCTCCGAACACGCGCAGACCGCCGACAAGAAGGCCGAAAAGTACGACTTTATCCGGTTCGGGCGGCGGAAGCGACGATGAACCATGTTCGATATTAATTTAATTTATTTGTTCGACCTTTTGAGGAAAAAATATTTAAATTTTTTTTTGGAATTTTTTTTAAAATCAAAAAAAAATTTAAAAAAAATCAAAAAAAAAATTGTCGGAAAAAGCCGGAATGGCTTCAAAATCAATCCCTGAAATTTTTGGCTTTTGAATTTCAAGCATCGTTGAGATATTTGGCGATTTCCCAACGAGAGAGTATGCAAAATGAAGAGACGGTCAGAGAAAAAAATTTTTCGTTTTTTGGCTATATCTTTTTACAGATCTCATAGAAAAAATCAATTTTTGGTATAAATCATCTACTCACCATATCGAATAACACCTGAAATTTTCAAAATGAAAATCGAAAAATTTTTGAAATTTCAAATTTTTTTGGATCTAAAAATCTCGGTGATTTCTGTAAAGCGCGAGTTAAAAATTTCAGATTTGCTTTGTAAAAATATAATCTTATTTTTCACCAAGTTTCATCAAAATCCGCGTGTGGAACTTTTCGATTTTTACTTTTCTGCACTGTGCAATTTTTTCGAAAAAATTGCACAGTGCAGTCGATTGCAATTCTCAAAAATTTATCAAGCTTCTTCGACTTGTTAATTTGTTTTCCTGTAGCGTCTGGAATCACAAATTCTCGCGGATTTTTTATGCACACAACAATAATTATATTCCACTAGACATTAGATGTGGAAAAATTCGAAAAAATGATGAAAAATCATCAAAATACCTCTTACTAAGAATGAAATTAGAGAGAATAGAGAAGAATACAGTTTTTAACACTTTATTTAGTAAGTTACAGTTCAATCCAATGAGGTAAGAAGTAGTTTTTCTTGTCCACCATGTGATCCAAATCCGAGCCATTCCTCGGCCAGTCCTTGAAACGAACGGTCGTGCCGTTGGCCAGGTACCCAGCCCACCAGGAGAAAGTCCCAGTTGACATTATGGTGTGATTACAGTAGGACAAGATGGCCAAATCGACTTCTCGTTCCGTGGAGTCGACAAACACAATATTGTCTGAAAAAGTTGTATTTTCAAGCTGTATTCTATGATTAGAAGCGATAACAATTCATTTTATTTATTTTCACATTCATTTTACTGATTTCTGAGGTCGGGCGCAGCTTGCGAAATTTCCGTTGTACATGTTTCATCGTATAAAATGACACTTATTCAAAATAGAGCTTAGCAACAATGCAAAAATTGTGCATGGACATTGCAAAGGCTAGATTCATCGTAAAATTTACATAAGACCGGGCGCAGACTGCCGATCTTCCCTTGGACATGTTTCATCGTATAAAATGGCAAAAAGCACTTCAACTGCTATTAAGAATGACAAAAATTACTGAAATTGTTGTCACTAGAATCTGCGGGGCTTCTGAACAACTATTTTATGCAAATTTTACCTTAAATCCGTCACATTGACGGATTTTTTGGAACTTTCTGTTTTGGAAAATTTGATATAAAAATCGTATTTTGTGGCCTCAAAAACCATTGCACAGTTTAAAACACAGTTCATAAGCTCTATAATCAGCAATTTTTCGGACTCTTCCTGCTCTATCGGCTCTGTATAACTCAAAATTTTATCATAGAGCACCTGTTTTTCAGGCTCGACAAAAGCGGCTCACCTCCGACGAGATTGCGTTTGGCCCAGCTGATATTGTCGCTCACGACCACAAATACCACCTGCTCGCCGTTGGACACTCGCCTCATCGCGCGCCCGTAGTATTCGGCCGGTGCACTCACATGGCCATGGTGAAGATTGCGGGAGTGCCAGGTGATATCGACGCCGTGTCGGACGTGCACTCCGATGCGGATGCGGTCTACAAAATACATTTGTGTTTCAAAATATAATAAAGTTTGTTTTTTTCAATTTTTGGAATTTTTTGATATTACTTTTGTTAAAAAGTAGTAGTAAAAAGTTATGAAACATCAAAAAAATTGTCAAGAGTATCACATGATCCATAAAAATTCATTATCACTTTAATTTTCCCCAATTTAACGGCTCGCAAGCACAATCGGACATTTTATACGATGAAACCTGTCCGACGAAAATTGCCTCAAGCATTCTGAAAAAAAGTCAACAAAAAAGTTTTCATATACCTATAAGATCAAATTTGGGTCTTTTCCAGCCAAAATAATTCAAAAATTCAAATTCCCGCTATTTTTGGCATTCTGTTGTAAGGCTTCGTATGACCTGCAAAACAGTTTTTTAGACTAGAACAAGGGCTGCTAGCGTTTTTAAGACCATTATGAGCTGTCTACCACTATTGTTTCAAGTTTTACAGCCATTTCAAACTATATTATTCATGATGATTTCAGACCAAAATTGCCCTAAAATTTAGAGCCATAACTCACCTTGATAGGGTCTGATATAATCCAAAGCCCTCTTTTTCACTCCCTCCAAGAACTGGAAGCTTTTCCGCACCTCTGAATCGAGTTCTGGCCAGAAATATCGAAAGGCCTGGAAGTAGCCGTCGACAATCTCAATGTCGCTCGATTTGAACATTTCCAGGTCGGGCAAGTACACACAGCATGCCTGAATACGGTAGTCTATATTTAGTGCGCATTAAAGTTTCATAAATATGTGAGTAAGCGGAGAAATGAGTAATTGTACATAGTTCAATGACTAAAGGTGGAAAATAATGGCAATGACAGGGTAATTACTGTGTAAAAACGTCATTTAACAACAATAATAAGCATGCTGGAAGAAATCCTAATCGTTAAAAGTTGCTAAGCTTGCGTTTTTGCGATCTGCAGACTGCGAAGACCATTTTATACGATGGAACCTGTTTTTCTTAAAATTTAAACCTATTCAAACAAAGTAAAAATGTAATATATTGTAAAATACGTTATCTCGAGCTTTTACCTTCTCTTGGATCCTTCTATCTTCATTACTTTCCACATATTCGTACAAAGAAGTGCTATTAACATAGATCACTTTTTCCAACTTTTCGAACGCCCTCCTCAACAAACAATCATCCGGAAAGACCAAAAATGCCTTGTACTTTCTTGCATAGTAATATAAAGCCGCGTATTCAAACATCAGGTTGCCTAGGCCTAAAAGTTCGACATCTGATATCATGTATAATATAATTTGATGCCGAAACACAAAAACCAGCTGAGAAAATATGTTACCATGGCTGTAGCTCATCGAGCTGACAATATAACGCCGATTGGCAGTGGATTTTACGGCCTCCTCAACGGTGTTATATGACTTTTCGGAGGGTAGGTCCCATGGCTGATCAAAGATCACATTAGAGCCTAAAAATCAAAACTACAGAACTTATTTTTTATATAGATCGTATTTATAGACTATTTCCAACATTTTAGGACCATTCCCAGCCAAAAATTTACGAAAAAATTCAAATTCCCGCCATTTTTGGCATTCCGTTTTAATGGCTAAAATAAGGTCAGAAAAGGTTGAAGTTAAAAAAAAATAAATGGCTAAAAGTTTTTTGAAAGAATTTTAATAGTTTTTTCAGATATTTTTTGTACTTTTAAAACATCTTTTTTTATATTATCCATGACAAATCTTATGGATAATTAAAAAATCCCCATTTTCAGGCCTGAAATCCCATAAAAAATACAATAACCGATCTCAAATAAAATCTCCTACCTCCAATCGGTAAAATTCGCACTTGTTTCAGCTGAATCAACCGGCTTTTATCATCCTCAACATCAATTTTGGCTTCATGTTGGGAATTTTTATTGAAAATTAGATAAACGAGTGTTCGAAGGATCAAACACACTAGAACAACAACAATGAGCTTGAATAAAGATCGCCGTAGAATCGGGGGTTTCATTTTCGAATGATAAACCCCCGAAAAAGGTGGGAAACTTGACCTAAATAAGTCAAATCGCCATAGGGGGAAAGAAAAAACTGAAAAATAGCCGAAAAAAGGGTGGAAATTCCCTTGGCAAGGACTTCGGCCTGTTCAAACATAATTTTTTTCAAAAATTTCAAATTTCCCGCCACTTTTGGCATTCTGTTTCAAGGTCTCAAAAGTGACGCCCTGAGGTTATTTTTCTCAAAAAATAAAACATATATGGTCATTTAACACCTGGATTGTCCCTCTCGCAGGTAGAAAATTTTTAAATTTTAAAATTTCCCGCCGCTTTTTGGCATTCTGTTTCAAGGTTCCAAAAGTGACGCCCTGAGGTTATTTTTCTCAAAAAAATAACACATATATGGCCATTTAACATCTGTATTGCCCCTCTCACAGGCAGGAAATTCAAATTTTCAAATTTCCCGCCATTTTTCGCATTCTGTTTCAGTGTTCTAAAAATTATGCCCTGAGGCTATTTTTGCTCAAAAAGCAACATCTATGGTCATTTAACATCCGTAACGCGCGTTTCAAACGATTAAAATTCAAATTTTCGAATTCCCGCCATTTTTGGCATTCTGTTTCAACTTCAAATTTCGACTTCAAAATAATAAAAATCATTTACCACAAGGTCCAAAAGACTCTGACCAGTATATTTATTGAGTTTGAGATCTCGAATCCAAAAATATTTTACAAAATCCGTCAAAACATTATAAATCACCTAGTATAATATAAAATTATGTACATTATTACAACAAAAACCAGTGAAGATCTGCAAAATAAGTTCTGCAGTGAGTGTTAAATATATTCCGAGCCATCGGCAGGACCCACGTAGCCAATGGCGATCAAAACAATATCAATTAGAGTCCAGACCCCAAGACCTCCGAAGCTAAACAATTTGCCGATAGCGCTCTTCCATAGGCCAAGATAAAAGCGATCCGCGCCAAAACCGCCCAAGGTCACCGAGAGGAAGAGGGTTTTCGACCAACTGTAGCCATTCGACCAGCGGCATCTGAAACTCAGCATTTTGAGAGCTACTGTAATTTGACACCTACTACAATATAAATTTTCGTTCATTTTAACTTCCAAACCCTTTTCAAATCCCTCGTCCTATCATAAAATTCCTTTATCAACTCGTTTCGCACAATAAAATCTTTTATTTCTTTCAAAAATCCAAACTTTTCCCATCTGATACCTACAACAATATAATTTTTTTTATTTTAACTTCCGAAACTTTTTCAAATCAAATGTCCTATCATAAAACACCTTTATCAACTCATTTCACTTCACCAAATCTTTTCCTTCTTCCAAAAATCCAAATTTTTTCCCATCTGATATCTACTACAATATAAATTTTGTCCATTTTAACCCCACAACTTTTTCAAATCCCTTGTCAACTTATAACATGCCTTTATCAACCAATTTCGCTCAACCAAACCTTTTTTTCTTTCAAAAATCCCAAATTTTTTTCCCCATCTGATACCTACTACAATATAAATTTTTTCTATTTTACCTCCCAAAACTTTCCTAAATCACTCGTTCTATCATAAAACACCTTTATCAACCCCTTTCACTCCACCAAATCCTTTCTTCCTTCAAAAAATCCAAATTTTCCCCATCTGATACCTCCTCCAAAATCCTTACCTCACATTCTTGAAGAAGACCCTTCTTCCCATGCAATAGACGGTGGGTTTTGCTCTACAGGTGGTCCTCACGGGCCGTGTGTCCCAAGACATGCAATGTTTGGTCTCTTCGCATTCCTGTTCGTCTTCTTCGATCTGCCAGCAGAAGCGGCATTTGGCTTTGATTTTGGCGCTGACTGGAGAGAGGCAGATCGAGTTGGCGGTGCAATTCACTTGCACTTCTTCGCCGTACTTGCAGTCCGGGGGGAAATCGCAGTTCTGGCAGCCCGCATGGTCCATGCAGTAGGTCCCGGCGCATCTAAAGTTTGAATTTTTATCTAAGCATGGATAATATAATTTTTTTCTGATAAAATGGAAAATTCCGGAAATATTTTGATGGAATTAAAGAGTGGAGATTTCTGAGGAGGTTTCGGAAGTTTTTAGCACATGGTTTGCAAAACAACTTTGATTTTTTGACAAAAATTTTAAAATTTCAAAAAAAATTTTTTTTTGATCTGTGAAACCCAAAAATTACAAGTTGTTTAGAGTGGGGAGTACAATGTTTTTCTATAAAAAGATTATTTTTGGAGCGAAATCCAAGGAGAAACAGCTAAAAAACAATTTTTTCTCTGACCGTCTCCTCATTTTTCGTACTCTCTCATGAATTGTTGAATATCTCGGCGCCTGTTGCAAGGTGGCTGCTAAAATTTTTAGCGATTGATCTGAAGCCCATTTAGAAGATCTATGCGAAATTTGAGAAAAATCGGGCCAACGGTTTTCGAGAAATTGACATTTGAATCTAACGTAATATAAATCAATGAGGAATGTCGTCAATGGGGAAAAAGACGACTGGGGAACTGAAAAGTATTATTTTTCTTGGATGTAGGTATCGAAATTAGAATAACGAAGAAAAATAATACTTTTCAGATTCCCCAATCGTCCTTTTCCCCCCATTTGAAGACGTTCCTCATTAATTTATATTACTTTAGATTCAAATGTCAATTTCTCGAAAGTTAATCGCCCGATTTTTCTCAAATTTCGCATAGACCTTCTAAATGGTCTTCAAATCAATCGCTAAAAATTTTAGCAATCTTCTTACAGCGTGAGCCGAGATATTCAACGATTCATGAGAGTGTGAAAAATGAGGAGACGGTGAAAGAAAAAAATGGTTTTTAGGGTATTTCTCCCGGGATTTCGCTACAAAAAAAACTCTTTTTATAGAAAAACATTGTACTCCCCACTCTAAAAAACTTGCAATTTTTGGGTTTCACAATTCAAAAAAAATTTTTTTTTGAAATTTTAAAATTTTTGTCAAAAAATCAGTTTTTTTTGCAAACCATGTGCTAAAAACATCTGAAACGTCTTCATAAATCTCCACCCTTCAATTCCATCAAACTATTTCGAGAATTTTCCATTTTATCAAAAAAAATTATATTATCCTTGCTTACGTGCTCAACAAGTCCACATCCCCGCTGTTTTGCGCCTCCACAAAGTAATTGTCGCTGATTATCGAGTACTGTAGGGTGGGATTCACAACTGGGACTAATAAAATTCCGCATATCCAAAAAATTTTTATATTATCCATGGCTAAAATCGTCAAATTTTTTGTAAAAACCTAAAAATTCCGGCAAATTCAAGTAATTTTTGGTTGTTAACCAGAAGTCTAAACCTCATAGCGTATTTTAAACAACAAACTTTATTGAATAATTAAATAAATTAGCATAATTAAGGCAAAAATTAAAAAATTCTAAAAAAAAATTTTGCTAAAAATCACAGTTTTAGATATTAATTAGCTAAAAAAACTTGTTCGTTATGAAATAAGTGGGATTTTACTTCTTTTTCTTTTGAATCAGAGGTGCGGCGACCGCGGAATGATAATAATTTTGGCTGAGGCTGGTCAAGAAAACGGTCAAAATGATGGAGAAAAGGAGCGAAACGGTGACCGAGACGCGATGAATGGTCGCGGCAAGGGCTGCGGTGGCGATCAGAGCGACGACCACTTCCAAAATGCCTGAGGCGCAGTGGCTGCCTTGCAAAGTTAACTTGGTGTTGGAGATGAAACTCAGGGTAAACAGGTAGAAAACCGCTCCAAGTCCTACAAAAAACAATTTTATATCGTATTTCAGGGGCATAATCTTTCATAATTTGCTGGTTTTACTCAATTTTATCTTAATTATGCGACAAAAATTTTCAATTTTAATTCACTGCACAGTGCAGAAAAATTTTTTTTTTTCGAATTCAAGAAAAACATCAAAATTTCTTTCAAAAACAAAAACATTCCGTATTTTACAAGCATCAAAATTTGTTGTATCAAAAATCCCACTAAAAAAATTCTATCTACACCGTGCAAAATCCAAATTCTTTTCACTGCACAGTGCAATTCCATTTTTCCCCAAAAAATCGCTGAAAATCGGCAATTTCCAAAAACCCAAAGTTGACAATCGTATTTTAAGACCACTCCAGCACTACTATCCACAATTCCTCAAAGTCTTTCCCAAGGGCACCGAGAAAAATCGAAATTATTTTCACTGCACAGTGCAATTCCATTTTTCCCCAAAAAATCGTTGAAAACCGGCAATTTCCAAAAACCCAAAGTTGACAATCGTATTTCAAGACCTCTCCGGCACTATTATCCATGATTCTCCTACGTATTTCGCAACGGCAACGTGAAAAATCCACCTTTTTATTTTTGCACAGTGCAATTTTATTTCTTCCCAAAAAATCGTTGAAAATCGGCAATTTCCAAAAACTTAAAGTAAGCCATCGTATTTTAACCCCACTCCAGCACTACTATCAACAATTCTTCTACGTATTTCCCAACGGAATTTTGAAAAATCGAGATTTTTGTCTTTGCACAGTGCAATTCCATTTTTCCCCAAAAAATCGCCGAAAATCGGTAATTTCTAAAAAACCCGAAGTTGACGCGTCCCGACATTTCGGGTCAGGGACAACTCGGGTCGCGACAACTCGGGTCAACGACAGCTCGGGTCAACGACAACTCGGGTCAACGATACCGTTTAATATTTTCGCTTCGGGACTTGGAAAAAAGAATTTATTGGTGAATTTGAGAAATTTTTGAAATGTTTTCGCTTCGGGAGTTGGAAAAAAAGGATTTTTTGTGAAATTTGAAAAAAATTTGAAGTGTTTTCGCTTCGGGACTGGGAAAAAAAGATTTTTTGGAAAATTCAACAAAATTTTGAAATGTTTTCGCATCGGAAGTAGAAAAAAGGGTGTCTGACTGAATATTAACTGTGGTGCCGGCAGCACTAAAATTTTGTCTAAAACCAATGGTACCACCTGGTACTATATAGTACCACGTGTTTTTGGGCTCTACTAAGCACCAAACCATCACCATTACTGCCTCATGGCCGAATTTTCACTTCTCACAAAACAGTACCACTTGGTACTATATAGTACCAAGTGTTAAAACGTGTTTTTGGGTTCTACTAAGCACCAAACCAACGCCATTACCGCCTTACGGCCAAATTTGCACCTCGTACTAAATAGTACCAGGTAGTACTATTTAGTACCAAGTGTTAAAAATGTGTTTTTTAAGCAGTACTAGGCACCAAAACAACACCATTAACGTCTAAAAGTGTTATAAGTCGAAAAATTTTCAAAAAGAATCCCTAAAGGCAGTAAGGTAACAGAAACCCAGTTTTCATATTCAGTCAGTTCATACTCAGTCAGCTCGAAAACCTTTCAAATTTTTTTCAATTTTCACAAAAAATCCTTTTTTTCAACTCCCGAAGCGAAAACATTTCAAATTTTATTCAAATTTCACAAAAAATCCCTTTTTCCAAGTCCCGAAGCGAAAACATTTGAAAAATTTTTTAAATTCACCAAAAAATTCTTTTTTCCAAGTCCCGAAGCGAAAATATTAAACGGTATCGTTGACCGGTATCGTTGACCCGAAATGTCGTTGACCCGAGTTGTCGCGACCCGAGTTGTCCCTGACCCGAAATGTCGTAGCGCCGAAGTTGACAATCGTATTTTAAGACCACTCCAGCACTACTATCCACAATTCCTCAAAGTCTTTCCCAAGGGCACCGAGAAAAATCGAAATTATTTTCACTGCACAGTGCAATTCCATTTTTCCCAAACAATCCTTGAAAATCGGCAATTTCCAAAAAACCTGAAGTTGACAACCGTATTTTAAGACCTCTCCAGCACTATTATCCACAATTCTTCCACGTATTTCCAAAGGGCGCCGCAAAAAATCGAGATTTTTGTCTTTGCACAGTGCAATTCCATTTTTTCCCAAAAAATCGTTGAAAATCGGTAATTTCCAAAAACTAAAAGAAGATCATCGTATTTTAAGACCTCTCCAGCACTACTATCAACAATTCTTCTACGTATTTCCCAACGAAATTTTGAAAAATCGAGATTTTTATCTTTGCACAGTGCAATTCCATTTTTCCCCAAAAAATCGTTGAAAATCGGAAATTTCCAAAAACTCAAAGTTGACAATCGTATTTTAAGACCTCTCCAGCACAACTATCCACAAATCCTCTACGTTTTTCCCAACGGCACCGTGAAAAATTCACCTTTTTATTTTAGCACAGTGCACTGCGGGTCGGGTCAAGTTTTTTTCATGGGTGGTCAAGTCTTTCCCCTAATATTATTTTTTCCCCGAAATTCAGACTGTTATATGGGAGGTTAATCAAGGTAAATCTGGTCAGTTCTTGTTGATTATTTCAAGAACAAGTCTTATTCTATTTTTAGAAATCAAATTTGATTGAATTACGGTGTGGGTTTGCCTCAATTTTTAGCATTCTTTGGGGGTATGTATTCTATACCTAAATGATCAATTGTGAGACAGTTTCAAGTCTGATTTACGATATCGTTTCCATTTCACCTTCGGACGTACGCCACCTGTCCAATAAAGGTAAGTAACTGTGAATCTGGTAGTCCGTTTTCTAGTAATTAAAGATTTTGTATATTATACTAGGTACTTTTGAAGATTTTTGTTGAGATTTGCCAAGTTTTCGGCCTGGATTAGATTATTTAGCGTAATATTGGTCTCTAGTGCCTATAAAAACGTAAGTGGACAGGTTTCTCCTTCTCTTTTAGACTTTTTCTTTGTGTGCAAAGTTGATGCAGATTTTAGGTAGAGATGAAATTCAACGCCCAAACTATGCGGAATTTTCATAAAAATCAAAGAAAATACTTTCGAGGATCATCAAGCGAAGCAAAAATGTGTTTGAGACCAATCTAGCGTTTTTTTCAGGCGGATGTTATACATGATCCCTGTAACGTATAACGTCTGGATCACATCTGTGAAGACCTCTGGTGATGGAAAACGTGGTTAGGACAGTAAAATTAATATGTTGGACGTGATTTTGAGGGAAAACCAGGCAAATCCCGTACAAAATTTTCTGAATAACCTAGAATAATATACAAAATCTTTAATTACTAAAAAACGGACTACCAGATTCACAGTTACTTACCTTTATTGGACAGGTGGCGTACGTCCGAAGGTGAAATGGAAACGATATCGTAAATCAGACTTGAAACTGTCTCACAATTGATCATTTAGGTATAGAATACATACCCCCAAAGAATGCTAAAAATTGAGGCAAACCCACACCGTAATTCAATCAAATTTGATTTCTAAAAATAGAATAAGACTTGTTCTTGAAATAATCAACAAGAACTGACCAGATTTACCTTGATTAACCTCCCATATAACAGTCTGAATTTCGGGGAAAAAATAATATTAGGGGAAAGACTTGACCACCACATGAAAAAAACTTGACCCGACCCGCAGTGCAGTGCAATTTTATTTTCGTCCCAAAACTGGGGAAAAAATAAAAAAAAAATAAAAGTCAAATTCGACTACTCGTATTTTAACATAATTTTTTTTCCTACTATTCACATTTATTCCAAACAAAACCTTTTTGCACTGTGCAATTCCACCTTTTTCTCTCCGCACCGTGCAATTTCAATTTCCTCCGAAAATCAAATAAAACTCGGCCAAATCAATAAAATCAAACTTCCAAAATCATCTACAAGCCCCAAAACCGCTCCACATACCTCCGCCAATCAGCGTTCCTTGCTGGGAATCGGCCAGGAAGCCTTTGAAAATCTGGCTGACAACAGCAACGGCGCTGAGGCCCAAAACCGACAAAAGAGCGCTGCGGGGATGGTCTGGCATTGTTCCGTGGGTTCTAAAATACGCGCCATTTCATACTACGTATCTGAAATCCGATTACACGGCAAAAAACGAGGGGTTAAACGACAAAATCGCAAAAAATTGGCTAAAATAAGGTAAAAATGGCGATAAAAGAGCTAAATCAATATAAAAAACGTCCGTTACAGCCTCCATCATATATCAAAATATGCCATGAGGTCCGTCTCATCATAAACATCAATATTAACCCCAAACATACAACAAAATCTTTAAAAATCCCAAAAAATCCCCAAAAATGACCTAAAATCGCCTAAAATAAGGTAAAAACTGATATTTCATGGTCTGAAACCAAGTAAAAAGGGTCTCAAATCCTTTCTCAAACAATATAACCGGTTTTAACTTGCAAAAATCAACAAAAACTGAGAACAATCAACAAAAAAATAACAAAATTTTCACTGTAACATGTCCAATTTCCACGAAAAATTGGTCCGTATTTTAGGTGGCATCAGCTCTTCGGTGAGTTGAAATCTCGGTGGCATTGAGTTGGCTTCGGGGAGGCGGACGATTCCGTCTTCGCAGCGGAACTGAAAATTTTTCAAATCGAAAAAAAAATATATTGTACTTATTGCAAAAAAATATGTCCAAAATCGTCAAAAATCGTTCTTTTTTGACAAAACAAAAAATAGCAAATGTTCCTACCGTCTCAAAAATCGGTCCGGGCAGGTCTTTGGCCTTCAAATACTCGGGCCATATACTGTTCTTCTTCGAATTACACATATTGATCAAATTTTCGAACGTTTCCTGCAAATTCGAAGCTTCGGCAAGCAAATCCATGTCGACTAAAGCTCTCAGAAGCTCTGAGACTTCTTCTGAAACGCAAGTTTTAATGTTTTTTTATCAAAAATTGACAAAAAAAGTCAAATTTTTAAAATTTTTCTAAAAAAACGTACCTTGATTACTATCCACATTCTGATAAAGTGACTTTAGGGCCAGCAAAATAGCGGCATCTTCGTATTGACTTCCTTTTTTGATCACGGACTTCTTCTTGTCCACCTAGAAATAAAAATTTTTATTTTTGATCAGATTATTACCTAAAATAAGGTCGGAAAGGTCAAATTAGGTATAAAAAGATATCAACAAAAATCTAGAATTCTCCCATATCTCTCTCTAGTCCAATTCACATCTATTTCATCAAAAACACAGCTATTTTCATTCTATTTTCACTCAAAATCGTCAAAAATCTCCAAAAATTCCTAAAAATCGTAAAAAATCTCAAATTCCGTCGCCTAAAAAATTTCAAAACTTCAAAACCAGTTCCCTAAAACTTCATCAAGTCTTCAAACTTCCTAAAACATCCAAATCCACCCTGATTTTCTCCAAACTTCCTTGAAAATTGCCAAAAATTACCAAAAATCGTCAAAAATCGCCAAAAAATCTCAAAATCAGGCCATAAAATTTTTCCAACTCAAAATTCAAATCTCTCACCACTCTACCCTCTCTAATTACACTTTAATCTCTCCGAATCACTGCAAACTCCCCACTTCTACTCCTCGTTTCACCCACATTTTTCCGTCTTCTGCTCGAGGCGGAGGACATTCTCGAGGCCTGCGAAATCATGCTGGACGCGATGCTGGTGGTCTCGGATTGGGCGCAGTCGAACGCCTCGTCGCCCTGGGCTTCAATCCACGCGTTCAGGTGCTTCTGTTTGGATTCGCGGAGCTCCAGCAGCCGAGTTTGATGCTCTTGGATCTGATGTGTTTGACTCAAAAACAAAGTCACAAGTTGGTCGACTTTCATTGTAAAAATGGACAATTTGATTTCCTCCGGTATTCTCCTCCCCAATCCCACAATTTTTCGCCATTTCCCGGCCGCTGCCAAAAGTTGTGCGATTTTTTCGAAATTCTCAAAATTTTCGGTCGCGGATTTTTCTTTTTCCAATCGAATCAGCGCTTCGGCCGCCTCCTCAGTCCGTCCTTTTTGCTCCAGCTGAACAGCCATCTTCTTCAGGCCCAACTCGAACCGTGTTTTCGGTAATGTCCCAATTTCTTCGTACAAATTACAGTAATCTTCGACGTTTTGGGCGCTTTCAAATGCCTGCAGGGCCTTTTCGAACTGTTCCGATTTTTTGTAGAGGAATGCGGCGTCCGTGAACTTGGCTTTTTTGTAGTAGAAATCGGCGGAGAGGGCGCAAATCTCCTGAAAAATGAAAATTTTGAATTTTGAAAAAAGTAAAAATCAGATACAAAAGGCTATAAACACTCCAAGAGACTGATATTTGTGTCTTTATTATCAAGTTTTAACATCATTTGTAACCCCCTTTCAAAAAAATATGTTTCCAAAAAATCCGTCATAGTGACAAATTTATTAAAAATTTGACATCAAAAACATCATAATCTCAAAGAACAGCCCTCAGCCTTTCCCTGAATCCTAATTTCATTCTCAAAACCATCCATCTTTCCCCCCATTCATCAACTTTATCTTACCCTCCACTTATCCGATCACTTTCCAAAAAACCCGTCACAATGACTTATTTTTTCCCCAAATAAAAACCAAAATCTTCATCCCTTCAAGAACAGCCCTTGGGCTTTCCAACAATCCCAATTTCATTCATCACACCATCCATCTTCCCCATCGTTCATCAATATTACGCAGTTACCATCACATTGCTCATGTTCCAAAAAATCCCTCATAATTACCTTTTTTTGCCCAAAAACCTATTTGAAAACTTTATGCCAGGCAAGATTAGTCTCTATTCTTTCCAACAACCCCTTCTTCCGGTCTTTTACCATCCATCTTCCCTATCAGCCATCAACTTTATCTTACCCTATACCTAGCTGACTACATTCCAGAAAAAATTGTCACAATGAATTTCTTTTGCCCTAAATCAATAAAAAAGCTCAACATCAGTCAAGATAATTCTCTATTCTTTCTAATAACCCCACTCTCCCGCCTTTTAGCACCCATCTTCTCCATCATTTATCAACTTTATCTTACCCTATACCTAGCTGACCACATCCCCAAAAAATTGTCAAAATGAATCATTTTTGTCCCAAATTTATAAAAAAATCCCAACATCAATCAAGATTATTCTCTATTCTATCCAAGAACCCCACTTTACCGGCTTATACCATCCACCTTCTCCATCATTCATCAACTTTATCTCATCCTACACCTACCTGACCAAATTCCAAAGTAATGGCCAAAATGAATTTCTTTTACTCTGAATCAATAAAAAAGCTCAACATCAGTCAAGATTATTCTATATTCTTTCCAACAACACCCCTTTCCCGCCTTATACCACCGATCCTCCCCATCAAAAACCACTTTTATCTCACCTTATACTTGTCCGATCCCTTGAACAACCTGATGGCTCTCGCATAGAGTCCATACTGTTTGATGTGTTCGCAGCATTCCTCAAACCTCTCTGGCACCTTGCTGATGTAATCCAGGGCTTGAGGCCAATCTTCCAGCAGCAGACAGACATGGAATCGTCGATAATTTTCCGGCTCGAGTCCTTTTAGGCGCTTGATCAACGGGATGTATTCTTTGGGGTCTTTTTGGAGTTTATCGGCAATCATCGACAAGATATTGAGGTCGAATGTTCGGAGGGCCGCTTCGAACAGTTGGTTCGGGTCGACGATGTAGCTGAGGTGGCGGAGACTCGACGAAAGTAAGCGGGTCCTTTCATCGGCGGAGGAGACTGAAAATCGGATTTTTAGTTAAAAAGAAGACCTAAATTTTTCTTCAAAACAATCTGCACTGTGCTTTGAAAAAAATCAAAAAAAATCTTAAAAAATCCATAATAAAATTTCGCACAGTGCAAAAAAAAACTGACTCTCATTTTGCACAGTGCGAAAACCAAAATCCGAAAAGTTGCACGGTGCAAAAAACTAAAATTTTTCACAGTGCAAAAACAAAATCTCCGCACTGTGCAAAAAAAAAATTAAACTCTCAATCTGCACAGTGCAGAAATCAAGATCCAAAAAATTGCACAGTGCGAAAAACCAAAAGTTCGCACCGTGCAAAAAATTGAAATTCTTATTTGCACAGTGCAAAAAAACAAAATCCAAAAATTTCGCACTGTGGAAAAATAAAAGCCAAAAACTTGCACAGTGCAAACCCCAAATCCAAAAATTTCGCACTGTGCAAAAAAACCAAAATCCAAAAAACTGCACGGTGCAAAAATAAAACCCAAAAACTCGCACAGTGCGAAAAAACCAAAATCCAAAAAATTGCACAGTGCAAAAAAACAAAAATCCAAAAATTTCGCACTGTGCCAAAAACCGAAATCCAAAAAATTGCACGGTGCAAAAAATTGAAATCCAAAAAATTGCACTGTGCAAAAAATTGAAATTCTTATTTGCACAGTGCAAAAAAACAAAAATCCAAAAATTTCGCACTGTGCAAAACCCAACATCCAAAAAATTGCACTGTGCAAAAATAAAAACAAAAAAAATCACAGCAAAAAAATAAAAACCCTAAAAATTCCATTTTTACCTTTACTACTCCTCTCTTTTAGGTCCAACAGAGCAGTTGTAGCCGAGTTTTTGGTTGTTTTTCGGACCAAGCAAGACAACAATGTCAAGTACAACATCTCATTCTTCTCTGTTGCATCCAGCTTCTTTCTGATCACTTTTTCCAACTCCGTGGCGACTTTTTCGACCTTCCCGGGGCACTTTGGACGCTCTTCATAATGCTCTCTAAAAAAGTAGTAAAATTAAAAAAAAAAATTTCCAAAAAAAAACTCAAATTTTATGCTAAAAATCCCCTTCAGAGCCCACTCAACCTACCTAAACACCGTATTCGTGCAGTTTTCCTCTTCCAACCCCAGAATAATCAGTTGCAAAATGTCTATGTGTAGTTCAACATGGGGTGAAAACTGGTCCAAAAACTCTTTCGCATTGTCGAAAAATGCTTGCTGATCATGATCAATGATCAAATTCATGTTGATTCTGTGTTTTCTCATCTGAATCGCGGCTTCGAGGTACTTTTTGTTGTCCAAAAGTTGTTTTAATGTAGTCAAAGTTAAAAATCTCGGATGGATGCCTTCCAGGTTGCCTCTGGGCATTTGCAGCCAACATTTTGTGCCGTTCTGGCCTTCATGGCCAACGACGACGGCTCCACGCTCCACTTTTCGACCTAAATTTGGGAAAATTAGAAAAAAAATATTATTTTAGATAAAAAATCTCTAAATTAACACAAATTCACGTTCCAAATCCCCAAACTAGACTCTAAATTTATCCTACACCCTATATAAACACCATTTTCCTTGAAAAAACCGCAAAATTTGGTCTAAAAACATTATTTTACTCCAAATATTACCTAAAACAATATAAATCTCCCAAAAAACCTAATTTCAACGTCCAAAACCCCTTCCAAAATCCACCACCTACCTTCATCGGGTTTTTTCTTTTCACTACACACATCCAGGACATGCAATTTGTGTTCAAAAGTCGTAAATAAGCACAAATTCCCGTTCAGTGAGAAACTTGAGCAATTTTGGACGAGAGATTGATCATTTACGTAGAGATTGAAGTTCGGTGAGATTCCTAGGAGTCTCTGAAAGAATATACATCAAGAATTTATCTTTTGTTGGTTCAAAAACCTAAAATTTCGAGACTTTTTATATTACACTTGGTCCAAAATTTTTACCCCATTTCCAATGTAGGTCCAATTGAAAAAGTCGGCGAGATTCGTTTCGAACAAGATCTTCGGGCTCTGTTCTTGCAGTTTCTTCACAAAACACCGGCCTTTCTCCGTGATCGCATATACATCTTCACCATCAACATGTTGATATAAAATCGGCTCTGAGAAGGCGGCCAAAGCTCTGGAAGTCGCAAAATTTGTCATAGATATACAAAACCACCTTCTACGAACGTATTTTACAAAAAAAAAATTCAAAATTCCCGCCAAAACTGGCAAAATCAAAAAATTCCAGAAAATCCGTCATCCTGATGAAAAAACCGTCCAAAAACGGAAAGTTATGCTGTAAAAACTATCCGACAAAAATACAACAAACAACTTATGCCCAAACCTATGACATTTTCAAAAAATCACTTCAAAATTCGGCCAAATAAACATGTCATCATGACGGATTTTTTGGAAATTCCTATCAAATTGCTACTTTCTTCAATTTTTTCGATAAAAATCCCACAAATATCGCTTACCTTCTCTGTTTCGAGTCCAAATCAACAATTTCAACTTTATATTCCCCGTTTTTCAGAGAAATAAACGAAATTTTCTTGGAATCCACTACTTTAACATTGTAGACAAAGTCGCAGTCCGAGATTTTGTCCTCTCCAGCCGTGATAACTTCTTTTTCTTTCCATTCTACTGACACTATCGGAATAAAAAGGTACATTTCAGACAAAAAAAAATCAAAAAATCTCAAAATTTTTTCTTCAAGCTACGAAGAAATTATGTGTTTTACCCTTCAAAAAAGATTGCCTTACACAATTTCAGGTTCCAGTCAGCATCCAAAATCGATATTACTCCATTCTTATCCAAGGAAATGCTGGATATTGGGGACTCAAGTTGGTGTTGATAATGGGACATTGGCGGTGGGATGGGGGCTTTGTTCAGGTCGGTCAGCCGTAAAATGTCTAAAACAAAGATTCTGAATACCCATAATATTATATATTATCCTCAATTTTACGTATTTTACAATTTTTTAAAAACCAATTTTTTTTATTTTCTTCAAAAAATCCGTCATGATGACGCATTCAAACTTAAAAAATCTAAAAATTTCTTCAAAATATTCCAAATATCAATTTCAAGCCATAAAAACCAATTTCAAATCCATGCGCAATGTGAAAAATCCCAAAAATCAAATCATTTGCATTTGCACAGTGCAAAACCCACAAAATTGCCCGCACTGTGCAAAAACAGCTTTCCAATCGCACCGTGCGCTCACTTTCACCATTTTTTTGTCGCGAAAACTTTTGCACAGTGCAAAAAAAAAGCCGCGACATTTTTCGCACAGTGCAAACCAAACCTCAAAAAATGCACTGTGCGAAAACAGCTTTCCAATCGCACCGTGCGCTCACTTTCACCATTTTTTTGTCGCGATAACTTTTGCACAGTGCAAAAAAAAAGCCGCGACATTTTTCGCACAGTGCAAAAAAAAGCCGCGACAATTTCCGCACAGTGCAAAAAAAAAGCCGCGACATTTTTCGCACGGTGCAAAACAAATCTCAAAAAATGCACTGTGCAAAAACAGATTTCCAATTGCACCGTGCGCTCACTTTCACGATTCTTTGTCGCGACAATTTCCGCACAGTGCAAAACAAACCTCAAAAAATGCACTGTGCGAAAAAATATTTCACTGCACTGTGCGCAATTATCATTGGGTTTCTTTTCAAATCGAATAAAAATACCCCACAATCGTAATAAAAACACAAAATATACCTCCATTAACACTGACAACTCTTCCATTCTCCGAATTGTAGGCGAATCCCATATCAAATGACACCGTGACGCCTTCTGAAGTCATAAATTGGAAGTTGGATGCGAATTCTTGCGAAAAAATCGTATAAATAATGGAACATTCGAAGCGGTAGGTCAACTTCTGTGTCCATTGGGCATTGCTCATTGTCCAGAATTGCACTAAAAATCAAAAAACTAAATTCAAATACTTACATTCACTTCGATTTTGTTCTTTTTCAAACACCAACGCCAAAATTGATCCATCGCAATTGGTTTGAATAGTTTTTAGATGCATTTTATTCGAGTTTGGGACCTCAAAATGTCGACGGTATTGGCCATTTTGTTCGTAGAACCAGAGAGATCGAACTTGATTATCAATATTGGTTCTGGAGGTGACAAAGAGGTTCCGTGATGGCCTGAAATACGAATTAAAATTATTTTCAGACATCAAATTATTTTAATCCACATTTCTTTCAACTTTCGACAAAATTTTATATTATCCATGGCAAAAATTTGATAAAAATCGAGCAGACTGCCTAAAAATCAATTCAAAAATGTTTCAAAAGCTTACAGAACTTCCAAAGTCGGCTCAATTCCACTTAGCGGATCACATAACGCCAAGAAATTAAGTTCACCATCCCAAATTCGAATTCTTCTTGCAAAATTTCCATTCTCAACTTGTTCCACACTCGAAATTGCGATGATCTGACCATCAGCTCGCCATCTAACCAATGTTTTGAATTTTTCTTGGTCATAAGGTAGGATTTGAGTTAGCTGTCGATCTCTATCTGCCACTTCTCTAGCCGATTTCCCGGCCGAACCTTGGAATTGCGTCTCTTTCGATCCCCATCCAATCGTCTGCAGCTCTTCTAAAGACGGAACACAGTTATTCAGAGGAGCTTCTCACCTTTTCCAGCGTAATTCGGGCGGACTTCGGCTTCGGAGACCACATCTAGCTCTCTGGACAACAATAAAACTGTATTTTCGGTAACAACCACGAGATTCTGATATCCAGGAGACCACGCAGCACCCCAGGCTGGCTCAAACAGCACTCCTGTATCTTCAACCGCCTAAAGAAGGAATAAAAATGATCAAAATGACTTACTTCCCATTCCTCGACACTCATCCTAAAGCAATGTCCATTTTGATAGATCCAAAAGAGCTCGTCCGTGTCGGGAAGGTAATCAAAACATACCACAGGGCCCTCGTGTGCTATTGAAGAGTCAAATTCGTAGTCAGAGGTCTGAAAATTCAGTATAAAACATTAATTTACATTGTACATGAGGTCAAGGAGAAGATCAAGTCAAAACTCAACAAAAACAAAGTCTTTGAAACAAATTCAAGACAGCATCAGTTAGAGAGAGTTAGTGGCTTCAAAATGAGACTAAATTCGTAAAGATCAACAAAGAGTTTTACTTACAATTTGACCATTTTGCACTCCGATCAGCTTCTTTTGTGTTATGAAGAATATCTGTCCCGTTCTGGTGTCCACCGTGAAGTGGGAAGCTTCTAAAGAAAGAAAACTAAATATTCAACAAACTCTTACCTTTGGTTTGCAATTTAACTTCATCTGACGACGTTTCTATCACTTTATACAAGTGCAAATTCCTCATTTTACCTAAAACACCCAAAATTTTCATTTATTCAACCACTAAACAGCTCTAAAACCACGCAAAATCACGGAGAAATACATAAGCAACGATAAATTCAAGAATGCAGGCGCTGATGGACTGAGTTTACATTATCTTTCACGAAATTGGCAACGATTCCTCGGTTCGGAGGGGAATTATCAACAAAATATGGATGTTTCACCAAATCAAAGGCTTGAATTCGCTCGTTTGGGTCGTAAATTAGACTAAAAGGGTATTTTGAAGATTGAAGAGATCTACCATTTCGCGACCAGATCATTTAGGCCTTCAGAAATGGCTTCCAATCCCAAGTTGGGCCGGATTTCGTTGCGAATCACTTGAGTCCAAGTGGCCTGATCGAAGGGGAAGTGGCCGGACGCCATTTCCGCCAACGATATTCCCAAACTCCACACATCCGAGCACTCTCTGCAACGAAAACGTCAAAACTACAACAATATAATTTCGGCGACCTGCGCCCAAGTTTTAGTGCAACCCGCGGCGACATTTTATACGAACGATACGTAATATGTTGTTTTGAGTAAAATACGGCGGGAAAAGTTGCTGAGTGTGATAAAAAGAGTCTCACTCACCGATATCGCTCACACGCGATACGTTCCGGCGCCAGATACTTGTTGGTACCGACCACCGAATAAACCGCCGACAAAATCATTTGTCGCGACACGCCAAAGTCGGATAATTTCACTTCCCCTTTGCTGTTGACCAAAAAATTACTTGGCTTTACATCTAAAATATTTTTTATTCAAAACAAAAAAGGTTTCCGACCTCTGTGCATCACTTTCATATTCCACAAGTAGTCCAAGCCGGCGATCACGGATACGGTAACCGGCGCCATTACAGTCGCCGGGATTTGGCCGTACAAGTCAAGAGAGAGACCGTCCATGAGCTCTAGACGGATCAGCCACTCGCCTTCTTCACGGCTGACCCCATGAAATGTGACTATATAAGGGCTCTCACATCGCTGAAAAAGTTGTAAAAAAAGAGTGACATTGTAAGTTTTGGATGTCAATTTGAATGGGGATTATGAACATTGCTATGTGAGTTAATTTTATACCTTTTCCAACAAGAAAATACTAATTTTTCATTAAAAATTTCAAAATTTTCCCCATTTTCCACCAAATTTTTCAATTTTTCCCAATTTCATACTGTAATTTACCCTCTAACTTTGATAACTCCTACTCCAAATTTACTATACTACTATAACCTTCAATTTTAGACCATTTTCTACGAAAAAAATCTCGATTTCTCATCAAAATTTTACAATTTCCCCTATTTTCCCCACATTTTTCAAGTTTTCTCAATGCCACACTGTAATTCGCCCGCTTACTTTGAGAATTTCGATCTCATTGAGTAATCCCCAGTCTGTCCGTTCATCGCCCGTCTCACAAATCGCTTTTACGGCGTATTCTCGGTCCATTTCGTCGATTACACTGAAAAAATCCAGAAAAAGTAGGATTTTTTTGATTTTTCCTCATTTTTTGCCGCAGGCAATAAAATTTTACTTTTAAATCCGACTCTAGAATGTAGCTAGAGGTCTGTGGAGTAAATTGAAAATGATTTCTCAAACTTTCTTTACCGATAAACCGTTCCAAATTGGCCTGAACCCAACGTCTCCATGCGATGGATTTCGCCGGGCTTCAGGTCGTGCAAAGTGGGGCCAATACTGTTTTTCGGGGTCTTGCTGGAACCTGGAAGGCTTCCATTCGATTACAAGAAGTGTTAGAGGGTGTTCTTACGAAGTTTGATTGGGATGACGTCGCTGGGATCGAAGGAAAATAACATTGTTTGGAGCTCTTCGTCCGTCCGAACCGAAATCCATTCGCCCTCATCGTCCTCGTCTAAATTTGGGGTTTTTGCATATTTTGAGTTGGAGAATGAGGTAAAATACGGGGTATAAAAATCTTGTGATTTTTTTGATTTTTTGGAATTAAAATTTTTGGCGTTGATGACTTTTCAGGTCATCAAAAAATCGATCGAAACGGGGCGTAAGGCCGGTGGATGCCCAAAAAAAGCTTGTAGGAAGTGTCTACGAGGCCTGGCAAAGCCATTGGATGCTCGGCGGAGCCTCGGCGAAGACTTGGCGAAGACTCGGCGGAGACTTTCAATGTCCATTTTTGCAACTTTAGCTATTACTAACATTAGTTTTCTTTACTCTGAGTTATTGAGACATATAAAAGATCAAAATTTGAGGCAAACAATGAAGATCCGTAACTTTTATCTAGATATTATTGATGTGAGTACATGTAAAATCGCAGCAAAATAGATGATAGGCTATCCTAGGACCCTCTTAATCTTATTATTTCTACTAATTAAGCCTTTTCCGAGCCTCTGGAATGTACGACAAACCGAGATGATCCATAGTGACCCAAAAAGTGGTCATCGAAATGAAATTTTTGGCCAATTTCCGACTTGGTCAAGTCCAGAGGGCTCTTCTCATCCTATAGAGAAACCGAGAGAACTCGAAAAGTCGTAGCGCCTACATAATTTCTTTTTATTTTTTTCGAGTTTTTGAAATTTTTAATTTTTGAAAAAATCAAAAAAAAAAATATTTTTTTTTTGAAAAAACACAATTCAAGTAAAGCCAAAATTTGTACATTTTTCTTACATTCGAAATAATCGAATCCATCATCCACTTGACTGTTCAATAGCGACATTACCGTATCAAAAAACATTAATGTAATTTCATCCGCTTCCACCACATTTTTTGTTTTTTTCAGGCAAAATCGTCGAGATGACATCTGAAAAAATTTTGGAGAACTATTTTTTTACTCTACTGTACCGTAATTTCAAAAAAAAAATTTTTTTTAATTTCAAAAAATTTTCCAAAAATACTGTTAAATTTCGCTCAAAAACTAATTTTTTTACAAAAAAAATAATACTGTCAGACTGACGGATTTTTTAGAATCCAAAAAAAATCAAAAAAATTGTCAAAAAATCCCATTTTTCCCTCAAAAATTTGACTGATCGCAAACGACACAAGATGACGTCATCATACCACAACATCCTCAGGATGACGTCATCACACCCAATCTACATTTTTCCGAGCCTAGAACCCCCCACTTTCACCCGTAATCAATTATAAACCAGCGGAATTGTGGTTGCCAACGCGTGTGTAATGTCCTTCTTTTCCCTTCTTTTCGGCGATCGCCGCTTTCGAAAAGACTTTTGTGGTAAAAGAGAGGGTCTTCTTCACTCTTTTTTGTGTTCTGATCGAAGATGCAAACGCTCGCTTCGGGTGCCCTTCTCATCGGATATTCGGCATTTCTCTATTTTGTAAGTTGAAAATTGAAACAAATTTTGAAATTCCAAAAAATTGTGTCATGGTGACGGATTTTTTTTTACAAATTGGAAACTTTGAGGTCTGAAATGCTCTTCTATTACCATTTTGATCACTTTTACCTTGTTTCCGCCATGTTGTATGATCATTTCAAAATTTCCAGAAAATCCGTCATGATGACATATTTAATTTAAAATTTTTTACTAAAATCTTTAGACGATTAAAATTGCATGGATTCGATATAGTAACCAAAAAATTTTTGTAGTTTTACCGTAATTGTCGCTTGCTTTCTTCAAAATTTCCAGAAAATCCGTCATGATGACATGTTTAATTCAAAATTTTTTGCAAAAATTTTTAGACGATTAAAATTTTATGGATTCGATATAGCAACCAAAAAATTTTTTTGTAATTTTACCGTAATAGTCGCTTCTTTTTTCAAAAGTTCCGGAAAATCCGTCATGATGACATATTTATTTTAAAGATTTTCAAAAAATTTTTTTAGATCAATGAAATTACATCGATTCGATGTAGTAACCAAAAATTTTTTTGTAGTTTTACCATAAATGTCATTTGTTTTTTCCAAATTTCCAGAAAATCAGTCATCATGACATGCCTCATTTGAATGTTCCTCCAAAAAATCGTTTAGCCCTTCAAATTAGCATGGCCAGAAGCGGCTAAAAAATTTTTTTGAAATGTTAGATTACCTGTTTACCATCATTTTTAAATATTTTTCTCTCCCAATGACATATTTTCTGGACATTTCAGACCGACCAATACTGGCTGCTCGGAGGCGTGCTTCCTTTGATCTCCGGCATTCTCCTGGTGATCAGTCGGCCCTCCCAGCACAAATGGCGCTTCCTGGTCATGTTCTGCATCTCCATCGGGACCTTGATCACCTTGTTCTACACCTTCACCTCCATAAAATACCGTCAAAGCTCGCTAGTTCCCGACTCCACCACCCTGAACACTCTGACTAAGGACACGTTGGGCGCGGCGTTCACTGTTTTCATCACTGCCAGCGGGTTTTACAGTGCGCGGCGCGGCCGAATCGGCTACGGAAGACTGCTGGTTTTGGGTGTAATTCTGGCGCTGATGCTGTTCTCGGTGCTGAATGCGGGCTGCAACAACTTTCCCGCGCTCCCATATTGTTCGTTGATCAAGTTTTAGGAGGTTTCTTGCATAATTTTCTAATAAATTTTAACAAATTATATTATCCATGTCAAAATTTGTCTTTTTGTATTATTTTGGACATAATATAGCAAGTAAATAGTAAAATACACCTATCTATTGCATTTATCACCTGTATAACCCCGTTTCCACCCCTCAAACCCAAAAAAATTTCAAAATTTTCTCATGGATAATATCCGGAATCTCCAAAAACCGCTTCAAAATAAAATTACTTTATGCCAAAAACAAAAACAAGGTTCAGTAATCGGGATCGTAGTCAAAGTATTCCTTGTCGAGCTCCTGGATTCGAACATAACCATCTTCGGAGCCGGTGACGATAACTTTTCCGTTCGGCGCGTAGGCCAAGGTGTTGACGGGACCGAAATGCCCCTTGAAATAGGCGAATTCGTTCTCGTAGACGGCGTGGAAGAGTTTGGTTTCGAATTGACCGGCCGAGGCGGCGGTCTGCGTTACGGTCATCGCCTCTTCTCCACCTCCGACCGCAATATAGGGGTGGGTGGGGGAGATGGCGGACGAGTTGACGGGTCGGCCACTCCTGAAATCAATGGGATAATCTCGGAATTACACTATTTTTTGACAAAAATTGCGAGTTAAAAACTGCACAGTGCAAAGTAAATAATCCGCACCGTGCAAAAAAAAATAAAAATCTGCACAGTGCAAAAAAAAATAATCTGCACAGTGCAAAAAAAGAAATAAAAATCTGCACGGTGCAAAAAAATAAAAATCCGCACCGTGCAAAAAAAAATAAAAATCTGCACCGTGCAAAAAAAAATAATCTGCACGGTGCAAAAAAAAATAAAAACCTGCACGGTGCAAAAAAATAAAAATCTGCACGGTGCAAAAAAAAATAATCTGCACAGTGCAAAAAACAAAAATCCGCACAGTGCAAAAAACAAAAATCCGCACAGTGCAACAAAAATTTCGAAAAATGCAAAATTTTGGTCAAGATGATTATCAAATATAAAATTTTCTGTCAAAATATCTTTAACATGCTGTTTCGTACTCGTTTTAACTTTTTTAAAACCTCCAAACTCTCAATAACCCACCAAAATCGAAGTCAAAAAACCAAGGCTTGCACTGTGCAATTCCTTGTCAAAAAAATCTCAAAATCCAGTAAATTGGACCATAAAAATATAAAATTTAATTTAGAATACCATCAATGTGACTATTAAAGAGCATTTTCAAAATTTCACAGCTCAAAATTCCCATCAGGCCATCAAGATCGCAGATTTTTTTAAAAAAATTGCACTGTGCAGACGAACGCAAAATTTTTTCTTTCCTTGCTTGACTTTCAAACAAAAAATCAAAATTTTTGGAGACTAATGAGCCTAAAGACCAATTTCAAACCAAAATTCAATACACTTACTTATAAGTCTTCAACAATGTGAGATCTCTAGCATCATGCAATTTGGCGGTTCTGTCATTCGACGAAGACACCAATAGCCCCTCGTCTCGCGACACTTGCAGATCATTAATCGTGCTGGAATGAGCCACCGAAAAGTTGATGGCATCGCTGGGGTTTCTCAGATCGAATTGTTGAAGAACTCCACCAGTGGTACCGATAACAACAGTGTCGTCCATGTGGGAAAACGCGCAACAGTTGGCTCCGGCGCTGTCCAATTGAATGTCGATATTGTCGCCGGCCATGTGACTAGGGTCTCGGATGTCGGCGATGCAAAGCGATGGGGGATTCAACGCCACTTTGATGGTGGTGAAGGCCAATTGGTTTCCGCTGTAGGAGAGTGAAACGGAACGACCGACGGTCGGAACCTTGATGTAATTCAGCTGCTTTCCAGTCTCGACGTCCCATACCTAAAAATACATCTTAAGAAAAAGGAGGTTTTCTCAAATTGACGTTTCTTTATGTTACACATTATGTTCACCTAAAAATCGAAACAAAACAAAAATTTCAAGAACTTACTCGAACTGAAGGGTCACCAGAAGATGAGACAAGGTGTCTAGTATCCCAGGAAACATCAATATCCCAGATTACACCAGTATGTCCTTCATACGTTCCAATTCTTTCCCCATTCTCCAAGAACCACACAGTTGGCGAATGATCCTTGGACGCCGTGAAAAGCAAGTCTCCATCATTGTTGATGCGAACACGAGTCAACGCACGAGTGTGTCCTTGCAAGGAGAGCGGCTTCATCTCTAAACAACAATTTTTTAAAATGATCTTGTACTAGATGTGGATGGGAAAGAAAACTAAAAAATAAAGTCTATTCCAACTCGTAATAATAAAAATTTCACGCGCAAATGATGTAATTTGGACCACAGAAACTTATTCATGGAGTTCCCTCAAAAATAATTTCAATGCCACGGAATGCCAGACGAAATTTCGCGTCGCGGGAGCCGGGCTTTTATTTTATAAAATTTTTCGGGAAATACTCACATGCAGGCGTTTTTCGGTCTATCGATTCAGTGTTCTCATATCTTTTTCATCACCAAATTGTACCCGTTTCGTTGGCACCGGTGAACCTTTTCGTCGACGATCTTTCAGCATGTTGAATTTACAAAAGCGAATCAAGGGAATCGACGAGAATCGCGCCTATCTGGGCACCCGCATCGCCGTCCGCGACAAGCTGCTGTCGCAGGAGATGCGCGAGATCGAGGAGCATCTTAAGAACGCGCCGGCGTGCAAATTGTCGTTCCCCTCCACCTCCAAACAGCTGCATCAGATGTTGTTGACGGTGCGGCCGACGACCGGCTTCTATCGTGGCGGAGTCTTTCAATTTTCCATCGATGTGCCGCCGGAATACAACAATGTGGTGAGTGTTTATGTTTTTCTTGAAGTTTAGGTACAAATTCAGACGAATAGAAGAAAAAATTTAGTTATATTACTCTAGTTGATGTCTTTGAGGAGATCAATAAATTTTTGACTCAAAACTAATTAGTGACGTTGCAGCCACCAGTAGTCAAGTGTTTAACGCGGGTTTGGCATCCCAACATCAACGAGGATGGTGCGGTGTGTCTAAGTTTGCTTCGGCCCAGCTCTTTGGATGGGATGGGTAAGATCATGTTTTTTCTTGATGAAAATAGCTAACAATTGGATGGAATTAACGCTTATTAGTTAGAACAGATAATATTCTTCCTTCCAATCGCAATTTCTTCCAGGTTGGATGCCAACTCGAGGTGTGAAGGACGTAATTCTCGGTTTGGAGAGTCTTTTCGGTGACCTAATGGACTTTGATGATGCCCTCAACCTAAGTGCGGCGGAAATGTATAATAACAACAAAGTAAGAAACTTCCTTTTTGTTTGTCACGTTTAGAGAAGGCTTCTCGCGTACCAGCGGGCACTCCCAAACCGCTTTAATGAGGCCCCAAGTTTGCACGTTTTGCGGCGGTTAAATTAAGTTAATTTTTCAGGATTTGTTCGCTTCCAAGGTCCGCGATTACATAATGCGCTACAGCGGTGAAGGAGGGAATCGCTACTAGCACCTCAAGCATGAAACTGACCTTTGTGAATAAATACTGAATAAAAATTTTTTGATCTTTGGGTAATATAGTCAAATTTAGTTGATCACTAAGAGATTTAGAGATGAAAAAAACTGGAATTTGTTGTTTAGAGATGTTTTAGTCGATTCAAGACGAAAAAAATTTGGATTTTAAAAGTGACCTGCCTAGTGTAATATAAAAAAGTTTTGATTTAGGCCAGGTTTGGCGGTAAATAGAAAAAGAACTAGCCTTTTAGTTGATAATGATATCAAGAAAGGGCCAAATAAACTCAATTTTATAAAAATTTTACCTGTTTTTGTCTAATGTAATATAAAAAAAGTATTGATTTAGGCCAGGTTTGATGTTATATAGAAAATAACTAGCCTGTTAGTTGATAATAATATCAAAAGAATGTAAAATAAACCCAAGTTTATAAAAATTTCACCTCTTTTTGTCTAGTGTAATATAAAAAAGTGTTGATTTAGGCCAGGTTTGATGGTAAATAGAAAATAACTAGCCTGTTAGTTGATAATAATATCAAAAGAGGCTAAAGCAACCACAATTTTGTAAAAATTTGACCTCTTTTTGTCTAGTGTAATATAATGAAGTCTGAGATTTTGCCAAAAAATGGATGGAAACCGTCGAGGTGGGCCTCAAATTGACTTCCATCCATCTTATTTTTGTTGGTCTCGCCGAAAGTATAGTCGTTTATCCGATGACAACACTCGCCACAAACAAGATTTCGTATCCATGCGGAGCGGTGGGATGGCTCATCAAATGACGTCGCGAATCCCAAATGGCCGCAAACTTTTATCTGCGCGCCACCCGAAACCCAATTAATTCCGCGGGAGTTGTGGTCGACGGTTTGTGGGGCCGAGATTCCCCTCCGGGCACATCTCGGTTCGCACCCGCCCCAGCTGCGGCCCCCACGCCGGCAAGGTATAAATGGGGCGGCGGAACGGGCCGCACGCCGAGCCTGAGCAATGAAGTTGTACATCCTGCTGATGCTGGCCCTGGTGGGCTGGGTTTGCGCCGCCGCCGCCAGCGAGGAGGAGGCCGACCGCTTCAGTCGCACCGACCGCGATTATCGACCTCTCCAGGTGAGATTTGACCTTTTTTTTTTGAGATTTTTCCAAAAAAAATTTTTTTTGTTCTACCGTAATCCGAGCCTTATTTTGGAAAAAATTTTCCATCTAAAACAATTTTTTTGACGAAAAATCTCAAAATTACTCTAATTTTAATCATTTACCAACGTCTTTTTCCCTTTTTTATCATCAAAAGGCCTAATTTTCATTGCACAGTGCAAAAAGACAAAAATTTTTTTGCACGGTGCGGCCTTTCGAAGCGATGACCAAATTGCACAGTGCGGTGGGAAAAGTTGTCGCAACTGAAAAACGCACTGTGCAAAAAGACAAAATTTTTTTTGCACGGTGCGCCCTTCCAAAACGATGACCAAATTGCACAGTGCGGTGGGAAAAGTTGTCGCAAATCAAAAACGCACTGTGCGAACTTTCGAAACGAGCTTTTCGCACGGTGCAAGAATGTGCTTTGACTTTATTTTGCACTGTGCGGATGGGAAACCCAAAATTGGGTAGATCGCACAGTGCACTTCATTGCACGGTGCAAAAAGGGTAAAGATTTCATTGCACGGTGCGGCCTTTCGAAGCGATGATCAAATTGCACAGTGCGGTGGGAAAGCTTGTCGCAAGTCAAAAACGCACTGTGCAAAAATTCAAAAAGAGCTTTTCGCACGGTGTAAAAGTGTGCTTTGACTTTATTTTGCACTGTGCGGATGGGAAATTCAAAATTGGGTAGATCGCACAGTGCAGCTGCGACGCGCACAGTGCAAAAATCAAAAATAGAGAAATTGCACAGTGCAAACGTGAAACTGGCGAAACCGCACTGTGCATTTTATTTAAGTCCGTTCGCAAAGTCGCTGGAGTGATTTTTGCGACATGCACTGTGCGAAAACAAAACGTTTTCTTTGCACTGTGCAATTCTTGTTTTTTGCACGGTGCAATAGACTTTTTTGGGATGTCGCTCGCGATAAGACTTTTTTTCGCACAGTGCACGTCGCCGAAATCACTCCAATTGACTTTTTCTGCACAGTGCAAACGTCAAACTGGTAAAAACGCACCGTGCATTTTGTAAACTCGCCAAAATATCACCGTATCCCCCCTAATACCGTATCCTAACCCCCGAAATTTTGCAGTTCGGCAAACGCGGCGACTTCCGACCCCTTCAATTCGGCAAAAAGGACAATTACCGGCCGCTGCAATTCGGGAAACGGGCGGCGGTCGTGAACCACTACCTGGACCTGCTGCCCATCGACGAGATCGCCAACTGAGAAGCCAGTTGAGAGCGCCGCCCGCAGAAAAGACCGTCGTTTCATCCGTCTAGTTGTTGTTTCTCCTCTTCTTTTGCCTCCCATCTTGCTTCAAACATATTGTTCTCCCCACCTTTCGAATATCTCATTCCCATCCTCGGACACATGTTGTAAAAAAGTAGAGTCAGTGCCATAAATTATAATTAATTTTACATTTGCTTTGATTTTGGAAAAATTGATTTTTGGACCGCACTGTGCGAAAAATTGTTGAACCGCACAGTGCACGGAAGAAGAAATAGCACGGTGCAAAAGAATTGAGGAGTGCACTGTGCGAAAAACAACAAATGTGGACTGCACAGTGCAAAAGCGACAAAACTGCACAGTGCAGTTGAAGCTTCAGCCTTTCGCACAGTGCGAATTTTGCGAAAAATTTGAACCGCACAGTGCACGGAAAGAAGAAATCGCACGGTGCAAAAGAATTGAGGAGTGCACTGTGCGAAAAACAACAAATGTGGACTGCACAGTGCGAAAGCGACAAAACTGCACTGTGCAATCGAAGGTTCGTCCTTTCGCACAGTGCGAATTTTGCAAAAATGTTTTGAACCGCACAGTGCGCGGAAGAAGAAATCGCACGGTGCAAAAGAATTTAGGAGTGCACTGTGCGAAACAAAATTGCACTGTGCGCTGTCGCTCTTCTTTTTTTCTGCACTGTGCAATTGAAAAAAATGAATTTTCATCTTTTCGCACAGTGCGAATCCCGCTTCTTTCTTTTCTGCACGGTGCAAAAGAATAGAGGAGTGCACTGTGCGAAAAACAACAAATGTGGAGTGCGAAAGCGACAAAATTGCACTGTGCAAGCTTCATCTTTTCGCACAGTGCGAAAAAGCTTTGAACCGCAGTGCAAAAAATAAATAAAAATTCTGAAAATTAAATTTATTGAATTTCCACCGGATAGAAAGAAATTTTGAACAAATACTATTGACAAAAGAAGCGCTAATACTGTATTTACATTGACATCATCATTCAACTTGTTTGGTTTTGGGACCGGTAATCGCGGTAAATGAAGCTGGTTTGTCCGTCGCTTCGATGCAGAAGAAGATATTGGCCTGGAAATAATGTTTTAAGTCAATGTTGGTGACTAAAATAAATTTAAAATTATTTTTTTATTATCGCACAGTGCAGAAAATTAAAAAAAATATTAAAAACCGAATCAATTTTTCGCACTGTGCCAAAATTTTTTTTTGTCATTGCACTGTGCGCCGTTATAAAAGTCGATTGCACAGTGCAATTTCTTTTTTGAAACCTGCACTGTGCAAACGAAGCCGAATCAAATTTCCGCACAGTGCAAAGGTTTTTTGTCCTTGCACTGTGCGAAGTTCAAATATTTTTTTTGCACTGTGCGAAACATAATTTTTTTGCACTGTGCGAAGTTCAAAAGTCTATTGCACAGTGCAAAGAACTCGAATCAATTTTCCGCACTGTGCAAAAGTTTTTTGTCATTGCACTGTGCAAAAAATATTTTTTTGCACTGTGCGCCGTCGCAAAAGTCAATTGCACGGTGCGTTCTTCTTTTTTTAAACCCGCACTGTGCAAAAAATCCAAATCAATTTTTCGCACAGTGCAATCTCCAAATCTTCTCGAATGCACAGTGCAGATAAAATCAAAACAATGTAAACTTACCACAACCAAGAATCCAGCGGTCAAATAGAAGATGGCATGCCATTGAGTGGCATTCGTCTCATCCTGCACAAAAATTGCGACTAATGCCGGCGCAATGAAGAAGACGCTGCATTTGATGAATTGAGTGAATGCAATCACGAATTCAGCGTATTGCCTAAAAAATTTACCATCATTATCTTCTCGGTTAATTTTTAAAACAAGTTTTTTAGAGTCCTAGATTTGATTTGCAAATTGAAAAAAAAAATTTTTGATTGCACTGTACAATTTTCTATTTTTTCGTTCGCACAGTGCGAAAAAATAAAAAATCTACTTTGCACCGTGCGAAAATTTTGTGCCCATGCACTGTGCAGTTTTTATTGGAGCTCAAAAAATTATTGTTTTCGCACAGTGCATTCAATCTTTTTTGTTTTCGCACCGTGCAGTCTTTTTTTGTTTTCGCACTGTGCACTTTTTTGTCGCAGCTTTCGCACCGTGCATTTTGCTTTTTTTCTTTTCGCACAGTGCATTCAATCTTTTTTTGTTTTCGCACCGTGCAATTTGATTGTCGCAGCTTTCGCACTGTGCATTTTGTTTTTTCCTTTTGTCCTTTCGCACCGTGCGTTTTCATCCAAAAATTTTTGTATGCACAATGCGGGTCAAAGTTGAAATTCTCCAATAATCCAATAAACATCACAGTAAAAACTATCGAATGCACAGTAAAAAACGAAAAATGCACAGTGCATTAGAAAACAAATAAATTTTTTTGATCTTTTGCCCTCTTTTACAGTGTTTTCCCCATTCTAAATCTCTAATTCCGATCTTTAAGACTCGTCCGTTTGTCTGGTTAAAGTACGAGCCCTCGGGGAATTGTAGGACAACATTTTAAATTGGATTACGCTCAGAAAATCGCTGAAATACAATTTACCGAAACACGCCGAAGAAGAGCCTAATGATGTTGCAATTTACGTAAGAACATGAGCTGTTCATCACTCTGCTTCTATTATTGTCGTCCCCTAAGGGGATGGTTTGTTTTGAAACTTTCGAAAGACTTTTCGCACAGTGCAAACGAAAAAGGGAAAGAAGAGAATGCACGGTGCGACAAAGATTGCAGAGCGTCGCAAAAGCTTGGCCATTCCGCACAGTGCAATTGGAAAGTGTCGCGAGAAAAATCAGAAATACTGCACAGTGCGGTGAGAAGGTTCGAATTTTCGCACAGTGCAAACGAAAAATGAACGGAAAAAGAACGCACCGTGCGGCAAAGAGCGTCGCGGCAAAAGTTTGGTCAATCTGCACAGTGCAATTGGAAGGTCTGGAAAGTTCCGCGATGCGAAATACTGCACAGTGCGGTGAGAAGGTTCGAATTTTCGCACGGTGCAAAGAATTTTTTGCCGCACTGTGCATAAAGAAAACTATCGGTTGCACCGTGCAGCGACCTGTTTGAAACTGCACCGTGCGGTGACCCAAAGCAAAAACTGCACTGTGCAAAAAAAAGTAAATTTTTTTTGCTTTTTTCTTGCACGGTGCGGTAAAGAAATGAGGCGAAATTTTGTTTCGCACAGTGCAAAAAAGCAAAAAATGAAAAACTGCACTGTGCAAAGATAAAAAAACAAAAATTTGCACAGTGCGATAGTAAAATGAATGATTTTGCACGGTGCAATAAAAAAATTGCAGTCAAATTTCGAAACTGACGACAAAAAAAAATTTCAAGCGAAAATTTACGACTCACCGCGACACCAACGACCCACATTTGTAAAATCCTCCACAATTGAAGCCCAGGGCGGCATGAACGCCTCCAAACATGATGGCCGTCAGCAAAGGCATGCTTGCCGGGGCGAAACAAAGATAAATATAAATCGCCGCGGGCGTTAAGACCGCCACCGAATTGAAAATCCACATCTTTTTTCGCTCTGGGAGACATCTGAATAAAATTTTTTTATTAAAAGTTAAAAAAAATTTTTTTTTTTTTTTGAAACTTACTTGCAAGTGTCCGAAAAGTAGCCACAAACCAATTTGACGGGGATATGCGACAACGACCCTAAGGCACCAACAATTCCAGTCTCTGTGGTGGAAAATCCAAGGACTTTTTTCGTGTAAGTTGGGGCGTAGATGAAGAGGAAAAAGCCCGAAAATAAATCGGCAAACGCGTTCACCCACACGGCCCACACAACCTTGTCTTTGCAGATCTCCTGAAGAAAGATTTTTTGAGATTTTTAAAATATTTTTTTTGATTTTTTGAGAATTTTGAGATTTTTTGCAATTAAAAAACTTTTTTGTTTTGATTTTTTTAGAATTTCGAGATTTTTTGAAAATTTTTTTGAGAATTTTGATATTTTTTGAAATTAAAAAAACATTTTTTTTGAGTTTTTTATAAATTTTTTGAGAATTTTTACAATAAAAATAAGAAAAAAAAATTATTTTTTTCAATTTTAAAAGCCAAAAATAAAAAAAAATAAAATAAAAAAATAAAAAATGAAAAAAAACTCACTTTATACGGAACATAGCCAGTATGATTCCGATGGGCCTCCGATTTGTCCATATGAATAATCGACAACTCTTTTTTGCTCACAAATTTGTTATTTTGAGGATCATCCGTATAAAATATGGCCCATAAAATGAAGAGGAACAGTCCGAGCAAGGCGTGACTGTAGTGCACCCATGGCCAGCCCAAGGAAGAGTCGCAGATCTAGGCGAAAAAATGTGTTTTGGGATGAGAAACAAAAATTTCATTTGAACATCGCGACCGCACTGTGCAATGGCCGGTCTGCACTGTGCAACCAACCGACTGCACAGTGCAAAAAATGGCAAAGCCAACTGCACCGTGCGTTCGAAGAGATTCTTTTTTGGCCAATCGCGACCGCACAGTGCAACGAGCAGTCCACACAGCGCGAAAGATTGAAAAATTCATTTGCACTGTGCACAAAAAAGCTTTCATTTTGAGATCGCGCCCGCACAGTGCAAGGGCATGGCGAACCCAAATGCACTGTGCGCAAAAGAGGGTTTGGTTTGGAGATCGCGGCCGCACAGTGCAAAAGAATTGCAGACTCAACTGCACAGTGCGGGTTCAATTTTGGAGATTGTGCCGCACGGTGCAAAAGAATGGCAAACCCGGTTGCACTGTGCGCAGAAAAGGTTTATTTGGAGATCGCGCCCGAACATTGCAACCAAGTGCCTGCACAGTGCAAGAGAATGTCAAACCCAACCGCACAGTGCGCAAAAGAGAGCTTTCATTCGGAGATCGCCACCGCACAGTGCAAAAGAATGGCCAACCCGGTTGCACTGTGCGCAGAAAAGGTTTATTTAGGAATCGCGGTCGCACAGTGCAACCAACTGACTGCACTGTGCATTCCTAAAAAAACAGAAATTATTTTCCCGGCGCACTGTGCAGCTTTAAAAATTCCCGTCGCACAGTGCAAAGGAAACAAAAAATGACTCCTAGATGCACTGTGGAATCAAAAAAAAATCCGTCGCACTTTAAAAAAACAAAAATCGTTTTTTTTTCTGGTTTTTTCACCGTAAATTGCTGTGTAAATGTACGAAAGACCATTAAACAGATGAAAATCATATGAAAAACAAACTTACTACTCCGGAGACCATGTTGGTCAATGCATTCGACAATGGAGCAAAACAAGTCAACAACGCCAAAAATTTGGCATTTTCCCGCAACGAAGCCCACCGAGAGCAAATAACGCCGACCACAGCGAAGTCACAGGCGTAGGCGATACCCTGGAACATATTTTTTATTTGAAAAGTTAGTCATCGTATGAAAAAAAAAGAAAAATGAATCCTTGCACTGTGCGGCGGAAGAAACGAGATGGGTTTTAAACCGCACAGTGCAAACATCGGGAAATGTTTTTTGCACTGTGCAAATTTTATCGCTGCTTTAATTTTCGCACTGTACAAAAAAATTTTACCTCGGTCTGCACAGTGCAAAAAAAAAATAATATTTAAATTTTCGCACTGTGCAAAGAAAATTTTTTACCTCGGTCTGCACTGTGCGAATAAAAAATAATGTTTTAATTTTCGCACTGTGCAAAATGGTCAAAAAATCGTTTTCGCACAGTGCAAAAAAGAAAAAACTGATTTCCGCACGGTGCAAAATGAACAAAAATTAATTCCGCACAGTGCAAAATGAAAAAAAAACTAATTCCGCACAGTGCAAAATGAAAAAAAAAACTAATTCCGCACAGTGCAGACAACGGAAAATGTTTTTTGCACTGTGCAAATTTTATCGCTGCTTTAATTTTCGCACTGTGCAAAAAAAAAATTTACCTCGGTCTGCACTGTGCGAAAAAAAATTTTTTTAATTTTCGCACTGTGCAAAAAAATTTTTACCTCGGTTTGCACTGTGCGAAAAAAATAATATTTAAATTTTCGCACTGTGCAAAAAATTTTTTTCCTCGGTCTGCACTGTGCGAATAAAAAATACTATTTAAATTTTTGCACAGTGCGAAATGGTCAAAAATAATTTTCGCACAGTGCAAAATGAACAAAAATTAATTCCGCACAGTGCAAAATCGGCAAAATTTATTTCCGCACAGTGCAAGCGGAAAATTTTTGAAACAAAACTCGCCTGCATGACTCTAGCCGCCAGCAGCCAATAGAATCCCCATTCAATCGCCGGAGGAATAATCGCCGTACTCAGAGCGGAAAGCAGTCCCGTCGCCAGGAAAACATATTGAGCTCCGATCTTGGTGCAGGCATAACTGAACGGGAACGTGGCGATCATACTGGCGATGGATACAGTCCATTGGATCATCGTTTTTTCGCCTTGCGAGTAATGGTGGAGAGGGTTGGCGGGGTTCTGAAAATGGGGATGGATAAAAAATAAAAAAAAAAAAAAAAAAAAAAAATTTTTTTTGAATTTTTTGTTTTTTTTTCGACTTTTCGGGATCCATCTAAAAAGTGTTTTAGGTGGATAAAAAATTTGAAAAAGTGAAAAAAAACTGGAATTTTACGATTTTTTTGATTATTTTTATTTTTTTTTTTTTTTATTTTTTTTTGTCAAATTTTTGCTGATTTCGGTTAAAAAAAATTAAAAAAAAATTTTTTAATGTTGAAAATTCTTTCAACATTAAATTCTTTCGATCATGCCGTATTTTTCTTTCGATCATGCCGTATTTTTTTCAAAATTAATAAAAAAAATTTTAATTTTTTTTTTCAAATTTTGATCCAAAAATCTCTGAAATTCCGGTGAAATTCGAACCAATTTTTCTCAAAATATTATTTAAAAAATTTAAATTTATATTCCGTAAATTTTTTTCAAGATCTGAGCGATTTTTCGCACAAAAATTTTTTTCGGATTTTTTTGATTTTTTTTTTATTTTTTAATTTTTTTTTCAAAAAAAGGCAAAAAATTGGTTCGAAAAAATTAATATTACTTACAATTGTCGAATTCTTCCCCGGATCCATGCAAATGATGGTGAAATTGATGGTGACCATGTTCGAGAAGACCGAGGTTAGACAGGCCGTGGCCAGGAACAGGATAAACCATCGGAAATTGTTCTCCAACATGACATCAGCGAGCCGGTTTCGGGGCTCCAATTGATCGTTTTCTGCGGTTTAGTTTGTGACGGAACAAACTTTGGAGAAGGGGGAAAGATCCTCGAGGGCTGTTCGGCGATCTCCTTTACAACAACAAATCAATTCGTCGCGGTTTTTGGGGAAGGTAAAATGAGCGAGAAAAAAGGGGAAGGTAAAATGAGCGAGAAAAAAAAAGGTAAAAGATTAAAAGATTCCCCACTGCCTCGAAAGGGGATTTGGGAGAGCGATAAAAATATTTTTGGGATGCACTGTGCAAAGAAAAAGTTTATTTTTTAAACCGCACGGTACGAAAGTTTTTTAAAAAATTTTGCACAGTGCAATTCAAGTTTTGGTTGGATTGCACCGTGCGCAAAAGTTTGCACTGTGCGACTTTTTTTTGAAAACTGCACGGTGCAATTCAATTTTTTGGTTCAAATTTCCAAAAAATTGCACTGTGCGAAATTAAAAAAAAACCCTTTTTAAACTGCACGGTGCATTTTTTTAAAATTCCGCACAGTGCAATTCAATGTTTGATCGATTGCACTGTGCGCGAAAATTTCAAAAAGTTTGCACTGTGCAAAATCAGCGAATATTTTTTTGACTGCACAGTGCAATTCAAGTTTCTTTCCTTTTGGCCACCGCACAGTGCAGCCCAGAAAAAATCGAGAATAACGCACAGTGCAGTTGAAAACTTGTCGCCGCTTTTGTTTCACTGCACAGTGCAGTGAGAGAAAAGGCGACTTTCCATTGCACCGTGCAAAATAAAAAAATTCCTGCACAGTGCAGTCAACTTTTTGGCGACCACTTTTCTCATGGCACTGTGCGAAAAGTTATATTATAAAAGGCGCACAGTGCAGTTGAAAACTTGTCGCCGCTTTTGTCTCACTGCACAGTGCAATGAGAGAAAAGGCGACTTTCCATTGCACTGTGCAAAATAAGAAAGTCCTGCACAGTGCAGTCAACTTTTTGGCGGCCACCTTTCCCATTGCACTGTGCGAAAAGTTGTTCTGTAAAACGCACAGTGCAACCAAAGTGCAATCACCCCAAATCAAGTCGCACGGTGCGGAACCAATAATAACATTATGGGAAAAACATTAAAATGCCTCGGGGCAAGGTGATGACGGTTCACGGAAAAGAGCGTTCTGATTTGCATTCTCAATCACGTTTCGGGTCGGGGATTAGGGGAAAAACTAGAAAACATAAGTGGCGATGGATTTGCAAGATCACTGAACTTGAGAACACTCTTGTTGTACTTTATAACTACAAATAAATTTTTTGAACGGAAAGTTCGATGTAGTGTAGGGCTATTTGTGAAAGATAATGAGAAACACAAAGAAGTCTTTTAAAAAATCGTCATAGATAATATAAAAAGTAGTTAAAAAACGATTCAAAAACGTTTTGTTTGCTAAAAATCTGTTCGGTAAATTGTAGTCTGTTATTTTTAAAGCGAATTTCAAAGCTTTTGAGAGTTTTAGTGACGTTTTGAGGGCTTAAAACAGAATGCCAAACATGGCGGGAATTCGAAATTTTTGGATTGGAAACTGCTAGAAAATAGTTTTTTTAAGCGATTACAGAGGATTTTACAACCCTGATTTTAATTTTCCCGTAATTTTACCACTTATAATTGATATAAAGCATAATGCCAAAAGTGGCGGGAATTTCAAATTTTTAAAATTGAAAACGATCGAAAATGAACTAATGTGTAATTTCAGACAATTTTATTGCTATGTGGACATTTCTCAAAGTTTTTACCGCCAAGAATGTCTATAAAACATTATGCCAAAAATAGCGGGAATTTCAAATTTTTGAATTTAAAAACAAGCCCGACAAAGTTTACAAGTGATTTCAGACAATTTTATTGCTATGTGGACATTTCTCAACGGGTTTACTGCTAAAAATGGCTATAAAACACAATGCCAAAAATAGCGGGAATTTCAAATTTTTGAATTTGAAAACGATTAAAGTTGAACTTATGAGTAATTTCAGACAATTTTATTGCTATGCAGACATTTCTCAACACTTTTACCACTTAAAATGGCCATAAAACATAATGCCAAAAATGGCGGGAATTTCAAATTTTTGAATTTGAGAACGATTACAATTGAACTTATGAGTTATTTCATACAATTTCATTACTACGCGGACGTTTCTTAACAGTCTTACTACATACTTACAATGGCTATAAAACACAATGCCAAAAATGGCGGGAATTTCAAATTTTTAAATTTGAAAATGATCAAAAACGAATATACAGCTAAAAACCGCAACTTTCAATGTCGCATTTTTTGGAATCCGAAAACTGAGCGCCGCCATAAAACGGAGATCACTTCATTTGTCGCGGCTTATATACGATCATCAAATAAATGGGGACTTTGATCACTCACGTCTGATCGACCGTATCCATTGAGCCGGATAAACAATTCGGGCCAAATATACAGTCAAATGACCGGTCTATTTACACATTTCACGGCTTTTTTTGGGAAAAAACTTGAGGATCAAAGTATTGTTTCAAAAATAAACACATAAAAGCCAGTAAAATACTAAAATAGAAGCCTTATCGTGGTTGTTTGCTTCAGATATTGCAAAATGGAGAAACAAGACGTATTTGTTTCTTTTTTGCTCTAGGCGTTTTTTGAAAATCGAAATTTGGAAATGAAAAAATTGGGTTTTCTGAGTCAGAACTAATAAGGCAAGTACAATATGTTCGACCCTCCGATTTTCTTGAAATATGGCACATACGTCGTTCATAGGTCACATATCAAGTCCCGAAAATTTTAGCTTTGGATTTAAAGGCACTGCCGAGATATGCAACGATCTTTGCGGCCGAGAGAGTACGCGGAACTCGGAGAACGGAGAGAGGAAAACACTTTTTGGCCATATCTTTGCCAATTTCGCGCGGAAAAATTTAATTTTTTGTGGAGACATTACTCTCTACAGTAGAAATAGACACAAAAAATTTCATGGCAAAATTCGAAAAAAATGTTGTATTTTTTTGGCCAAGTTTCTGTCTAAAAATCTCGGTTGTTTCTGCAAAGTGCGAGCTAAAAATCTCTTATATTCCTCAGAAAAAATTGCTCTAAATTTGTCCCAAGTTTCATCAAAATTTCAACGCCGCACTTGGAGGAGTATACAATTGCATACACATAGTATAATATACAAGTAAAACACAATCCAATTGAAACCCCCTCATTCTTTTGTTTGTTTGATTTGTGGCTTTTGCGGGGCCCGTCTTTCTTCAGCCTAACGCCCGTTAATTAATGCAATTGAAGAGAGTTGAGTTTCAATGTTTATTTCGTATCAGTCGGTCGGGAAAATAATATGGATTTGCAAACGTTTCAAATAAACAAATATACATCTTCTTGGTCAATTTTGCAATATGTTTGTGAAGTAAACACCTATGATAAGGCTTTTATTTCATGTGCTTCGAACACTTCTTGTGGAAAATATCATCAATTTTTACCGTAGCTTTACAAAACCCCTATCTGAGTTCGACTTGACAATGCAGAGCTTGCCATTTCACGGTCCTTTTGTTCTTCAAAGTCGGTAATGACCAAAACGCATCCATTGCGAGTCGAAAAATTTGGGCCAAAAGCGTGAAATTGTTCGGTTATCGCAATGTTGAAAAAGTCGTATTTTCTAATACTGTTTTTTGTGATCCTCCAAAATAACAATCTTCTTCACTTCGCTCAAGTTTATGAAGACAATTTTGAGGAGGAAAATTGTGACACTACGGCGACTATTACCGCAACTACAACAACATCCCATTTGACGACAACTACAACGTCTGAGTCGAAAAAAACGACGGAAAAGACGACTGCGACAACTACTGGTATTTTCATAAAGTGCATGGACATTTTTTTGTGTTCGCACAGTGCATTTTAAAGTTTCTCCCATGCTCGTCGCCAACGCACAGTGCATTTTCCTTTTTTCGCACAGTGCAAAGTGCAAACCTCAAAAAAAGCCGTTTGCACCGTGCAGACTCCCGGGCCGCCGCGGCGACGTAATTTGAAACTCGCTTTTGTCGCAGCGATAATTTGATGCACAGTGCAAACACAAAAAGGCAAAATGCACGGTGCAAAATGGTGATTCCTTGTTTACGGTGCGGGCCACGTCATTTTCCCACGCTTGTCGCCATCGCACTGTGCATTTTCCTTTTTTTGCACAGTGCAAAGTGCAAGCCTCAAAAAAAGCCGTTTGCACTGTGCAAACGTTTGAAAATTTTTTTGCTCCGCACTGTGCATTTCAAACTTTTTCCCAGGCTTATCGCCAACGCACAGTGCATTTTTCCCTTTGCGCACCGTGCAAAATGCAATCCTCAAAAAAAACCGTTTGCACTGTGCAAATTTTTAAGCATTTTTTCGCACAGTGCATCTTCAATTTTTGCGAAACCAAAAAAATGTCGATGCACTTTACAAAAATACTAACGTAAACGCCGTTGAAGACTTTGAGACAACTCTTCCAGATCCTGATACTACAACTACCATTCCTACAGAACCTACAACTACTCCATGGGATGAAACTACAGTAGCCCCGGAGACGACGACAAGCCCTACAACTGATCCTTCGACTGAAACAACAACGCAATTTGTGGCCTCTACTACGACCGACGAAGAAGGCGATTATGATGGAGAAGATGGGAATAGCAGAGAAAACATTGGTAAGAAAACAAACATTCAGGAATGGAATGCACAGTGCAGCCGTAAAAATTTTGTAAACGCACGGTGCAACAAAAAAGATTTCAGACTGCACAGTGCAAACTCAGCGACAACTCATTTCTGTTTGCAAGCGCAAACTCAGCGACAAATCATTTCAACTTGCACTGTGCAAGAATAAAAATATTGCAAGCGCACGGTGCAATAAAAAATAATGTAGATTGCACAGTGCAAGGTCAGCGACAAAAATTTTCATCTTGCACCGTGCAAGAATAAAAATTTTTCAAACGCACTGTGCAACGGAAAATTTTACGGAAATGCACTGTGCAAAGCCAGCGACAAATCGTTTCAGTTTGCACAGTGCAGAAATAAAAATTTTGCAATCGCACGGTGCAACGAAAAACAGGCAGATTGCACAGTGCAAACTCAGCGACAAATCGTTTCAGTTTGCACAGTGCAGAAACAAAAATTTTACAAACTCACGGTGCAACAAAAAAGATTTCAGATTGCACAGTGCAAAACAGCGACAACTCATTTCAGTTTGCACAGAAATTTTGAAAATGCACGGTGCAACAAAAAAATCAGATTGCACTGTGCAAACTCAGCGACAACGGAATTTCGCATGCACTGTGCAAAAATAAAAATTTTATAAACGCACGGTGCAACGCAAAATTTTGCGGAAATGCACTGTGCGGCCCTCTTTTCTTAGTTCGCACGGTGCAAAAAGAATAAATTTTTTTGAAACTGCACGGTGCAAAGGCACTACATCAAAAGCGAAATGCACTGTGCGAAATTTTTGAAAAAATAGAATGCACAGTGCAGTGCAGCGACAAAAAAAATAAAAAATAAAAAATTCGATATTGCACAGTGCAAACGCAAAATTAAACCGTGCAGTTTTTTGCACTGTGCACAACAAAATTATTTTTCTATTTTCAGAGGCAAAATCGACCAAAAAAATGCCCATAATAACTGCGACAACTCCTAAAATTGATGCAAAAATCGACAATTCAGACGCTGACTCTGATTTCTCGGAGAATTACGGGCAAAATCTCCGATCTTTTGCGAATTGGGCGCAAGAAAGTTGGAATGGCGAGAACACCTTCAAAGTTGACCTGTTCACAATCGATGGCACCACTTTACTCGGCAATCTTACCTTGGGTTCGCCGCCGCTTACTGTGAGAGTAACTTTTGACCAAACCACGTTCACCACCTGGATCACTGGCTATCATTGTGTCTACACGAATGGAGTGACCTGTTTCACGCAGCTCCACAAATACGATCCAACGCTCTCGTATACGGCAACGTTTCTGAATCGCTCAATGATGTTGGATTACGGGAATGCGATGGCAAAGGGGGAGTTTGTTCAGGAGTTGGTGGTGGTAGGTCATTGTGAGGGTACTAGTCGATTTATTGTCAGCTCGGAACCCAAATGTCCTCTTCGTTTCCAATGTTTTGCAACATTGGAGTGGCCAATCGTCTGGACACCTTCTTTCGCGTGAGTTTTCAAACTTTAAAAATTTTTCGCACAGTGCAGAAAATTTATTTTTTATTTTTTTCGCACTGTGCAAGAAATTTTTTCTTTTCATTTTTTCGCACGGTGCAAGAAATTTTACTTTTTATTTTTTTGCACTGTGCAAGAAAATGTTCTTTTCATTTTTTTGCACAGTGCAAGGAAATTTACTTTTCATTTTTTTGCACAGTGCAAATTTTGCGACTTTCATGCACAGTGCAAGAAAATTTACCTTTAATTTTTTCTGCACAGTGCAAGAAATTTTTTCTGCTCATTTTTTCGCACTGTGCAAATTTTGCGACTTTTTCATGCACAGTGCGAGGAAATTTACTTTTCATTTTTTCGCACTGTGCAAGAAAATTTACTTTTCATTTTTTCGCACAGTGCAAGGAAATTTACTTTTCATTTTTTCCGCACAGTGCAAGAAATTTTCACTTTTCGTTTCTCCGCACAGTGCAAGAAAATTTGATTTTAATTTTTTCTGCACAGTGCAAGAAATTTGTTCTTCTCATTTTTTCGCACTGTGCAAATTTTGCGACTTTTTCATGCACAGTGCAAAAAATTTTGGAACGCTTGCACAGTGCATTTCTTTTCTTTTTTTTAATCTTTTCGCACTGTACGTTCTTTTTGCACGGTGCAATTTTGCTATTTGCACTGTGCAAAACCAACTTCTAAATTTTGTACGGTGCAATTTTTTTGTCTTCTGCACCGTGGAAGACCCACTTCAAAATTTTGTGCAAAATCCATTTCAACATTTTGCACAGTGCAATTTTTTTTCTGCACTGTGCAATCAGTTGAGGATGCGGACTCAAGATGAATTGTTCAGGACGTTCTCCTCGACGGAGTGGTTGGTCTCGCCTTCCCTCCAGCGAATCAAACCGGATTTCTTGAGTTCCTCCTCCACGCCCAGATATTTCAAAAGCCAATCTTCTCGATTTGGCTGAACCCGCGAAGAAATTTGACGTCCGATTTGGTCGCTGGGACTATTGTGTTTGGACGGGCCGATAAAAAGAATTGTGGAAATGTAATAGGATCTGCCAGGGTTGTAAAGAGACCGTTGTGGGAGTTCAAGGTAGGCCAAAAATTGATATTTTTTTCAAAATCTGTCTCACCACGAAAACTTGAGATTTGTCAACTTGGTCCGTATTTTAACTTTCTGAATTAATAACAGTGCCCACGGCGTTATTAACACATAAAAAATTAAAAATTTGCATATTTTTTAAAAATTTTGAGTCCCGCCACGAAAACTTGAAACCCCTAAAGTTGGCTGAAATTTCGGTTTTCCAGCTTGATAATGCCTTTCAGAAATGTTTGAAGGTCATTAGAATCTTTTTCTATCCAAAATTTGAGTTTTTTCCCAAAAATTTGGTCCCACCACGAAAACCTGAAATCTCTCAAAATGAGCGTATTTTTGAATTTACGGACTGCCTGCTTCTTTCTAAGCGATTTTCAGACCGTTATAATTTTATTCGCCCCAAAATTTGCATAGTTTAATCGAAATTTTGGGTCCCGCCACGAAAACCTGAAACCCCTCAAAATGGCTATATTTTTGAACTTACGGACCAACTGCATCTCTTTAGGCGATTTTCAGGCTAGCCTAATGTTTTCACACCGAAATTTGCATAGTTTAATCGAAATTTCGGGTCCCGCCACGAAAACCTGAGATCCCCCAAATTGACCCAAATTTCGATTTTTCAGATTGATAACATCACTCTGAACAATTTTCTGATCCGCCGCGAGATCAACGCCATCTTGGACATGGGGAGTTCGCATATTTTTGTCCCCAAAATGGACTTGGCCAAAATCAAAAAAGTGCTCAAACTCAAAAATACAGTACGAATCCCATGCAAAAAGTACATGAAATTGGTTCTGCGTTCGAATCGGACCAGACTAATCATGAAAAACAACAATTTGATGCGCTTTTTGGAGAGAAAAAAGACCAAGAAGTACTGTAACTTGGAGATTCGAGAAGGCGCTGATGATGTGTGGATTCTGGGAGCCACATTTTTCCGCCGATTCTGTGTGATTCACAACTTTTTGAAGGGAATTATCGGATTCGCAGAGCATTTGGATTAATTTTTGAAAAAAAATTTTGGTTTTTTGCGTTAAAATTCTCATGGATAATATAATAAATACTCAATAAAGCCGTCGTAATTCGATTTTAAAATCTTAAAATACTTTTTATCACCGACGACTGATACATTTGTCACTGATTTTAGCCCTTCTAGGGCATTAAAACAGAATGCCAAAAATGGCGGGAAATTTGTACCTTTGAATCTCGAAATGTTCTAAATGAAGTGCAAATGTAATATAAAACGTCTCAGATTGCTGATTTCACATCTTACGACATTATTTTACCCATTTTCGACGATTAAAACAGAATGCCAAAAATGGCGGGAAATTTGGAAATTTGAACTTTTAAATGTTCTGAATGACGTGCAAATAAAAAATAAGTAATATAAAACACCCGGGATTGCTGATTTCACAGCTTGCGACAGTATTTTACCTGTTTTCGGCGGTTAAAACAGAATGCCAAAAATGGCGGGAAATTCGAAGTTTCGAATTTCAAAATCTTTTGAATGTGGCACAGCCTAAAAAAATACTATTTTTGTTGCTTTTACATTCCCATTTTATCAATTCCGACAGTGTTTATGACCTTGAAACAGAATGCCAAAAATGGCGGCAATTTGAAAATATTAACTTTTGACACCAATTTTTTGGTAACTGACCGATTTCACATATCTTTTAATGTGTTTTCTAGCAACTTTCATCAAAATGTGGTTCTAATTTACTGTAATTTACAGATAATTCCATTTTCAATTCGTGCTAATCATGATAGAACTGGAAAACACACTTGCAATCCCGGTTACAACTGAACATCCGATCATCATTATGCTCTTTCCGGCAATTGTACGTGCATTCATGCGCATTGCCTGAAAAAAATTTTTTTTAAACGCACTGTGCAGTCCAATTCTTGCCGCACTGTGCGATTTTCTATATATAATATTTTTTTCGCACAGTGCATAAAAATATAAAATTTCTTCATTGCACTGTGCGGTTTGTGTAATAAAAATTTTCTCGCACGGTGCAAAGGCGAGTGACTGCACTGTGCGCCAAACTGTCGACCGCGACAACTTTTCATTTTTTTTATTGCACCGTGCGAAAAAAATAAAACTTTTTCCGTCCTTCGCACAGTGCAATTCGCAGAAATTTTCGCACAGTGCAATTCGAAAAATTCTTTGCACAGTGCAATCCGCAAAGACCTTCGCGCAGTGCAATTCGAAAAATTTTTCGCACAGTGCAATCCTCAAAATTCTTCGCACAGTGCAATCCAAAAGTTTCTTCGCACAGTGCAATCTTCAAAATTTTCCACTTACATTTCGCATTCCCTAGATGCAAGCCATTTTCATCCTTGTCCTGAGTGCTTTCTGTCTCAATTCTACTTCCAAAACTGGCATCAATCTCATTGCCGGTTGGTCTGCTCTCCACCACCAAGTACAACAAAATCCAGCTCCAAAGCACTAATTTTCGGATCATCACGCCAACTCATCCACTTCCATCGCCTCGGGCGATTATATTCGTCCCAGATATTTGTTCAGTTGGCGGGATCCGGTGGAAATTCGACAAAAATTTTGAGTCATCAAGTACAACATCAGGTAGTTGGGTTTATTTCGAGAATCTTAACGACGAACTTTGGTCATCTCCTCTGTAATTTTCTACAAAAAATTAAAAGTTTTTTGAAATTTATATTACGCATTTTATGAACTTTAAACTGCGATTCCTCTAAAAAATCTACCGGATACCAAAAGTAAGAATTTTTACTTTAATTTTTCATTTTTTTTTCCAATACATGAAATTGTCAAATTTTTATTTTTTTTTTCTCAAAAAATTTAAAAATTTGCATAAACTGGCGGAGATTTCTGATTCCCAAAAAAACTTCATTATCGACTGGTTGTCAAAAATGGAGCTCGAGTCACGGACTGAGGTGTACGTCGAGCATGAAAAGCTCGACTATGGCACTATTCTCGACTGGATAAAATTGGATCAAGACGCGAAGGTCCTTACAAGCTCCATCCCGGGAATAATGGTGAGTCAACTTTTTCTTACGAGGAGGTACTGCAAGTTGGACGCTTCTATTTTGATAAAACTTGGCACAAATTTAGAATAATTTTTTACATGACGTGTGCGAGACTTCCAGCTCGCGCTTTGCGGAAACGACCCAGATTTTTATGCTGAAAGTTGCCAAAAATTTTTTAGTTTGCACAGTCAGGAGACAAAGGAAAATTCCATATATGTTAAGTGCAATGATTTTACAAGGAAAGTAGTTCTACGGGGTAAAAATGCCGCTTTTCTTGCGAATGCTGGCATAGAAAGTTTCATTCGTATCTCTACCGCAGTCTTTCCACGAAGAAATTACTTTTTTTTTAAACTGGCCAATTTACGGCCAAAATTTTTTCTCTGACCGCTCTCTGAGTTTTGCGTTCTCTCTCGGCCGCAAAGATCGCTGAAAATCACGGTTGTAGTTGCAAAGCGGGAGCTAAGATTTTCTGGAATTGAAACGTTGCCTATGCCCGAAGTGTGTGCAAAATTTTAAGAAAACTGGGCGTCGCACTTGGAATACTTCCTTAATCAGCTAAACTTATTCTAGCCGTCGGATATCATCCTCGAAGCTGGGCGGCCGGATAACCTCCACCAAGTGGGGTCGGCAGAATCCCTTAAAAGATTCACGCCCCAATATGGAACCGTGGGATTCATTATCCTGCGACTGGATCGGCTCATCACGCCCATCCCAACCAAAGCCTTTCTGATATCTCGGGAAAGATCAGAGTTGGTAAGTTCGGTTAAAGTAGGCGAAAAATTCAGCCTGACCTATTCCAAAAATAATAATTTTTTCCAAGCTGCGCCCTAGGCCTTACTTTGGGAATGACGCCAATTTAATTTTCCGAAAACATTCGGGCGCAGCACGGAAAAATTTGTATAGTTGATTTTTTTCAATTTGGACCAGATTTTTTCAAAAATTGACCTGATTTCTTTTTAATATTTTACGAATTTAATTTCAGTGTGACAAGCTTCGCCACAGGTTGGCGGAGTCTGTCATCGAGCTCGCACAACTACCAACAAGAATAGCCTTTGAAAAGGCAAAGGCAGACATTGTGGAGTTGACGAAAAAGGTAAGCAACTTTTTGGGTTTTAAAAAAGAAGAAAAAAATTTTGTAGTAGAGTTATTTTACTGCTTGCCCTTCTAATTGTAAGGCATACCACGAGTTATTCATTATAAGTTCATTGATTACTCAAGAACTTCTTAAAAAGGTGTATATAATAATGATGCCTAGAAAGGGTCGATGATAAATTACAAGATACAAAAAAAGGGGAAACAGTAAAATATAATAAGACAATTACTAGCTAGGCCCACTCCAGACGGAGGGGCGCCTCGGTTCTCCCGAACCTCCTCCCTCCTTGACTCCCAAATCAGCTAACTAATTCTTATCAAGGGTACCTACGACCCTGTCGGATAGGGGCGTATTTATGATGTGTCGCGCTGCTATTTGGCGCATACAACTGTATTATGATATATAATTGATAGTAAGAATTACTTAGCCTTAAAGCGCATGAGTATCTCGGTTCTTCCTGGGCACGTTGTGAAGCTTTAGAAATCGATGCGATTTTAATTTAGAGTTAGCAAAACTATATTTCAGATTCCTAATAATAAAGAATGTAAAGGTGCCTAATAAAAGTTTTAAAATATTATGCATAACATACCTTCATAAATTTCTTTTAAGAGACAGTCAGCCCATATCGAAGTTAATCTTGAGCTGGCTCCGAGAAAAAGCGAAGGAGAAACCATCAAGGAAGAAGACACCCAGCACGAAACTGGAGAGGATGTTCGCGGAAAAGTCTGGGACCACCAATGGCGTCAAAGATCGGGTAATCGGATGAACCCATTGTAAATCGTTTTTTGACAAGTATAAATTTTATTTATTTCAGGACAAAAATCCCTCGCAAATCACACTACTTCATCGAATTTTACTCCCATTTAGTTGTGAATAAATCGTATACTGAAAAGTGTGCTTTTTCTGAAGAATGCTTTTTTCACGGTTTCCTTCGAAAGAGACCCCGAGTTGAAAGAGACCCCGGAATCGGGGGTCTAGTACCAGATAGTACTATAAAGAGGAAAGCTGACATGATTTTCGAAATCAGCACCTTCGAAAATTTCTGACTCAATTCTACTCCCGAAACTGGCATCAATCTCATTGCCGGTTGGTCTGTTCTCCACCACCAAGTACAACAAAATCCAGCTCCAAAGCACAAATTTTCGGATCATCACGCCAACTCATCCGCTTCCATCGCCTCGGGCGATTATATTCGTCCCAGATATTTGTTCAGTTGGCGGGATCCGGTGGAAATTGGACAAAAATTTTGAGTCATCAAGTACAACATAAGGTAGTTGGGTTTATTTCGAGAATGTAAATGGAGAAAGTGAGTGGGAATCGATGTCATGGATGTGGTATTATGCTATAGGGATGGGGTTCGTTCTTCGGACTCGGGGGCACCCAATGAGCTGCGTTCTTGTTCGGCTTCCCGGACCTGAAAATTGATGGGTAAAACAAGGTAAAGTAATGTCCGAAAAACAAATTTGCTGTTAAAATTTCAAGCTAAAATTTTTAAAATGTCCTCTAATTTCGCTCTTAGGCTCTACAAATCGATTTTTAATTACTAATTCAACCTAAAAAATTTTTATTTTAGGTCCCGCCACGAAAACTTTAACTAGTCGAATTTGGCCTCAAATCATCGGAAAAAACAATTTTAAACCCCATAAAGTCAGTTTAAAGACCCATAGGATCTTATGCAACAATAAAATTTCAAAAGTTCAACTCCCGCCATTTTTGGCATTCTGTTTCAACTGTCAGAAACGACCATAAAACTACAAAAAATGACTGAAACTACTCTCGCCATTGACTGCTAGACCTGAATTAACTAAATTCGACTATGATTCACTACTTTTTTCGACTAATTTTTCTTATCATTAACAATTTTTCCTATAAATTAAAAAAAATCAACTTACAGTATACGCCGGTCGTGGCTTTAGGCCATCACAGCATTGGCAAATCCACGGGCAACAAAAACAGAAGACATTGGCCACGCAGTCCGTCTCCGCTCGCGATTTCTCCTCCGTTTTTCGGGCGGAGAAGATCAACGAGCCGGTGATAACAACGAAGAACGAGAGCAAGTATAGGAAATCGAACTGAAATTACATTTTTTCATTATATTTCAGATTAAATTCTTAATTTTTATGACATTTCAGGGCCAAAAATCGGGGTTTTTATCTAGTGCAATATAAAAATGATCATTTTTTTGTTGAATTTATGCGTTTTTTGCTTGAAAATTAAGCTAGAAATGTTACAGAGACATTTCAAAAATTCCGCAGTATGCAGAACCAACCGCGTTATCGAGAAATTAATTTCAAAAAATCTCGAAAAAACCCCATTTTTTTTGAAAACTCACTTTATACGAGAAAATGTAGATGCCGGCGAGTAGTGTGTAAAAATCGGCAGTCAAAACGGACAAGTTGAACATCAAGGCCGAGGATTTTTGCATTACAATTGAGACCATCGAATAGAAAGCGAACATGCAAACAGTGAACAGACAACAGTACAGAAGGGCTTCCAGGTTCCAGTTAAAGCTTGTTAGGGACTCCCGTTCAAATATTGCTCTGGAAAGATTGAATTTTCATCAAAAATATGAGATATTTGTCATAGTTAATATAAAAAATTTTCCCAAATCGGCGTGGAATGCTCTCAAAATCCATATAGAATCACAGAGAACAGCTGGTAACAACGTATTTTACCTATCTGTTAATTTTAGACCATTAAAACACAATGCCAAAATTGGCGGGAAATTTGAATTTTTTGAAATTTTTGGGCAAAATTTTGATAATTATAAACGTAGTAGGTAAAATAAAGGGTCTTTACACCATTTAAACGGCATTTCCAAGGATAATTGACAAAAAAATTAAAAAAATTATATTACTTTAGGTAATTTTGCTATATTTTTGGTGAAAACACACATTTTTCCTATGAATTTCGATGTGATATTGATAACGATTTGTAGCTCTCCTCCTAAACTTTCAAGAAAACACAAAAAATCACACTTACAATTGAACACTACTAATTAAACAGCCAAAAAGTCCGACAATCCCGAGATATTCGAACCGATCGTACTGTTTGACCAAAAACTCTTCAGTTACGTTCGCGGCACCGTAAAAAAGAGCAGCCCCGAGACACAGGAGATCTCCCAACAAGCGATCCGAGCCGCCCTCGGCGCCGCGGCCGGACTGGGAGTCGGCGAAAATGATGAGGCCAATGCCGGCCAAACAAATCGACACCCCCACCAAATGGATGAACAGATAGCGGACGGAGAGGAAGAGCCACGAAAGAATCATCACCACCGGGATCGTGGAGCAGTCCAGGATCTGGAACGGGGATTTTTTTGACTTGACTTATATTACACTTGACATCAGACGAAAAAATTGCATTTTCTTTGTTATTTACAACCTAAAAACTACCCAAGCAGTCTTGGAATTCATTTTGGACCTAAACAAAGCAACACGAACAGTAAAATCGATTAAAGAATAGACAAATTATATTACACATGACAAATCTTTACCTGAATACTGGTCAAATTTGTATGTTGATATGCATAAACAATCATGTAGTTGGCTTCAACATCGATAATGGCTAATAAAAAGTACTTCCAACCGCGTTTTCGTAGGACACTGCAGAGGTTTTTGTCACCGGACCGGAACATTAATACTAGGCCATAAACAAAGAAGAGAAAGAAGTAATTGAAGAAACTTTGAGCTGAAAAACATTGTCTATTTACTTGAAAACTACTAATTAGCAGTAATCTGATTCAAATCCAACAAAAAATCATCGAATTCTGAAGGATTTTAAAAATTCCAGAAAATCCGTCATGATGACGTCTTTGATCATGCAGATTTTATGAATTTCGTTTTTGAACCTTGTTTATAGTCATACAAGGACATTACTAGAAAAATTCCATCAATAAATTTCCGTCATAACCTCGTTAAATTGATCAGGATGACGGATTTTCTAGATTTTTCGAAAAATCCTAAAATTTCTCCCAAATCAAAATTCTCTTTGAGTCTACGATGACTAAGAACAGCTTTCCAATTACCTGCCGGCGCATTGAAGCCCATTCCAGCCAGTAATTGAGAGGAAACACCCGTTCCACATAAACACAAGGATAACATTTGCCCCAAAAGCACCGCTTGGAATGTTCGTCTCGCCGTAGTCGTCTCACAACACGTTATGCGACATCCCTCTTCCACATCCGACTCCTCGATTCGGTCGGCCATCTGCGTCACCACTCTGAATTGTCAGAATTCAATTTTTTTATCATGGACAATATAAAATTTTTGGATATTTCTACAAAATTGATGAGCCAAACAAGAGCCGAGTAAAAAAACAGAGTTAGCAAGCGTGAGAATAGAGCAGTGGAAAAGCGGAACGACGGAGTTCGGATTAAATTTATGGAAAATTTTCAAAAATTTGGAAAAATGATCGGAGTTTTTTTTTGCTGATTTCGGACGGACAGATAGTCTAGAGACAGCAAAAAATAAGCGGTTCTTATCGGTGGGATCAAAAGGCAATAAAAGAAGGGAGGAATTCACAGGAACGGACAATGATCTTGTTAGAAACACGAAAAAAGCGGTAGAGTTGCAAAAACTAGCAAAAATTGTGATGGATGATATAAAAAAAAGTGCGGAAACTCTACTATTTTCATTGTTTTAAGAAGTCAGGGACCTATTTAGGAGGTCAGAGCCACACTCCGAGACATTTCCTACCAAAATCAGAGATTGCAACAGAATGCCAAAAGCGGCGGGAAATTCGAATTCTTTCACTTTTGGGTCTATAGAAGCAGCAACTGACCCGCAGCTCATAACAAATATGATACAATATATTTCTAGAACATTTTTCCGGATTCGTTCAAATATATTCTCCTTACCTAGGAGGTACAAGGACTGGCGAAACGTCGGGTATAAAGTACCCTCCCCTTGTCTCCAATGGTACCGGTGTGATAATTGCAGGCAATAGTCTCGAATTGACCCTTTCCACCTCCGGAATCATCGATTGTCTCATCATCATCGACCTTCTCGGATCTCCCTGGTTCAAAGAGGCGTGTTGAACTTGCATATGGACGTGTTTCTTGCTCGGTAACGTCGAATATCGTCTGGATGTCGAAGCTTTTCGTGTTTGTCCAATGGCATCGTAGGATGGAGGGTTTTGCGATGAATTCGGTCGAATTGGAGTGTTTTGCGACATTATTTCATCAGCTGTCATCAAAGTCTGTGGATTTCATAAATATCACCGAAATTTGATGTCACCGGGTTGTCTAAACTTCCATCTAATCTTGTTACGTTGTCTATTCAGGTTCATTGTTCATTTCTTCATCCTAAAATTGCTGCTTGAAACGATTTAAAAACCTGATTTTTGAAAAAATATGGTAGATGTGGTCTACATAAATTATAACGTCGCGGAATGTTCTCGAATCGTAAATTACGCCATAAAATACAATTATCACAACAAACATACCATAATGCTGCCATTGGGATCGTTACCTTCCAAGATTTCAACCAATTTTGAAGTGAAATCATCATTTCTTGATATTATCGTATCCTTGAATCCCTGAAGGAATTCCTCTTCAAATCCGGGCATCAAATCCATTGCAACGTCGTTCAGCACTTTCACTGTGTGTTGTAGAAGCTCTTCATTGCTCGAACAGAGCAGAATCACGTTGATTTTTTCAAAAAATTTTTGATTAAAAATTTCCAGCCATATAAATTTGATGTTGTCGGCGGAATGAAGGCCGTTGTAGATCATACTGAGTGATTCCTTCAGTACTTTCGGCTCCAAACAGTTGTAAAAGTGTCCTTCTATAAGTTGGCATATCGATTTTTCGAAGGCTTCATCAAATTCGACCGAAATTTCTTGCGGAATTCGGAGCCTCGATATCATCTGGATAATTTCATTTTGCAAATTGCTAATTCCTGCGTTGGAAACAATACTGTCGATGGTTGCGAACCGATTCTGTATGATGTATTTGACCACATTCGTGTTGTAGAGGATCTCCAAGAAGATTTCGAACAACTTTTTGTTGAAGTTTTCCGCATTTTCCAGTGATTTTAGTTGAAAATCGACGAAATTTTGGCTATAAGTTGTCCCTTCGATCGGTAAATCCTTGTTAACGACGTTTTCATCCATCAATACGTTCACTATTCTCATCACTTCTTCATCTTCTCGGATTTCATTCAACATCTACGACATTATTCATCATGGATAACATGTCTCATAAACAATATAAAAATTTGAAGGGAACAATGAGGAAAGCCTGGGAAAAGATATAAAAAAGTAAATGAGCAAACAAAATGGGCCATAAACCGTTGGAAACTCCAAAAAAATTTTTTAAAAATTAAAAATTGGGCCGGATGTGGCCAAAAAATCTCTCGAATAGCTCGATTAAATGAACCGTTCTGGCCCCGAAAAACGTTTCTTATACAACAAACCTTATTTTTGAACCCGTTTCTATCGCCCAGGCCCACGGATTTTATCTTATCTATCAAAAAATTGCAAAAAATCCGAAAAATTGATAAAACCCCATTTTAAAAGTGACTTCGCTCCGTCGCAAAAAACGAATATCAATTTTCAAACGTGCCCGGGACGGCCGTCCGGACCAATTAATCGAAAAGGGAACAATCAAACAGCGAGTTTCAGATCAAAACGAATGGATCAACTGTCAAAACAGAACTCGCTTTCGCTTTCGCCACCCATCCATCAGTCAATTTTTATGTAATTTGAGACCAACGGTTGGCAGACTCAAGGAATCGGAGTGCCAAGTTGTCATATTACACTTGATTTCAGACGTTCGAAGCGAGCTGAAGTCAAGTGTAATATAAAAAGTTGGGTTGATCTCTCAAATTTTGGCTTTATAAAGGCCTATAGGCCGTCCAAAGGACACACTATGGCCTTAGGTACGACAAAACTGTATTTTAAAAGGAAAGTTTCCTCTTTTTTGTCTTAATTTAATGCCTAGTGTAATACAGCGTGGGCCAGTCGAAACTACCAGGTTTGATGTTTTTGAGTATTAATATTACCTAAAAAGGGTCAATGGGGTCAGAAATTATATTCACTGGAAAGGATAAAGCCAAACTCTGAGATTTTTATATTGAACTAGGCACTTGGATGAATAAGGTCAAAGGTGGTCAGGAAACCTATAAATTTGACGGAAAATATCACAAAATGATGTCAGCTGACCTCTTAGATTATGAACTGATAATAATTTTATGGAACCGACCATAATTTTATATTGTACTTGACATCTAGATGAGCTAGCCGAATTTAGATCTAAAATGTAGGCAAGAACCGCTGAAAGGTCATAACTTGTCCTCAGGTGAACTCCGGATACCATAACTTTCACAGCCACTCCGATTTGAGAGATTAGGACATATCTTTTTTTATACAGGTTGGGCCAGTCGAAACTACCAACTTTATTTCAGGTATTTCTCCACCAATAATCAATTTCCATAAAATTTATATCGAATTGAAGCTGACACACCCCATTCCCTGTCCACCAAGTATGATGTGTCTACGTTGATGGAGTTACCAGTATTGACCTTTGAAATTTTCACTCCAAATTTTTGAGCCCGAAATCGGTGAAACTTTGAAAATTTTTGCAATGATTTTCATTTGAGTTTCCCGGGTCAGTACTGGTGCCTCCGTGAACGTAGACATACCATAATTGGAAGACAAGAAATGGGGTATCTCAACTTCAATTGGATGTAAATTTTATAGAAATTGATGCATTATTGGCCGAGAAATACCTGAAATAAGGATGGTAGTTTCGAGTGGCCCACTCTGTGTAAAAAAAGATATGTTCTAATCTCTCAAACTGAAGTTGCTGTGAAAGTTATGGTATCCTGAGGTCACCTGAGGACAATTTATGGACTTTCAGCGGTTCTTTCCCGCAGCTTAGCTCTAAATTTGGTCAGCTCATCTAGATGTCAAGTACAATATAAAATTACGGTCGGTTCCATAAAATTATTATCAGTTCATAATCTAAGAGGTCAGTTGACATCATTTTGTGATATTTTCCGTCGAATTAATAACTTTTCTGACCACCTTTGCCCTTATTCATCCAAATGCCTAGTTCAATATAACAATCTCCGAATTTGGCTTTATCCTTTCCCGTTAATATAATTTCAGACTCCATTGACCCTTTTTAGTGAATATTAACACTCAAAAACACCAACTACCGTATATTACCGTCTTAAATCCACCTTTCATATATTGATGTCTACTACAATATCAAAAATCTAAATTTAAACCGCCAAAGACTCAAGAATATGAGCGATGCCAAGTATCGGACAAAAAAACGAAGTTTTGACAAGTCGCTGGAGAATGTCAATCTTGTTTGGAACGACTAAAACGCGTCAAAAATTCAATCCAAAAGAAGACAAGACAATATTGAGAAAAAGCAAATAAATTGGCCAAGAGAACGCGTCACGGAGACAAAGACCAGCTTGTCATTACATTTGCAGACAAAATATAAAAGTTTGGAATTAAAAATCGTCTTTTGAACCAAAAAATTATATTACACTTGATGGTCAAGTGTAATATCCGGAAAAAATCTCAAAATTCTTGGGAAATTTAGAGCTAAAGGTTAATAAAAAGGTGTAATATACTATCACCTTGGATTTGAGATAGCCTTTTCGCTGGCTAGAGCAATCTTTGGACGATGGATATTATAATTTAGGTATAAATATCTATTAAAAATTCTCGTTTTTTCAGAAAAACCCAAACTTCGTGCAAATACCTCTGACTACACTTAGATACCATGTCCATTTCGGATATTTTTTTATTTTCCAAAAAAAATCTTTTTTAGCATTTTGCGGAATGCCAAAAAATGTTTTCGTTGTGGGACGCAAAAATAAAAATATTTTTTTCGATGACAAAATTTCGTTTTTATTCTGCAGGTGGTTTCTCGACGAATTACAGACTTCACCGAGTAAATATCTGCCGATTTTTAGCTGAAAATTGTAAAAATGGTCCAGGAAAGTTTCATTATAGCGTAAGTTAATATAACCCTTCTTTTTACTCCAATTTTAGTATTGACAACTCGGAATGGATGCGAAATGGCGACATGACTCCCACTCGCTTGCAATGCCAGCAAGAGGCGGTCAATTATGTGATCCGCACCAAACTGCGGGCCAATCCGGAGAACGGGGTTGGTTTGTTGTCCATGGCACCGTAAGTCGGTCGAATTTTGTATTTTTACTCATGTTTAGGAATGTTGAAGTGTTGTCGACCATTACTCGTGATGATAGGAAACTGTTCACCAAGCTTCATGAGGTTGTCGTCGGTGGAAATTGCCGTCTCGTCAACGCCATCAAAATTGCTCATCTGGCTTTGCGCCATCGTCAAAATCGCAACCACAAGATGCGAATCATTGTGTTCATTGGCTCCCCGATCGAGGGAATTCAACAATCTGAGGTATGAAAGAGTTTTTTTATAATTTTTGTTTAGTTTAGTTTGATAATTTTGAGACATTATTTTAGTTCATCCGTCTGGCCAAGAAATTGAAGAAGGAGAAGGTAAATGTGGATTTTGTCTGCTTTGGTGAGGCAAGTCAGAGCGAGAATGACGAGAAGGTCCTTCAAGAATTTGTGGACACTCTCAATTCCAAGTGAGTTTTTATTTTTCCATTATTTTTTTCTGATTTTAGGGATTCGCAGACCTCGAATCTTTTGTCCGTAAACTCCGGTGGCAAGTTGACTGACGCCCTCGTGTCCTCACCAATTTGTCAAGGAGAGGACGGGGCTATTGGCGGAGGAGGAATGGACTTTGGCAATCTGGAAGAGGAGGATCCAGAGCTGGCATTGGCTCTTCGCGTCTCGTTGGAAGAACAACGTCAGCGTCAGCAGCGCGAAGCCGGAGATGAAGCCCCTCCACAAGCCGAAGCTCAAATGGAGGTCGAACAACCCGCTCCACAAGCGCCGGCCAAGGAGAGCGCTCCGGAACCGTCGAAACCCGCGGCCGCAGCTGATGTGGATTTCAACAACTTGACCGAGGAACAGCAGTTGGAGATGGCGTTGAAGATGTCGATTCTTGATGGTAAGGGGATTTTTGCGGTCTATTTGTCTTATTGAAAAAAATTTGGGTAGATTCGGTCATTTTTGAAGATTCGATTATATTACACATGACACTTTTAATAAAAAAAAGTCAATTTTTAGAGCAGAAACATCATGATATCGCTCAGTTATGTTGTAAAATGAAAATTTATGGCTCTGTAGACCTGTTGCGATGTTATATTTGACAATCTATTTTATTTTTTCACCTAAACTTTCAATTTTAGCTGCTCAACAAGACGAAATGGACGTTGATTCGAATGTAAATGATGTGGTCACCGATAGTGATGTCCTTCAACAACTCGTCAACCAACTTCCCGACTCCAGCAAGGACAAGGACGAGAAGGAAAAGCCCAAGTCCGACTCCAAATAATGTATTCAAATTAATTATTGGCCTAACAGTTCCTTGTATGAACTTGTACTACTGAGTAAATGCTTCCTATCTGCGTTATGAGTGTTTATTTCTATGTACAACCGGTATAATGTGAGCTTTTTTGTTTCCTTTTTTTCATATTTTAGGAGGTATAAATGCCAAAATTTTGGATATTTTCGATGTCTGTGATATTCGAATATGGTTATTTTACTGAGAATCCAACGTTCACCCAATCTTCCTCGACCTGAAAGTGAATGTTGGGTAAAAATGAGAAAAAATTATATTGCACTAGGCAAGTGTAATATAAAAATATCAAATTTTTTGTCTAAAATGAGATAATTTGGATGAATTACAACATTTTAGGGGATAATTAATTGATTTAAGGTCAAAACCGGGTAAAAATTATATTACACTAGGCAAGTGTAATATAAAAAGTTTAAAAATTTGATCCGAACCGCTATAAATCCCGTGAATTAGACCCTATTATATTACTACAAGGCCATCAACTCACATTATCAACCTCGAGTCGGTCGTTTCGTTCTTCCCAAACAAATTTACAAAAGGCATCGAAAATCTGATGTTTCATTTTCTCATTGATCAGCCCATCCGTTCCATCGATTTCTTTCTTCAGAAGCGCGTGGACTAAATTATACAAATTGTGGAAGGGCTGGGAGATTTTGATCTGTTCGTTTTTTAGGCCAAACACGGCGCACAGTGCGAGAATATTGACGTTGAGTTTGAACATGTCCGTGAAAAAGAGGTCTTGAGACCAATTCGAGTAGAGAGCAAAGTCTTTGATGTCGTAGTGGTACGGTAAAAGGAGGTCCGCGAACAGCGCCATCACATTCACCAATCTGATAGTGTACAAGAGCGCCGAATACGCATGTTTGGAGTGTTTCTCCAGGAAAATGATCGAAACGCCTTCGAGAAGGTCATCCAACAGCCTGTCGTACTCGCAATTGTCCTCTATGGCACATCCGTTCACAGTGTAATAATATTTTTTGACTGGAGGCCATTGTTGAACTGCTGGCGAGTCAGTGGCCATCATGCTGGCCATAGCGTCGCCCACCTTCTTTTTGGTTTTATTTTCTTTGGCAAATCGGTCAATTGGAATGTAATGCGAGAAGAGACTTGTGTAGAAACGGACGTAACGAAAAGTCTGGAAACACCATGGGTAATATAACTCAAACTGGCCATAACAGGAAAGTTATGGGACTCTATGCGGTGATTTGTAGCTTAAAAGAACCCTCATGCAACTAACTACCTCCATGGCAGTCAAATCCGCCAAATGCTTTTGGGCCAACTCGCAGAGACCTAATCTTATCCAATGTCCATGTATAATATAAAAAATTGCTATATTTGCCTAAAAATCAAAGCCAAAAAAGTAAAAACCACTTACATCCTCTCGCTTAGCCTTCAAGTAAGCCCTCAGCTTATCATTCTCCACATTTTGCAGCTGAATTCTTTTGGAATGACTAACACTTTTCTTCTCCAAGGTCCTCACATTCTTTTCGCATTTACTCCGTCGAACCTCAACCACCGCAATCTTCTTCTTCAGTCGTTGAATATTATCTCTTGCTGCCTCTATTTTCTGTCGAATCAACTTTACTGACTTCTTCTTGGCATAGAAATCGGCTTCCAATTTCATCTAGAGATCAGAATTGGCATGGGTAAAATAAACTCACCCTGGGCTCGAGAACTTGCTCAATTTTGCGACAGATCTCTGCTTTCCGCAAAAACCACTCTCGATACACTTCTCTGAGCTTGTTGGCGCGGATATTCGTGCACACACAAGACGGGCACATCAGCTGGGATTGGAGTCGGCAAGCTGGACAACGGACCATCTCGACTTGGCTGAAATTAATGAATCTTCATCATATTCCAGAGAGAATCAACTCTCCTCAGCTTCTCCACTCTCTAAACTTGCTAACAATCACAAATTTACTCACTTGAACTTCAGATTCGACGGGAATATTTGGCTGTCAACCCGATGCAACACTCCACTTTGTCTGTCCACTTTTATGTTCGTGTTCATCCCTCGAAGCGGTGAACAGAACGGAGATTCTGCTCTCAAATGCGTAACAGGGCTGAGACTGCAGCCGGCGGAGGGTGCCGAGCTCGGTTTCACCAAAACTGTCCTTTCAACCGACATTATTCATGAGGGCAGGTGGTCGACCTTCGAAATATCGGATCCTTTGTAAAATTCGAATCAAAGGACACTTTAAATATCATAAATATGCAATTGTTTGCATTGTCTGCACCCAAGATCAATCACGAGACGGAGAATTTCCACTTACATCAATCTAATTTGTACGTCTCACCACGAAAACAACGAATGCCGAGCAAACTTGGCATGCTGTTTTTTCATAAAAATGTCTGAAATTTTGGTGATTTTAGAAGTTCAACTGCAACTCTGAAGTGAATACTGTTATTATCAGCTGTTTTTTGATGGGTTTCGCGGAAAATTTTAATTGATATTGTTGTAGAGAGAATGGCAGTGGCTGATACCGAATCCGAGCCGATGGAAATCCCCAACGACTGGGAGGGATTGGTGAACGCCGCCCAGCTCCAGGCCCCTTCGGAGAATGCGTTGGTGTTCAAGGATGAGTGTGTCTTCTGCTTCCGGACACCTTTTTTTGATGGTGAGTATTTTTATTAGTTGCTTTTTGAATTTAGGTTGAATCGATGCCAAAATTAATGTCAAATCATGGGGGAAACGCTTTTTCATGTGCAACTTGGCTTCTTCTATAATTATAGGTGGGCTGCGCATGTTTATGAAGGGCTGCTTTCTGGCATCTGGGAACATTTTCTTGATAATTGACATTGTTCTCGAAAATTTTTTGAAATTCCCTTTTTATTTCCCCTTTTTTGGCGGACGCAATGAGCTCTAATATTTGCCTGCTTACCTGTTCTATAATTGCAGGTGGACTGTGCATATGTTTGAAGTATTTTGTGGGGGTTTGTAACTTCCACTTGGCCGACTACACCAAAGCCAACCCGGACACTCGATTTTTCCTCAGAATCGAAAAGTTCAAACTCCCCAAAGACGAACCAGAGCCCCAAGACAAGGTTCAGAAGCTATGCGTGAAGGTGGAAGAAGATAAAACTGACGAGAAATATTCGATATTGGCCATTGACGGGAATCCCAGCGAGCTGCCTCTGAACGAGCGATTAATCGGAGGCCTCCTCTACGATGTGGCACAAAAAACGATCTGCCATCACTCGGCATCGATTCAAGAGCGTCTCCAACAAGGTGCCTCCGAATGGGATGGAGGGGTTTTGAAGATTGCGGATAATATTGAGAACCTGGTCCAATTGGACACGGACAAGCAGATTCCATACTCCGGATGGGAGTGCGAGCACCCTGGATGTGGTCTAAAAGAGAATTTGTGGCTGAATTTGAGTGACGGTTCGATTAAGTGCGGAAGATCTCAGTATACAGCTGATGGAACAACAACTAAAGGTATGGTGAATATAAAAATTGTTGAGAAATTGGAAGTTTAGGGGTTATAATCGCATATCCTGGCCTGTTGATTATTTTGATATTATTTGGGGTTGATTTGGATTAGATTTTGACCTTATTTTAGGCCTTTCTTTCAATCATGGTGGATATAAAAAGTTTTTCAAAAACCAAAATTTTGTCTTTAAATTGGTATGATATTGTTTGCAGAGTAATGTAAACAGTTTTAAAATTGTTTTGATAAAGGTTGGGATATTGTTTGAGACATTTTTTATATTACACATGGTGAATATAAAAACAATCGGGAAAATTTCAATTTGATGTCTAAAATAATGAAATCTTGCCTGAAAAATAGTAAAAAATTGTTTAGAAGTCTCTGAGACACATGTCCATCTTTAACCCTTTCCGGACGAGTCGGCACCTCCATGCAGAAATGAAAGAGGGTACTCTAGTGAGTAATAGTATAATAGTTGTTCAGCCCATCGAAGCGTTATTTGGGACTTATGACAAAAAATGTCCTAAAAAGTACCCCCAGTTGACATAACCCTTATAAAATTTTGCTAACGACCTGTAAATTAGAAACTACCCCTAAGTTAAAGTCTAACACTCCTACTACTGTTACATCCAAGAACTGTCCAAATCGGATCACTACAGGATTAGTTATCGACTTTTGGAAATTGAATTTTAAATTTCGACCAATTTTTGGCCCAAAATTGAGTATATCTTCCGCCGGAATCAACCATTTCGGTCCAAATGTGGTTTTTCTGAATCTACACTGACGCCAGCTTCTTCCTAGAATGTTTCCAGAAAAAACCTATAGAGCACGTTTCTGTAAAAAGCGAAAATGTTGAAAACGTAAAGGTTTCACCGTATAAAATGTCGCCGCAAGCCGAGAAGGGTCGGGCGCAGCTCGAAAAGCGAAAATAATATTTTTTCTTCGAAAAATATTATTTTAGTGTCGACAAGCTGAATTCAGATGAAATACAGACAGAAAGAGCACGCAAACATTAATTCAATGTCATTTTAATATTTTTAATGCGTTTTCAGGCAATTTCATTGGATTTTGCTTTAGTTTCACACTAAAATAGTATTTCTCAAAAATATATATATTATTTTTGCCTTTCGAGCTGCGCCCGACCCTTCTCGGCTTGCGGCGACATTTTATACGGTGAAACCTTTACGTTTTCAACTTTTTCGCTTTTTACAGGAACGTGCTCTATAGGTTTTTTCTGGAAACATTCTAGGAAGAAGCTGGCGTCAGTGTAGATTCAGAAAAACCACATTTGGACCGAAATGGTTGATTCCGGCGGAAGATATACTCAATTTTGGGCCAAAAATTGGCCGAAATTTAAAATTCAATTTCCAAAAGTCGATAACTAATCCTGTAGTGGTCCGATTTGGACAGTTCTTGGATGTAACAGTAGTAGGAGTGTTAGACTTTAACTTAGGGGTAGTTTCTAATTTACAGGACGTTAGCAAAATTTTATAAGGGTTATGTCAACTGGGGGTACTTTTAGGACATTTTTTGTCATAAGTCCCAAATAACGCTTCGATGGGCTGAACCACTATTATGCCGTTACTCAGTAGGGTACCCTCTTTCATTTCTGCATGGAGGTGCCGACTCGTCCGGAAAGGGTTAATTTAACAGTTTTCGTATATTACACTTGATCCCCAACCCATTTCAGGAAATTACCACGCCCAGACCCACGCCAATGAGACCGGCTTCCCGCTGGTGGTGAAGCTGGGGACTATTCACAATGGAGAAGGCGATGTGTACAGTTACACCGAACAAGACACGGTCAGGGATCCGTTTTTGAAAGAGCATCTCGCCCATTTCGGGCTGGATTTGAACAAGTTCGAGAAGACCGAAAAGTCCACCTTCGAAATGGAAATGGACCTCAATCAGAAGTGGGAGTGGTCCAGATGCTGTGAGGATGGGGTCACTTTGGACAATGCTTATGGACCCGGCTTCACCGGCTTGATTAATATCGGGTCCAGTTGTTATATGAATTCTGTAAGTTAATGGTATTTTTTGGAGGTTGTGGAGGGTGGTGAAGATGTTTTGGGACAGCTGGGGTACTATGGAAAGGTTTGAAGTTGATTTGAACGGTTTTGGGGGGAAAAATTATATTACACTTGACATCAAGTGTCATCAAAAAATTTGAGGTTTTGGATGGCGATGGAGGTCTTTTAGGACAGTTAGGAGGTTATCGAAGGGTTTGGTGTTGATTTGGACGGTTTTTGGAGGAAAAATTATATTACACTTGACATCATGTGTCATCAAAAAAATTGGAGGCTGTGGATGGCGATGGAGATCTTTTAGGACAGTTAGGAGGTTATGAGAAATTTTGGTGTTGTTTTGGACGATTTTTGAAGGAAAAATTATATTACACTTGACATGGGTGACATCAAAAAATTTTTTTTCTTGGGGTTTTTGGGTTTAAAAGCGTTTGTGTGGAGCTGTAGAGCTGAAAAATACGATTAAGACGGGTTTCGATGATTTCTGTGGCCAAAATTATATTACACTTGGTTAAAAAATTGTTAAAAATTGGCAATTTATGGAGTCTTTTTGTGAAGAAATTGGTTAATTTAGACATTTTAGGTTGTGATTAAAGTATTTTACACTGTTTTATTACAAAATGAAACAAAAAATTCTGTTATACTTGACCCTTCAGGTGATCCAATGTCTGGCATTGAACCCAACCCTCCTCGAAGCCTTCCGCAATAAATTCAGCACAGAATTAAAAGCCAGCCAAATCATCGAGAAGCACAAGGACTTTTCCTTCCAATTCGCCCGACTTTTGAACGCCATGGAGGGCGGAGAATACGCGAAAAAAGACTTTGAATTCAATGGAATCAAGCCAACCCAGTTCAGGAAAGTAGCCGGCGAAGGCCATGCCGAGTTCTCGACCGCGAAACAACAAGATGCTGAGGAGTATATTAGGTAAAAATTTAGTTTTTCGATATTGTACTTGATGCTTGGACGATTGGGGAAAGCGAAAAGTATTATTTTTCTCCGATGCAAGTGTCGAAATTAGGATAATCGAGGGTGCTCATTTCGAAAATGACATTCATTTTTTTTGGATCTTTACTTTTTTCCTTAAGTAGTACTGTAAAGTAGTAATTTTTTGAATTTTTTTCGTAAGTGCTCAATTTAGGGGTTTTCGAGGGTGCTGATTTCGAAAATCTTACTCATTTTTTTCTGATTTGAAAGCAGCACCATAACCCTCAAGTCGATGAAAAAAATTCTCAAGTCATTAAAAAAATTGAAAAAATTACTACAGGATGGTTCAACCGAAGCGTCCATCCTTATTTCAAGTATTTCTCGGCCAATAATGCACCAATTTCTATAAAATTTACATCGAATTGAAGCTGATGCACCCCATTTTTTGCCCACCAAATATGACGTACCCAAGTTCAAGGATGCCCCTGTACTTGAACTTGGGCACGTCATATTTATTTGGTGGACAAGAAATGGGATACATCAGCTTCAATTTGAATTTGATGGAAATTTTATATTATAGAAATTGGTGCATTATTGGCCGAGAAATACTTGAAATAAGGGTGGAAGCCTCGGCTGAACCACCCTGTAGTAATTTTTTGATTTTTTTTAGTGACTTGAGAATTTTTTCATCGACTTGAGGGTTATGGTGCTGCTTTCAAATCAGAAAAAATGAATAAGATTTTCGAAATCAGCACCATCGAAAACCCCAAAATCGAGTATTCATGAAAAAAAATCAAAAAATTACTACCTTAAAGTACTACTTAAGGAAAAAAGTAAAGATCCAAAAAAATGAATGTCATTTTCGAAATCAGCACCCTCGATTATCCTAATTTCGACACTTGCATCGAAGAAAAACAATATTTTTCGGTTTCCCCAATCGTCCAAGTTCCGACGCCTGGGGGTAAAATTCAATTTTTTAGGCATATCTTCAACAAGATTGAAGAGTTGACCTTGATCCCCAACCCAACCGACCACTATCGGTTCAAGGTGGTGAAACGGTTCGAGGATGTGGCCTCGCACAAAGTCCGATACCAGGACAACGACGAATACATCCTGTCCTTGAGCATCCCAAAGGACCAACTCAGAGACGTCCCCGTCCCGCAGGAACTCGAAAGCATCGTCCAACTACCCCGAAATTCCACCAGGAAATGCATCGACCTCTGCCAGCTCATTGAGAATTACTCGGCGCAGCAATTTATCGATGGGTTCATCTCCCCCATTACTAATGAAGAAAAAGGCGCCGTTCAACAGTATAGAATCGCGTCATTCCCGGACACTTTGATTATTCAGGTAGGAAATTTGGTCTAGTTTTGGGAAAGGAGAAGGGTTTTTGAGGGAAAGGAGGTTGGAGTTGAGTTTTGACCAAAAATTATATTATACTAGGTGTAGAAGATAATTTATCTTTTTTTTGGAACTTCTGGATGTTTTGATTTTTGATGCCATGGTTATTTAGATGTAGAATTGAATATAGTTTGTTGAGAGAGCAAAGATTTGAGTAAAATCCGGCGATGGAGTTGAGTTTTGACCAAAAATTATATTATATTAGGTGTTGAATTTAATTTATCTTTTTTTTCGAATTTCTGGATATTTTGATTTTTGATTTTTTGGTTATTCATATGTATAATTTAGTCTAGTTTGTTGTGAGAGAAAATATTTGAATAAAATCCGGCGATGGAGTTGAGTTTTGACCAAAAATTATATTATACTTCATATCAAAAAAATGTTTTGAGTTTTAAAAAAATTGATTGGCTTAAAATAAAGAATTGGGCCTAGTATTTTATGAGAAGAAAGATTTGGAAAAATAGACCAGTCATTTTTGGGATATGACCAAAAAATTATATTACACTTGATAGCAATCATAATTTTTTTGATTTCTTGCAGATTAACCGCTTCGAGCCCGACCAAAACTACCAGCCGAAGAAGCTGGACCTGGATGTGATTGTCCCCGACACCCTGGACCTCACCCCGTACCGGTTCGAAGGCCAGAAACCGGACGAAGAGCTGCTGCCCGACTCGATCAAAGTGCCCGTCATTGACACCACAGCGCCGGCGGTGGACTCGCAGGTGAATGAGAACTATGTGAGAGAAGTAATGAACCTCGGCTTCACACGGAACGCCTGCGAACGGGCGGTGTTCGAGACGAAGAACTCGGGGCCCGACTCGGCGGCGGAATGGCTGTTTGCGCACGCCGAGGACCCCAATATCAACGATCCGCATCCGGAATTAATCAAAGCACGCCTCCGCCATTCCACGGCTCCAGCCCCATCCCACGTGAGCGAGGAGAAGGCGCAGGCGCTGAGCGGAATGATCGGCGCCACCCTCTTCCAGAGCAAATACGCCCTGGAAAAGACGAACGGCGACATGAACGCCGCGGCAGAATGGTACTTTATGAACATGGACGACATCCCACCAGAGCCAGAGAACTCGGAAATTAACGTCGCGGCCGAAACGCCCCAAAATCAGGAAGCGGCCGAACCCGCGGCCGAAACTTCCAACCCTCCCCCACCCCCGCAAGAACCCTTCAGAGCCCCCAAAGACGGCCCCGGCCACTACCAACTCCGCGCATTCATCACCCACATTGGAGTCTCACCCCAATCCGGACATTATATATGCCATATTCGACACGCCAACACCTGGTACATCTACAACGACGAAAAAGTCGCCTTCAGCCAAAACCCCCCGAAAAACCTGGGCTACATCTACTTCTACGAGAGAACCCAATAACACTCCACCTCATGGCAGCGATTTTTCTTTTTCTTTTTTCTCTTTTTTTTTTGGTTGAATTTTATTTATTGATGGATTTCAAGGTCTTTTAAGTTTATAAATCGTGTGAAAAGCTAGATTTTGATGGGTTTTGGAGTGAAATGAAGAGTATTTGAATTGCTCAATGGTACTTTTATTTATTTTTGAATTAAAAAAATCGCGATTTTTTGAGATTTGGAAATTCTAGGATAAGATTTTGAAGATTTTTCTGTATAACGCGGTTTAAGAAATTTATTACAATTGATAAAAAATCGTGTTTTTCAATCCAAAAAGGCAAAAAATGAAGTTTTTTGGAGTTCTCGCAAAAGTTTTTATCGATGTTTCTGCATAACGCGGTTTAAAAAATTTTTTTAGAATTATTAAAAAATCGTGCTTTTCAATCCAAAAAGGCAAAAAAATGAAGTTTTTTGGGGGTTTTGCTGAAATTTTCTAGATGTGTCTGCATAACGCGGTTTAAAAAATTTACTAGCGTTCCTAAAAGAAATGTGTCTCTCGTCTGCGACCCCTTAAAACGAAGTTTTTTGGGGTTCTCGCAAATTTTTTTATCGGTGTTTCTGCATAACGCGGTTTAAAAAATTTACTAGCGTTCCTAAAAGAAATGTGTCTCTCGTCTACGACTCCTTAAAACTAAGTTTTTTGAGGTTCTCACAAAAAATTTTATCGATGTTTCTGCATAACGCGGTATTTAAAAAAAATAATTTAAGGTAATATGAGTTTTATATGGTCTAAATATTCCAGATAAATTGGAAAAAACGAGATTTTTCATGTTTGAAATCCAAATATTTCTCTTGTTTCTGCATAACGCGATAAAAAAATTTCGCTAAAGAAGTAATTCCCAAACTTCAGAATTCTTTCGCTTTATTGGGACGATTATAATAAACATATATTATGTCAACACAACTTTAAAAAAAATGCGATTGCGGGTAGTATAAAATGACACTGGGTTGTTGGATGAAAGAATACAATCACGTACTCGAAATGGTACCGTTACACACGTATGACGTACGAGAAAAATGTCATCGAAATATTTTAAAAAAACATTTGAGATTACTGCGAGATGTTTCATTTTTTTTTTCATTTTTTTAATATCCGTTGTCGGAGCCGGCGCCGATCAAGTTGTCCGCGCGGATGGTGCGAGTTCGACGTACTGAAAGCGTTGAGTAGAGTGGTAGAAAAAAAACTTTCTTTTACCTACAGTGGGGGGGACCTGACCCATTGCCCAAAAACGTTCCATTTTGCATCCGGGAAGTATCAAAAATGTGGCAAAATGCCTCCATATCCAAGTGAAAAAACACTCCGTTTTGAACTACGCGCCCTTTCTCTGACAAAAAGAGTGGGCGCGCTTTGGAAATCGGAGTTTTTTCACCTGGAGAGGGAGGTATTTTGCCACATTTTTGATACTTCCCGGATGCAAAATGGAGCGTTTTTGGGCAATGGGTCATGTCCGTCACTGTAGGATAATCGAGGGTGCTGATTTCGAAAATGACATTCATTTTTTTCCATTTTGCATCCGGGATGTATCAAAAATGTGGTAAAATCCCTCCCTCTTCAAGTGAAAAAACTCCGATTTCAAAAACGCGCCCGCTCTTTTCGTGAAGGAAAGGGCCCTTAAAAATGAAGTTTTTTCGTTTTTTCACTTGAAGAGGGGAACATTTTGCCACATTTTTGATACTTCCCGGATGCAAAATGGTACGTTTTTTGCCACTGGATCATATCCCCCACTGTAGGTAAAAGAAAGTTTGAAGAAAATCGACCTAATGAGCTTTGGGAAATCTGCATTTTGATCTAACTATTAGGCCGTCCAGAAAGTTCGTTCGTTTTTTCATTGCTTTGTTTTACAAGGATTGTTTGTTCGTATCAAATAAATATATACCCTTTGCCAAACAACAAACAATCCTCGTAAAACAAAGCAATAAAAAAACGAACGAACTTTCTGTACGACCTAATATAAAAAATTCAGATCAAATCCAAAACACAAGGTCTTGCAAAACGGGACTTTTTGAATTTCAATTTGCCATTTTACAGCCATTTCTGTACAACGCGGTTCGAAATTTTCTACATTGTATTCAGAGGCTCTAATCTTGATTTGTACTAAATTTCATCCAAATTGTACCAATGGTGTCCACTAGTATCGCTTATTTTTCAATCTAAACTTACACGACTTTCTGTTGAACTGCCTGGCCCGTCTTCGACTGTGATCGCGGCTTTCGGCCTGAGCAGTGACTGTTCTCACAACTCCATCCAAAAGCTCGTCCTCATTGTCCTCTCCTGGCGACTTTCTCAACGCCTCGTTGGCGATGATTTGCCGCTCCGGCGTGGGCTGCCCAATCCGCCGCCGCTGCAGCGTGTTCTCATCGGCGTTGGTGCTGTTGGCCAAGAACCGCTGCATTTGTTGATGGCGCTGAAAATTTGAAATCAGACTCGAAAAATTTGTTGTAAGGTAGTAGAGTGGTGGACCTGATCTAGTGGCAAAAATCGTACCATTTTGCATCCGGGAAGTATCAAAATGCGGCAAAATACCTCACTCTCCAAGTGAAAAGACTGCTTTTTTGAAGGAAAGGGTCTTTTCACTTGAAGAGCGAGGTATTTTGCTGCATTTTTGATACTTCCCGGATCCAAAATGGCATGTTTTTTGCCCCTGGATTAGGTTCATCATTATAGTCGCTGGTGTCACTTACATCCTTGTCGCTGACCTCTACTGGTTGCGTTCGTTTGCTCTCAATGCCAAACCCACTTTGTTGTTGTTGTTTCTGCGCCGCGTTGATCATCATTCCTCGGGTCTTGTTCCGCTCTCGTTTCTCTTGCATCCTCTTCCGCATCTGCACAATCTTGTCGCGGTTGGTTCGGTATTCCAAGGCGAATTCCGCGATGACTTTGAAGACATTCATTGGCTTCAGGTCCTTGATTTCTTGCGGACCGTAGCCCAGATACAACAGGAAGGAGTTCCACTTGAAGAAGGCGTAACGATGCGCTCGTTTTAGGTTGTGAATTCGCTGCGCCACTTCGTTGAGATAGTCGGTCACCTTGGTCTTCATACTCGAGCTGTTGTCCTTGTTCGCGATCTTGGCGACGTAGTCGAAACAAGCTTTGCAATCCTGCTCCATCTTCTTCAGGTTGTCGTGAACAGCGTCGAAGTCGAGCTGAAATTTTGTTGATGACAAATTATTAGGTCGTCCAGAAAGTTCGTTCGTTTTTTTATTGCTTTGTTTTACGAGGATTGTTTGTTGTTTGGCAAAGGGTATATACTTGTTTGATACAGCCAGTTTGTAGAGGAGAAAAAACTGTATCGAATAAATATATTCCATTTGCCAAAGAACAAACAATCCTTGTAAAACAAAGCAATGAAAAAACGGACGAACTTTCTGGACGACCTAATACGTATTCGAGAGATCAAAGACAAAGCGGAGGCTCACGAAGCTCCCTCAACTTACTCTAGAACACCTCGAGACAGCGCCAAACTCGCTGTGCAAGTCTGAGGACTCCGGTACCCGATTTAACATCAATTCCGCGGCGTGGTAGGTCAACGGATACTTGTGAACAGCGTCCTTAACTTCCGACGCTCGCGACAAAAAGTCCAACTGGAACGCTTGAATCTAAAATACGACGATATTGCAGAATCGAGAATACGAAGCTTACTTCAGTGCCATTTAGGGCGTTTCCGATGGTTAACAACAGCCCCATGACTTGTCGGAATGTCTGGCTCTCCTCCACCTCCAACATGGCATTCTTCAACTCGTTCAAACTCTCGGAAACATCCGCCTCCATTGTCGGGTAATCCAACATGAACATCCACAGCCTCAGACGCTCCAATAGGCAGTCGATCTCGCTCAAGGACAACATGAATTGTTCAGCCTGTCCTAACGGCATATCGGGATGTTCGGCTTGCTTTTCGTGGATTCGTTCCACCTCCTCGACGGTTGGCATCATAGTTTGTAGGATCTTTTCGATGGCATCTTTGTTCAAGACGGCCGAATCGAACTTGCGGATAGCCGGAGGGATGGTTGAGATCGGTGGGAGTTTAGTGAGACCAATGTTGATGGCCTGCAAGAGTAAAGCTTTCATGGCATGGCGTAAGGCATTTTTGACAAGAGCTGCAACTCCCATGGGTGGCAAAACTGTAGTCTGGCAGGGCTGGCTACAGAACCCGATATAGTTTTTTAGTCCTTTACGCAGCTACATGAGCCGGGGTACTAGACAGACGCCTCAACCAGGGGCCAATGCGCTATCTGAAAGTTTGCTGAAAATCATAGGGCGCAGCTCGGAGAACTTGCACGGGCGCAGCTCGGGTCTTGGGCGCAGCTCGAAAGCTAGCCGAAACATAGCTCCGGCGAGCTGCGAAACGTTGTTTTCCGAACTGCCCCCGAGATGCGAGCTGCGCCCGTACCAGTTTTCCGAGCTGCGCCCTACCATTTTCAGCTAACTTTCAGCAAACTTTCAGATAGCGCATTGACCCCAGCATTGCGGACTGAGCAAGATGAGAGAGGGAATCGAACCAGGATTGAGTCGCACGCTCACCATCCCGTCTCATACCTCTGCGCTAAAGCAGGAGGCGTAAGAGGGAGCTTATATCGCGAGGCACGTCAAACTGAGATAAGCTAAAACAGTCCGGTGAATGGATTGGCAATTTGCCAAAAAAAGACGCGAAAAAACGTTTTGTCGAGGGAGAAATGGGGAATTTTTGGGGCGAGAGAGTACGCTTTTGCGTGTCTTTTTTCTCTCTTTCTCTGCGAAATAGACGAAGTGTAAAAAACCGATAGCGAAGAGTCTATTCCGGTAACAGAACTCCTCAGTTTGACGTGCGTCGCACTTGGAATACTTCCTTGTCAGCTAAACCTTATCCTAGCCGTCCGATATCATCCTCGAAGGACCTCGCGAGGTCCCTTCGGTTGTTCTAAAAATAAGTATTAGAAATTCTCACCTGTGACCGTTTGACGGACAGGACCTGCAGCACTTGGGGCTTGTTGACCTCTCCCACCTTCTTCGTCGGCAACTCCTTCTGCTTCTGTTCGAACAACTTGGTCAGGTTGGTGACGTCGATCTGCGGTTTCTCCACCTTCTCCCAGAAGTTGCCTTTGTTCTGGAGTTGCGGCACCGACGCGAATGCGTCATACTGCGCCGCCTTCCAATGCAATCGCACCGTTCCACCCTTGTTCGCGCCCTCGGTCATGCTCATCGACATGTTGCCGTTCTGCTTCCACAGAGGTGGGGGCGGGGGAACGCCGCCGCCGGGTGGCGGAGGTGGTGGGATTGCACCGTACATGGAGCGGGTGCCCGAGTTGCGCTCCTGTTGAGCTTGTGCTTGTCGCACAAGGATCAAGGGGTCTTGCTCGAACTCGGCCAACGCTGAGAAGTCAATGTCGTTGAAGACCATGGGCTTGTTTTTCACCTTTTCGGCCGCTTCCTTCCAACGAATCTCGGATTCGGACTGTTTGGTTTCGAGGATTCCTTTGCGGAATGTGGAGCCGGATTCCATTTTTGCTGCCTTTTTCTGGAAATTCGAGATTTTAAGTTGGATTTTTCGGTGGTTTAAGGCTAGTATCGCTATTTTTTACGTGACTGTTTTGTACCATACCTTCAAAAGCGCTGCAAAGCCTCCTTGTGCCACCGTCTCATCGTCCGAATCGTCCTTCTTTTGCGTTAACACCGGCTTCACGGGCTCCGGCTCGGGCTCCTTCAAAGGCTCCGGGAACTCCATTGTTTTGTGCTCGGTGGGCGAGAAAATATGCGCCGGGATGGCCGGAGGCGGCGCCTTCGGCTGATGCCTCTCATCATCGATGTTCTCTTTCTCGTCATTCGTCCCCGTACTACTCACAGGGCTGATCATCGTGGAGGGTAGGGGCGGGGGCGGCGGTATCCTCGGACTGCTCGGTATCAGTTTTTCGTCCTCGTAATCTTTGGGCGGATATGTGATGTTGTTGTTGGTTTCGATGCCATTCGTTTGATTGGAGCGCCAAGAAGGCTGTTTGGGGAGATCGAACTGGAATAAAAAGTTTAGATCGGTTTTAGGGGGGTTTCAGAAAATTAAATTTTTGATATTTAAAGGAGAATATAATAGAAAAACACCTTGGATTTTCGATTTTTATCAGTCAATTGATCTGATTTTTTCAAATGACGTCACATTTTCATCATTTTGGACAGATTTCAAGCGTTAAAACGGAATGCCAAAAATCGCGGGAAATTCAAAATATGAATTTTAAGGTTTTGTCCATTCCTTAAAAATGTAGAAATGGGCTTGAAAATCATACTGACTGGCTCTTTTTTCAATTTTTATTGCTTTTAGCCATGATAAAACACAATGCCAAACGTGGCGGGAAATTTGAAGTCTTACCCGATGATTGACTCCATTTTGGATTCCATTGCTGTAGGGCTCTTCCGGCTGTCGTTCGAAGCTGTTTTTCTTCTCCATTTGTTGTTGTCGCAGCTCTTCGGCCTCCATTTGTCGTCGGCGCATCATTGAGCGTCGATCGTTCCCGTTTTGAAGGTTGTTTTCGGTGGCTCGTTGCATCGCGTGCGCCGCAGCGGTGCTGGGCTGAGAATTGGTGGTGGTTCCATTTCTGGAAAGGCAACAGTTTGAATTTTGGAGACAAAATTAAACCTTTGGAAGAATTCTAGAAATTCCGTCATCATGACGGAATAAATCGGTCGTTGTATAAATTTGAGGGACATCAATTTTTTAACACTCGTTTTACGTGCTTTACAACTCATTTCCGTCATGAAAGTCCAAAATTTTTAGGCGAAAAAGATGTCATGATGACGGATTTTCTGGAAATTCCTCTAAAAATCGGATTTTTGGCTTAAAATCTATGTAATTTTGGGTGAACTCACCTCATCCGGACCAATTGTGGATCACTGTCGTCGCTCTGCATGGCGGCGTCTTCCTTTCTCACCTCATGCTCGTAATGTTGGACTTGTTGAGTGAGCTGGGGATCCTTCAAACTGTACATCTGTTTCATGGCCTCCTCGAGGCCGAGGTTCTCCAAACAGTCCACTACGTCGAAGAAAGTGTCCTAAAACATTCGTTGACGTCAAAAAACATGTATGAATTTTGGATACTTTTTGATACTTTTTGGTACTTTTGGATACTTTTTGATACTTTTGGATACTTTTCACGAATTTTCTCCAAAAATCGATCTTTTTTCTTCCATCATGAATAAAAAAGTTTTTTTTCATGGAAGTTGAAGAGAAAATTAACGTACCTGGTCGGGAATTCCATTCAAAGTCTTATTTACAACAGTCATTCCCAAAATCAGCGTCTCCACGTCGCTGGCTTTCTTGTCGCAAAGGATCTTCATCAGGGATGACCATTCCGGACGTCCTGAAACGATTCCTCGTCAATAAATGTAAAATTTTATAAAATTCCAAAAAATCCGTCATCATGACATGAAAATCGCAAAAGCTTTGATTTCTAACTGGAAAATTTTTTTCGACCATATGAGATATTATGAAGATATTTTGAAATCGAAAATTTGAGATTTTTGGTTAATTAAAATATGTCATGATGACACATTTTTTGGAAAAGTGTGAACTTTCACTCCGAATTTTTTGATGCAAGCCAAAAAATTTGCTATCATCCATTCTCTTTTTTCAAATTTTTTGAAATTCCAATATTTAAATGTGTCATGATGACGGAATTTTTGGAAGTTTTGGAGTCCTCAAAATTTTGAACAAGGCGCAAACACATGGTCAAAAAATTAAGAAAAAGCCTTCAATTGGATGTGAAAAGCACCTACCTTTTGCCTTTTCGACCTTGCTCAGCGCTGCGATCAACAGCAATGCATTGGATTCCGTGTATTCCACAAAAACCAGCAACAATTTCAGCGCTGTTTTGACCACCAAGCGGTACTGAAAATTGAAAAACACTCATTTTGGGGTAAAATACGAGCGTTCCATATTGTGGTGTATTAGCGGTGTACACAAGGAAAAATTAGCGGGTTATTTTATATTACACTAGACATTAGATGGAAAAAAGATCAAAAAATCTAGTTTTTACTGCCGCTATCGATGTAAAAATTTTTTGAAAAGCAGAATAGGATATTCTACGAGTTCTAGAAAAATTTTAGATCGCGTTATGCAGAATTTTTTGAATTATTGCATTTTTAAATTTTAAAAATCTCGTTCGAAAAAAATTGAAGAAAAATTGAAAAAATCAATTTTATAACTTTATAAGGCCACAATAAATTTTTTGGACCGCGTTATGCGGAGACAGCCGAAAAATTTCGATCGGAAATTTAAAAAATCTCGTTTTTTCCCAAAAAAGCTTTTCTGTTAATTACAAAATAGTCCAAAGAGGCGGGAGAACTCTCTCAGAGCCACACAATTTACCCATTCTTGGCGATGCTGGGTCATTTCTTTAAATTCCTCCTCAATATACAACTAAAACAACATATAACATTGGACAATGGACATGGACGAAAATAGAGACTGAAATTTAGAGAACTTACCGGTGACTCCAACAACTCATATAACCAACAAATTGTCGCATTATGGGCAATGATTCCGTTCATTCCATCCACATACAACATTAGTTGCCCCAGGGCTGAAAATTTGAAAAATTTTAAAAATATCGAATCCAAAAATTTGAATATTATGTATACATAGGTTGATTGTGAACCTTTAAATTTACCAAAAAATCCATGGTAATGACAAATTTTTTAGTTTTGAATGGACTGCACAGTGCAGTAAGAAAATACAAAAATCTGCACTGTGCAGTCAAAAAATTCGAAAAAATCGCACTGTGCGATTAAAAAACTGCACTGTGCAGTCAAATAAACTGCACTGCAATCAAAAAAGTCAAAAGAATGCACAGTGCAATTAAAACACTGCACAGTGCGATCAGAATAAACTGCACTGTGCAGCCGGGAAATCTGCACTGTGCGACCAAAAAACTGCACGGTGCAGTGAAACAAACTGCACAGTGTGATTAAAAATCTGCACTGTGCAGTCAAAAAATTCGAAAAAATCGCACAGTCCGATCAAGAAACTGCACTGTGCAGTCAAAAAAGTCAAAAGACTCCACAGTGCAATTAAAAAACTGCACTGAGCGATCAAACAAACTGCACTGTGCGGTAAAAAAATTCGAAAAAATCGCACAGTGCGATGAAAAACTGCACAGTGCGACCGAAAAACTGCACGGTGCAGTCAAACAAACTGCACTGTGCAATCAAAAAAGTCAAAACATTGCACAGTGCAATTAAAAAACTGCACAGTGCGATCAGAATAAACTGCACTGTGCAGCCGGGAAATCTGCACTGTGCGACCAAAAAACTGCACAGTGCGATGAAAAAAGACGCACTGTGCAATCAAAAAAACTGCACTGTTCGATTAGAAAACTGCACAGTGCAGTCAAAAAACTGCACCGTGCATTCAAAAAAAATTTTTTTTGACTGCACAGTGCAAAAAATTTGAAAAAGTAAAAACCCTCAAAATCTTCAAAATTCATCCCACTCACCTCTGAGAATGTGATTTTGATGCGTTTGATCGGATTCCCGGCCCAACTTTATCAAACAATCCAGGCCTTCGTTCTGGACAAACTCATGAACAAGGTCCTTGTCGTCTTGGAAAATCTGCTTCAACGAGAACAATGCTCGCCGCTGGTCTCTACCCGACATGTACAACAATTTTTCTGAAAAATCGGAGGAATGGAATATATATTTTTGTGTGGAGAATATTAATTTTTGTCATGGATAATATAAAAATATATAGCATAATTTTGGCAATAAAAATGGAGAAAACTGTGTTTAAAAATTCACCGGAGCGTTTTTAGAGGCTATTTTTGTGATTTACAATGTTCTGGGGTCAAAAATAAGGGTTGTTGCAGAATGCCAAAAATGGCGGGAAATTTGAATTTTTGAAAAAATTGAGCTGAAATTGCAATCAGAGCACTACAAAAAGACTATATAAAGGCTAAAAAATTTTACTCCGAAAAAAATTCGAAAAAATTTTAAAAAATTTCAAAAAATTTCAAAAAATTTTAAAAAATCCCAAAAATAAATTTGCGAAATTTCCTCAAAAATACCGAAAATCCAACCTAACTGAGCAATAACCGTTGCATGTGACAACTATTCGCGTGTGAAAATAATATTTCCGACCCAAATTTGCCCCCCTGAAAAAGTAAAGTAGGGCCACTTGAAAGCGGCTAATTACTGTTATTTCGAAAATCCCCCGAGGCAAAAAACCCTCCACGAAACGGAGGGGCGGTAAAACATTAGGATTACTCGCAGAATTTGCGGGAAATTACTCACCGATTATGGCTTTAACCCGTAGCTCTGGCTTCTGGCGGAGCACAAGACTGGAGCGGAGCCTGAAAAAAAGTTTGATTAAAAATTATTTTTTAGTCATTAATTTTTTTTTTAAATTTTTTGATGTTTTTTGAGACTTTATAAATTTTGAATTTTTTTTGCACAGTGCAAAAAAAAATTTTTTTGATTTTGCACGGTGCAACAAAAAATTTTTATTTTTTCAGATGACTGCACTGTGCAAGAAATCAAAAATACATTTAAAAAAATTTTTTCACGGTTCAAAATACCGATTTCGATTTTTTTCACCGCTCTGCACCGTGCAGAATCCACAATTTTTGACCTTCTATTCTTCGCACAGTGCAAGATAATTCAGCTTCAATTTGTCGCTGTTGCCCACAGAAGACCTCATACTTTTTATCGCATTCCCTTTGCACAGTGCAAACTCCCATTTCTCTCCATTTTTAATTTTCGCACCGTGCAGTCGCATTTTTAGCCTATTTTTCCCGGCGCACTGTGCAAAAAAAACTTTCTTTGTCAAATTTGTCGGAGTTGCCCACAGGAAATCTCAAACTTTTTATCCCATTCCCTTTGCACAGTGCGAACTGTCACTTCTCTCCAATTTTAATTTTCGCACCGTGCAGTCGCATTTTTAGCCTATTTTTCCGCCTGCACTGTGCAAAAAAAATCTTTTTCGTCAAATTTGTCGCCGTTGCCCATAGAAGACCTCAAACTTTTTATCTCATTCCCTTTGCACAGTGCGAACTGTCAATTCTCTCCAATTTTAATTTTCGCACCGTGCAGTCGCACTTTTAGCCTATTTTTCCCGCCGCACTGTGCAAAAAACATTTTTTTTGTCAATTTTTCGCCGTTGTCCTAAGGAAATCGCAAACTTTTTATCTCATTCCCTTTGCACAGTGCGAACTCCCAATTCTCTCCAGTTCTAATTTTCGCACCGTGCAGTCGCATTTTTAGCCTATTTTTCCGCCTGCACTGTGCAAAAAAAATCTTTTTCGTCAAATTTGTCGCCGTTGCCCATAGAAGACCTCAAACTTTTTATCTCATTCCCTTTGCACAGTGCGAACTCCCAATTCTCTCCAGTTCTAATTTTCGCACCGTGCAGTCGCATTTTTAGCCTATTTTTCCCGGCGCACTGTGCAAATCAAGGAAAACTCGGGAAAACCCCTCGCACAGTGCAAATACGATCTTCAGTTGTTCATAGTGTGACTTCTAGTACCTTTCCTCTTCCTGTGCATCAAATTCTTCTTGCATTTTGAGCTCCTCCTCCACGTCGTCGACATCCAATTCAACTCCGGGCAAAATACTCTCTTCTTTTTCGATTTTCTTGCTTCTAACTTGATTTACATCTGATGCCAAGGGCTTTTTTAGACTCTTTTCATCTTGAGAAGTCAATTTCTGATCATTTTCATTGCCATTCACCTCGTTTTCCTCGGTTTTTGGCCGATCTTCACCTTGTTTTAGGTCTCCCAAATGTTTGCAGTTCTCATTCCGCCAACGTTGATGGATTTTCCGATCGCCTCCACATTTACAGGACGATTTGCGACGAGCCAAACGGTTTGTGGACTCTTCGATCAGCTTTTGCCGATCATTTGGCGACTTTTCGGATATTGTTTTAGGTGATGATGACATTAAATTTTTGCCCTCCTCTTCATCGCTACGCAACTTTTTTGGGTCCTCATTGCCAACAACACTATTTGACGAGTCATTCTTTCGAATGGGCTTGAATTTTGAGGTATAGGAGGTGAGCGATGTCAACGGCGACATGTTGAATATTGAGGTGGCCTCCTTCAAAGAGCTGGCCGCAAAACTTGGACGCTTCTGTAAATCTTGATGCTCAATGGCCTTAGGGCTTGTCAGCGATACTGGCTGATAGTTGAATGTTGATTTTTCACTTTTCTTCGATGAATTCGAGCTCAACGAATCGTTGAAAGTGAAGGGCTTGGGCAGGGTGAACAGCGCTTCGGAATCCTCTTTTTTCTCGACGCTGCGGCTCTTGAAAACATCGTCCTTGATTAGTTGAGGCTTGTAGGTCGAGGTGAACGGCTTGTAGGTGAATTTGCCCACTGGTTCCTCTTTATTTTCCCTCGGGGCATTTGACTGGTAACTGTTGAAAATCGACTGAATTTTCGGGAATTTGATCTCGTCTTGATTTGAATTTACTGAGTCATCGTTGAAATTGTCCTTTACTCGCTGATTCATCGATAATTTCGCGGGAAGAGTCGAGAAATTCGACAAATTTGAAGGTTCGTATATTACACTAGGCTTGGTTGATGGAAAATTGTCGATTTTCGAGTCTTTAACAATCCGATCTTCGGTATTTCGACTAAATGGACTCAGATTCTCTCCATTCTTCGCTATTACACTTGATTTTCCCGTCAAATCCATCGATGAATTGGTCGATGAAACCCCGAAATTCGAAAAATTTGATGGTTCATATAGCGAAGTAGGTCGATTAAATAGTCCATTATCATTTTTAAAATGATTAGAAAGCCTGTTGTCGTCTTTTTGAACAAAAAATTTGGATTTCTCATCATTTTTGGATATTACACTTGATGGTGAATATATTGAAGTAGGTCGGTTTTGGCTGATATTTGAACCTGTTGATCTTTCCTTAGCCTCTGTAGAATATTTCTGGCCAAATGTAGGACTATTCTCTACATTTTTTGATATTACACTTGACTTCATCGATGAATTCGTCGATGAAATTGATGGCGAAAATTTGGCGGTTCTCATGTCATACAGTGACCCAAGCCTTTGGACATCTTTTTTATCGTATTTGGAGCCCGAAACACTCATATTTTTCCGATTTACCGTCGAAAATCCCGAATTGTCATCATTTTTTTCATTTTTCGATATTACACTTGAGCCGTCGTTGAGCAGGGACCTCAAAGTTCGTTGAGAAGTGGTGTTGTCTTTGCCATTCAAAGACTTGATGGTCTTCTCACGTTCGTCCACCTTCAAATCGCGTTTCCATCGGGGTTTCCAGTTGTTTTCGTCATCCACAATGGCATCCGAGCCGGAAAACCGAATTGCCTGAGGGGATTTGTCGGTTTTCACGTCCTCAAGCCGTTTGATTGGCTGAAATAGGTAGCCCGGTGAGCTAGGAGGGCTCTGGTTGCTGGTTGAAGGGGAGATTGAGGGCTGCGACAGAGGCTTCGATGTTGTAGTAGGGGCTATATTAAAGTAGCTGGAGCTCCTCGAATTCATCGGTTTAAAGGGGTAATTCGTCTTCCGAGAGTCCATAGAGCCTTGTAGATCATATACAGAGCCAAATTTGACTTCATTTCTTGGCTTATCCCCGATTTTGGACCCAATATTATACTTGCCTCCAGCTCTTAAATTACTATTTAAGCCTCCATTACTACTAATTCTGGCGTCATTTTTCATCGTATTCGCCGGTAAAGAGCTATACAATCCATTGGCACTCAAATTTGAGCCATTTGCCCCATCTTTGGCGCATTTTGCCTGAGGCAATTTGAAGGTTTTCGTGGCTTCAAAGCCATTTGAAGGCGGTCTAGGCCCATTTGGCGGTCCATCCAAGTCATCAAAGTCGATGGCGTAGCATTTCAACGCGGGCTTGGCCATCTTTCAGTCCAATATATTACACATGACAGCTCTGGGAAGTTTGAACAAGGCTGAGGGAAAATAGAAATTTAGTAAGTTTACATAGCTTGGACATCGACTAAACGGAGGAAACACGCGTATTTCGGGGGGAAACATGGATTTTTACAGGCTGGATAAACATAATTTTATATTATATTATACTTGACCGGGAGAAGAGAGAAATGGCTATAGCTCGAAGGAGAGGTCGCGGATTTGGATGAAACTTGGAATATATCTGGAGTGGGGCTCTGTGAGACATTTGGTATAATTTCAGATCGCGTTATGCAGAAATAATCGAAATATGGCAGTTTAAAAATCAAAAAATCCCGTTTGTTTGAGATAAAAAATTCTTTCGGGAAAAGATAAAACACGTTTTTTCAAGGTCTAGAAAAAAATTTCAGACCGCGTTATGCAGAAACAACCGAGATTTTTGATTTTAAAATTTGAAAAATCCCGTTTTTCCACAAAAAAGGGAGTTTTCTCCCGAGAAATGCCCAAAAATGAACTTCTTCATCCTCAGAAATAATGAGCGAGCGGGATTACGCAAGTTTCATTAATAAAAATTTCTGAACAAGAGCTGCAAAATCCCCTTCGGAAATCATTTTTTCGATCGAAAAGAATGATGACACGCGCAGAAAAGGAAGAAGTTATTGTTTTTGCCGCCGCCACAAATGATAAGCGAGAAAATTTTGAGCTCATCCCATGGTGGATGATGGTTTTTTTTTTGATTTTCGAAAAGTTTTCGCACTGTGAATAAAATTTTTATTTCTGCACCGTGCAAAATTTAAAAAAAAAAGTTTTGCACTGTGCATGATAAAAATTTTTTCTGCACTGTGCAAATTTTCAAAAATTTTTTTTCTGCACTGTGCAAAATTTTGAAAAAAAATTAAAAAAATTTTTTGCACTGTGCAAATTTTCGAAAATTTTTCTGCACTGTGCGAAAAAATGAAAAATTTTGCACAGTGCAGTCAAAAAAATTTTTTTTTGTCGATATCTTTTTGAATTTTCGGTGGAAAAAAATTTTTTTTGGTAGAAATACTTCACTCTGCGATTAGAATCGACTGTAAATTTTTTATTCCAAAAATCAAAAAAAAAATCGAAATTTTTTAAAACTTTCGACATAAAAATCTCGGTTATTTCTGCCCATATCAAGCTGAAAATTTGGAATCTCTCTCCAAAAATTGCTATCTAAATTCCATCCAAGTTTCATCAAAATCCAAGCAATAAAATTTTTACGCCATTTTTTGACTGCACTGTGCAATAAAATTTGTTGCTAAAATTTTTTGCACAGTGCAGAAAAAAGTGGTAAAAAATGACGGTTTCATATTTTTTAAGCATCAAAAAATAATTTTAAAAAATTTTGGCTTTAAATTTTTGCACTGTGCGAAAAAAATCCGAAAAAATTTGACCGCACTGTGCAAAAATCAAAAAAATTTTTTTTGTCCAAAAATTTTTTTTGCCAAAAAAATGTATAGTAAGTGATTTTTCAATCAAAAAAAAATCGAAGACCATCGAAATAAATTACGAACCGCTCATTTAAAACAGCGAGAAATCAAAAGTCGCGCACAAAATTCCCCCCAGAAATCTCGTTGAATCGGCGCTCGAGAGAGTGGGAAACGAGGAGCTCAGTGTGAAACAAAAAATCGAGTTTCGCCCGAGAATTTCCATCGAGAGAAAAAACCGCAAGAATTATATAATTTGGGCGCTTTTTTCTTCCGAATCCGCGCCGCGAGATCTGTGATTGCGCCACTGTAATCTTCTGCTTTCCAATTTTTCCGATCTCTGCCACTTTCCATTTCACTCACAAAGATGGATTTTTACATTGATTTGCGATGAAAGGAACAGGAAAAAGTGAGATCTGTTAAGGCGGGCCAAAAAGTCTTGACATGTCTGCACAGTGCGTCGTCGTGCATGAAATTTGTCGCGCGGCGACAAGAAACATTTACGGTGCAATGCGACACCGCACAGTGCAAAAAGATTGTTTTGAAAAAGGGTAAACAACGCACAGTGCGTTCTTCATTCGCACCCCGCCATACCTTTTATCGCGCGACACCTCGTCGCGAAACCGAATTCATGCGCCCGCACGGTGCGAAAACATGTCAAGACTTTTTGGCCCGCCTATTACGCTTTTTCAAAAGTGCAGACACATTTTCCGGCCGTTTTTGCACCGCACAGTGCAAGTTTCGTGTTCCCCGCGCGACGCGATCCTTTTCGAAACATTTTGCACTGTGCAATTTCAAAAAAATCGCGCCGGCTCCGTTGAGAAAAGCTTGCGTCGCAGCGATATCCGGTTGCACAGTGCAAAAGGTCGAAATGCACCCCGCAAAAGGGAGTTTTGTGCACGGTGCGGCCCACGACAAAATGTGTCTGCACTTTTGAAAAAGCGTAATAGTACTAGGCGGGCCAAAAAGTCTTGACATGTCTGCACAGTGCGCCGTCGTGCATGCAATTTGTCGCGCGGCGACAAGAGAAATTTACGGTGCAATGCGACACCGCACAGTGCAAAAAAGATTGTTTTGAAAAGGGTAAACAACGCACAGTGCGTTCTTCATTCGCACCCCGCCAAAGGTTTTATCGCGCGACACCTCGTCGCGACACCGAATTCATGCGCCCGCACGGTGCGAAAACATGTCAAGACTTTTTGGCCCGCCTATTACGCTTTTTCAAAAGTGCAGACACATTTTCCGGCCTTTTTTGCACCGCACAGTGCAAGTTTCGTGTTCCCCGCGCGACGCGATCCGATTCGAAACATTTTTGCACTGTGCAATTTCAAAAAATTCGCGCCGGCTCCGTTGAGAAAAGCTTGCGTCGCAGCGATATCCGGTTGCACAGTGCAAAAGGTCAAAATGCACCCCGCAAAAGGGAATTTTTGTGCACGGTGCGGCCCACGACAAAATGTGTCTGCACTTTTGAAAAAGCGTAATAGTATAACCTATAGGCAATTGCACTGTGCGACAAAAAAGTCTTTGTTATTCGCACAGTGCATTCGAAAAAAATGTTTGTTTGCACTGTGCAAAAAAATTTCAACTTTCGCACAGTGCATTTTTCATTTTTATAAGTTTGCAAAACGCACTGTGCGGTTGCGACAAAAATTCATTGTCATTCGCACAGTGCATTGGAAAAAAAAATTTTTGTTTGCACTGTGTAAAAAAATTCAACTTTCGCACAGTGCATATTGCACTTTCCCACGTTTACAAAACGCACTGTGCGCTTGCGACATAAAGTCTTTGTCATCCGCACCGTGCACTCGGAAAATTTTTTTCTGCACTGTGCGTAATCAAAAAGAATTTCAGCTCTCGCACAGTGCATATTGCACTTTCACATGTTTGCAAAACGCACTGTGCGATTGCGACAAAAACTTTTTTTCATCCGCACAGTGCATTCTAAATAATTTTTTCTGCACTGTACGTAATCTGCACGGTGCAAAAAAATTTCACATTTTTTTCCACGCGCACAGTGCATTTTGCATTTTCCGAAGTTTACAAAACGCACTGTGCGTACGCGACAAAACTTCTTTGCCATCCGCACCGTGCATTCCAAAGATTTTTTTTCTGCACTGTGCGAAAACCTGAAAACCTGTTGTTTTGTCGCGAATGCACAGTGCATTGTTCAAACTGAGAACAAACAAAACCAGCGACACGCACTGTGCGAAAACAAAAGTTTTCTTTGCACTGTGCAATTTCTCGCCTTTTGCACCGTGCAACAGGCTTTCTGGGCGGTCGCTCGCACCCTGACTTCTTTCGCACAGTGCAAACTCCAAAAATCAGTCCGGCGACTTTCCGGAAGACTCGTCTGCACTGTGCGGTCGAAATCAAAGCCTTCGAATGGCTTTGCACGGTGCGGAAAGGTCTCAAAGTTTTTCGCACCGTGCGGAAAACAAACCTTTCGAATGCACGGTGCGGATGGCAATGAATATTTGTCGCAACCGCACAGTGCGTTTTGCGAACTTGGGAAAATGCAAAATGCACTGTGCGCGTGGAAAATTTATTTCGAATGCACTGTGCGGTTGACAAAGACTTTTTGTCGCAGCCGCACAGTGCTTTTTTCAAATTTCGGAAAATGCACTGTGCGGGAGAAAAAAATTATTTCGATTGCACTGTGCGCTCAAAAAAAGTTGAGATTTTTTCTGCACTGTGCAGATTGCGCACTGTGCGAATGGAAAGAATCGAATTGAAAAACAGATAAAGAATGGAAATCCACCAAAATTACTCGATAAAAATTAGTGTCAACGCACAATTTCGCCCATTCGAATATCCGGAAATCGGCATGGAACTTTTTGACAATAGAAAATCGGAAGACTCCCAAAAATTAACCCCGTTCGTTCGAGGTCGGGGGAAATTATTTTTCTTTTAGAATCATGATGGTATTATTTTGATTTTATTTTCAAGGTTTTGCGTGAAAAATAAAAATTTTTGTTGTTTACTGGACAATTTAAAAAAAATTTTTTTTGCACAGTGCAAGATCTTCAAAAAAAAAAAAAAAAATCGCACCGTGCACGGAAAAAATTTTTTTTTGCACAGTGCAAAATTAAAAAAAAACATTTCGCACCGTGTATATAATATAATAATAATAAAATTTCCTTTTGCACTGCAGTGCACTGTGCAAAATTCCCAAAAAAAAAATTTTGCACTGTGCATGAAATTTTTTTTTGCACAGTGCAATATTTTCAAGCAATAATTCTTGCACTGTGCAAAATTTCTATTACAAAAACTTTCTGCACCGTGCATAAAAAATTTTTTGCTTTTTTATCTGCACTGTGCAGAATTTCCAAAAATATTTTCGCACTGTGCAATCTTTTTAAAAGAAAAAAAAATTTTTATTGCACTGTGCGCAATTTCCAAAAAAAGTTTCCACTTACATATCTCCGCGCAGGACGTCCAATTCGTCCGGCTGTTCCAATATCGACAGATCCGAGTCCAAATACGAACCGAGGTCGCCAGTTGCCGATGGACTCACTTGAAGTTGTGCATCGCCCGGCTGAAAAAAATTTTGTAAAATATATTTAAAAAATCGAAAAAATATTTTTTTTCGAAATTTTTACGATTTTTTTGCAAAATTTCAACCGCGTTATGCAGAGACAAAAAATTATGCGACATTGAAATTTAAAAAATCTCATTTTCAATTTTTTCGAAACTTTAAAAAGACAAAATTTACAATTTTTCATGAATTTTCCGAGAATTTTCCAACCGCGTTATGCAGAAACAAAAAAGTAATGAGACTCTTAAATTCAAAAAATCTCAAATTAAAAAAAATTTGAGGCTTTAAAAAGACTAAATTTACAGTTTTTCATGAATTTTCCGAGAATTTTCCAACCGCGTTATGCAGAAACAAAAAAGTTATGAGAGTTTTAAATCCAAAAAATCTCAATTTTAAAAAATATTTTAGAATATTAAAAAGACAAAATTGACAATTTTCCAAGAATTTTCCGAAATTTTCAAACCGCGTTATGCAGAAGCAAAAAAATTATGAGAGTTTTAAATCCAAAAAATCTCAATTTTAAAAAAATTTTAAGCTTTAAAAAGACAAAATTTACAATTTTTCATGAATTTTCCGAGAATTTTTCAACCGCGTTATGCAGAAACACCCCATTTTTTATCAAAGAAATGGTTAATTTAATTCGTATTTTACCCAAAAACCGATGCATAATGATGATAAAAATAATCGAAAAATGGCCCTTACCTTATGTGGAGCCCTCAATTTCCTGATAATATCGGGCATTTGTTCGCCGATCGCCTGACTCAACACCAGCGAATACTTGAGCGGGAGCATGGGCTGCCGATCCGACGTGGAGACGAACGGGTCCAGATCGTTGATGAACTGAATCCGCACGTCCATCACCTCCTCCTCGTCGCCCATCTTGACCGAGGAGATCTGAAATTTCATAAATATACCAATTATATTACTTTAGGTCAAAAAAAAAAAAAAAAAAAAAAAAAAATCACGAAAAATTTATTAAAACCTCTTTCATCAAATAAAATACCCCCTAAAATACGATCTAAAAAAAATTAAAATCAATTGCGACAAAAAATTATATTACTTTAGCCAAAAATCACCTTATTTTAGGCGATTTTAGCTCAAAATTGCTGATTTTAAAGCGAAAATCAAATAGAAAAGTGGCTAATCGAATAAATTAGACCAAATCTCAACGCAAGCAACCCGAAATGAGGCGGAATTCGACGAAATTTCTCTTTTTCACTACCTGTTTTTTCGTTTTCATCGACAATTTTGTTTTTATTTATCGCCTCGAGGCGAGGTAAACAATGTAAAAGGCGATAAAAGGGAGTGTTCGTCAAAGGGAATTGAAAATAATCGAAAAATTGGAGATATAACGGCAAAAATCAGCAAAAAAGTGGGAAAAGTCATCATGGATAATATAAAAATTTTTAAAAAAAATTAAAAAAAAGAATGTATAGACTTGAAAAATACTATTAAACTTTATTTTTTGTATTTTAGTTATTTAGTTTCCTTGCACTGTGCAAAAATTACAAATTTTTCAACTGCACAGTGCAGTTATTTGTTCTTCAAATTTTGCACCGTGCAGTTTGTAAAAATGGATGCCACATGGCAAAATATACGAGACATTCCTCAGAAAACAATATGATATCACAAAATTTTATTTTGGACCCTTAGGGGTTTCAAACCGGGCAAAAATCCCAACTGCACAGTGCAAAAAACAAAAACTCAAATTTTGCACAGTGCAACGGGAGGGTTTGGATGAGTCTTTGCAAAGCGTATGTAATTGCGACAAAAAAAGTTATTACAATGCCAAAAAAAATTTCTAACCGCCGCGAACGCCGGGCGATCCAAAAATATCAACTGCTCTGTGCAACCGGCAAATCCTCGATTTTTGCAAATTGCAAAGAAAAAAATCGGATTAAACTTGTTTGTATCGGAAGTAGAGACCTCAAGAAATAATGTACAGTATTAAAAAAATTCTTCGAACCTTCAACCAGTCGGATTCTGCAAAAATTCCCAATGCACAGTGCAATTACCAAATCCTTAATTTTCGCACCGTGCAAAGTAAAAAAATCGTATGAATTTTGTCAAAATCGCTAACAGAGGGTGCAATAAACACTTTACATTATCAAAAAAATTTTTTTGGAACTTTCAACCGGTCGAATTCCGCAAAAGTTCCGACTGCACTGTGCAAAAAACAAAATCTCAATTTTCGCACCGTGCAAAGAAAAAAATTGAATTAATTTTCTTCAAATCGGTTGTAGAGGGTGCAATAAACACTGTACAATATCAAAAAAATTTTTTGGAACCTTCAACCGGTCGAATTCCCCAAAAATTCCCACTGCACAGTGCGAAAAACAAAATCTCAATTTTCGCACTGTGCAAAGACAAAACTGAGATTAAACTTGTTTATATCGGTATTAGAGGGTGCTATAAACACTTTACAATATCGAAAACCTTTTTTGGAACCTTCGACCAGTCGATCTCTGCAAAAATTCCCACTGCACAGTGCAATCATCAAGTCCTCAATTTTCGCACCGTGCAAAGAAGCAAAATTGAATTAAGTTTTTTAATATCTGTTGTAGAGGGCTCAAAAAATAATATCCAGTATCAAAAAAATTTTTTGGAACCTTCGACCAGTCGATCTCTACAAAAATTCCCACTGCACAGTGCAATCATCAAATCCTCAATTTTCGCACCGTGCAATTACAAAATTTGATCACAAATCCTTTCAAATGGCTCAATTATCACCGCAACAACTTTTTTATACATTCACAAATCCCAAAAGCCAACAAAAAAAGGTCGCAAAGCTACTAAATATACAATGTTTGTGGATACAAAAGGCTTGTTTTCCCCGCTCCGACTATACTCTCCCCATTGTAAGGGTTTTTTGTCGTGGAAGAAGCGCCTAAATACGTTCAAAATACGCTAATCTGTTTTAGCCGAGCCCCCCAAAAGACTAACTGTTTTCGAAGGCGCAACGGATAATTGGAGGTTATTGAACAGGTTTATTGGCGGTGGGAACGGAAGAAGAATGAGCGATTTTTTGCGATGATTTATGCAAAAATCGCTAATTTGAGAGGGAATTTACGGTAAAAACCTTTGTTTTGGGTTTCGTTGCACAGTGCTATGAGTTTTTTCGGATTGCACTGTGCAAATTTTGTATTGAGAAATTTTTGCACAGTGCAAAATCCAAAAAAAATTGCGACGGAAAAATCCACAGTGCAGCGATTTTTTTCTCATTGCACTGTGCGACTTTTGTTTTGAGAAATTTTTGCACTGTGCAAAAAATCAAGAAAGTTTTGCGACGGAAAAATGCACAGTGCAGAGTGAGTTTTTCGGATTGCACTGTGCAAATTTTGTGTTCAAAAATTTTTGCACAGTGCAAATTCTAAAAAAAATTGCGACGGAAAGATGCACAGTGCAGCGATTTTTTTTTCTCATTGCACTGTGCGAATTTTGTTTTGAGAAATTTTTGCACAGTGCAAATTCTAAAAAAATTGCGATGAAAAAATGCACAGTGCGAAATCCATTTTTTCTCTCCGCACCGTGCAAACAATTATTGCGACAAACATCTGCACTGTGCCAAACCAAAAAAGTTCGAATGCACAGTGCGAAATCCAAAAAATTTGGCGAGAGAAAAAATGCACAGTGCAGCGATTTTTTTCTCATTGCACTGTGCGAGATCCGAACACTCCCTTTTGCACGGTGCGAAAAACGAACGCGACCTCTCACCGCACTGTGCGAAAAAATTCCCGCGACAACCGTCTGCACTGTGCATTCTCAAAACGTCGAACGCACAGTGCAAAATCTACGGGGTGAAAAACAAACCCGATAACTCACCGCACCGTGCGTTTTCCGTTTATGTGGTCTGCACTGTGCAAAAATTTCTTGCGACAAACATTTGCACTGTGCATTCTCAAAATCTGGACTGCACAGTGCAAAAAAATGTCAAAACCAGCAATACGCACTGTGCGTTTCCAAATTCCCCCTCTTGCACGGTGCAAATCGCCAAACCCCGAAACCCTTTTCGCACGGTGCGCTCTGTTTCAAAATTTACAAAAGAAAGGGGATAAAGACAAAACACGAAAAAAAAAAGAAACTTTTTGCCCCCGTTATGACGCCGGGATTCACTTTTGCGGCGTCACTTGAAACCTCCTCCAATTTCCCGCAAAAAGAAGATGCACTGACCTCGAAATGAGTTCGAAAAAAAGACCAAATGATCGTATATGAAAGTGGCGTTCCGAAGGTAATCGAAATGGAAAAGGACCCCTTCCCGACAGGGTAAACAACAAATGCAATTTGTGGAAGAGCGACAGAACACGAAAAAGTAAAAAAAATTAAAAAAAATATATATTTTTTTAATTTTCTGCACAGTGCGATGGTAAAATACGAAATTCTGAAAGTGCTCCATTTCTGATGAAACTTGGCAAAAATGAAGATTAGGCTTCCATAAGGCATTTTTGAAATTTTTAGACCGCGTTCTGCAGAAATTTATAATTTTTTTGTATTTTCGAGCAGAAATTTTGACAGATTTTGAAAATAGAATACAAAAAAGTAAAAAAAATAAAAAAAATATATATATTTTTTAATTTTCTGCACAGTGCGGTGGTAAAATACGAGATTTTGAAGGTACTTCGTTTTGGATGAAACTTGGCAAAAATAAAGAATAGGCCTTTATAAGACATTTTTGAAATTTTTAGACCGCGTTATGCAGAAATATTCGAGATTTTTAGCTCAAAAGTTCAAAAATTTTTTATAATTTTTTTGTATTTTCGAGGAGAAATTTGGACAGATTTTGCGATAGAATACAAAAAAAGTAAAAAAAAATAAAAAAAAATATAGTTTTTTTTATTTTCTGCACAGTGCGATGGTAAAATACGAAATTCTGAAAGTGCTCCATTTCTGATGAAACTTGGCAAAAATAAAGAATAGGCCTTTATAAGACATTTTTGAAATTTTTAGACCGCGTTATGCAGAAATATCCAAGATTTTTAGCTCAAAAGTTCAAAAAAATTTTTTTTAATTTTTTCGATTTTTGAGCAGAAATTTGGACAGATTTTACTTCAGAACACGAGAAAGTAAAAAAAAATTAAAAAATATACATATATTTTTTTTATTTTCTGCACAGTGCGATGGTAAAATACGAGATTTTGAAGGTACTTCGTTTTGGATGAAACTTGGCAAAAATAAAGAATAGGCCTTTATAAGACATTTTTGAAATTTTTAGACCGCGTTATGCAGAAATATGCGAGATTTTTAGCTCAAAAGTTCAAAAAATTTTTTTTAATTTTTTTGTATTTTCGAGGAGAAATTTGGACAGATTTTGAAAATAGATGTGAGTTTCCTCTCAAAAAATTATTTTTCAAGCAAAATCAAAAAAAAATTATCCAAAAATTAATCAAAAACACCCAAATTTTGATGAATTTTATATTTTTTACGGCAAAAACAACAAAAACAGAAGTGAAAAATAAATTTAAACCGCTTTTTGAACCCTTCGCGATAATTGTTTATCCATTTGGATACCCAGACATGAAAATTTTCCGCTTTGAACATCAAATTTTGCTCATGGATAACATAATTTTTGGTCAACAAACATGAAATTTTGCTATGATTGGGTGTGAAAAAGCATGTAGATACTGCTGGGATAGTAGAAAATAACTTTCAAAAAATTTTGACCAAGAAAAATCGAAAAAATCAGAAAATTTTCAATTTTTTCCAAAAATTCCCCCGAAAATTTGCTAAAAATAACAAAACCCGTCCAGAAAACACCCTTATCAGCTGCGGTTGACCCCGTGAAGCTCTTGGAACACCGAAAAAACCACAAAGATAATAGAAATATTACGTGTTTGGGAGAAATTCGATGACTAAATGGGAGGGAGTGGCGTTCCGAAAGATAATTGGTACTGAAACACTCCCTAAACTACTCATTAACGATATTTTTTACATTTGTCTTCGGTTTTTTAATAAAAAATGGATTTTGGAAAAATTTTTTTTACGCACAGTGCAAAAAAAAGTAATTTTTTGTTTGCACCGTGCAGTGAAAATCCTTTGAAATATTTTTTTGTCTTTTGCACTGTGCAACTCCCAGTTTTGACCGTCGCACAGTGCGAAAAGCAAAAAATTGTGCGCGGCAAAGGAACCGCGACAAACCGCACAGTGCGATCCCGACTTTATTTGCTTGCACTGTGCAACTTCAATTTTCCATTTTTCGTTGCACAGTGCAAACGCAAAAAGTTGAAAAACGGCGACAAATTTCGCAGTGCATTCTTTTTTCTCTTCGCACAGTGCATTGATTCTATTTCTCAACCGCACAGTGCAATTTTTTGCTTTTTGCCACCGCACAGTGCAAAAGTAAAAAGTTGAAAAAACCGCGACAAATTGCACAGTGCATTCTTATTTTTTCTGTTTGCACTGTGCACTATTTCTCAAAAAATCCAAAAGCTCGCACAGTGCAAACGCAAAAAGTTGAAAAACGGCGACAAATTGCACAGTGCATTCTTTTTTCTCTTCGCACAGTGCATTGATTCTATATATATTCTAATCCGCACAGTGCAATCCCCTCTTTTTTGCCACCGCACAGTGCAAAAATAAAAAGTTGAAAACCGCGACAAATTGCACAGTGCATTCTTATTTTTTCTGTTTGCACTGTGCACTACTTCTCAAAAAATCCAAAAGCTCGCACAGTGCAAACACAAAAAGTTGAAAAACGGCGACAAATTGCACAGTGCATTCTTTTTTCTCTTCGCACAGTGCATTGATTCTATATATATTCTAATCCGCACAGTGCAATCCCCTCTTTTTTGCCACCGCACAGTGCAAAAATAAAAAGTTGAAAACCGCGACAAATTGCACAGTGCATTCTTATTTTTTCTGTTTGCACTGTGCACTACTTCTCAAAAAATCCAAAAGCTCGCACAGTGCAAACACAAAAAGTTGAAAAACGGCGACAAATTGCACAGTGCATTCTTTTTTCTCTTCGCACAGTGCATTGATTCTATATATATTCTAATCCGCACAGTGCAATCCCCTCTTTTTTGCCACCGCACAGTGCAAAAATAAAAAGTTGAAAACCGCGACAAATTGCACAGTGCATTCTTATTTTTTCTGTTTGCACTGTGCACTACTTCTCAAAAAATCCAAAAGCTCGCACAGTGCAAACACAAAAAGTTGAAAAACGGCGACAAATTGCACAGTGCATTCTTTTTTCTCTTCGCACAGTGCATTGATTCTATATATATTCTAATCCGCACAGTGCAATCCCCTCTTTTTTGCCACCGCACAGTGCAAAAATAAAAAGTTGAAAACCGCGACAAATTGCACAGTGCATTCTTATTTTTTCTGTTTGCACTCTGCACTGACCCTATTTCTCATCCGCACTGTGCAATCTTCCATTGTTTGCCACCGCACAGTGCATAATAAAAAGTTGAAAAAAACAGCGACAAATTGCACAGTGCATTCTCAATTTTTCTCTTTGCACAGTGCAATCTCCCATTTCTTGCCACTGCACAGTGCAAAATCAAAAATCCAAAAGCTCGCACAGTGCGATCCCAAAAAAACTAGTAGAAAAAGACTACTGATAACTCATGGCTGAAGAATGTTTTGACGTCAAAACGTGGGGTGTGGAGACAACGCTGTTTCGTCGTTTGTAAGACAATAGCCCGGAGGGGATTTTCGAAGCCGGAGGAAATGAAAATTGATCGCGAGAAAGTGCTGGAAACCAAGTGCAGTTAATTTGGAATGGGGAATTGAGTGGGATTGGATGGGATCAGAGGGGATTTGCGTCGATCCGGAGGCTCTAATCAAAGGCGCACGGTGCAATCGCCGCAACTCTCGGAATAATTAATTTTTGAGGAAGAGATGTCGGTCGAAGCGGTCGAAATGAAAGTTTGTGCTGTGAAAGTTGCTTTTGAGGTCAGAATGTTTGTTTTGGATCGAAAATTTTTTTCCAAAATTGGAGTTTTCGGGATTATTTGACCAGTGGATAGGGGATATCATATATCGCTAGTAAAAATAATAAAAATGCAAGAGAAATGGACAAACAGTTGGTCAGATTTTATTTTTGGAAGGAATTCTGCAAAATTTCGGGGTTTTAAAGGGGATTTCCAAAAAATCCGTCATGATGACATATTTAATTCGTCAAAATTTATATGGTTGTGTTATAAAAATAACTTCTAAACGTCACAGGCGTACTGTAAAAAAAATTTATTTATGGATGACACATTTTTTGGTAAGATTTTAGCTCGGGATGACGGATTTTCTGGAATATTTTAAAAAATGATGACAAAAATTTTTTAAAATCGCCTTGAAAAAAGACACTGGTGAATCAGTCAGTTATCAAAAACTTCAATTTTTTTTTATTTCCCTGAGGCAATTTTACCGCACAGTGCAAAAAAATTTTTTTTTGAAATCGCACTGTGCAGTGGGAATTGTCAATTTTGGGCTAAAAAAAGGAAATTTGTCAAGTTTTTGAGAATCACTGACAAGAACGGATCGAAAAACATCGACCTCACCCCAAAAATAATCCACTTTCCCTCAAAACAAATATTATATTACACCAGATGATCAAGTGCAATATAAACCCTCACGTGCCCCGCCAACCCAATCGAAACCCTCTTGAAAAGCGAATAAATTACCTCCGGAACATTTGTTTATAATGGAAGGAGTTCGTCCATTCACCCCCTCTTGGTTTCGTTTGCCCTCAGGGCTTTTCGATTTCGTTAAAGTTTGAATCCCCCAAAAATACTCAAACGCCATGTGGTTACGAAGCCGAGAGGGGGGAGATGGGGCCGCTCGAAAAGACACAAATTATGGGCTTGTTTTCTTCGGAGAGCTGGGATCAGGAAAAGGTCTGGTAAAAGATCGAAATTTTATATAGACCCTCAGGGCATGAAGGTGAAATGGGTTCGATTTGAGTCAGAGAATGTGATAAGAGAGATACCGAAGCAATATTGACTCAAAAAAGGCTCAAAAAACGCAAAAAACAAAGGTTTTTTCGATTGCACTGTGCAAAAAATTGGATTCAAAAAACGCACGGTGCGACAAAAATTTTTGTATATAGTAATAAAAAATAGTGGTTGGCTAAGCCCCAGAAGCATATTTCAATCAAAATTTTTTCACCCAGTGCGATTTCCAATCAGTTATTGGCCAAAAATACCCGTGCACTGTGCAAAAAACTGTTTTGTAAAAATCCGCACAGTGCGTGGGATTTTTTTGGAAAAAATTGAAACCCTGGTAGAATAGAGTGTCTGGAAAAATCTGTGTCAAAATCCAATGATATTATACAGCACCCACCCAGAAATTTAGTCCAAAAGGCCGTTGCACTGTGCGAAAATTTTCCTTTTGTGAAATTGCACAGTGCAGTCAAAATTTTTTTTTAAATGACTGAAAAATTTTGAAAATAAATGAAGTTTCAGCAAACAGTTTTTTTTTGTCGAAAACAGTCTGCACAGTGCGAAAATTCGACAGTCATTTTGATCGCACTGTGCAGTTTTAAGAAAAATTAAAAACTGCACTGTGCAAAGCAAAAAAGATTTAAAAAATGCCTGAAAAATTTTGAAAAATGAATGAAATTTCAAAAAAAATTTTTTTTGGTCGAAATCAATCTGCACAGTGCGAAAATTCGACGTCCATTTTTATCGCACTGTGCAATTTTAAAAAAAATTAAAAACTGCACTGTGCAAAGCAAAAAAAATTTCAAAAATGCCTGAAAAATTTTGAAAAATAAATGAAATTTCAAAAAAAAATTTTTTTTGGTCGAAATCAATCTGCACAGTGCGAAAATTCGACGTCCATTTTTATCGCACTGTGCAATTTTAAGAAAAATTAAAAACTGCACAGTGCAGTCAAATTTTTTTTGAAAAATCAAAAAAATCAGGGAAATTTCGAAACATGAAAACATCATCAAGTTTCGATTCACTTGAGCAAATCCGGGGAGATCAATGAATCAGAGCAAAAGCGGGGGATCTGGACGTCAGATGATCTAAAATAAGGTCCGATAAGTGGAAAAAACGAAATAAAAATAATTCTCACGGAACGAAAAGAGCTTGAAAGAAATTTTTAAGGACTTTTTACGCAGTAAAAAGGCCTTTTACAACGAATTTTTGTGAGTAAAATAAAAAATTCGGCCGAAAAGCATTCGCGGCGAGGGATTATGGCCATAAACAAAACATTTACATAGTGTGGAAGTATAAAAATGTTCAAACTCGAGGGAAAAATCAAAGACCAAGTCAGATTTAGACCAATATTGACAAGTGTAATATAAAAAATATAAAAAATTTCAAAAAATCAAAAAATTTTAAAAAATTTTTTTAAAATATGTGATGGTAAAACAGTTTTAGCTGTCAATTTCCCCATGTCAAAAGACAGAGAAAAGGTCAAGTATAATATAATCTGCCCGATTTTTAATCGGATCTCCCGATTATGCTAACACAAGTGTTCCAAAAAGACCTTTTGCATCGAAAAAAGTTTGTTTATTCTTGAATTTTCTTCTTTTTGAGATTTTTTTCTTTGCACGGTGCGGAAATTTTTATTTTTTTTTTTTGATTGCACAGTGCGAGAAGAAATTAGAAAAAAATTAAGTTTTGAAAAAATTTTTGACATTTTTTTTAGCACTCCGCACAGTGCAGAGAATCTCATTTTTTCCATCGCACAGTGCAGTTTTTTAATTTTTACTTTTTCTGCACAGTGCAAGAAAACTTTTGCACAGTGCAGTCAGACAGCGATAAACGCAAAAGAAAAAATTATGTTCTGAGAAAAATTTGGACGTTTTTTACACTCCGCACGGTGCAGTATTGAATTTTTATTTTTTTTTTGCACTGTGCGAAAAAATTTTCCAATTTTTCTTTGAAAATCGCAAATTTTGAGGCGACAAAAAATGAACAACATTGAAAATGGAGCTTTTCGGATGTAACGAGTATCAACAAAGTTATCTTTGCCAAAAAATCTTTAAATTTTTTAATTAAAAAATTTTTTTTTTTGCAAAATTTTTTTGTTTTTTCTTGTAAAAAACCGGTGTTTTGGAGGGCCAAATTATTATTCCAAATGCCCTCAAGAAGTTTTATAAAATAAAAAATTATTGAAAAATCAAAAAAATTTTTAAAAATCCCCTAAAATTGTCTACTACAATATCGCAAATCCCACGGCAAACATCCCAAAACTCCTCCAAAACATTCTACTCTCCGCTTCCGAGCGTTCCAAACTCCTTTTTTCTCCGTTATTTACAGGCTCTTATCTTATATTCGAGATCAAAGAGAAGCTCCGGAGAAATGGAAAAAAAATCGCGTGTTGGGAGAAGTTTCGGCCGTTCGATCTGGGCCGCTTTTCCCTCGCAAATAAACGAGAGGAATGCGGTCAAGTGCCTCCGGTAAAATGGGGATGGGTAAATAGAGAAAAGAGGGGGCTTATATGTCAACAAGCGGGTGATTAGTGGAGCAAAAGTTTCGTTATAGGCAGTTTGGAGAGCAAAAATAACAAACACATTGGGGGATAGGCATAAAATACAGTCAAAATTCGAAAAAATTCAAAAAAAAATTTTCGCAATGTGCAAAATTTTCGGCCCGACTGCACTGTGCAGGACGCAAAAAAAATTAGCAAAAATGCTTTCAGATTGTGATGAAATTTGGCACTGTGCATACGCGACAAAAATTCATTGTCATCCGCACAGCGCATTCGAAATAATTTTTTCGCACAGTGCGCAATCTGCACGGTGCAAAAAAAATTTTAAAGTTTTGCACGGTGCATTTTTCCGAAGTTTGCAAAACGCACTGTGCATACGCGAGAAAAATTCATTCTCATCCGCACCGTGCATTCGAAATATTTTTTTCGCGCGCACAGTGCAGTTTGCTCTTTCGGAAGTTTGCAAAACGCACTGTGCGTACGCGACAAAAATTCATCGCCATCCGCACAGTGCATTCGAAAAAAAATTTTCGCACAGTGCGCAATCTGCACGGTGCACAAAAAAATCCAACTTTCGCACAGTGCATTTTTTCGAAGTTTGCAAAACGCACTGTGCGCACGCGACAAAAATTCGTTCTCATCCGCACAGTGCATTCAAACGATTTGTTTTTTGCACGGTGCGAAAAACTTTGAGACGTTCCCGCACCGTGCAAAGTTATTCAAAGACTTTGGTCTGACCGCACAGTGCAAACGAGTCCTTCTGGAATGTCGCCGGACTGATTCTTAGCGTTTGCACTGTGCGAAAAATGTCAGGGTGCGAGCGACAGCCGAAAAAAGCCTATTGCACTGTGCAAAAAGCAAGGAATTGCACAGTGCAAAGAAACCTTTTGTTTTCGCACAGTGCGTGTCGCCGATTTCAGTCCGGCGACGGAAGAAAAAATGCAAAGCGCACAGTGCAAAGAGACAATGTCTCTTTGTCGATTGCACTGTGCGGAAATTCCTTTGAAATTTTGCACTGTGCAGTGAAAAAAAAGCTGAATGCACAGTGCAAAATAAAATTTTATGGCCTTGACGATAAAAATACCTTTGGAATCGATTAAAAATAGCTTACAGTTTCCGCTATAAAATGAAAACTAATCCCATAACCAAACTTTTATTTTCTTCCGTACGAAATTCGAAAAAAGCCGCCTCTTCTTTTGTCTCCGCGATCCAATTTGAAGGTGTGGGCTTAATTAATTACTCGTTGAAGGCGACTTTGAGGTTAATGAAACACGAGTCAAGTGGTCGAAGACTTGTTCAGACCTCTTTTTTTAATTGGATCTTTCGCAAATTTTATTAGGGCAAATCAGTTGAAAAAATATGTAAAATTTGTGAAAATGGCGATGATTTTTTTTATTCCTTTTTTATTTGATAGTTCTTGTTTGCACAGTGCAAAATTTATGAAAAATTGAAGTGCACTGTGCAAAACGGAAAGGATTTTGCACAGTACAAAAACTGAAAAATCCCCGACAAAACTTGACAAACTGCACTGTGCAGTCGGAAAATGGTACTGCACTGTGCAAAATTTATGAAAAATTGAAGTGCACTGTGCAAAAACAAAAACTCGGGGTTTGCACGGTGCGGAAAATGGGAATTGGGCCAGCGACAATCGCACAGTGCAATTTTCTGTTTAGTCAAAAAAAATCGCACGGTGCCAAACGAAGCAAAAAGAATTTGCACAGTGCAAAAATTGAAAAATTCGAGACAAAACTTGTGCACTGTGCAGTCAGAAAATGACACTGCACGGTGCGAAAATAGGGAATTGAGTCAGCGACAACCGCACAAAAATTCGCGACAAGACTGAAAAACAAACTGCACTGTGCAGTCGGAAAATTATATTGCACTGTGCAAAAACAAAAACTCGGGGTTTGCACGGTGCGAAAATAGGGAATTGAGCCAGCGACAACTGCACAGTGCAATTTGCTGTTCAGTCAAACCGCACGGTGCCAAACGAAAAAAAAAGGTTTTGCACTGTGCGAAAATTGAAAAACCCGCGACAAAACATGACTAACTTCACTGTGCAGTCGGAAAATGACACTGCACTGTGCAATCTGCCTTCCCTAATCCATTGCACCGTGCAAATAAACTAACCTTTGTTTAAAACAACAATTATTTCGCAAAAAAAATTCAAGATCCGGCTAAAGTTCGGGATCCGAATTATAAAGAAATAAATAGTAATAAAACCCCTCCGGCAAAACCCCGATCCGAGACGGCCCCAAACAATAAAAATCAAAGTTTTTTCGTAAAAAGAGGAGGAAAGGTGGGCGGCCGAGGGCCCCACGGCCCAAGGAAATTTTTTATTTCTCTTTCGAAAAAAGATCGCGATGGGATCTCTCTTTTTTGATTTGATTATATAATATTATACTAGGTGGTTCATCATGAGAAACGACTGACAAAAATACACATACACTACGTAGTTTATTATAGGAAAACAATTTTCACTCTTTTTTTTGCCAATTTAATTATATTGTGGGCCAAATAAGGATATACGACATCCTCATCGTCGCAAAAAAATAATTTGCACTGTGCAATCTCGAGGAATTCCCTGCACAGTGCAAAGCAACAAATCGCACAGTGCAAAAAAATGTTGCACGGTGCGGAACTCCGAAAAGAATAAACTGCACTGTGCGCTTGTATAAAATCAAACTGCACAGTGCGTTTCCGAGAAGAAGACTTCACAGTGCTGCAGCGACAAAACGCACAGTGCAAAGTGAACGAAAACTGATTGCACTGTGCGGGGGCTGGAAAAAGTTAGATTGCACAATGCAAAAGAAATCTTGCACGGTGCTAAACTCCGAAAAGAACAAACTGCACTAAAATGCACTGTGCGGCCCCTAGAAAAAGTTTTTGCACAGTGCGGTTCTCCGTAAATGTCATAGTGCAGCAGCGACAACCGCACAGTGCAAACTGAACAAAGGTTGACTGCACAGTGCGGGGGTTGGGAAAGTTTAGAATGCACAGTGCTGAAAACATGTTGCACGGTGCGGAACTCCGAAAAGAACAAACTGCACTGTGCGCTCGCATAAAGTCAATTTGCACAGTGCGTTTTCGAGAAGAAGACCTCACAGTGCAGCAGCGACAAACCGCACAGTGCAAAATGAACAGAAATTTACCGCACAGTGCGATCGGCCAAAATTCAGCGACAAACTGCACTGTGCGGCGTTGAAGAAAGTTTTCGCACTGTGCGGTCCTCTGTAAACTTCACTGGGCCGCAGCGACAAATTGCACAGTGCGAAGTGAACGAAAATTCATTGCACTGTGCGGGAGCTGGAAAAAGTTAGATTGCACAGTGCAAAACTTTGAAAAAACAACTGCACTGTGCGCCCGTAAAAAATCAAATTGCACAGTGCAGCAGCGACAAATTGCACAGTGCGGGGGGTCGGGAAAGTTTAGAATGCACAGTGCAGAAAACATGTTGCACGGTGCGGACAAACAAAACTGCACTGTGCGCCCGTAAAAAATCAAACTGCACGGTGCAACAGCGACAAATCGCACAGTGCAAAGTGGACGAAAATTCATTGCACAGTGCGGGGATCGGGAAAGTTGAGATTGCACAGTGCAAATAAAATAAAAACTGACTGCACAGTGCAAAAATAAAAAACTAAAAAGTGCGAAAATAAAGAGATTAAAAATGCAAATTTTTGCCGCAAAAATTCAAGGTTAGAGAATCGCCAAAATAAAGACAAAAAAACGGTCCTGTTTTCCCATTTTCCCGCACTTTTCTCGCCATTATTTCAACCTTTTTGGATGGTCAAAAAACAAGAGAAAAGGCCAGTTATTTTGTGTGGAAAGGTCGGGAAAATGGCGTGTCGAAAGGGTAACAAAATCGAAAAAACGAGGAATGAGTAATTTTCGGTTACTTCTGATCACAAAAATTTCTAAAAATTAGTCATTATGACGGATTTTTTTTCAATTTTTTATCATTTTTGATGTAAATTAAGACGAGATGTCTCTTTATTTCTCTGATTTTCGTAAAAAATCCAGACGATTCTTTGCGAAAAAGGCGTAATCAACGGGAAAAAGAGGGGTGATAAATAAAAAAAACAAGAAAAAGGCGAAAAATCGCCTTCCAAATGAAGAATTACGTAATATAGAGGCTAAAAGGGTTGCAAAACATCGTAAAATCTTTTTTAATAAACTAAATTGGACATAAAAAACGTATTTTTGGTCAAAATATTTTCCGCACAGTGCGATTTTTTTTTTAATTTTTTGCACAGTGCGAAAAAATAAATTAAATTTTTGCACTGTGCGGAAAAAAATCGACAAAAAATCGGTCCGAAACAACCCCCCAACCAGAACAGCAACTTTTATTTCCTGGATTTGAGCCTTGAACAAACCCCTTCCCTTCCTAATGTATCGCTCAATGAAAGAAAAACAAAAGGCGAAAATCCGTCGATGGGAGCGAAAAAAAAACAAAAAGTTCGCTTCGACCGAAACAAAGTGCCTCCAAAAACGCCTGAGGAAAGGGGAGAGAGGAATTAGGAAGACGCCTTTTGAATTTCTTATGTTAGAGGAGATTGCACTGTGCGAAATTTTTTAGTTTTTTTGCACTGTGCAAAAAAAAAATATTTTTTTGGATGCACTGTGCAGCGAAAATTTTTTGGTTTGCACAGTGCAAATTTCAAACAAAAAAAATCTTTGCAAAACGCACATTGCAAAAAAAATTTTTTTGGATGCACTGTGCAGCGAGAAATTTGTGGTTTTGCACAGTGCAAATTTTTAAAAACTTTTTTTTTCTTTGCAAAAACGCACGGTGCAGAAAAAAATTTTTACACGGTAAGAAAAAAAAATATTTTTTTTGGATGCACTGTGCAACAAAAATACTTTAGTTTTGCACACTGCAAATCTGCTTTCTTTTGTTTTTTTGCAAAGACGCACAGTGCAAAAAATATTATTTTTTAGATGTACTGTGCAACAAGAAATTTTTTGTTTTGCACAGTCCAAATTTATTTTATTTTTATTTTGTTTTTTTTGAATGCACTGTGCAACAAAAAAATTTTGTTTTGCACAGTGCAAAGTTTCAGTTGAAAATTTTTTTTTTGAACTGTGAAACAAAAAAATATTTTTTTAGATGCACTGTGCAACAAATTTTTTTTTCTTCTTCTTCTGTAAGCAATGCACGGCAAAAAACTTTAGTTTTGCACTGTGCAAAAAATTTAGCAAAACAAAAAATTTTTTGATTTTTTGCAAAACCACAGTGCAAAATAAAATTTTTTTTTTTTTTATTTTGCACTGTGCAGATTTTTTTGTTTTTGCTTCAAGAAATCCAGAAAAATCCTTTTACAGCACTCTTCACAACAAATAAAAACAACAAAGCAAACAACGCGGTCAATTGCGTAATTAAACCGCACCCTGCGTGGTGGCTGATTCGACTTTTACGGTCAACACAGCGGGAGGCTTTCTGTTTCTTACGTAACCATCAATTCTTGATCTTACACGGAAAAATCTCGATAAAAACTTGGCAAAAATGGAGAAAAAATCAAAAAAAAAATATTTTTGAAAAAAAAATTTGGTATCTCAAGAATGATGTTGTAATTTTTTTCGAAATTTGGCTTATATGCTTTTGATAGGCCATAAAATCTTCTCTGAAAATTTTAGTACGTAACTTGCAGTCGAAGCTGAGATATTGACAAATCTTTTTTTTTTGTTTTGAGAGAGACCATGGAAAATGTGGAGAGTCGGGCAGAGAAAAAACTTTGTTTTTGCAAATAACTGCAAATTTTGGGAGGGGAAAAAAATAATTTTTGGTGGAAATATTTTACTATACACTTCGAGACGTTGCGGCAGAACTCTACCCCTTTTCTGAACTTTCCCCCAATCTGAACTCTACCCCTTTTTCAACTCTACCCCAAAAAAGGCTGAACTCTACCCCTTTTTTGATTTTCGCCAAAAAATCTGAACTGTCCCCCTTTTTGAACACTTCCCCATTTTGAAAATTGAAAAAAAGTGGTGTGACATGTTATACGATGGAAATTTTTTTCAAATTGAAAAGGATGAAGTGTGACATCTTTTCACCGTATATTTTCATCGTATAAGATGTCACACCTCATTTTTTCAATTAGAAAAAAAAAATTTCATCGTATAAGATGTCACACCTCATTTTTTCAATTTTCAAAATTAGGGGGAGTGTTCAAAAAGGGGGACAGTTCTGAAGGGGGAAAGTTCAAAAACAGGTAGAGTTCAGATTGGGGGAAAGTTCAGAAAAGGGGTAGAGTTCAGGCTCAACCATTTCGAGAAGACTCCCATTTTTTAAGATGAAAAATTGAAAAAAAAATTTTTTATTTTTTTCAAAAAATAATCTTTACAAAATAAGTTATTACCTATATATATAGTATAACTTATTTTTAAACATCCCAAAAACCCATTTTATTTTTATTCCAAGCCCCAATATCATCTCCTACGGCTCTAGTATACTAATAAACAACTCTGATCCCCTCCCTCATCCCCACTTACCCCCCGTCGCCAAACAACTTGGCCTCCGGCAAGACAAGCGAACAGAAGACGCGCGCGCGCACTGAACGTTTTATTTGCGCTCTATGAAAACAAACTTTACACGTCGCGGGCGACGCGCGAGAATACAATTAGTGGGGACGCAAACTCTTGCAGAAGGCGCCCATTAGGGACCTAAACAGCGTAATTGGAAGAGCAAATTGGATGAGAAATTAAATGTTCTAGAAGAAATTTCGCACAGTGCAGATTAAAAAATAAAAATTTTAATTTTGCACAGTGCAGTTTGAAAAATAAAAATTTTAATTTTGCACAGTGCAGATTGAAAAACAAAAATTTAATTTTGCACAGTGCAACAAAAATTTTTTTTTTTTGCCTGCACAGAGCAATGATGTTTTTCGAAGTTTTTGCACGGTGCAGAGCTTTTTGCACTTTTTGCTCAACGCACCGTGCAATCAGAAGTTTCTCTCGCCGCACAGTGCAAACCTTTTTCCAACAGCAGTGTACACTAGTGTTTTTGTCGTATTCACGCTTTTCGTATACGTCTTTTTCTGTTTTGATGACTAATTCGGCTGGAATTTATTCTGTAACAATGGACTTTAGTGGACAGAAGTCCCTATATAAAACAGAACTTCGATCATTTTTTGTCGGTAGTTGTCAGTAATCATGTATATCCTCCATGTTATCGTATTTTCATGCCTAATCTTGTCGATAAACTCGCATTATGTTGGAAATCCATGTTGTAATACGGGCTGTTGTTGTCCCGGGTGCAATCAGTGTGGCTATGGAGGCTATGGACAAGCGTATACAAGGTAAATTTATAATTTTTTTCAAAGGCACGGTGCAAAAAAATTATTTTGAAACTGCACAGTGCGTATTTTTTGGATTTTGCACTGTGCAAAAATAAACAGCACAGTGCACTTGGCGGGAAAAGACAAACTGCACTGTGCAGTTGGTCCAATTCTCATTGCACGGTGCGTTTGTCAGAATAAAAGTGCAACCGCACCGTGCAAAATGAAAAAAAATTGATTGCACTGTGCTTTCAGTCAAAAATTGTGCGATAAATTGCACTGTGCGCCTCAAAGGAAAGCTTTTGCACTGTGCGGCCCGCTGAAGACGTCACAGTGCAACTGCGACAAACTGCACCGTGCAAAAAGAACAAATTTACTGCACAGTGCTTCTTTTGACAGTCCAGCGACAAACTGCACTGTGCTGCCTCTAAAAAAAGTTTTTGCACAGTGCAGTTCTCGACAAACGTCACAGTGCAATTGCGACAAACTGCACCGTGCAAAAGAACAAAAAATGACTGCACAGTGCTTCCATTAACAATTCGGCGACAAACTGCACTGTGCGGCTCCTAAATAAAGGTTTTGCACAGTGCGGTCCGCCAAAAGCAATAAACTGCACTGTGCAGCGCCACTGAAGCGAAAATGACATAAAATAACTTTAGCACCTGCCCATGTGAATTGAACGTCTGCACCAGATACCGAGTGAATACAGTATACCAACCGGTCGGAAGCTACGCCAAATACAAACCCGCGGGATATCCGCAAAATGGCGGGTATGCCCTACCCGGAGGCTATGCATTGCCCGGAGGATACGCTCAGCCGGGCGCACAACCCAGTGGTTTCCAAGTCGCGCCAATTCCAATCGGAAGGAAATAGGAGACTTTTGAAATAGAAATAACCCTTTTTTGGTGTGGTATTTATGTCTATACATACTGTTTGACACAAGTAATCTCAATAAACTTTTTTTGGACCTGAAGTTCCACAACTACTATAGCCAACCTGATCTGTTGGCGCTAAGCCCCAAATTTGCATAAGTTCGCCAATCCACTATAAAAGGCACAGATCTCATCATTTTATAATCACTTTTCCCTTCTGTGTGTCCAATAAAGACTCCTTCTCTTGGTCTTCTCGTCTTCCTCAACCGGTCGATCCTCAACTCCAATTCTTCTCCTGGCCTGCCAGTTTTATGATCCAATGGCAAAACACGTACCATTTTGCATCTGGGAAGTCTCAAAAAATGTGGCTAAATACCTCCCTGACCAAGTGAAAATACTACGTTTTGAAGGGCTGCCTTACAAAAAGAGCGGGAGGGCCTTTTAGTAAATTGCAGTCTTTTTAACTTACAGGAGGTATTTTGCTGCATTTCTGATACTTCCCGGATGCAGAATGGTACATTTTTAGCTACTATCAGGTCTGCTACTGTAACTAGATATCGCCAATTTCGAGCTGCTCACTCCGCCAGCTGAGGCTTTGATTCTCGACGAAAACGTGATGAAAATATCGGAGACTCTCAAACTCGCTGTAAATTACTCTTTATTTCTCTATAATCATCTTGAAATACTACAGTCAAAACATCAGCTATACCAACGTACTAAATCGGGCTGGAAATCGGGTCATTTTCGGCGTGGACATGGTCGAATTCGAATCCGTCTCGATCCGCAAAAGACAATGGATGGAGTGGAGAGCGGCCAGAGAGCAGAATACAACCAAAAATACGCCTATTAGGCCGGCAATGCCTCGAGGAATCAGCCCATAATTTGAAGGGAGAAAGAGTAAAGAGACCAAAAGAGAGATCAGAAAGGTCAAAGAGCAGATGAAAAACATGAAAAATGTGGGTAAGCGGATTGTCCTGGCGTCGTGGAGGTATCGAAGGGCTCTGAAATAAAATTTTATATTGTAGTAGACGAGATCTGATATTAAATTTTTTTGAATTTCTTTTGAATTTTTGGCCCTAAAAGTCAGCAAAATTTTTTTATGTTCTGAAACTAATTTTACTGCATTTTTTGACAAATTTGCCCTAAGGCAAAATACCAAAAAACCCCTTTATTTTCGCATTTTTTAAGAAAAAATTGCTTTTGCACGGTGCGAGGTAATTTTTTTCCAAATTGAAGACCGCACAGTGCAATCAACACTTCTCATTTTGCACTGTGCAAAGGCCGCGACAACCTTTTAATCATCGCACTGTGCAAACAAACAACTTTTTTTGGAAAGAAAAATGCACGGTGCAATCAAAACTTCTTGCCTTGCACTGTGCAAAGGACGCGACAAACTTTTTTTTTTGGGTTGTCGCACTGTGCAATCGACTTTTTTTTGTTCTTTGCACAGTGCATTTTTTGGGGGTTGGAAAGAAAAACGCACGGTGCAATCAAAATTTTTTGCACTGTGCAAAGGCCGCGACAAACTTCTTTTTTTTTATGATCGCACAGTGCAATCGGCTTTTTTTTTGTTCTTTGCACAGTGCATTTTTTGGGGTTGAGAAGAAAAACGCACAGTGCAATCAAAAAATATTGTTTTTACACGGTGCAAGGCGGTTTTTTTCGGTTTGCACTGTGCAATTTGTCGCAAAAATCATAGAGATTATTTTTGCACAGTGCAAAATTTTCGAAAATTCATTGCACTGTGCGGAAAAATCAAAAAATTTTTCTTTTCTTTTTTTCGCATAAATTGTCCAAAAAATAACTAAAATGCCTTGAGGCAATAAAGTTAAAATCAAAAAAACTTACACTTCCGGTGATTTGACATTATTTTTTGCGATTTTGAGCGCAAAAAACAGTTGAATTGAAGCGACGAAGAATGTGGCCAAGGAGCAGAGGACCATGGCCAAAGTGACGGACATACTCATCTCCCAGACCACGAAGATCAAGTCATTTCGCGATTTCACCGTCAAATTCAGGGCTCTTTTCTCCCAGGAATCCAGTCGATTTAGACTGACAAAGGAGAAGAAAACAGCGATGAAACACATCAATCCAAGGGAGTGGAGGGCTAGGCGTAGCTGAAAGAGGTATTTTAGGAAATTTTGAAGAGTTTTTGAACTGCGGTTTGACTTTGAAAATTGGAGTTTTTTCATTTTTTTGGGAAATTTTTGCACTGTGCAAAAAAATATTTTTTGATTGCACCGTGCATTTTTCTTTTCAAACCCCAATGAATGCACTGTGCAATTTTCGAAAAAGAAATTTGTCGCTTCCTTTGCACAGTGCAAGGCAAAATGTTTTGATTGCACCGTGCGTTTTTCCCAAAACAAGTGTAGGTTACTGTTGCACTGTGCAAAACAAAAAAAGACGCGTGCACAGTGCGATCTTCGAAAGGAACAGGTTTGTTTTGCACAGTGCAAAAAAAAATAATATTTTTTTTTTGATTGCACTGTGCGGTTTCTTTTTCCACCCCCAAAAAGTGCACTGTGCGAAGGAACAAAAAAGTCGATTGCATTGTGCGATGACCAGAAAAAGAAGAAGTTTGTCGCAGCCTTTGCAAAAAAAAATATTTTTTGATCTGTGCGTTTTCTTCTCAAAAATCCCAAAAAAATGCACTGTGCAAAGAGCCAAAAAAGTCGATTGCACTGTGCGATGATCAAAAAAAGAAATTTGTCGCGGCCTTTGCACAGTGCAAAGCAAAAATTTTTGATGCACCGTGCATTTGTTTTTCCAACCCCCAAAACATGCACTGTGCGATGATCAAAAAAAGAAATTTGTCGCTTCCTTTGCACAGTGCAAAAAAAATATTCTTTGATCGCACTGTGCGGTTTCTTCTTCCACCCCCAAAAAGTGCACTGTGCAAACAGCCAAAAAATCGATTGCACTGTGCGATGATCAGATAAATTTGTCGCGTCCTTTGCACAGTGCAAAGCAAAAATTTTTAATGCACTGTGCGTTTCTCCCAAAACAAGTTGCTCGGTTGCACTGTGCGTCGACCAAAAAGTTGTCGCAGCCTTTGCACAGTGAAAAATCAAAAGTTTTGATTGCACTGTGCAGTCTTTATTTTGCTTCTTTATATATCCTACCTTCTCCTTGGCCTCACTGGTTCCGCAGACCTCCGAATACAGCGGTGGATCCATGGTGGTTGACCTGCACTTCTCCGTCGAGACCACATGTTCCAGAAGCGGGACATTTATGGGTGAAGAATAGATTTTACTGCTGCGATATTGTCGTGGAAGGGTTTGCGATCCACTGTAAAGGTGCTCCATTTACATCTAAATTTTTTACAATTTATTGCGATGATGGGAGTCGTATTTTAGAAACAATTTTTTGAAGATAAATTTTTAAAAAAATAGAATTGAGCACGTTGCGCAAGGATTTTTTTTGTTTTTTTTTTTATTTTTGCACAGTGCGGAAAAATTTATAAAAAAATTGCACTGTGCGAAAAAAATAAAAAATTGCACAGTGCAAAAAACAAAAGTCCGAGTTTCCGCATTGTGCATTTTGTCTCTCTGCACGGTGCAAAAAAATAAAAAATTGCACTGTGCGAAAATACAAAAAATCGCGCAGTGGAAAAGGTCAGATTTTTTCGCACTCTGCATTCACAATTTTGTCTGTCTGCACAGTGCAAAAAAAAATTTATAATTGCACTGTGCAAAAAATTAAAAAGTTGCACCGTGCGAAAAAATTTAAAATTGCACGGTGCAAAAACGTCCGATTTTTTTGCACTGTGCATTCTCAACTTTGTCTCACTGCACTGTGCAAAAAAAAAATAAAAAATTGCACTGTGCAAAAGAATGATCGTGAAAATTGCACCGTGCGAAAAAATAAAAAATTGCACAGTGCGAAAGTCCGATTTTTCGCACGGTGCAAAAAAATCATGTTTCTTCGCACTGTGCATTCACAATTTTGTCTGTCTGCACAGTGCAAAAAAAATTTATAATTGCACTGTGCAAAAAATTAGAAAAAATCAAAAATTGCACAGTGCGAAAGTCCAATTTTTTTTGCACTGTGCATTCTCAATTTTGTCCTTCTGCACAGTGCAAAAAAATTTAAAATTGCACCGTGCGAAAAAATAAAAAATTGCACAGTGCGAAAGTCCAATTTTTTTGCACCGTGCATTCTCAACTTTGTCTCACTGCACTGTGCAAAAAAAGTTAAAAATTGCACTGTGCAAAAAAAATTATAGGGAAAATTGCACCGTGCGAAAGTCCGAGTTTTTCGCACGGTGCAAAAAAATTAAAAAATTGACTGCACGGTGCGAGCGCAGAATGTTGTCTTACATAAATCGCCCTTAAATCCGTCAAAGTTTACAATCCCAATTACCGGCTTTGAATAAACAAAAGAGGGGGCCCGAGAGTGGACCCCGGAGACAAATGACCAATGTGTAACAACATACGGCCGAGCGGCGGGACTTGATGGAAGGATCGCCGGCTCCCTGCTGACATATGTCCCGAAATTGGATCACTGGGGAATTTGAATAATTGAAATGTCGTTCGCTGGAGGCGAAAAATGAAGAGGGCAGTTCTTGAGATTTGAAGAAATTTTTGGGATTAATTATATTGTAGTAGGTGAAAAAATAAGTTACAAATTTTTTGGGGGCTTCAAGAATTTAGAGTGAATATTTTGGACGTCACAGAGGTGATATTTAAAATTTTTAATTTAAACATGCAAAAAAAATTTTAAACTTCCTATTTTTTGATTTTTCAAAAATTGATGGAATTTTCTAGAAATGACGATTAGGGTGATAAAAAGCATGGATAAAAATTTCAGACCGCGTTATGCAGAAACAACCGAGATATAGGAATTTTAAAATCAAAAAATCCCGTTTTTCCGGATCTGGACAAAACTTTGTGACAGTAAAAATTATGGCTTTCTAAACTGCGGGAAAAAAATCAAATCGCGTTATGCAGAAACAATCGAGATATGGCCATTTTAAAATCAAAAAATCCCTTTTTTCCAGATCTGAACAAAACTTTGTAAAAATAAAAATATTGGCTCTGAAATCCATGGCTAAAAATTTCAGACCGCGTTATGCAGAAACAACCGAGATATGGGCATTTTAATTTCACAAAATCCCATTTTCCACTTTATTTTCCCTTCCCATTGGACTCGACGAAAAATATTCAGCTAATAAACGCATAAACTCTCGACTCCATATTCTTCGATACGGCGACAAAGTATGAAAAAATTAATTTGTCGAATGTTTGTCTTGCGGGTGGCCAAATGTTTGGCCAAGCCGAATGTTTATGTGTCCAAAATATCCGCCGCTCACCTTGGCCATTTTCGGAGTGTTTATTTTGGGGCCAAAAAGTCTTGAAGTGAAAGATGACGAGGGCTACTGTAATTTTTCTGATTTGCACGGTGCAATTTTCAACTTCAGAAAAAAATTGTTTTGCACTGTGCAAAGACTTTTTGATTGCACTGTGCACTTCCAGATGCATTCAGACTTGTTTTGTTCTTGCACCGTGCGAAAACCGCGACAAAAATTTCAGTGGCTTTTCACTGTGCGGCAACAAGAAATTTTCCATCGCACTGTGCAGTGAAAAAAAAACAAAAAAAATCGCACAGTGCAAACAGATTGTTGGCAAAATCTGTTTTTTTGTTTTTGCACCGTGCGAAAAGGCGACAAAAAATTCAGTGACTTTGCACTGTGCAGACACTTTTTGATTGCACTGTGCACTTCCAGATTTTGTCAGTCTTTTTTTTTTGCTTTTGCACCGTGCGAAGATCGCGACAAAAATTACGCGACCAGCAAGACATTTTCCATCGCACTGTGCAGTGAAAAAATGGAAAGGATTTCGCACCGTGCAAATAAATTTTTGATAAAATCTGGCGCACGGCGCAGTGAAGCGACAAATTTGTTTACTTCTCTTGCACAGTGCGGCATTCATTTTTCTGTTTGCACCGTGCAATGGGATCTTTGCGAAAACTGCACAGTGCAGTTGGAAAAAAGGCATTTTTAATGCCCTTAGGGTAAATTGAATAAAATAAAAATTTGAAAACAATAAAATATAGAGAACGAGAAGTGTTTTTAGACCAAATACATATTGTTTTGGGTATAAGTTAACATTATATTACACTTGATCAAGTATAATATAAAAAAATCCCAGAAATCCCTCCAAAAACGGGTATTAATAATCGAAAACGGCAGAATCTGACAGGGAAATCGAAAAGCCAGCCAACTGGACGCTACTCGCTATTCGAAGCCCCTCTTTTTTGCCATTTCAATGCGAAAAAAGCGAGCGCAAAATCAGATCGACGCACCGCAGTCCCGTTTTCCGAAAATTTGCATAAAACGTCATAACAAAAGACCTCGCGACCTTGACGCGGTAATTATCACTCGCCACCCGGTTTACTGTAACATTACAATAGATCATAAAATCGGGGGAATTCTCAGATTTCCATTGCAAATAACTGTCAGAAACAGAGACCTGCAGACATACGAGGTTGATTATGAAGGATGAAGGAAGTTTCAGGCGTTTTAGCCATTAATTTTAGCGCTTAATTGGCCAGATGTTTGAGATTAGAGCTTTTTTTGTGAAAATTTGATTTTTTGATTAAATTGACGGCTTGATTTGGTCAAAAATAAAACTATCCAGCCTAAAGGGATCATCAGTAATTATAAAATACCATTCCATATTCAAATTCCCACTTTCCCGGGTATTTCCAACCCATCGTATAAAATGTCCCCCGCAGTCTGCAAAATGCTCAGGGCGCAGCTCGGACTCCCTGAAATTTTGTAAATATTTTTCTGAACTTTCTCCATCGTCCGACTCGTTCTTATCGCCCTTCTGGCATCAGAGAACAATGTCCTCCGTCGTGTACAAAGCTCTCTGTCGAGCGGGGGATAAGGTAAGACAGGTTTTTTTTATTATATTATCCATGTTAGGTCGTGTATCCAATACTGCCGAGTTTCGCGAAACCCGCTTGGAACCATCCCGCCGGACCGAAAACTGTCTTCTTCTGGGCTCCAACGATAAAATGGTGCCTGGTCGCGGCCGGACTTGCCGACTTGGCGCGGCCTGCCGAGAAATTGAGTGTTTCTCAGGTAAGATTTTCGATTTTTGATTGGGTTTTAGGTGAATTTGATTGGTAAAGCCGTCGAAAAGAATGAGCGTTGGTTGAAGAACGTTTTACAATCGATTTTGTCCCAGAAAACAAGGCTTTTTACTCTTTTTTAATCGAATTTCCTAGAGGAGGTCGGTGAAACTCCGAACCCAAGGTCTAAAGTAAAATATATCCGTTTTAATTGGCGAAAAATTTTAGAACGTTGCTCTAGCTGCCACTGGGTTGATCTGGACGCGGTTCTGCCTGGTGATCAAGCCAGTCAACTATTATTTGTCAGGTGTCAACTTCTTCGTTGGTCTCACTGGATTAGCGCAGCTGGCTCGTATTGCCCATTACCGATACACGAACCCGCAGGCGATCCATGAATAGATCATATCGCTGTTATTGTTACTAGACGTCTTGCCGGTGATAAACAACTGTCTGTTATATTGTTTATATTATCCATGAACTTGAATGTCCGAAACAGGTGTTTGTTGAATAAATTCTAGGTTATTTGTTGTTAAAAGTGCTGCCAATGGGGTTCTGAAACCATGAGTATCTATATTTGACTTTTTCCCGCCCTTTGGATACTGTTTTTGTCGTTTTATGAGTAAAAACGTGACGTTTATGGAGAAAAAACGTCAAATTTTATGCATTTTCGTGATTTTCTTTTCTCGTCCAAACTCCGTACTTTAGGCATAATGGAGGAAGATGAGGGGGTTTTCGGCGACAAAAAGATCGATACAAAGTTGGCACACAAGATCTCCGAGAGTGTGCTGCAGATGAATTTCATGAAGAAGACCTACAATCAGGTGGAGATGGCAAAGAAACGCAAAGACAGACTGGCCATGAGGAAGAACAAGATAAAAGTCTTCCCAACTGCACTCAGATTCGATGATGATCCTGTGGAGTAAGATTTTATACATAATTGTTTGGACTTTAGTGTGTGACCGTGTAGTACAATATAATTTTCATTGATGAATTGATGTCTAAGTCTTTCAGAGGCCTGAATGGAATCACAGTTGATGATCGGTTCACAAAAGTTGATCAATTCCGCTTTGGACGGTTCTCATTTGGAGGTCAAAATCCGGAAGTTGAGGTGAGCGAAATTTTTTATTGTCTTTTCTGAATTGAGACTTCAAGGTGGAAGAAAGTGAAATATAAGATGTCAATAGGTCTGTGGAGTATTTTGAGAGCATCTGGCGAAACATTGAAGTGCTGGTCAGCGATTTTTTATCTAAACCATCAGATCTGATGTCAGATTTTGAAAAATCGATAGAAATGTGCGTTTTCGGAAATGAAAAGCGTTGAAATTTGAAGTATACATTCGAGAGAGCTTGATAGTGCTATACGAACATATTTTATTCATTTTTTCAGACATTAATGGAGCTGCACGAAAGGAAACGGAAGAGCGCAGGTCTAGAGGAAGGTGAGCTCAGCGATGAAGAAATATCAGCCCGGGAAATGGCCGAAACCCTCAACTCCTATCGAAAACGACCACTGGACATCAAGGAGGAGCCTCGAGAGGAGCAGGACATCATAATCGAGACAGCACGAGAGCCGAAACGACGAAAAACCAAGGTCAAAGTGCAGGGAGTCAAGGATTTCTAACGTTTTCTACATTTTCACCAGTTGTTAAGTTTGAAATTAATAAAAAAAAGTTGTAAATGGAGTGTGAGATGAATTTGGAGTAAAAATCAAATGGTTTGAACCTCTGCGCTATCTAGATTTTGAGATTTTTCGCGGTTGTTTTGAGGAGATTCGAATTTTTCATTTTGAAAATGAAAAAATGGGATTTTATAAAGTGGATTCAGAGAAAGGTTGAGAAATAGAAGATAGACCTCGAATTTGAGGGATTTTTACAAAAATTAGCGAATATCTGATGTCAAGTGTAATATAAAAAATGTCTAATACAACATAAAGACGGTCTCAAAAATGGTTGAGAAGGCAAATCAAGGGTTTAGAAGCAGAAAGAACTCTATTAATCGAGTTTTTTTCTGCCTTCCAAGACCAAAAAAATCTAGTACAATATAATGGCTAAAACAATACAAAAAAAGATCCAAAAACCAAAAAAAAGAAGACAAAACAACCCGACAATCGCTTCTCGACAAGTTTATTGGTCGATTAGACTTATTTAGGTGCAAAGTAGGCCGAAGTTGCTCCACCAGCGCCAGCTCCAGTCGCGCCGACTCCAAAGTATGCCGATTGATTGGGAAGGGCGGCCCCTGGGGGCTTGGCACCACCGCCACCGCCGCCACCACCGCCGCCGCCGCCAACACCAAAGTAGGCCGACTGTGCGCCACCACCGCCGCCGCCACCGACTCCAAAGTAGGCCGAGGTGGCGCCACCGCCGCCTCCGCCGCCACCACCGCCAACCGGACCTCCAGGCGGGGGAGGCGCTCCACCAGCGCCTCCAACGGCAGTCATCGTCGAAGCGCCGCCACCAGCAGCGGGTGCGCCTCCAACCGCGGTCATCGTCGAGGTTCCACCGCCACCCATGGGGGCGCCAACCGCAGTCATGGTAGAGGTTCCACCACCGCCCATGGGGGCACCAACAGCCGTCATGGTCGAGGTACCGCCTCCACCGAGTGGGGCTCCAACAGCAGTCATAGTGGAACGACCTGGAATGGAAAAAATGCAAAAATTAGGCCAGCAAGATTAGAAAAAGCATTAGATTAAAAGATTAGGCCAGAAAAGGGCTCTAACTGGGACCTATGGCCAAAAATATTATATTATACTTGGTGAAATTTTGAAAAACAAAATGATTCGAAATTCGAAAGAAATTCCTAATTTTTCGATCTGGAATTTCAAGATTAGAAAAAAATAGGCCAGAAAATGGCTACAGAGACTGTTGGTCCAGTACGGCCAAAAAAATTATATTATACTTGGTGAAATTTTGAAAAAAAGATGGAAAAAATAGGGATTTCTTTCGAATTTTGGCAAAACAACGAAAGAGAAGACCAGAAAGATCATAAAAAAGCCTATCCCGCTATAATTAACCCATCAAACCCATTAAAAAATACAAAAATTAATTTACCGCCTCCACCGAGTGGGGCTCCAACAGCGGTCATCGTGGAACGACCTGGAATAAAAAAAATGCAAAAATTAGACCAGGTAAGACTGTTCGATATAATAAAGCCCATTCGACTATAATACACCCATCAATTTGAGAGCTGCGGCCAAAATTATGTTATATTATACTAGGCAAAAAATGCTCATAAATCAAAAAAAGGACAAAAGATTGGCAAAAAAATGCAGCGAACATGTCATAAAAGTCCTGATGGACAAAAATAAACCTATAATTTTGAAAAATCAACAAAAAATTATATTACGCTAGGCAAAAAAATCAACAAAATCGGGTAAAAATCCCCCAAAATAACCCCAACAACTTACCTCCTCCGGGAGCGGCACCAACAGCGGTCATGGTCGAAGTTCCTCCTCCACCCATGGGAGCGCCAACAGCAGTCATCGTCGAGGTTCCACCTCCGCCCATGGGGGCACCGACGGCAGTCATGGTTGAAGTACCGCCTCCGCCCATGGGTGCGCCAACAGCGGTCATGGTCGAGGTACCGCCTCCACCAAGTGGGGCTCCAACAGCGGTCATAGTGGAACGACCTGGAATGGAAAATTTTGAGTCATCAAAAATTGATGTTATACTTGTTGAAATTTTGAAAAAAATGGCCAAAAATCGAAAACAATCGCTATTTTTTGGCTAAATAATGAAAGAGAAGACCATAAAGATCATAATAAAACTTGTTTCACTACACTCAACCCATCAATTTGAGAGCCACAGCCAAAAATTTATATTATACTAGGCAAAAATGCTCATAAATAAAAAAAATACTAAAAACAAAAAAAACTGCCCCCAACTCACCTCCTCCGGGAGCGGCGCCAACAGCAGTCATGGTCGAAGTTCCTCCTCCACCCATGGGAGCGCCAACAGCGGTCATCGTCGAGGTTCCACCGCCACCCATGGGGGCGCCAACGGCGGTCATAGTTGAAGTTCCGCCGCCGCCCGGAGGGGCGCCAACGGCTGTCATGGTCGAGGTACCGCCTCCACCAAGTGGGGCTCCAACGGCGGTCATAGTGGAACGACCTGGAACGGGAAAATGAATTGGTTGAAAATTTTAGTCATCAAAAATTTGGAATAGAATAACATAAAGATTAGGCCGGAAATTTGCAGTCATAATAGCCCCCGTTATGTTTAAAAAAGAACAAAAATTTATATTACACTAGGTGAAATTTTGAGAAAAAGTAGTCAAAATTCGAAAGGAATCCATATTTTTTGGCTAATGAAAGAGAAGACCAGAAAGATCATAATAAAGCTTTTTCCACTATAATCAACCCATCAATTTGAAAGCTATGGCCAAAAATTTATATTGTACTAGACAAAAATGCTCAGATAAAAAAAGACAAATGATTAGCTAAAAAATGCAACGAACATGTCATAACAGGCCTGTTAGACAAAAATAGACCTATAAATTTTGAAAAATCGGCCAAAAATTATATTACACTAGGCAAAAAAATCAGCAAAACCGGGTCAAACCCCCAAAAATCAATGCCAATGCAAAAATAATTAACTACTCTTAAAACTACCCCAAACAACTCACCTCCTCCTGGAGCGGCACCAACGGCAGTCATAGTTGAAGTTCCTCCGCCACCGGCTGGAGCGCCAACGGCTGTCATGGTCGAGGAGCCAAAGGCAGCACCTGAAAGTTACATTATACAGATGTCAAAATGAAAAAGATAAAAAAAAAGATCAAAAATACCAAAAAAAATTCACAACTCACCTCCGGCTGCTGGAGGAGGAGGCGCAGCGGCACCGCCGCCACCCGCCGGCGCTCCGCCCACCGCAAAGTAGGCGGACTGGGCGCCACCACCGCCCGGCGCGCCACCGCCCACCCCAAAGTAGGCGGACGTCGCGCCACCGCCACCACCGCCGCCCTGCGGCACATTGCTGCCGCCACCGCCGCCTCCGGGCTTCGCGCCGCCCACACCAAAGTAGGCGGACTGCGCCCCGCCGCCACCGCCGCCACCCACACCAAAGTAGGCCGAAGTCATGATGAGGTTGTTGTCCTTGTACGAGAGCGAAGTCTTGACCACCGAATCACGGGAAACGAAACGCCCAAACTAACCGCCGCAACCGGCAAGCGCCGCTTTTTATACCCCGCCGCATGGGAAAGCGAAAAAGTGCAGGAATTTATGCAAATTTTCAATTTTCAGCCGAGTCGGCCCGGGAAATTGGTCGATTTTTCGGTTGAAATGGGTCGAACTCCGGGGAAATGTTGATCAATTTGGTGAAGAAGAGACTCCTCAACATTTTGGAGAGTGAAATTTTGCGATTGGGATACTGTAACATGCCGATTTTGGCAAGTTTTTCAATGGTAACATCAGTTTTGGTGGGTACTTTGAAATTTGTCGATTTTTTGAAAAATTGATGTTGTAGTATAATATTAGAGGTTATGGTTATGTCTATTATGCCCCTAGCTTCCTGTTTACAGCACATTTTATTAGATTTAGTCAGCAGGATTACTGTAATTTCGATTTTTCTCCGAAATTTTGGCAGATGATCATGTATAATATTTTGGATGTTTTATCGCGCTTTATGGTATAAAATACCTCGTGAATTGTTGTATTAGGCTTATCACATGATTTTCTTTGCAGGATGTCCAAACAAGGCCGAAAGAAACCGAGGATTATGCAGAGAAAAAATCTCAAACTGGAAGCCGACTCATCAGGTAAATTGGCGAAAAACCTCTTGAAGATTTAGGATTTTCTCAGCGATTTTCGTATTCATAGATGCTTTAACGTGTCTAATATGAGTGTCTTTCAGAATCACATCCGATTCCGGACGTTGACGAGGAGCTGAAGAAGAATCTCATTGTTCACGCCGGAATTGCCCACAAAGCCCCCGAATCGATCATTCTGAAGCTCCCCATCGAGCGAGAAGTGGAATTAGTGCCTGGTGAGGATCTTTGAGACATTTGGGAGAGTTTAGAATGATTATTTTGCAATTTGGCTGGTTTCGAACTTTCGTGGCGGGACCAAAATTTGATGGTATTGATGGATAAAATAAGGTCCGAGGAGTGGTTGGAAAAGCTGTAGAAGGTCTTCCGGGAAATTTTAATTTGGTCCAGAAGCTGCTGGAAGGTTCTTGAACGGTTATTTTTCGATTTTGAGGAAGTTCAAGTTTTCGTGGCGGGACCAAAATTTGATGCTATTGATGGATAAAATAAGGTCAGAGGAGTGGTTGGAAAAGCTGTAAAAGGCCTTCCGGGAAATTTTAATTTGGTCCAGAAGCTGCTGGAAGGTTCTTGAACGGTTATTTTTCGATTTTGAGGAAGTTCAAGTTTTCGTGGCGGGACCAAAGTTGATGATTTTTATTGGACAGATACGTTAAGATAATGGCTGGAGAAGGTCAGAGAAGAGTTGTGGATGCTTTCTATTCGATTATTTTTGCTTTTGGATTAGTTTGAATGATGTCTCATGTTTTCGTGGTGGGACTCAGAATTATAAAAAAGTTGTCCCAAATCCCAAAAATTATATATCTGAATTACTTGCTAGAGCCTGAAAGATTACAGTAAAATGTTTTTTGCCGATTTTTAAATTGTTTCGAATCCTAATCGACCATTTTTTCAGAAGAATCGACCGAAATGGAATGTTACCCTTGCCCCTTTTGCAACAAGCTCTACCTCACCTGCAGCGGGCTGGAGAAGCACGGCCTCGACGAACACAATGGCCGTATGCCCGAGATTATGATTTTGATCCAGCGGATACAGAGAATTTGGGCCTATTTTAATCAAACTCCCGGTTCTCGGGCTCGGATTCTGGACAAAAAAGAGATCTCAAGCATTCCTCGAAATGACAAGAAATTGGAAGAGAATGAAGAGGATATGTGTAGAAAATGTGGACTCATGTTGGATACGACAAGGCCATTGGCGGTTAGAAGGCATCAGAAAATTCATGAAGCGAACGAAAAGTTCAGGGAAAAAATGGAAACTAAATACGGAAAAATGGTGAGAAATGGAGAGATTTGGGAAGGAGAAGATGTAATGGAGTTTGGAGGAAATTTTGGGGGAGGTTGAGTAGCTTTGACTACCTTTCCTGGCGAAAATTTTGAGATTTTTTTCGATTTTTTGGGATTTTTTTTTTATTTTTCGAAATTTTTTGGGTATAGGTAACATGCCTGGCGTTTCTGATATGTAAAATGAAAGAGTACGCTATGAAAAAGATATGGAAGGCTTTTGAGACCCTGGCGTACTCGATTTTTTGGTCAAATTGACTAAAATTTACATGACCTTTGACATAAAACAAGGTGAAGATAAAAGTCCTCAAAACAAAGAAATTTGCCTATGTTGAGACAAATTGATCACAGTGGTGCAAAGAAGAAGCCATGAGAATAATTTTGACATTTAGTACACCAGCCAACAGACCTGCGAACTATGTGATTTGACCTTCACAAGCAAGGCCATCCTGTTTTATCATGAACAGCTTTCTCACCCCGAAAACAAACCCGAAGCATACAAATGCGATGTCTGTGACACAATATACGAATCAAAGGAGGTCCTGGATGGACACCTGTCAATTGTTCATACAGTAACCGCACCAATTTTGAGATTTGGAATAATTTTGGTTAGTCATGGAGATATGGCATGCACAATGTAAGAAAAGGGGAAGAATATGGAAGGTTTACGGACGTCTTTGGATTATATAGTAGTTACTTATCTAGATATTTAATTTTGAGTGTTTCTGGAATTGTTTGGAATTTTTTTTGGGTTACTGTAACATTATTTTTTTAAATCTGTGTTACAGTAATCCAAGTAACAAAAATTGATGGAGATTGTCATGATGAGTCTGTGAATTGTATGGATTTTTTTATTCGAGTTGTGTTTTGGGTTACTGTAGCGTTTTCAAAAATTTTTGTTACAGTAACCCAATTTTTTCGTTTTTTTTCTAAAATTTTGATTGAAAATGAAGAATTAGGTCCTCGTGGACCCTTTATGAAAAGTAGTAAGTTTATTTTTACAAGTTTTTATGTTAAAATTTAGGTTTGAAGTTTTTTAGCCATCAAGTTTTATTCCACTTGATTACAGCAACCAATGCACGGAATGTGGCGCGATCTTCGAGAAACTCCGCTCAGTCCACGAACACGTAAGAAAAATTCATGGCTTGACGACGCCCTTCGATGGGCAATTACATCAGAATGATCGGGATATTCGATTATCATGCACTTTGGTTGATGGTTCTCTGCAAACAACTGCTCTATGCTGCTCGCAACGCCTCACGTTGGCTGAATTATCTAGTCATAATCGAGATCGCCACAAGAAATCTCTGTAAATAGCACTTGTTTAGATTGTTGTAGCTGTTTTTGTACATTTTGACCATGCATAATGTAAAATAAAGTTTGAAGTTGTTGATTTTTTGGGGTTTTGTGAGAAGGTGGAAGCTTTTGTATATCTTGCGAAGATTGTCGTATTTTACCCAAAACCTGATTTGGTTCTCTCTCCCGACACGAAAACAAGATTTTGGCATAGTGTTGCAAAAGGAAAATTATTTTTGTTCCGCCGATTTTCGAAGCCTTTGTGGGTCTACTGTGTTGTTGAACACTCACAATGGCCGATCAGTAAGTTTTTACAATTTTTTCGACTAATTTTTTATGCCCTATATCAATTTATATTACCCATGCTCTCTTCAGGAAATTAAAAGCCGGCATTATCTCAAGGCGAGTCTACACGAACGATGTGCCCATGGCAGATGTTTCCATACCTCCCAAATTTCTCAAAATGCAGTTCAACGACTTGGAACGGTGAGATTTTGGATTTTTTGTTACGATTTTAGGACTTAAAGGGTAATATAATGGTTTTGATGATTTCAGACACGCCAAGTGTCAGATCTCAAAGCTGGAAGAGGAGTACACTTATGAAGTTGTGCCGGAAGATATCTTAAAACTGTGTCCGCCTTTGGTTGACATCAGTGTGTTTAAACGGCCCGAGGAAATTGAGTTTGACCCATTAGATGCGCTCCTTTTGGAGGACGATTTCGGCAATCAGCAAAGTTCAAAACGGTAAGAATTTGATGTTTATTTCTTGTTCTTTAGGTGATAACCATTTACAACGTAAAATTCGAATTCTGTCGACTTTAAATTTCAATTTTTTGTTGATCTCTGATATCAACATGGATAATGTTGATAATTCCCGGAATTTCAGATCTCAACAACACAAACGAATTGTTCCATGGATGAGAAAGACGGAATACATTTCCACAGAGTTCAATCGTTTCGGTGTGACGCAGGAAAAGAGTGAAAATAAGATTGGTTATAACATCAAGAAGAAGTATGGAAAGAGCGATAGTTTGTACAGAGATGCGGAAAGTCAAATCCGGGCCATCGAGAAAATCTTTGAAAAGGTATGTCTTTTTATTTTTTTGTGGTATTTCTGATTTTAGGGGATGTTTCTGGCAAGATTTATATTACTTTAGACAGCTGTTGTCGGTTTTGGTTATTTCTTTGTAATCTGAAGAGTTATATAGGAAGAAAGTGGTATTTCTAGAAAGCTTAGGCTGTCTTCTTGCAGGTACAAACAAAAATCAGAATATTATAGACCAAAAGTTTTAAAAATTTTCTAATTTTCTCCAAATTTTGGCCAATCTTTCAAATTTTCAGACAAATCGACCAGTAAAGCGACACTACTCGAAGAAGGATGTCTACCCAGTAGAAGAGATGTATATCCTACCAGATGAGGAGGAATGGAAGCACAGTTACGCACAAGTTATCTTTGACGGAGATCCGTTGCCTCACATTAAGGATAACGAAAAAATTTTGGAAAAGTCTATTATAAAGTGGGTTTGGTGTTTTGAAAATTTTATTTTCGGATTCTAGAGGTATTGCTGACGAGAATAATCAACAGTTTGTCGCGTATTTCGTCCCGACCGCCGAGACTTTGGAGAAAATGCAAGAGGAACATGGAGAAGATGAGGAGGTCGAGTAAGTCTTTTCATTTTTTGTTTTTGAGTTTTAGGCAAGATAAAGGAAGGTATGAGGAAGATGCTGTCGAAGTTTGGGGGTTTTTGAAGCTTTGGTTCACTTGGAAGGTCAATTTTTTTCTTGACCTTACTCATGATCAGATGGATAATATTTTGAGGCCAAAAAAAGTTGATTATTGAGGCGAATAAGACATGATCGGATGTGTAATAGAATCTAGATTTATTTGAGATAATATTTACCAAACTTTCATCTAGATTTACCAGTTATTTTCTCGATTTTTTTCAAAAAGTTTACTAGAGCATTTTTTCAGATATAAATGTGATCTAGCCCGTGAATACAACTGGACAATCACGACGAAAGCGTCCAAAGGATCCTCCTTGGACCTCTACTTCTTCGCCGAGCGTGATGGAGTGGTTTATTACAATGAAATGGACACCAAAATCAAGCTGGCCAGAAGAGCCAAGAATGTGGGCGGAGTCAGTCGAGAGGGCTCGTTTATGATCTACACTTACCGTGATTTGACACCAGCGGAAATGAAGACCATGGTAAGGGAATTTGAGAGGGGTTAGGGGGAGATGAACGGGTTTATAGAGAAGTTTTTTGGGGGGTTATATTACTTTAGACTAAAGTAAGGTAAATTTTTGATGTTTTCATACTTTTTTGTGGAGTTTGATGCTGAAATTAGTTGTATCATGACGCTTTTAGTCTGTTTCAAGCGTTTTGGAATCCATTTTTGAAAAAATTTATATTATTTTAGACTAAAATAAGGTGAATTTTTGAATTTTTCATACGTTTTTGTGGAGTTTGATGCTGAAATTAGTTGTATGGCTATGTTTTTAATGTATTTAGAGCGTTTTGGAATCCATTTTTGAAAAAATATATTATTTTAGACAAAAGTAAGATCAAATTTTGATGTTTTTGAGGGTTTAGAAGAGAAAAAAAGCCATATAAAGCTGAATAAGACCATTTCACATTGATTTGAATTCCAGGAGACCCGCTCTCGCCGCCTATACGACGAATATAAGACTGGAGAAAAGGTGCCATTGGATCCGCTGGAGGAAGAAGTGGAAGAAGAGGAGGAGGAAGAGCAACAAGAAGAAGCCGAAGAAGAGCCTGAAGAACCCAAGAAGCCAGAAAAGAGCGTATTCGAAGAGGATTCGAGCTCGGAGGACGAGAAAAAAGAAAACTCCTCGGATTCGGAGGAGGAGAAATCAGAAACCGAGGCCAAAAAGCCCGAAAAATCCAAGTCCACGTCGGATTCGGAGTCCGAACAGGAGGAGGGCAGTGCCAAGAGCTCGTCGGAATCCAGCAGCTCCGACAATGATTAATTTATTTGCAAATAAATTCGGAAAATTTACCTTGGACTTGACATCAAGTGTATGAACTGATGAAAGTGTCGTATTAGCCCAATTATTTAAAACACGGGATAACAAAAACTAATGTTTAAGCTCCCTGAGGCGTCAATAACGTCGAAAAAATATAAAACTGATGTCAAGGTAGCCTTTATGCATCAAAATAACAAAATAAAAATTATTAACATCTTGGTCATTTTTTGAAAACAACAATAGCCGTAGACAAGGTAAAGATCAATGAAAGAACTTGTAGTATCACGAAAAAAATGTATTTTAGTACCTCATTTGTCCTTTTTTGACTCGTTTTGCTTCGGGTTTTTGGGTTCTTCGATTTGAATTGCGACTTCGTTCGAGTTGTTTTTGATGTAATTATTGGCGAGATTCGCGGCCACAACCACTTTCTCATCGATCGACAGGCTGTCCACCTTCTTCCACTGCAATTTCAATTCATTATTAGTTATTTTACCGCTTTGCGCGGTCAAATTGTAACTTTTATTCTGCAGGCTGCAGAAGGGTCGGGCGCAGGTCGGAATACTCAAATTTCGTCGGAAAATTGCTGACAATGGCAGTAAACTCAAATTTTTCATATAAGAAATTTTTATAACTCATAATCTTTCTAAAAAAAGCCATTTCATCCAAGTATTTCGAATTTTTTTATCAACCATCTACTACAATATAAAAAAATCTCAAAACGAAAAAAAAAATTTTTTACTTGCTCTAATTTATCACACAGCTTTTCAATTCATCATCTAAAACCTTTTTCCCACTCAATTACACCCATTAATGGCCATTTCCAACAATTTCACAATGGCAGTCTGCGCCCTACGCTTCTGCAGGCTGCGAAATCAAAGTTGCGGAAATTCAAAATTTCAAAAAACCGACAATAAAATTTCGTTCAAAAAACCTGCAACCCACCTTTTCCAAGCATTCCTTCATGTCCTTGCCTTCCAATTTCTCGGGTTCCACCTTTTTTATGTTATCAAAGACTTCCTTCAACTTGTTCGCCTCGTCCCTCTCCTCATTGCCGAGCTCCGCCTTCTCTCTGAGCTTCTTGGCCTTCTTCTTTTCCTTTTTCTTTCTGTTCTGTTCCGTTTTCTTTGATTCGGATTCTTTGGGCGGGGTGGGTTGAGAAATTTGGGTCTTCTCCCTTTCCAGCCGATGTTTCTCCTCCAAATTTTCGCGCTCAACCTCTTCCTTGGTCTTGAATCTCAAGCTGATGGTTTCTAGCGCCTCTCCAGAGGCTTTTCCCATCGTTTTGTTGGCCAATTTGGTGGACTCTTCGAGTTTCAAACTGCGTCCGGCTTTGCCGAAAAACTCGGCCGTTTGTTCGCTTTCCAGCCGGCGAATCTTGTCGGCGACCAGGCGCTGACGAATGATGGCACGGGCTTTTTGATCGTAGCAGTCTTTCCAGATCTTTTGGAGGCGTTGTTGAGCAACTCCTTGCATCTCCGTCTCAAATTCCTCTTCCATTTGGGTGTCCTGAAGGCGGAGTTTGACTTGGGGGCCGAACACGCTCATCACCCCTAAAATTATCAATTTTAAAGATATCAATTTAATTTTTTTTTATTTTTTACATCAATTTTAGACATAATCAATGGCTTTTGATCAAATTTTATCTCAAAATTCGAGAAAAATTATATTATCCATGACATTTTTGATCAAAAAAAGGAGCGTAAACTCCAAAAATCTAATTTAAAATCTCTTTCAATAGCTTCTTTATTCTTTTTAGCCCACTATTCTTCCAAAATTCCAAATCTTTCCCATCAATTTCGCCTAAAACCCAAAAATTTTCAAAAAATCTCAAAATTCAAAAAAATTTTTTCAATCAAAAAACCAAAAATAGAAAATGTCCATCAATTTACAGTCCATTCTCTTCATTTTATTTCCATTTCTCCTCCAAATTCTTCAACTTTTTCTTCTCACCAAATTTAAAAAAAAAAATATCAAAAATATTCAAATTATCGATAATTTATTCATCATTATCCGACAGCACATCCTCTATGCTCTTACCATTGATATTCTGAAGTCTGGAGATCAGCTCAGCCTCGACTCCCTAAAAAATGAAAAAATTTATATTGTACTAGGCGACCTACACATAAATTTCCGTCTTGCATGTTGTTCCGGGGTTTTTGACGGCTTCGCGGTGACTCAGCGGCTTCTTTGTCTTTTCCAATGGTTTGACTGACAATTTCCTTGACGCCACCGAGATTCTTGGCTTCAATTATGGCTTCGGTCAACAAATTGGAAGAGTCCGAAGAATTCCACTCGCAAAGGGTGACCAACTCGTAGATCCGTTCGTATGAAAGGAGCTCCGAAAAGTTGGCGGCTTCTTCACGGTCGTCCTGAAAGAAAAGGCCATATTTTTTGCCATGGATAATATAAAATATCAAATTATACCGCGCACAGTTCCCGAAAAAATTTCTCGAACGCGGCGCGGTATATGACAAGTAATTCTTCATCCATGATCAACATTAGAAGCCATTAGCGACACCAACTTGGAAAAAAATTTTTTTAATTCCTAAAAATCGATTAACAAGGCTTAAAAGTAGATCAAAGCAATGAAAATTCGACCATGAAACAACCAACAAGCCAATATCTTGGCCTTGAGACATCAGTTCCCCCAAAAAATTGACAAAAAAACGACTTTTTAATCTAAACCTCATGTGTAATATAATTTTTCTTTCAAAATTAATCCAAAATTTAACCAACACCTCTAAATAACCATAAGGAGTAACTTAATGAAAAAAATCCCCAATTTAAACCTTCAAAACTGTGAGAAATTCGCCTATCCATCTGTGCCATGGATAACATAAATTTTGCTACTAAACTACTCCTGAACCCAATCAAATTTTGCACATAGGTCTCTGATGCCATTTTGCAACTATTCCAACAGCAAACTCCTAAAAATCAAAAGAATAATACTATATTACACTTGCCTCATTCGGGTTTAATGTGACTAAAGCCATGTAATGCTCTCGAGCCATGTTCTGCAAACGCTCTCTCCATGGATCGTTAGTCGGTGCTTCTCCTTTTATGGCGACAATCTGAAACGATATTACAGAGTTTCAACCATAAACTCAATTATATTACACTTGACCTAAAACAATAACAAAAACTAATGGAAAATAGCTACCTTCTCGGTGGGCATGAGAGCCTGATTCGATGCGATCCCTTCTAGATCATTTTCGGTTTCAAAATGTCCATTAGTGTCGAAAAAATCGACCAAAAAAATAATGCACTGAGGAACTCGCTTGACTGCCCGCAGCCACGCCCAAAAAGTCTCGCAATCATTGAAGCTGGTGACAAAAACATTTTGTGTGTAGTACTTGGTTCGAATCCCGACAGTATGTTGCGTACACACAAATCTGAGACCATCTTCGATGATGTTGACCAGGATCTGGGAACTATACGAATCCTCGGGCGCCAACGACCGATCAATGAACTCTTTCGAAAATTTTAGTTCTCTATCACCAATTACAACAATATGGTTTTGATTGGGAGTCGGGTTGGAGGGCAGAGAGGTGGTTTCGACCTTATCCTTGAGATCAGTTGACTTGTTGTTGGAGGTGCTGGCAGACGATTCATTTGAGCTATTTTTGGACCGGACCGCCTTCTTCTTGGGTCTCTCGTCACTCGGAAGCTCTGTGTTCATTATATTGGTTAGATTTTTAGGGTTAGGGTTAGCTGATATCTGCAACATGAATAAGGTAATGTAAAAAATAAAACCGAGAAAATCAAGGTGAATTTGGAATCAACACGAAGAACAACTCTCATTTTTCAAAATAAAATAAAAAATACATCGAAATTCAAAAGGAATTAGGGAGTTTCAGCGATATTACACTTGACATCTAACGGGTAAAATGAATTGATAAATTTAGTATCTAATAATCGTACGATTTTGCTTCAAGCAATAATAAAATAAAAGAAGGACTCTTATTCTCCAGAAACATACAAAATTTCCTTCAAATTTCGGAGGAAAAGTAAAACACCTATCAGATACGGAAAAATTGCAAAAACCAGGTGCAACTTCAAAACTTTGGAGTAAAATGCAGTAGATCGACAGTAACTGGCAAGTAGAAGCTATTTTGGCTCTATTCTGACATAAAGGAACAGTATTTTTGAGGATTCACGGTCTAAAATATATTATACTTGACATCAGGTGTAAGAAGCCGGAAAAAAGGTAAAGAAGCGCTGAAAAAGGTTGCAATGGGTGTGAAATACGTCGTGCTAATCAACCACAGGAATTCTCAGTCGCAACAGAGTAAAAATAACTTTGCTGTCAAGAAAAATTCCCGCATAGCGACATTTTATACGCTAAAACATGTCAGAGTAATCAAGCTACAGTAAGCAAAAATCATGATTACATTATTTGATTTCATAAACTTATGGCTTCGTTATCATCAATAGATTGTGTCGAAGGAGTAAACAAAAATTTCCTTTCAAAATATTTATTTTTATTTCAATACTTATAAGTGATATGAGAGGTACAAAATAAATAACAATTTCAAAACTTCTCTCTGGACTAGGCTGCTCAATTCCATCGAAATTAGCGACGGGAAGACAAGACGAGTACTGTGCGGATGAACATTATGATGCTAAAATAGAATAGATTAGCACTTTTGGCATTTTTTATATTATCCATGACATCAGATGAAAATGGGTGAAAAAGATGGTCCATCTTCGGATAATTTAGTCGAAAAATATCTCATCACCTACCTCAAAGAAGCCACAAGGCCAGCGGGCATCACTTTCCCGGAATTGTAGAAGCGAAGACCCATTAAAATGGACAAAAGTCCGGAGACACCTAAACCAACAAAGATAATGCAAAAAACATCGAAAACTCACCAGCAAGGATCTCGAAATTGTGGTTCAATCCTCCGTAAACTGCGGCAAGTCCGAAACCGGCACCAGCAATGAATGAGGGCCAACTTCCGGCCTTCAGGAACCCGATTACTCCACCGAGGGTCACCAGTGCACCATAACCAACTCCATAAACGTCCGCCATTGCTCTGTGTGCGTGTTTTATCGGAATGGGGGAATTAGTGAGTTCTCGGGGGGGGTTGTTTACGATTTGAAACAGTCGAGAGTTCTTCGAGAAAACATGAAACTTTGGAAATAGCCATTTCGAGATTGGCGATTCGCGCCCATGACTTCTGCAGACTGCGGGTGCATTTTATACGAATGGTTGAGAATGCTGGATTACTGTATTTTGGATCGAAAATTGAGTTTAGAATCAATGCAACACGTCATAAATCGGCGATATCTTTGTGCTTTAGCCTATATATTCTCTCAAAGGTAACTTTTCTGCTATCATTTATATTACACTAGGCCCTAGAGTAATATAACGTAATTTTTCTGTTATATTCCCCTTTAAAAGCGATGACATCCCCTCTTCTCCTCATTCTGGTCATTTCCCTCACTTCAAGATGGCTGCTCCATCAATTCGTCCGTTCTTTCTGCCAATGATTGGTATTTTTTCAATAATCGTGGGGTACTTCCTGAATGTAAAAAGCTGGCATTTCTATGAAACTCTGGTTTGTTTGATTATCATCTCGATCAAATGGAAGATAGAGGAAAACGAATCGTTGAAACTGGAGCAACTACCGGCCAAATTCGAAAACGCCCTCAAAGATGTGCGCGAAGAAAAAGAGGCGGTCGACAAGTTGAAGGTAAGGGTTTTACAATTTTTATTATAAAGCCTGCGTGAGTACATAGCTCCTAATCTATTTTTTAGTCAGTTTCTGTGATTTTTTGTCCTTTTTATTTATTTTTTTGATTGCACAGTGCATCTACATTTTTAGCCTATTTTTGCCACTGCACAGTGCGATCGATCTTTCAGGATTTTACAAATTTATTTGAACAAAACAAAAAAAAAACTAAAAAAGAAATGTAATTTCTGTTTTCCTCGAATTCTGTCTCAAAATTACAAGTAGAATTTTGAAATTCAAATTTCCCGCCATTTTTGGCATTTTGTTCAAACAATTGCAGAGTGGTAAAACATAACATATATCGCAAAGATACTTATTCTGGACCATCTAGACGCATGTTCTACTACTGAATATTTATAAACTCTTTTTACGTATTTTTAGTGGACATGAAACAGAATGCCAAAGTTTGAGAGAAGTTGAAATTTCAAATAGCCGGAAGGTCAAACCCTAAAATCAAATTGTTTTTGGTGTTTTTCATAGCTTTGGAACACTTTTTCATACAGTCAGCTACGTCTAGTCCGCTTACAACAGAATGCCAACTTTGGCGGGAACTTAAAAATTCAAAGATACTTGAATTTTGAACTTACAAGGAATGGTCTGAACTTCCCTCGGAATTCCGGAAAATAACTAGTATAGGTAAATAGAGCAGGTCAACTTTGGTAAAAATAGTCATTAATATCAGAAAATGACTTTTTTACCAAAGTTGAACTGCTATATCCACCTGTACTAGTCATTTTCCCGAATGCCGGAGGAAGTTCAGACTATTCCCTTGTAAGTTCAAAGTTTAAGATTTTTTGAATTTTTAAATTCCCGCCAAAGTTGGCATACTGTTTTACGCGAACTAGAAGTGGCTGACTATATGAAAAACTGTTGCAAGGCTATGAAAAGCACCAAAAACAATCTAATTTTGGGGGTTCGATCTTCTGGCTATTTGAAATTTCAACTTCTCGCTAACTTTGGCATTCTGTTTCGGTGTCACAAAAAATAAGTTAAAATATATTTACAAGGGAAGTACCCGAAGTGCGACGCTCAGATTTTTATAAAAATTGGCATAGATGGAGATTAGAATTTTCTTATTCGATTGCGAACATCCTAGATCGCGCTTTGCAGAATCCGCCGTGAAAGAAGGGCCGGAACATCGAAAAAAATCTTCAAATGCCGACGAATTTCCCTGCAAATTCTCTTGATCTTGGCATTCCGTTCCAGAAGAAAAATATTTTTTCTCGCAAGAAATTTCTTCTTTATAATTTTCAAGACTATTTTGTTGCTTTTATGTGGAATATTGTGTGTTATTTTCACTTTTTTACACTCTGGACATGATTCTAGCGCTATTAATTGGATTGTCGCCATCCGAGGGGTAAAATGTTTCGTCCTTTGACGAATTTATACAGTTTTTCCTCTGCAGATGGGCAAACCACTCTAATAGTTGCTTTAAAGCTGTTTAGGAGAGATGCAAACGTTCTACGGTCGTGTATGAACATAATCTTAAAGTAAGTGTTACAAAAACTTTATTATTTTTCAGTGAGCAAATTCTGAACAACAACAAGAGCGAATGTACACCATCGGAACACTGACGGAACTCCTTGGGACCTTTACTTTGTTTTCTGAAATGACATAAACGGAAAAATAGTGAAAAAATAAAATTTTTGTAACACTTACCTTATGACTACGTTCCTACACGACCATAGAAAGTTTGCGTCTCTCCTAAACAGCTTTAAAGCAACTATTAGAGTGGTTTGCCCATCAGCAGAGGAAAAACTGTATAAATTCGTCAAAGGACGAAACATTTTACCTCTCGGATGGCGACAATCCAATTAATAGCGCTAGAATCATGTCCAGAGTGTAAAAAAGTGAAAATAACACACAATATTCCACATAAAAGCAACAAAATAGTCTTGAACATTATCAAGAAAAAATTTCTTGCGAGAAAAAATATTTTTCTCTTGGAACGGAATGCCAAGATCAAGAGAATTTGCAGGGAAATTCATCGGCATTTGAAGATTTTTTTCGATGTTCCGGCCCTTCTTTCACGGCGGATTCTGCAAAGCGCGAGCTAGGATGTTCGCAATCGAATAAGAAAATTCTAATCTCCATCTATGCCAATTTTTATAAAAATCTGAGCGTCGCACTTCGGGTACTTCCCTTGTTAGTTTAATAGTAGACCATGTATCTGGATGGTGCAGAATAAGGAGTTCAGACTATTCCGTCGTTATAAATGGCCTTGAAAAGTAAAATTTACCCTTTCAGGAAGTATGTGGGAAAGTTCCCAAAGCGGACGCCTATTATTTCGACAAGCCATGCAACACCTTGTTCTACCTGATCCAAAAACCCGACAATGCTTCTCCAGACTACTGCAGTGAACTGATCTACTTAAAAAACTTGACAACCGGACTCACTAAAGAGCTTTTTACCTCCCGCAACCATCGAGAAGACCGGATTCCGCCAAAAATCACGGCCGATGGAGAGAACATCTTTGTTCGCTCGCATAAGGACTTCCTCGTCTACTACAATGTCAAGGAGAACATTCTGCGCCGAAAGGGAGTCTATTTCGACATTGAACACATGCAGGCTATTGGAAATCGGGTTCTGGTTGTTGGGGAGAAGAAATTTGAGGTTTACAAGGTCAAACAGAGATTTGAGGATGTCGCTAACTATCGGATTGATAGTCCATGTCATCTACATGACGGCGTGTTTGTATTCAGCCGCGATTCCTATCTTGGGGTCAGTTTTTAGAGTCTATTCGACCTATAAAGTCCTTTAATTGGGGATTTTCGAAAATTTTTATATTATACATGACATTGATACAAAAAAATGGTTGTAATAGCATGTAGGAATGTCCGATTGGCCTGAAATTTGGAATATATGCAGCTCCTGGTTCAACAATGCTATTTTGATATTTTCAGGACGAAATTAAAATATCCCATAGACTTATGACAGTTTTAAGTTCAAAAAATCTTGATATAATTTATGAAAATTTCAGGTGACTTCGATGGAAAATGATAATCTTCGCTTCAAGCAGACAAATGTTTCCGTCTCTTCAGATGTCAAAATCACTCGCAAATCAAACCATGTCTTCGAATTGGAGCAAAAAGGCAGAAAAGAAGACTACCTACTGGAATATTCCGATGGAAAGCCCACCCTAACCCTATTGAATTCCAATGCAGTGAACAAAAAACCTGAATCCTCAAAGGCAAGATTCTTACATCGTATCTGGCAAGGAGTCGTAATTCGATTTTGGGTATTTTTGGTCGGTCTTGCGATCAAAGAATTGTTTGAGGTGGTCAATGTGCCATTACCAGCGGCATTTTGAAAATTTTATGCGTTTTTCATGTCTGAACTTTCAGATCATTAGTTGAATAAAGATGAATTTACCACACTTTTTACCAAAAATATCATGTATAATATCCGAGATCCCCCATTTTTGACCTAATACCTGCCTCGATATAAAATTTTTGATTCGAAGTATACTCCCCGTACAATGTTTTGACCCCCCTCCTAACTCCGTCCAAAGTGTACTAATTCGGACCAAATTTTGTATGTAGTATACTCACAGGCTAGTAACAAAAAATAACATAGCTGGACCTAGCTTATAGTTGAATATCAAAATCTATTGGCAATTTTCAAAAATCACCTTAAAAAATCGAGGAAAAAGTTTTGACCCCCCTTAAAAAACTTTAGATATCGCCAGCGGATGCCACGCAAACTTATTGTAATCGACGTCCCATACCTGAATACAGGTTAATATATGGTTTTTCGTTGAATGCTTCGTTGCATTTGAGTATTCAACGCGTTAAACCGTTTTTGATGTAGAGCCGCCCAAAATTGTAAAAATCTTGCCCTATCGCTTTCCTAGAGCTCTAAATTGGGTTTATATTATGTGATTTAGACCTGTATTTACCTTCTTCTTTCAATAAAAGTGCATAGTGGCCTGGCGGTGTAGATTCGGCAGATACCCTCTTGTCATGCCCAGTCTTGATGAGCCATTTGCTCTTTGACTCAAGGTCGAGATGTGGTCGTTAGGTCCTCAGTGTAATCCTGAGACTCCTATTTACTCTCAGTAATGTAAAATGTTTTGATTTGACACGTTTTGTAATGGGTTTCATTCACCTTAATCTTAAGTTTGCCGTTACTGCAGATGACCCCGACTACGATGACATCCCCACCTCCCATTTGGCGTTTCATACATCTCAAATGAGTATGGTGGGTGCTGTAGCGTCTTAAATTACCTGGTCCATCAAATGAAAGCCGTTTTTGGTGGCTAAAAATCCATTTGAAAAACTCGGGGTTTTCGTTAAGGCGCAGATCGGCGAAGTTGCGCCTGCAAACCATATGATATCGTGTCAGCCGGAGTTTATTCTTTGTTTGAGAGTAACTAAGAGTCTCAGGATTACATTGAGGACCTAACGACCACATCTCGACCTTGAGTCAAAGAGCAAATGGCTCACTAAGGCTGGGCATGACAAGAGGGCATCTGCCGAATCTACACCGCCAGGCCACCATGCACTTTTATTGAAAGGAGAAGGTAAATACAGGTCTAAAGCACATAATATAAACCCAATTTAGAGCTCTAGGAAAGCGCTAGGGCAAGATTTTTACAATTTTGGGCAGCTATACATCAAAAACGGTTTAACGCGTTGAATACTCAAATGCAACGAAGCATTCAACGAAAAACCATATATTAACCTGTATTCAGGTATGGGACGTCGATTACAATAAGTTTGCGTGGCATCCGCTGGCGATATCTAAAGTTTTTTAAGGGGGGTCAAAACTTTTTCCTCGATTTTTTAAGGTGATTTTTGAAAATTGCCAATAGATTTTGATATTCAACTATAAGCTAGGTCCAGCTATGTTATTTTTTGTTACTAGCCTGTGAGTATACTACATACAAAATTTGGTCCGAATTAGTACACTTTGGACGGAGTTAGGAGGGGGGTCAAAACATTGTACGGGGAGTATATGTAATTGGACAAGAAACATCAATTTCAACTACAAAACAATAGACCAAAATAAGGTAACACTCATTTATCAACCATAAAAAGCAACAAGTACCCTCGAAAGGATAATAAAACAAGATTTAATAGAGACGTTGAGGCTTGCCCATGGTGGTCTTGAGATGGAGAGCGCGGACGTTTTGCCAGTTCTTCTTCAACAGGGAGACCAAGAAGTTGACTCCAAGGGAAATGTTTCCGACCAGCTCTTCTTGGGTCATCTCAACGTGGCCGATGGCGACGGCCAAACAAAGCACCTTCTTCATCTGGAACTTGACGGTGGCCTTGACTTCGTCGGCCTTGGCGGTCAGGGAGTCGTTGTGGGTGACGACGGAAGGGAACTTACCGGCCTTGTTCAGACCGGGACCCAACAGACGGGGGATCTGCTTGATCAGAGCGTCGGAAGCGAGGAAAGCATCATAAGACTTGGCCAATTTCTTGACAAGTTTCTTGTCCTTGTTCAACTTCTTCAAATCATCAGCAGTCATGCATGGGAGACCGGCTTCCTTGGCTTCATCGCAGTGCTTCTGGTCACCGAGGATACAGACCTTCATGTTGGGACGAGGGATGTTACGCAGTCTATAAATAGGCCAAGTTAAAGGTTGTAGGGAGGATTAAGACTTATTCTTTCTATTACTAGCGCCCTGAACTTATTCTGACCTATACCTTCAAAAATATAAACAATTTTATGTTATCCATGCATTAAAAAACAAAAACTCAAAGTTTCTATTCGACAAGAGAGATAACTAAAAAGATAAGTTCCCAATAAGCTGCTAAACATCATTGAGCATCTATTCTATCTTATTTTACCTAAAAATCAACAAAACACAAAAAAAATTTCAACTTACGGCCTTCACCAAGGTCTTTACGTCCAAGTTTTGTCGGAGGACCAGCGAACTGGCCCTCCTCCCCAAAATTTAAAGACCTTGGGTCGGGTCCGTCAGTTGCATCGCAAATTTCCACAAAGATTCAAGAATTCACCTGACGGTACCGCTGAAACGCTTGTCCTTCTGGGGATCGTAGTTCTTCAGGGCGATTTGGAGCTCCACGGTCTCACGGAAGTTCCTCTTCTTCTCCTGGGCGCCCTTGAGGAGTTCGACGACAACCTCGTTCAGAGTTTCACGACTGATCTTGGACATTTTGTACCCTGAAAACAGTAGATAATATAGTTGATGTCAAGGATAATATATTTTGATAAAATAAACACGTCAATTTGCGAAAAACAAGTCAAAACGTGAATAAAAGAAGAGAAAATAAATGGGAATAACAATTTTGAGGAAGAATTCCCATGTCTACCGTACCTAAAACACAATGCCAATTTCGTGGCGAGACTCGAATTCGGCAGTGGTGGAAAGTCGGGCGCAGTTTGAGATGCCAAAAGAATAATTGCACTTGATCCGTTCTCGCCAATCAGTTGTTGTAAGTTTATTCGGCGCAATTTCTTGTTGGTTTTTAGGTTGAAAATATTATTCAAGATGTTGCGAAACATTGCAAGTGGCTAATTGCTACGTAGTTGGGTGTTTTGTGGAAAATTTGATGCAGAATTGGGCCAAATGGTTCCTCAGGGATTTGTAATTTGTAGGAGAAGTCGTGCAAATTGCGAATATTCTTTTTTTCAACGTTTTGGGATATTATTTTTGGTTGAGCTAAGTGAAGATTGAAAAATTTAAATTTCTGCAGAAATAAAAGAAGGCAGAGGGATTTAGGTCGAGTTACGGTGTAATATTTTTCCTTCTGTTGCAATTTATAACAATTTTCTTTTTATTTTTTGCTAGCAAACTGTAAAATTTACGAGATTTTTGTATATCGCACGTATCTCCGAAACTTTTTGAAAATTTGTCCTAAAATTTAAATATTCTTAAAACTTTTTGTTCCTCATAGCGAAAGACCAACTTGTAAGCTCCGGTTAGGCCGTGAGATTTCGTTGATTGGTGCGGCGGGCACTTTTTTGCCGATCATTTCCCGAAACAAGGTTAATGTCAAGGCTGTGGTGGAATGGGAGCGTCGTGCGGCGGAGGGCAGTGAGAAGTGGGCGACCGGAGAGGGCCACGTCACAACGTTGCACTGGCAGCCGCCCTTCGAGAGGAGGAAGGAAGGGAGAGAGCGACGGGGGTGTCCGTTCAGTCCGCCTTCTCTACAAAAGCCGTCTGATCGAAGGAAATGGGATGAAGCGGGCCGTTGCGGGGTCATGTCGCTGCTTAATCGAAACTTTTTTGGTACTACATGACGTGTAGTTTCTAATGGTACTGTTTTCGTCTGGCCTAATTGAGGTTTCCTCGTCGAAATTTGATTTTTTCCCAATTTGGGGATCAGTTGATACTGCACTTGAAAAAATCGCTTGTAAATCGGAGTTGCGGGGTCACCTCGCTTCTTAATCGAAACTTTTTTGGTACTACATGACATGTAGTTTCTAATGGTACTGTTTTCATCAGGCCAAATTGGGATTTCCTCGTCGGAATTGGATTTTTCCCAATTTGGGGATCAGTTGATATTGGACTTGAAAAAATCGCTTGTAAATCGGAGTTGCGGGGTCACCTCGCTTCTTAATCGAAACTTTTTTGGTACTACATGACATGTAGTTTCTAATGGTACTGTTTTCATCAGGCCAAATTGGGATTTCCTCGTCGGAATTGGATTTTTCCCAATTTGGGGATCAGTTGATATTGGACTTGACAAAATCGCTTGTAAATCCGATTCTAAGCTGTCGTCGAGGTTGATTTTGATTGCATCTTGTAGAATATGACCTTCTCTTTCTATTCTCGACTAGTTTTCGTCAATTGCCCTCGATCTTCTTCCATTTTTTGGCTAATTTTCCCTCTCGGACTTCATTGTTTTAAATTGGTGAAAACTCTTTCCCCGTTGATGCAACTTCAATACTTCCCAGTAATTTCGATACGATCTGATCTGCAGATTATATCTATTACGAAATTTCAAACTGGAAAATAATTTTTTCCCCAGTTTGGGCCTATTTGTTGTTATCCATGAGATCTGAAGTCGACTTCTTAGAAAATCGCTCATAACTTTTTCATCCCTAGTTTAAAGGTCGAGTTTCTGGACGAAAATGGAAGCGAGACTTCCGTAGTCTTATTCGAATTTCGTTTTACGATTTGTTTATTTGTTCCAAGGCGCTTTAGCGTCGTTTTTGTCAACAGACCCCATTTTTCTCGGGTTCCGAGGAGAAATCCACAAATTTTTCGATGGAAATCGTCGGAATGTTGAGTCTTTTGGTCTTTGATTAGTTGCTAAACGTCTGTGAGAACTATTTCACGCAAAAAACCGCGAGAAATGCTGGTTTCTTCGGTGGCTTCGGTCATTTTTCGAATTCGGCCTTGAATCAGTTCCCTTTCCCCGCAGTCGTGTGCGATCCGATTCATAAGCGGTTTCATTTACTATTCATGAGCATTCATGACGCTTTTGTTCCGTGTCAAGCAAGGAAATTGCAAAACTGAAACTTTTTTATATTGTAGTAGGCATTGATCTAGTTCTGATCAGAAAACTCCCCCGTATCAGTGATTTTTATCATTCCCCTCGATTGACAGCCCGTAAAATTAGTTTTTCCGTGTCTGCCGATAAAGCGGAGTGTCTTTCTGGCCGAGAAATTTGATAATTGCCGGTGTCTGACGAAAAGTTTGTCGGTTTGGGGGGATTATCGGATATCCGGCTTGTGATTTTGATGAAATAGTTGTTTTTCTTTTGTCGTCCTGGAAGGTTTATAGTCTTGAAAGGGGAAATTTTAAAATTTTTTATCTTGAAGTCTAGTGTAATATACGAAGATTTGAATAATGTCGCGAATATTGAAAATTTGATGTTTTTATCTTTGGTTAGGAAGAATGAAAAGGTTTACGGTACTTTTTATTCGAATTTCACTTGTTTTTCAACGTGTTTTATCCCCATCAATCACAACAAAAATAATGCTCAATATTTTGCAGTTTTTGACCAAAACGGGTTGCCGTTAGAAACTCCACGCCTCCCCGCTCCCTTCTGCTTGTAGTTACCGCTGCTTCCGTAGAGAAAAAAGATGTCGGCCCAACAGAAACGCGAGAAAGCCCTCCTGGACGCGAAAATCGCCGAAGTCCGCGAAGTGGTGCGCCACGCCAGCAACACCGAGATCATCCTCGCCCTTCACAACTTTGACATGGACGTGAACCGCACCATCAACGCTTTCACCGAGGGTAAGCTCGATTTTTTTTATTTTTTGTATTGTCCATCATGGATAATATAAATTGTTGAAAGTTTAGGCAAAGACGCTGCTCTTGGAGACTGGGAAACCAACGGTACTGGCGGAAAGAAGAAGAAGAACAAGAAGAAGCCATCGACCGGCACCGCACCGACTGCTCCGGTATCGAAGCCAACTCCAGCACCAGCAAAACCCACCACTTCGGAGCCACCCAAGCCCAAAGTTGATGCCGCCAAGTTGAATGAGACCGTCCAGACCTTCAAGAGCTTGGATGACTCGGCCAGAACCGAAGAAGTCGCCAGATTGGCCAAGGATTTGGATCAAACCGTCCAAAAATTGCAAAGAACCTTGATCCAGGCGGAGGAGAAGAAGGCCGCCGCGATCCAAGCCATCCTCACCGCCGTCCAACAACGTGACCTCCAATTGAACGCTGAATTGGCCGCCGTCAGAGCCGAAGTGGACCGACAAACTCAGAAACAAAGGAGTTTGTTGGAGAAGATCCAAAAGTCCGCTCAAAACGGAGACATCGCCAAGTTCACGGCCGGCAACGCCTCCCTAGAACAGATTCTCAACTCCCCCTACACCTTTGATGAGAACCCACCACTTCGAAGCATCGGAAAATTTGGCTCCGGTAAGATTTTTTTTCTTTTTGCTTTTGGTGATTTTAGGTAGAAAGAGTGATGGCAGAACCTCTAAATCAATGTTTTTTAGTCTATCAAACTGGAAGTGTACCGGTCCCGCCAGTTCAGCCAACTACCAAACAGCCGCAAGCTAATGGACAGCCAAAACCCGCCGAGAATAAGGTGGAGAAGAAACAGAATGGAGTCGCGAAGGCCAATGGAGTTGAGAAAATCTCAACTAGCCAGTCTAGTCTGGTCAGCTCGGAGGACTCGGGATTGGGTCAGGTCAGCCCTGGAGCTCAACAAGGTAAATTTTGAAAGGTCAAGTGTAATATAAAAAATGGTTGGAATTGTAAAAAAAAGGGTGGTAATACAGTTGGAAGGAGCGTAAAAATGGTTGGGATCATTTTTGCGGAGGGGTTGGGGATTTTTTTTTTGTTATTTTTGATCTAGTGTAATATAAAAAAGTGGTTGGAATTGCGGAAAAAAGGGTGCTAATAGAATGGGAATGGCTTGAAAAGTAGCTGGTACATTTTTTGCAGGGGTTTAGGGAGTTTTTCTTGATATTTTTGATGTAAATGATGTCTAGTGTAATATAAAAAAGTAGTTGAAATTGTGGAAAAAGGTTGCTAATAGAGTGGAAATGACTTAAAAAATAGCTGGGGCTTTTTTGCGGGGCTTTATGGTCTTTTTTTTTGACATTTTTAATGTAAGGGATGTCTAGTGTAATATAAAAAGTGGTTGGAAATTGTGGAAAAAGGTTGCTAATGGAGTGGAAAGAGGCTTAAAAAATTGTTGGAACATTTTTTGCTGGGTTTTAGGGGTTTGTTTTGATATTTTTAATATAAGGGATGTCTAGTGTAATATAAAAAGTGGTTGGAAATTCTGTGGAGAGGCTGCGAATGGACTTGAAAAGGCCTTAGAAGCTTTTTTAAGGTCATTAAAATTGATTTTGATCACTTTGAAGATGATTTTTTGTCATGGATAATATACGGAGATTTTGGAAAGTGGTAAAACTTGCGGTTTTTTGGTTTTTAGAGAACATAGAAGGGTCTTATTTGATGTTAGAATTGTTTTTGAGAGGTTTGAAATTAATTTTCCCCCTTTTTTCAGAGAAAGTTCGAACCCAAGCCGGCGGAATTGTAATGGAAGCCGAAGGAATCTCCCTGGACGCCCTGGCTGACATTCAACGCGTCCTGGCCGAACAATTGAAAGCTCAAGGCATCGATGAGAGCATCCTGAGCGGGCTCAGCGGCCTCGGCGGCACCAATGTGGTCGCTCCGCGCCGTCGCCAGCCCAAAAAAGACGCCCCCAAGGACAAAAAGAACGGCAGCAAGGTCGGCGCCCACAGCTAAACCCCTTGCGAGGACCCCAACCGACATGAACAGCCCGTTTTTGTACCCCTCTCTGTCTTTTCTAGCCCCATATTTCTAATTATATTAAATATTTATTCAAAAATTATATTATCCATGCAAAAACCCACCCAAATGTCTATCCCCCACACCAAATTCGCGTGTGAAACTGTGATTTCTGGGTAAAAAAATGTCTATTAGATTGTGCGTCGTCTTTTCCCCCGCCTCCGGCAACATTTTTTAGCTCTAAATTTTACTATTCAGCGGCTCAATGGTTTTTTTTGGAATTTTTCGATTTTGAAGCGGATTTTTGAGATTTTTTGTTGGATTTTTGAATGGTTTAGGTAGTCAAGGGCTCTCTCTAAGCATGGCTAGAAATTTCGAGGCAAAAGGATTACTGTAACATGAAGAAATTTGAGATTTTTTGAGGTTTTAGGCATAAAAATCAGATTTTTGGAGGAAAAAGTTGAAATTTTGAAAATTTTAATAGATTTTTTGGAGAAAAAAGCTTGTACATGATGAAATATGAGATGAGAGCACGATATCCCCCAAAATTTCCTAGATTCCACTTCGAAATCCACAAGAATTTTTATTTTTTTTTAGGTAACTATCACAGGTTTTTTTCGAACAGCCCGCATTCGATTTTATCAACTGTTTTATCGATGGAACAAACACCCAAGTGTCTTATTTTTCCCGTAGTTCTCCCCGTTACAAATTGTTACCGTAATTTATCCGGATTTGATTCATTTCAGACAATAAATTTTTATTAATTTAGACATCTCCGAGATTTTTGGAAAAATCGTTTTTTCAACCAAAATTGCTCTGTAAAATGGGGTGAAAGTGGTAGCAATAGAAAGCTGAGAGTCTGTGCTCTCGAATAGGACTAGTTTTTGTACAGTTATTTATCGATACAACTTCATAGAATAGAAAACAACAGCAGCGGTCAAGGATAATATTGTGGTGCCGAAAAAGAGGGCTGTCGCCGTGATCGCGAACCAAAAACTGAAGCCGACGCTCGTTAGCCAGTCCGTATTGTCGGCGTGGGTGACTGGAAAGGTCAAAAGTTTGAGATTCATACTGTAATCGACGAAAATTTCGAAAATATCCGGATTTTTGTGGAAAATCCAATGTTTTTGATAGAAAAGTGCAAAATCCAATTCGAAAACAATTAAAATCAAATTCGACAGATTGTAAACAATGTAAAAGTGTAGTTTATATTTGTTTTTTGGATCGTTCTTACCCGTTTCGCTTCCATTTTTCGCACCAAACAGGCTAACCCCAATGAGCAGACAGATCGTGGCCAAAGCGCTCAAAATCGTGGTGCCAACGAAAAATCCGGGAGTAAATAGACAAGAATATGCGACTACAGTCCATGTTAGCAGTACGATTCCAATCAGGAACGCGATCCATAGCATCACGGCTACGGTATCTTCCCACTCCGGTCGGGACTAAAATTAGCTGTTTCATGAGGAATATTTAGTGAAAAAACAATTTTTTAGTCAACTTAGAGAAACAATGTACTATCTACAGTGATTTTTGACGATTTTATGGCAATTTTGGCGTGAGAGGAAGACTTGACTCATTTAGGTCAAAAATGGGTCAAGTCTTTCTCTCGAGGCCAAAAATCTCGGGAAATTAATGAAAATTGAATTTATGAAGTTCGACATAGTTCATAGGTTTTCGTAATACCTTTACGAAAAAAATTATTTTTTACTCAACTTAGAATCACAATTTACTATCTACAATGATTTTTGGCAATTTTACGGCGATGTTTGACTGAGAGGAAGACTTGACTCACTTATCTTTCTCTCGCGGCAAAAAGTCTTGGGAAATTGATGAAAATTGAATTTATGGAGATTTAGATAGCTTTAAAGGGAAATATTTGGTAAAAAAATAATTTTTTATTCTGCTTGGGACTAAATTTACTATCTAAAATGATTCTTGGCAATTTTATGGCGATTTTGACATGAAGGGAAGACTTGACTCATGTAGGTCAAAACTGGGTCAAGTCTTTCTCTCGCGGCCAAAAGTCTCGGTGAATTGATGAAAATTGAACTTATAAAATTCGAGATAGTTTTACAGGTGAATATTTAGGTAAAAAATTATTTTTTAATCAACTAAGAGATGCAATTTACTATCTACAATGTTTTTTGGCAATCTTACGGCCATTTTCAGCATGAGAGGAAGACTTGACTCATTTAGGTCAAAACTGAGTCAAGTCTTTCTCTCGCTGAAAAAAGTCTCGGGAAATTGATGAAAATTGAATTTTTGGAGATTGAGATAGTTTCAAAAGGAAATATTTCGTAAAAAAAATATTTTTAGTCTGCTTGGAGACTAAATTTACTATCTAAAATGATTTTTGGCAATTTTACGGCCATTTTCGGCATGAGAGGAAGACTTGACTCATTTAGGTCAAAATGGGTCAAGTCTTTCCCTCGCGGATAAAAATCTCGGGAAATTGATTAAAATTGAATTTTTAAAGTTCAAATTGATGACAACATTTTTTTTTCAAATAATCAAATTTTCAAATATTTACAATGTCAATTATATTCACCATGACTTACATCCCAATAAACCTGACAAGTAACCTGTGTGCAGCCCTTCACAATCACTCCCAGACGCTCTCCGTGCCGCGGGAAGTAGTGCCAACTACTCGTGAACATTGCAATCGTAACAAATAGCAGCGAAATGCTGAGCAAAAACGCAAATGTTGGCTTCAAAATTCGAATCGCGCAAACCTCCGGCGGATTCTCATCCATGATTTTTAAAAAGCCGGAAATCGTATTTTAGGAAATTTTTATCTTTTTCGGCTCACTTTTTACATCGAAACGAGCCAAAAAACGACTGCACAGTGCAGTTTCGGGTGGAGTTTTCGTTTCGCTTTTTTCATTGTTTTCCCGGCCGAAAAATCTCGGATAACTTGGCAACCCGAGTCTCTAATGCACTAGGAAATTCGTAGGAATCCCGGATATACGATGTTTTTGCTTAAAATTGAGGGTTTCCTCAAAATTTATATTATACTAGGTGTTTTTGGCAAAAAATTTTGAAAAAAGTTAAATTTTCGAGTTGATATAGAGTTTTTTTGATGGCAAATCCATTCTCTTGCCAGATTGTTGCCTTGGGAATGCTTTTCAGCAGTAAAAATAGCCTTTCTAGCCATCAAAAACTTGAAAATACCAAAATTCCCCATTTTTGCCAAAAAATAGAGAAACCCGAAAAATTACAGTATCCCCAGGTTTGTAATAGCTTTCAAATTTAAATTTACATCTTCTATTAGCCTATTCCAGTTTGATTTCCAAGTTTTTCCACAAAATTTTGATCAATTTATATTATACTAGGTGTTTTTGTCAAAAAATTTTGAAAAAAGTAAAAATTTCGAGCTAATTTAGAGTTTTTTTGATGGCAAATCCATTGTCTTGCCAGATTATTGCCTTGGGAATGATTTTCAGCAATAAAAATAGCCTTTTTAGGCATCAAAAACTTGAAAATACCAAAATTTCCGATTTTTGCCAAAAAATAGAGAACCCCGAAAAATTACAGTATCCCAAAACTTACAATAGCTTTCAAATTTAATTTTACGTCTTCTATTATCCTATTCCACCTTTACTTCCAAGTTTTTCCACAAAATTTTGATCAATTTATATTGTACTAGGTTCATTTATTCCTTTCAGTCAAACAATAGCTCACAATCTTGGTATAACAATAAATAGGGGGTGTAGAGAGAGTAAGGGAGACCCGGATAGGTGTGTTTTGTAATCTTTGAGTTGGACCGGTGCAATTGGGGCGATTTGCCCTTAGGGCAAATTGTGCCAAATCAGTCTTCATCCGAGCTTTCGCTCAGGTCCAGGTCGTTCTGGAGGAGCATTTGGCTGTGTTTTTCGATCTTCTTCACCGGCTGGGTCTTCTGGGTGGGTTGGGGTTGAGGATTGGATATTAAGTTAGGCATATCCATATCATCAAACAGCTGATCCACCTGCTGTTGGGACTTGATGGAGGTGGGAGGGGGATCGCGAGGAGTGGATTTTGAGGAATTCACCGGGTTCGAGGAGTTGGTGGATGAGGGGCCGCTGGCGTTTAAATGCTTCTCAAGAGCCGCTGAAAATTCGTATTTTAGGTCAAATCTCAACTCGAAAAAAAATAAAAAGTCCTCTAGTATCTTCCATGGGCCCCTTCTTTACAATTTACATCCATTCCTGCCGTCTAATCCGCCGTATTTCAGCAAGAGAAACACTTGACCCAAGTTGGGTCAAGTTGAGTCAAGTCTTTCTCTCATGCGGTAAACGGTAGAAAAGACTCATTTTTAAAATTTTTTCGACAAATCCTGCTAGCCCAGAGAAAATTTCATATCTTCATGCCTAAAATTTCCAAAAAAGAAATCAAAATCTTACCTTCGTCATCGCTGGAAAAGTTGCTGGACTCCGGACGTTGCCGATGCGATTTTTCGACCGAAACCTTCGAATTTTCCTCATTCTCGGACTCGTCCGAGGAATCCGAAGAGTCCGATGATGAGTCGGACGAGTCGCTGGACGAGCTCATATGGGAATCGTTGTGTTTCTTGGACTCGGACGGGCGTTTCTCACGGGGTTTCTCCGATTTCTTCGGGGACGAAATTGGTTGACTTATCGGTTGACTCGTTTTTACCGGTGATGGTGGTCGATTGGAGGGTGTAGTTGGTAGGGGATCGGGTTGGATGGGTTTGGAGGCACCTTTCGTTTTGCGGAGTTTTCGGACCTCTTCCCGGAGCAATTTATCCGCATCGTCGTCGGCTCTTCTGGAAATTTTTTTATAAAAACTGTTAAAACATGATTTATTTCATCTAATTAGATCATTTTCCCACTCTATTCTATCAATTTTTCAAAACACTTATATCAAGTTTGGGTCCTACCACGAAAAATTGCAAAGTCTTCAAAACGTCAAAACTCAGTTTGCCTCATATTTCTAGCTGAATAGTCATCTCAAATGCAAAATTTCAAGTCTCTACATCAAGATCTTCCCTATATTATCCATGATAAAACCTTCATTCCGGGTCCGACCACGAAAGATTGCAAAGCTCTTGGCATCTAAAAATCTCTTTTCCAAGACTTTCCTACTCCTTCAATTACTTCAAATCTCAAATTTCAGTAAAATCTTTCAACAAACGACCCCAAAAATGCTTTATATTATCCATCCTTACCTAGTCTGTTTCACGTTGATATTGGATGAGATCTTTTCCAGACGCATTTCACCGGTGGATTCGTCAAAGATCAGGAAGCACTCCTTGCCGTCCTTGATCGGTTTCTTGGCACCTTTGTACATGGTTATGTCGTCGCGGCCTTCGCTGGCGATCGCGATTTGAACATCGTCGTTGTTGTTGATGGAGACGTAGGTTTCGGTCTCGCCACCGATGGATTTGGGTTTGAAATCGTCTGAAAATCAAATACACCTTATTTTCCAGCCATTCCCATTCGTATAACACCACTTTTTGCCCGAGAGAAACAGTTGACCCGAATGGAAAGAATTGGGTCAACTGTTCCTCTCGGTGGAAATCCATCGAAATTCGTTCAAAAATGCAATTACACTATGTTTACACTATATTTTCGACAATAATTTTTTAAAAACTCACATCGCAAAGTATGATAATCCACTTTTTTCCGCGATTTCGCGAAACTTTGGCCAATTTTCAGTTCATAGGTGCCTAAGGGAAGTCCGCTGGGTCCGGCTTCGGCCATGGTTCATGTGGAATGTTGTGTTTGCTATGGTGACCCGCTACCCAGCCCAAGGACCTGAAATTTTGCAAAATAAAAAATTTTTTGTGGAAAATTTAAAAATCTCAAAAATTTTCGCGGAAAATCGATGTAAAACTTCAGAAAACATTGTAAAACAGCCAAGATCTAAGTTAATCGTATTTTACAAAAATTTAAACATCCTTTAAGCCGAAGAAAAAACGATTTTCGACCTTATTTTAACAAAAAAAAAACAGATTTTTTCTCTAAAATACGTCAATTTATCGGACGAATTTCTCCAAACCAGGAAATAACCACTCCACTGCCTCATAATCTACCCGTTGTTCGACAAATCGTGGGCGGAGGAGGCCGGAAATTACAAAAACTTTCGGGAAAACCCGACGTTCGCCGCGTCGCCCAACGTCGAAATGATGGGAGAAAACGGGGGGAGAAAAAGGAGAACGAATTTTCCATAAATAACAATTTGTTATAAACGTCCACCTGTCTATTTTTGGTGGGGCTGAAGGAAAAGCAATTTGTTTGATCAAGCAAGGAGAAGATGGGGCTCAACGTGTGAGCTGGGCTTTGTATTTTTAGCCGGAATCAATCATTTTAGAGCCCATACATCACAACTTTTTCAGTTATATTCGAATTAGCCGTGATCTTTTTGAAAAAAAATAATGCACCGTGCAGAAAATAAAAATGATCGCCTAAGGCATAATATTGGGAAAAATATCTTCAAACGTTGTTGAGTGATCAATTAGAGGGTAGTGAACTGGGAAAAAAATATCTAAACTTTTTTATCTCATCTGCACTGTGCAAAACTGATTCCAAAGTTTTGCACAGTGCAGAAAATAAAAATTATCGCCTTAGGCATAATATTGGAAAAAATATCTTCAAACGTTGTTGAGTGATCAATTAGACAGCAATGAACTCGGGAAACGACATCAAAACTTTTTTATCTCATCTGCACTGTGCAAAATTGACTCCAAAGTTTTGCACAGTGCAGAAAGTAAAAATGATCGCCTTAGGCATAATGGTGGAAAAAATGTCATAAAACGTTGTTGACTGATCAATTAGACAGCAATGAACTCGGAAAACGACATCAAAATTTTTTTTATCTCATCTGCACTGTGCAAAACTGACTCCAAAGTTTTGCACAGTGCGGAAAATAAAAATGATCGCCTAAGGCATAATATTGAAAAAATATCATAAAACGTTGTTGACTGATCAATTAGACAGCAATGAACTCGGAAAACGACATCAAAATTTTTTTTTATCTCATCTGCACTGTGCAAAATTGAATCGGAAATTTTGCACAGTGCAGAGGTAAAAACCGTTCCCTAAGGGCGTAAGACCCAAAAACAGAAAGAAAATATGTTATCCTCAAGTGGATAACGTATCAGTTTTCGCAATAAAAAATATTTGCAGACCTCCGCTATCTGCACAGTGCAAAATTTGAATTTCGAAATTTTGCACTGCGCGAAAAATATTTCTCACCGCAAAAAGCCATAAAATTTTAAAACAGTCAAAAATCTTAAATCGACTGGTCGAATGCGCTGCATTCTTCATGACACACGACAATTTATAGTTCTTCTCCATCTGCACAGTGCAAAATTTCGACTTAAAATTTTCGCACAGTGCAAAACCCTTGATTTTTTTATTTCACAGCGCGTCTCTACAGTAGCTCAAAAACCGTCGCAACAAACGTCTGAGAAGGGCTTAGAGCCGCTCAGATCACGATTAGTGACGGGAATATTCCACCTCAGACCGAGGTCGGAGAAAAGGAAAAAAACGGCTGTCTGCGCGTTAAAAAAGCCCCGAAAAGTAGACCTTTTTGGTCGCGAAAATGTACAGAAAGCTGAGATTGCGTCATAATAACCCTTACAAAATTTTTTGCATAATTTTTTTCGAGACAAATTCGAAAAAAAATTTTTGCACTGTGCAGTGGCAAAAAAAGCCTAAAAATTGGACTGCACTGTGCAAAAATTTTAAAATCTCGTTTCCACTGGGAAATGAATAAAATTTTCAATGTTTACAAGCATAAAATTAATTTTAGTGAGCTAAAATTCTTTTCGCTGATAAGTTGGACCTTATCTTTGACAAAGGGAGAGGCTGCGTGGGCAAAACAACAAATTTTTGGAGAGAAAAGAAATAAAACTTATTTTGACTTGTCGTAGACTGATGTTAACGGTATCAAAGACGTTTATTGAGGCATATGCCATCGTTACCTGGTCCTCGGGTTGTTCTCGGGGCGTCCGAGTGCAATGTGGCCGGGTTTTGGGTGGAAAATTGAACATCCGCAGCTGATGTGTATATAAAATTTAATGGAAATCTAGAAATTTTGGGTTGAAACGGACTTTGTTAGATGTAAAATACGCTGTGATGGCCTTCGACATTAATTTTACCATTCAATTTAAATTTTTAAATCGAAAAATTAATTTTTTTTAATATTGATTTTTTCGATTTAAAAATTTAAATTACATGGTAAAATTAATGTAGAAGGTCACCACAGCGTATTTTACATCAAACAAAGTCCTTTTCAACCCAAAATTTCCAGATTTCCATTAAATTTTATATTACACATCAGATGCGGAGGTTCGATTCCCACCCAAAACCCGATCACATTGCACTCGGACGTCGCGAGAACAACCCGAGGACCAGGAAACGCGACCCAATAAACGGGTTGTGACGTTCCTTCCTCTCAAACAACTTATCCATTCTTTCCGCGATGGAAGTCAATCTCTCTCTTTTTTCTGCTCATTCCATTCGTTTTTTGTCGTTCTATTTCTTCTTCGAATCGCAGATACGAAGAGAGTGGACCATAAAGGTCAATTTTGGAATTTTTTGAGGAAAAATTTTAGAAAAAATATATCTAAAGTAATATAAAAAAGATCTCGTAAACGGTGTTAAACTTCATAATTTGGGTAATCATAGATAATATGTCGTATTTTACGTCCAAAAATTTAAAATATTTGACATTTTTTACTCAAAACTTGGAAAAAATTAAGAAAAATTGAATTTTTTTTGATAAACTTGGCCTACGAAGGCTGAAAATCAAAATTTATAAAATTTAAATCACGGTAAACTCCATTATACCCTAATTTATTTCCAATCCCTCCCATAATCCCAGTTTTCTCACGCACAGTGCAATTGAAAATTCATTTCGCACTGTGCAATGAAACTTGAACTTCGCACAGTGCAGTCCGCGTTTCCGCGAATAAAAAATGGCTCCGTCTGGAGACGTGTGAAGCTGTCCCCATCTATACTGTGCAAAACAATTTACAATAAATTGCTTAGCGGGCGCACAGTGCGGTCCGAAAAAAATTCCGCACAGTGCAATTGAAGCAAAAAATTGCACCGTGGAAAATTAATGAGATTTGAAAATTCCAAAGGCGGTATACAAGAAAATAAAGATTTCTGGGTTGATTTCACACCGATTTTTTCTTGAAAATCCCATATTATAGGCCGAAACAGCCAAAAAATCTTAAAATTTTAAAAAATTTAAACGAAAATTCGTCAAAATCTGCGAATTACTCCAAATTTCCGAGAGCATTCGAAAACCACAGTAACCTCAACTTGCAATGCACAAAACAGTCAGTGCAAAATCGCGATTTACGCTAATAATTTGACGACAAAACGCGTGGAATCCGCCAAATCCTGGATTCCATCGGAGAAAACACCGAATCATAATACCCAGGAATTAATATCCCGTTGCAGAAAACAAAAAAAAAAGTGAAAAAAGCGGGTGGAAGCATCCGAAAGTCTCGCTGAAACCGGAGAGAATCCCATTCTTCGCAAAAAAAAGATCGGATCCAATCAAGAAATTGACTGATTTTCGACGCCGTTTCGGGTCTCCATGTCTTCGGAATGCGGTTCAAAATTAGTCTGCAGACGTCTGACATCTTGTACGCCACTTTTGAAGAGCGCCGCCTAAGGGGATTTGGGAGCGAAAATGGGAAAAACGAAATTTTTGAGGAAGAAATGAGGAGATTTTGAAAAATCTGAAAATTTCATAAAATCTACTGTTTATGTTAGAGCTAAAATGAATTTTTTAGACTCCTAGCATCATTGTCCTTCTACTAGACATCAAATTCACCAAGAATTTTCGCAAAAATACCACGATATTCCACATTTAACGTCAACTGATATCAAGTGTAATATACGTTCAAAAACTGATAAAAACACATTCGAAACCTATCTCAGACCACGTCAGAAGACCTTGACAAACTTCTGAATCACATTTCAATTTCATTGCCTAAGGGAGAATAGCTAAAAATCGAAAAAATTGTTTCTTTTGACATCAAAGCTACGAAAATCGAAAAACCTCAAAATTTCATAAAACCTATTATCAAAATTAATTTCACAACTACTCAGTAGACTTATCGAGACCTATTCTTGATATTAAATGTAAATCTTACCAACAATTCCATCAATAACATAAAAATATTTCAATTTTTTCATCTACTGCTACCAAGTTCAATATAAGCTCTAAAATTCGATTGAAAATAAAACCTTTCATAAGACAGATAACTAACATAGTAAAACTAGAGAAAAAACAACACTATCTAGCCCAATTTCCTTGTATTTCCATCAGTTTTCATCGAAATAAAATTTTTTGGATCAAATCAATCTAATGGATAATATAAATCGCGGTGAACTCCAACAAAAACAAGACAGCGACTCATAATCTTCCAAAAGCCTTCAACGAAATCCATTCGACAATCGGAGAAAAATTATTTTCAATTTTACTCAAAATTATTGACTTTTGTTGCGAAGTGTCACAAAATTATTGATATTTTTTACAAACTCTCCAAACCACCTCAAAATTGAAAAAAAAAATCAGCAAAGAAAGTTAGTAGACGCTATTTATTTCATTTCCAACGAATCTACAGTAAAATTAACTACTGTTTTGGGCTATAGTAATATTGACCTAGTTCATATAAAGAAACAAGCATTTCTTGGCCGGTGGGTACTATCATGCTGGCTGGAGCTGACATCGAGGCCAAGAATTCTTTATCTGACATTTCATTGTCTTTGGAGAATGGTCGAACTTCCACCGAATAGCTCAAGGGTACCCCTTTTGAGTGATAATAATCCATTGCACTGCCCGAAACTGGATCTGAAAAGACTTGTTTTACACTCACTGCAGTAAAAATCGAGTAGAAACACCTTATTTTAGCATTTCCCAAAATTTTTCATCAAACCTTCTCGTAACCGTTTTCTGATAGAGCGGAAGACTTGACCCGGATGTGTCAACTGTTCCCTTCATTGTTAAAACTTCGCGGAAATCAAAAGAATCCTTACATAACAATTCTACAGGAGTTCCACAATTGTATTTATTTCCATTAAACTTCTTTATAGCCTCCAGAATTCGCGTACATCCATCCATTAGGTATCCAAAGTGCTTTGGCTTCTCCTTGGTATAGCCCCAGGGTAAGAGGAACGACTGCATGAATGCATGGATATCAAAGAAGATAGTCAAGTTTTTGACATTTTCATCAACAAATTTTGCGAGTCCTTTTGTTTCTACTTCTGATAATGGGCCAGTTCCGGCAAACACTTCCTCGGCCGGGTCCTTGGCTTCTTTCTCTTCTAAAATGACCCAAACATTAACCGTGTATGGTATTGTTCAAAAGCTGAGAGCTTATCTCGTCTTCCGACACCATTTTTAGCTTCTATTTTTGAAAAAAATTACAGTAATCGGCAAGTTTTTTGTAAAAAATTAGCAAAAATGGAAGGAAATGTGCAAAAAGTATCAAAAAGAATCCAATTAACTTTGCGATAGCTCTAAAAATTCATTTATCAGGCCACTCCCGGTAATTTCAGGCATAATTTATTCTAAAATTACTGTAACATACAGAATTGTTTTAATCCCAAAAAATTTCAAAAAAGTATCAAAAAGTATCCACCCACCTCCCCAATGATATCCATAATTTCTGTTCATGTCCACACCCACTCCTCCTTTATGTTTCGACATTGTTTTCCGCCATAATCGGTCCTAAAATACGGATTTTTGCCATCTACCGTAACCCCACAGTTACAGTAATCCATCAAAAAATTAATTTTCTACCTCGTTCATAGTGTAAACATAGCCGTCTGGATTCGCATTCGGGACAAAATACCAGTCAAAACGGTCCAAAAGCCACTTTATTTTGGGGTCTTTCGAGTTGTGGACAAACTCATTGATGATGTAGATGGCGCTAGCATGGCTCATCCACTCTCTCGCGTGAAATCCGGCGTTCACGAGGGCCGAGGGCTTTGTTGAGGGGCATTTAATGCAATTTGAGATCTAAAAGCTCGAAATTTTATATTATCCATGATGACGTTACCTTCAATGCGTAAATTTTGCGGCCTTGATAGGTTTTCGAAGCTTCGAACAGTTGAATTCTCTCGGGAAAAAGTTCAGCGACCTCTTTTAGATACTTTTCCATCTAAAAATTGGAAAAAATTTTTGGAAAAAAATACTACCGTAATACCTCTTCTAAAGTATGGTATTGGTCCACAGAGATGGTACCTTTTTCTGTGGACATCAATTTCCTCCGACGTCTTGTCATTTCGGCCTTTTCTGCGTCGTGGGCTCTAAAAAGTAAACTTTTGCATCTCTGCACAGTGCGGAAAAAAGAAATCCGGTCGCACTGTGCATCCGCGATAGCCTCAGGGCAAATTTTCGATAAAATCTAAAAGAGTGAGCCGTATGGGCTATATAAACCGAAAAAATCATATTCGATATTGTAATCGACGATCGCAGAGGGAGAGACAAAATTATTCGCACAGTGCAATCTCAAAAATTTTCGAAAAAATCGGAATTTCTAGAATTTTACCGTCGGAAATACAAAAAAATACACTTCTGATTATAAGACAAAATACGTAGCAACATTTTAGGTACTCTATTTTATATTATGGACATCAAGCTTGGCCGCACAGTGCACTCAAAACTTTTAAAAATTTTCCGCACCGTGCAGTCCCAAACTTACGCTTGAATATTCCGGTTGAGGATACTGTAGTTTAACCGCGACTTTTTCAGCAACCTCTCAAATCGCCTTTGTTGTTCTGGAGCGACAAATGCGATGGCATTCATGGAATTTCCGGGCCGCAGACTCCAAATTTCAAATGACCTTGTAGTAGGCTAGAAAATGACGAAAAAAATGGAAAATCTCGTAAATTTCGTTTCTAAAATACGAAACATAACTTACAGAGGTCTTCATTTTTCTTTTTAAGACTTCTAAAAGTTGTTTTGGGCAGTCAAATTGGTAGATTTTGGCTCCATCGTATCTGATAGGAGTAGTGGAAGTTTTGATGGATAATATAAAAAGTAGGAAGACTATGAAGCAGGCCTTTGTAGAAGACATCTATTACACAATAATCTCTCAATCTCCCACGAATTTTCCAATTTCCCCACCGACACAGCGAATTTTGGGCAAAAAAAGTAAAAAATCGTCCAAAAATAGGTAACAATTCCAAAAATTTTGCATTTTCCGCCCATTTTATTCAAATTTCTTGTGCGATTTTTGCATGAGCACCATTGTGGGTATAAAAGGAGAGGTGGGCGCTCATTTCCCATCACTTTGCTTTCGGTGGTGGCCCCGAGAACCGAGAACAACACCATGGGAGACAAGAGCGCCTACATGGGAGCCTACAGCGGCGGCGGATCGAGCGGTGGCGGCGGTGGTGGCTACGTCCGCGAGGAGTACGCGTTCGGTGGCTCGTCCGGCGGCTCTTCCGGATCTTCGGGCGGTGGTTCCAGCGGTGGCAGCTCGGCACCACAGCAACGTTCCGACGTCTCCTGTTACCTCGGCCCCAAGTAACTTGGATCGTCTCACCTTACATCACGATGAATCACCATCTTTCGTTTTGGAAATAAACCGTTGTCATTAGTTTTCGGCATTTTTGTTGTGTTTTGGCATTTTTTATGTTACTTTAGTTCTTTTTACTCGTTTTTTGAAGGTTTTTTGGTTGTTCATAGGGTTTTGAAGGCTTCTCTAGGCTTTATTTGTCCTCTAGGTAGTTGTTTCCTCTATTTCATCCAAAGAAATATAGGAAATTTGAGATTTTTCGAGATTTCTTGCTTCTGCACTGTGCGAAATTTTTGATTTCGCTCTCTCCAGTCGTCAAGTGCGATTTTGATTGTAATTTTTCTCTTCTCCGTTGTCATTACAACTGGAAGTTTCGGTGTTCATCGTTATTTTGCCCTTAGGGTGTCTACTTTGCACTGTGCAATCGATTATATGTTTTTCGCACCGTGCGGAATTTGAGATTTTTTTTGCACAGTGCAATTTATAGAACCAAACAGATTTTCTTTCAGGTCAGTAAATTTGGGTCAAAATCTCGAGATCTCTTTTCTGAATCGTTATTTTGCCCTTAGGGTGTCTATTTTGCACTGTGCAGTCGATTCAAGTTTTCCCGCACAGTGCGGAATTTTATTTTTTTGCACAGTGCAATTAGAAGAACCAAATAAATTTTGAAGTCAGTAAATTTGGGTCAAAATCTCGACATCTTTTTTTTGAAAAATCAGGGACCCACTCCAACGGTTTCGCGGCAAGAACCGCGAGAAAAGCGCCACTCATTTCTTTGGGAGGGAAAAAAAGACCGAAAAATGGCGGGCGAGTGGGAAAAAAGGTCGGGGAACAAATTTTCTTCGGCTCCGATGGACATCCGATGGCTGGGCGTTGATTTCTGCTATTGCGTTTATGCCATTACACAACTTTTGAAGCCTTTTTATCGAGATTTTTCTGTTTCAGCCCGCTTCTTTGCGGGGAATGGATAAAACATGGGTGAAATGGAGATCAAACATTGAATTTTTGGTCTTAAAATGTTTGGCTTGATGTGATTGTAATATCTGAATATACAATCTTAGCTATTTTCTTTGAAAAATATTGAATTTTGATAATTTAGACATCTGATCTCATGGATAATATAATTTGATGTCTGATCGAAAATCTGATCTGAAATTTGATGTCAGGTCTTTTGAAAAGCTCTAGAAGCTAGTTGATTGAGTTTCGGCCCTTACTTTTTCCATTTTTACCAAGAACCGTACTTTTAGATTATCTGATGTAAAGTGCAATATTCTGTCTGAAAGTCCTTGTTTCTCTGCAATCTTGATGTTCGAAATTGTTGTTTTCACATAACCTTTATTTTAGAAGGGAAGATTGATGATTTTCGTCTGTTCTTTCCTGTTTTCTGGAGATTTTTAGGTATCACTACCTAGTACAATATAAAATTCGGTGGTTCTGCGGTCGCTTTATGTCTGATACGCGTTGAAGACGAGGTTTATGCCCCTATCGTCGTTTTAAAGACAAAATCAGGTTCTTTTACTTTATTTTTCTCCAATTTTTAGGCGTTTTGCCCAACGAATCTAGTCCAATGGCGGAAGTCGTCGAACGCACCGAAGATACGGAGGAGGCCTTCGACTTGAGGAGTCTGGATGAGCCCCCAATGGAAGTGAGCAACGAATTTATTGAGCTTTTCCGTGAATTCGACAGCGAGATTGATGGGTTATTGCTGGAGAAGGCGTGGAAACAATACGATCAAATCAAACAGCAGGTCTTGTTGGAGGGCAATGAGAAGGTGTGGATGGCTTGTGCGTTCTACACCAACAGTTTTCAAGCCACTCCGTACGGGCAGGATCCAGTTTACACATATTCGTTGTTGAAATTGTTGAGGACGTGTAATGTCAGGTAAGAGTTTGATATTCCCTTTTGTTTTTGGTGTTTAGATCAAAGAAAAAGCTGGAATATTGCTCTACGATCCTTGTTCTTTCTATTTTCATCAATTAGAGATGATTAAAATCTAAAATAAAAGACCTCCGATATTATCCATGAGAATTTTTAGTGTTCTCGAGTTCTTCAACAAACTCAGCCGTTGGCTGGACATGATCTCAGCTTCCAGACGTCTTCAAGATCACGCCGCACGCGTGGAAGCATCTCTTTCCGTATCTACAGTTATCTACAAGAAGTACCTCCGAATCTTTCGAGCGGTCTTTAGAATTCATCCAGTAACCAAAACTTCGAATCCAATCACTAGTGTAACAACTGCGGAGCTATTTGAGTTCATATGGATTGCTTTGGTAGCATTGAAAAGTATGTTTTTAAATTTTATTTTTGACTGCACTGTGCAGTCAAAATATTTTTCGTTTTTAGGGACAAAGATGATGTCGTGATGAATTGGAAAGTTGTATATAGGATCTTTTTGCAATGCAATTTCAAATTCTGAGGTCATTTTTGCTTCTTCGATTTTTGAAGTTCCAAAAATCGCAAAAAAATTCCGGTGCACTGTGCAACCAAAAATTTTTTATTTTGCACAGTGCAAGAGGGCAAAGAAAAATTCCAAAAAATGTTGAGATCACTGATTCTACATTTTCTTATGATTTCCTGAGGCAATATTTCATTTTTTATTATTTGCGATGCTCAAAATAGCAAAAATTTTTGATTGCACTGTGCGAATTTTCAAAAATAAAAAACTCCAGAATTGACCATTTTTTCTTTCCAGAATGCCTTCCAGCTGGCATGGAAGACTTGATGAGCTCGTATCACCTTCTCATCTCGTTGGTGGAGATCTGTTTCAGCGAGCTGCGGCAAGCCGAAAGTCCAATTCTAAATCCGGAATTCGTAAAATTAATGAATCCCGACGATTCTCCCTTAGATTTCATGTGTCGCCAGTTCGAAGGAGTGGAGCTGGATGCCAAACACATGAGAGTTTATTGGATCCTACCGGCAATTCGGGAGCTAGAGACCAAAGGAACTTTAATATTGCCAAATTCCGTTAATCCAATTCAAATCTTGGATTCGTTTGAGGAGAATAAGTATGTTTGGCCATGTTTAGTTTTTTGAGGGCTTTTTAGACAATAAAATGGGCATTTTTGAAAAAAAAAAAATTTTGGAATTTTTTGAAATTTTTTTTTTATTTTTTTGATTTTTTTGGATAATTTTGCAAATTTTAGGAAGAATCTGAACGAACTCTACGAAACACAGATGCTGAAAAAGATGGAAATCGACGAAAGAGTCTTCATTTCGCATGTCATCGACAATGTGGACATGGTCTTCAATGAAAGTTTGGATGGTAAGAATAACTCAAAAAATTTTTGAATTGATGTTTAGACGTTCAAAAAAAATTTTGACAGTAATTTTGGATCAACGTTTTGCTGAACTTTTGAGATTTTTCCCCCAAAAAAATATTTTGCACGGTGCGATCCGATTTTTAGGCTTATTTTGGCCTTGCACTGTGCGGATTTCAAAAAATTGGAGACAAAAATTTTTTTTTTAGGTTTTTAGTGTTGCCTAGAGAGTTGCCAAGAGCATCATTAGTCTCATTCATCGTATTTTAGACAGTGCGAAATATTTTTGCACGGTGCGGTCCGATTTTTAGGCTTATCTTGGCTAGACATGGCTAGTGGGCCGGGCCGAATGAGTTTTAAAGGCCCCGGGGCCGGGCCGACCTCTTCCGGCCCCCGGGCCGGGCCGGCCGGGGGCCCCGCCAGGCCCCCAATCGGCCCCCAATGACTAAAATTCCCAGTCTCAAGGCGAAAATTAGGCTTGCCAATAAAAATAAAACGCAGAGCCAAGAACCGATTGGGTCTTTTGAAGTATATACATGGCAATGGTTGGTAATTTTTTGTTTCAAAAACTTTTTTTTCGATTTTTATAACAAAAAATGGGGGCTAAGGTAGTACAACCCGCCAGTCCAGTTCAGCCCCCCTTGACCCAGTATAAGCCCCCTAATCCAATCTGAAGCGCCTACTCGGGATTGGGTTCTCTCGGCTACGGTCAGCGTTGCCTGAACCACAAGAACGAATTTGGACGGTAACTGGGGGTCTCAGCTAAAACGCCGGGGGTCATTTTACTCTAATTTCCATTTTTTGTATTATTCTAATTTTTTACTTATGGGGTGTGTGAAATGGACAAAACAGTGGGGGTTTGAACTACCAAAGCCCCAAAAAAATGTGTTATATCTCGTAATGAATGCAGTATTTATATTTACAGTTAGGCCCCCGGTCGGCCCCCGGCCCGGCCCGGCCCCCTGGGGGCCGGGCCGGGCCGGGCCGAGAAAATTTGAAGGGGGCCGGGGCCGGGCCGACCTCTTCCGGCCCCCGGGCCGGGCCGCGATTTTCGGCCCGGCCCGGCCCCCCAGCCATGTCTAATCTTGGCCTTGCACTGTGCTGAATTCAAAAAGTTCTAAAAAATTGAAAACAGAATTTTTTTTTGATGTTTTAATGTTACTGAGACAGTTGTCAAGAGTCTCATTTATCGGATTTTAGACCGTGTGAAATATTTTTGCACGGTGCGGACCGATTTTTAGGCTTTTTTTGGCCTTGCACTGTGCGGATTTCAAAAAAATGTAAAAAATTGGAAACCAAGATTTTGTTTGGTTTTACAATGTTACTGAGAGAGTTGCCAAGAGTTTTATTAGTCTATTTCATTGTATTTCAGACAGTGCGATCACGATCCTGCGCCGCGGCAACCTGAATTCGCAATGGGCGGTGGACGCGGACCTCCTCCTCCGAATGTCCACCCAAAGCTGTCTCCAAAAAGTCCAGTTGCAAGCAAAACCACTGAACACCCCGTTATCGGCGAGGTCCTACATCATTTCCTCGGAACAGTTCGTCCCCAACACGCCGGTTTCGGGCGCTTCGCATAAATCTCAAAAATTGGTCGAGTTAATAACTCAGGACTACAAAAACAGCGATGGAGAGTTTGACAGACTCATCGCTCATTGCCAGCAGAATGTCAAAGCCCATATAGCAAATGCTGGTGAGTTTTTGAATGGATTTGGAGGGGATTTTTACGTTTTTTATTTACTTTTGGAACTATTTTGTATTGGGACCACGGATTTTTTGAAAAAAGTTTTTTTCTTTGGAATTTAGGGTTGATATTGGAAGGCTTTGTCATAAATTAGAAACTAGATGTCATATATTTCACTATAATTTTCTCACCAAATACAAAAATTTTGAATTTGCTATGAGATCAGGTGATCATGTAAAATAAGGTCGTAGATCTCAAATTTGAGAGTTAAATAGATTAAAATTGAGACAAACCATATTTTTGGGTGCTATCCGTCTAAAAATTTTGATTGAATTTTGGAAAATCACATATTGTTTTGGGTCCCACCACGAAAACCTGAAATCTCAAATTTGACATAGAAGCTTGGGGATTTTGAATGAAGTAGTCTAGAAGGCATAACAACTTGATTTATAAGGCAATTTTCCTTGTTTTTTCAAGGGAATATCTCAATTTATCAGCTCATCTACTACAATATAAATTAAATTCAAAAACATTGGCAATTGGTCTGTGACGATCAAAAGTTGATAAAATGGATCGTAATGGCCATAAAAATTTGTAATTCGACTAGTAATCGAATTAATTTCCAGTGGAAAGACTCGAAAATTTGGTCGCGCGCCGCTGCGAAGAGGAGACGGCCGCTTTCGGCCCTCAATTCGACGCCCCATTCGTGGTCGACCTTCAAAAACACCTCGCCCAAGTGGAACAACTCTTCTACCGCCTCCTCCAAACCACCATCCTCTACGATCGAGCGCGAAATCCACGTGCTGACACCTCGGATTTAACCTCCATTGTACAGAAAGAAGACTTTATTCGCGGCCTATATGTGGCCTCATTCGAGCTGGTGGCAATGGCATACGACAGTCAAAGGGAGTTCCCGTGGTCCGTGAGAACGGTCAAAATGGCACCGGTCAATTTTTATAAGATCATTGAGGTAAAGTTATATTGAAGTAGGTTAAGTGGTGAATTTGATGGTTCTTTGAGTAGATATAGGGTGGATTGGTGTTGGAATAGAGTAATGAGAGGCTTGGCGACAGTATTAGAGAAATTCCGAGGGCTTTGCAGAGGTTTTGAGATTTGCGTTTTCGTGGTGGGACCCAGAACGAATTGCAATGTTTTGCGAATTTGAACGAAAAATTCAATTAGAAGGGTATAGTAAGATGGTAAAATACGGTAGGGACATTTTTATTACTATATCGGAGAGTTACGACCTTATTTTAGGTGATCATCCGATCTGATCCCGGGGTCAAAATCAATGTTTTTTATAACGAAAGTTGTATTTAAACATATTGGTTAGGGCATAAGAAGATAGTCTATTGCAGTTTTGAATATTTTTTTACCGTGTCGGAGTTACGACCTTACTTTAGGTGATCATCTGGACTGATCCCGGGGTCAAAATCCTTGCTTATTCTAATAAAAATTGGATTGAAAAGTACTTAATAGGGCATTAGAAGAAATTTTATTCCAGTTTTGAACATTTTTACTACGGTTTCGGAGTGTTACGACCTTATTTTAGGTGATCATCCGAGCTGACTCGCGGTGAAAACTCATGTTTTTTATAAAGAAATTTGCATTGAAAAGTGTTGATTAGATTACTCGAAGACAGTCTATTGCAGTTTTGAAAGTTTTTAATACCATAGCTGAGAGTTACGACCTTATTTTAGGTGATCATCCGAGCTGACTCGCGGTGAAAACTCATGTTTTTTATAAAGAAATTTGCATTGAAAAGTGTTGATTAGATTACTCGAAGACAGTCTATTGCAGTTTTGAAAGTTTTTAATACCATAGCTGAGAGTTACGACCTTATTTTAGGTGATCATCCGAGCTGATCCCGGGGTTGTTATCCGCTCTTTTTCTAATGAAAATTGGATTGAAGAGTACTTTTGGAGTCACTTGAAGATAATCTATTGCAGTTTTGAATATTGTTATTACCAGAGATTGCCACGGTCAAAATTTTGGCTCCGGCTCTGGCTCTTTGCTCCCAGAGCCGGAGCCGAGGCCAAATTTGCAGCTCCGGCTCCGGCTCTTGGCTCCGTGCAAAATTTAAAAAGGCCTCCGGCTCCGAATCCCGGCTCTTATGCAAAATGTTTTTTTAAAAATTTTTTCCGAAAATAAAAGTTATTAGTGCCAGAGATCATACAGCCAACGTTTCTGCAGTCAAGTCACATCCTCCGCAGTGTTTTTTCAAGCAATTTGGTTTAACAAGATCACGAAATTTTTACTTTTCTGACCGCTGGGAAGCCTGGCTCCGACTTTGGGCTCGGGAGCCGGAGCCGACCCCAAAATTTCCGGCTCCGGCTCTGGCTCCCGGCTCGGAGCCGGAGCCGCTCAGAGCCGGAGCCAAGAGCCGGCTCCGGAGCCGTGGCAATCTCTGGTTATTACTATATCCGGGAGTTACGACCTTATTTTAGGTGATCATCCGAGCTGATCCAGGGGTCAAAATCTATGTCTTTTATGATGAAAATTGGATCCATAGATACTTATTAGGGCACTAGAAGACATTTTATTTTAGTTTTGAACATTTTTACCACGATGTCGGGGAGTTACGACCTTATTTTAGATGATCGTCCGAGCTGATCCCGGGGTCAAAATCAATGTTTTTTATGATGAAAATTGCATTGAGAAGTGTTGGTTAGGGCACTAGAAGACATTTTATTTCAATTTTGAATATCTTTATTACCATATCGAAGAGTTACGACCTTATTTTAGGTGATCATCCGAGCTGACCCGGAGCTCTCCCGAGACATGGTCAAACACCTCAACCGCTGCGAGGAAAAGGTCCTGGACGAACTGGCATGGCAGTTCGACTCTCCGTTGTGGCAGGCCCTCCAGAAACGCCCCGAAATCCCGCCGTGCGACGCGGTTTTACAGGACCTGGCCGGTCAGCTCCCAATGCAAAGCCGATACGTGCCCTCGCCGATGAAGCCGCTGGACCGGATGAGCGCCAAAAGGAAGATTGAGTTCGCCGACGAGGAGGGAGTACCCCAAAAACGCCGTCCCGATGAGTACGGAATGCCATCCGGCATGAGTTTGTTCTTCCGAAAGGTAAAATTATGGAAATTTTGGATTTTTTTGGTGATTTTGAAGGAAAGTGGGGTGGATTAGGGAATTTCATGGTGTGTTAAGGTAGAATATGAAAGATGGTGGCTGAAAATTGGGGATTTTTAGGGGGTTTTTATCAATTTTACCTTGTTTTAGGCTGAAATTTGAGGTTTTTGATGATTTTTTGAAATTTTGGGAAAAAATTTGTGACTTTTTGGGATGTTTGTGATTGTAAAAGGTAAAATACAGTTTGGAGAAGTGTTTTTAGGCCTTTGAATTTGAAATTGAAAAAAAAATTTTTTTAATTTCAAAATTTTTTTTTTATTTTTAGTTTTATTACCTGGCCGCGATCCGCATGACCGACCTGGCCGACCGAATTCGAATGGACGAGGCGTCAAGAAACCGCGCCTGGACCGCATTTGAACACATTATACGCACCGATACGACCCTCATGGCCGGCCGACACCTGGACCAGAACCTAATGTGCTGCCTCTATATCGTCTCGAAACTCATCAATACACAAGCCTCCTTCCACACCATCATCGACGAATACCGCAATCAGCCACAGGCCCACAGCCGCATCTATCGCAAGGTCCTCATGGAAGCCCATCCCCAGCAACAATCAGCTCATTATGACGACTCGGCCAGCCGCGGCTCGTCCTCGAATCAGCGGGTATTCCGGAGTGGGAGTGCCTGCCCCACTAATGGATCCAATTCTCATACACCAGAACCCCCGGAACAGATCTTTGTGGACTTGATCAGCTATTACAACAATTTTTTTATAGCCAAAGCCGAGGGATTCGTCAAGAGAATGCATCCCACTAACCCAGAAGTCAAAGAGGTACGATTTGGAAGGGGTTTGGAGACCTTTTTGGATTTTTTTTTTTTTTTTTTTTTTTAATTTTGAACATACAGAGAGTTTCAAGAAATAGTGTTAGTTTGAAGAATTTCAAATATTCTTCATACTTTATCTCAATCCTCTATCAAGATAAAAGCGAGCAAAATCAAAAAAAAATCCATTTTATACCTAAAAATTATCAAAAATCTTCAAAAACCCCGAGGCGATTTTCCAATATTCTTCAAACTTTGTCCCAATCCTCTGTCTAGCCCATAAATCAATCGCGGAAATTTTCAGCTCCCACCTTGCATTTACAATCGAAAAATTCAAGATTTTTCCTGCAAAAACTTGAAAAATTATGAGAAATAAGCGAAAAATTCCATTTTTTGTCGATATCTCATCAAATTCCACTCGAAACAAGGTAATTTCCCACACAAACATTCTACTGGCCACTTCTATGAAATTCTAAAAGGTTTCATCGATTTTTTCAGCGAAATTTTTTCATACAGGGTGTTTCAAGAAATATTGCAGAAAGTTTTTGCGAATATCTTTGTGCTCTTTGCAGATATTCAAGAAGTTTAAATTGGTTTTAAAAAATTTGAAGTCGGGCGATTTTAGAATACGCGAAACAATTTTTTGTCGCGTCGCAGAGAGACGATTTTTCGGCGGAGACATTTGACGCCTTTTTTGAAAATTACACCTTGTTACAAAGTCCAGACAGCTTAAGTACGGATGAAATTAGGTCTGTTACATCTGGTAGGATGCATATAATCTTGTCTGGGATTTGCAACAAGGTGTAGTTTTCAAAAAAAGCCGTCAAATGTCTCCGCCGAAAAATGGCCTCTCCGCCGACGCGACAAAAAATTGCTTCGCGTATTCAAAAATCGCCCAACTTCAAATTTTAAAATCAATTTAAACTTCTTGGATATCTGCAAAGAGCACAAAGGTATTCGCAAAAACTTTCTGAAATATTTCTTCAAACACCCTGTATTAAGAAATTTTGCTGAAAACTTGGATGACGCCTTTTCGAATTTGATAGAAGTGACCAGTAGAATGTTTGTGTGGGAAATTATCTTGTTTCGAGTGGAATTTGATGAGATATAGACAGAAAATGGATTTTTTTCTCTTATTTCTCATTATTTTTCGGGTTTTTGTCGGAAAAATCTTGAATTTTTCGATTGTAAACGCAAGGTGGGAGCTGAAAATTTCAACGATTGATTTGTGGGCTAGATAGAGGTTTGAGACAAAGTTTGAAGAATATTGGAAAATCGCCTCGGGGTTTATGAAGATTTTTGATGATTTTTAGGTATAAAATTAAATTTTTTGGACTGTTTTTTGGATTTTAGTATCTAAAAATGATCTATGTTGCCCGAGATGGGTCTAGGTTTCTTTTTGAGACAAAAATGAAATTTTTTGCTATTGAAAATTGGAAATTTTTTTGCTTTCAGAACCAAGTCGCCATAAGGAATCTCCCAAAAGTGACGGCCACCACCCTATCGCCCCGCCGCATGATCGGCGAGCAGCTCACCGTGATCCCGATGAGTGCCTTCTCCCAAAATCCCCGCAAGGCATTCACGGCGCAGCCCCTTCCGCAGACAATTAAAACCCCCGCCATCCCAACTCTCCGCCCATACTTGGCCCACAACCCTTGATTTTTAGCCTCAAACACCAACTTCTCAACTGTTTGTGGCCTTGTAGAACCTCACTGTGTAATGAACTACTAGAATTTGGAAAAAAAATAATTAATTTAAAAAATGAAATTTTTTGGATTTTTCGATTTTTTTTTTATTTTTTTTGGCTGAAATGACACAAAAAGTTATGCAGCGGTTAAAATGATAATTTATTTTTCTCATCGTTCAAAGTTTTTCGTATTCAGTGTTTTTTTGGCATTTTTTGTTGTTGTACCTAAGGTAAAGGCTAATAAATTGCTGAAAATGTATATAAAATGCTCGAATAACTGGAAATCAAGTAAAAAAATCATTGAGAAATGAATAGAGTATAATTTTATCAAGTTTTTTTCCATAATTGGGCGCAAACTGCGTAAGTGCACTTTGCAGGCTGCAGGAAGTGTGGGCGCAGCCCGCGAAATCTTGTTTTCGCCGCAGCAGAAACACGGAAGGTTTTACCACGGTAAAACTTCCTTTTTTTGTATTCTACCATGTGCAAGCAACATAATTGTTTTTATTTTTTTTGTTACACTTTAATTAGCTTCAATTAACTTTCAATTTGACCTTGAAATTGCAGAAAATTCCGTAAACATGGTGAACATGAAGATGGCAACCCTGATCACTTGTGATCCAGCCATGCTACAGCTAATCCGACACATGGACAAGACTCAGGAACTCTCCTACAAATTCATTATAAAACAACTGGACGAAACTCACATTCTGGTGGATCGAGATGCCGTAACGCATCTGAAACAGCGAGTCGATAGCTTTATGGATCAACTCTCGCCGGATCAAGTCAGCTAGAAGGGGGAGAGGACCGAGAAAAATGTAAATTTTATATTGTACTTGATGTTTTTACGGTTTAGATTATTACTGGTATATTTATGTGAATAAATCGATCAAATTATGATCATAAGCAGTAAGAGGACTTGAAGAAGGCCATAAGAGCTTTCTTTATCAAACATTGATTTGGATCGGTGTTGCACTAGATTTATATTGTACTAGACCTAGTGTTATATAATCGATCAAAGATGTAGAAAGTAATGTCAAACCAAACTTTTCGTCTATAAAATACATTGTAAACATTATAAACTCACGAAAAATCAAGAAATCGGCTTTATTAAACGACTCTCTCAACAAAAACAATTCAAATCGTGCTCATCTAGTATAATATTGTGAAATTGCCCGTAATTTACGAGAACGATGGTCCTTCGCCATAGCTTGAGGATCCAAAGCTGCTCTGCCCATGGTTGGCGGCCAGTTCGGCTTGAAGACGTTTCTGCAGCGTCTGCGAGACGAGATTCCAGCTCTCCACGAACCGGTCCATGCACCGTTGAAGACACTGCTTTTCCGAGCCCGATAGCGAAGTTCCTGGGGCCGGAATGCACTTGGCAATACACTTGTCAGAAAGATCCTGAAAGAAACCGTCGGTACATTGCGGGTTCACATTGTTTTATGCACGAAATTGCTTCAAATTTTACAATTTTCTATTACACATCGATTCAAATCGAGTGTAAGATAAAATGGTGTTTTTACTCTAAATTTCAATTCAAACAACCGTATAAACCTTACCGAAATCAAACTTTGGGCATGAACAATGGCTGCTTGTTGCCGGACACCTTGAATGACCTTCTCTTGCTGCTCGGGGGTCAGCTTGTTCAGCTGCTCCATGTCCAAAAGTTGATCCATGTTGCTGAAATTGTAAAAGTCAGATCGATTAGAGGGAAGGACGTCAAAGCAGTGTAAAAAAGCTCGTTCTTTCGTGAAAACACCCTGATTTTGATGGACGATAGAGTTTTCGGAAAATATCCCATGCAATTTAATTGCGCGAGCTGCGCCCGATGTAAATTTTGGGACTGCAGCCTGCGGGGATATCTTATACGATTGTTTGGAAATACAGTAATTACTGTCAAATTTGAGAAAGTAAAAGAAAATGTGTGTTATGAGGGGCCAAATAAATGTCTACATTCAATTTCTCCATATACAAGGGAGAGATTTCAAGTGCAACGCTCAGATTTTCGTTTTTCAGCGAGAGAGTACACGAAATGCGGAGACCGGTCAGAGAAAAAACCATTTTTTGGCCGTATCTTTGCCAGTTTTGCGCGGAAAAAGTTGATTTTTTGTGGAAACATTACTCTCTACGGTAGAAATATTCGTGAAAATTTTCATGACAAAATTCGCAAAAAAAAATTTCGTATTTTTGCCGATTTTCGAGGTAAAAATCTCGGTAATTTATGCAAAGCGAAAACTAGAAATCTCATAACTTGCCCTTTAAGCGCAAAATTTGAATAAATTTGCATGAAATTTCGTCACATGGAGACCGCTTTCATTCCGAGCGAAGGGAATCCTCACATTCTCAATTCTCCCTATCAACGTGGCGGTCGACTTGGTCCCGCTGTCTCGCCTCCTCTTCTTCGACGATCCCATTAACGTGTCAAGGGCGACGAAATTTGGCGATCATCGAGTGCCGGCGTCTCTGCTCCACTGTTGGCCCGGGACCTTGGAGATGTGGTGTGTTGTGGCCGCATCGTCGCTGTTCACATCGATCCTTCTGATGCTGTGCGGCGGGAAGGGCAAGTCCAAATCAAAGTCGTTGTCGTATCGGCCGCCGTTCGCAGAGCAGAGTGCGGGGAGGAAGAGCAAGACCATCGAAGCAAAGGATTCATCGCTGAGTGCAGCGGACAAGGTGAGAGCAGGCGATTATTGGGCCGCACACGTCAATCCAGGGCATTTCCTGAACCTTTTCGGGACTTCCTATCGTTTTGATTGATTTAAAAGGGAGACGAAATGTCGCGAAATTATCGGCCCTTTTTCTCGCCCGAAATAATTGTTTTTTCTCGAAAAGGAAGGATAAAGATAAGAAAATGCGTTTTCATCGATAGTGACATTTCGTTTTGAACGAATCACCAAAAAGGGGCGGGAAATTTTTTCTTCTATTCCCGTGCGTTGCGGCTTCGAGGAATCGCCTCAAATTTTCGGGGCGTTATTATATACGCTAGGTAGAGTTGGTAGGAGAAAATTTGAAAAAATCGGAGATTTGAATTTTTTGATTTTTTCGCGTCCCGACTTTTCGGGTCGAATACAGTTCGGGTCATCAAAGTCGATTGATATGAGCCGTAGGGCAGGTGGACACCCAAAAAAAGATTGTAGGAAGTGCCTACAAGGCCTGGCAAAGCCGTCGAATAGTCGGCGCAGGCTCGGCAGAGACTTGGCAAAGGCTTGCAATACAGTGAGGGACCTGAACCAGGGACAAAAACCGTACCATTTTGCATCCCAGAAGTATGAAAAAATGTAGCAAAATGCCTCCCATTCCTAGTGAAAAAACTCCATTTTGAAGGGCCCTCGCAAAAAGAGCGGGCGCGCTTTTGAAATCGGAGTTTTTCCACTTGGAGTGTTAGGTATTTTGCTGCATTTTGTGGTACTTCCTGGATACAAAATGCTACGCTTTTTGCTACTGGATCAGGTCTGCCATTGTATTGCAAGCCTTTGCCAAGTCTCCGCCAAGTCTCCGCCGAGCCTTCGCCGACTATTCGACGGCTTTGCCAGGCCTTGTAGGCACTTCCTACAATCTTTTTTTGGGTGTCCACCTGCCCTACGGCTCATATCAATCGACTTTTGATGACCCGGACTGTATTCGACCCGAAAGTTCGGGACGCGAAAAAATCAAAAAATTCAAATCTCCGATTTTTTTCAAATTTTCTCCTACCAACTCTACCTAATGTGAACTTTTCGTGCCGAAATTCGGCAAAAAAGTCTCACATTTTGGCCGATTTTTGATCTAAAAATCTCGATTGTTTCTGCAAAGCGCGAGCTAGAATTCTCGCATATAATTTGGAGAAAATTATTATAAATTTATGCCAAGTTTGATCAAAATCTGAGCGTCGCTTAATTTCGAAAATCCAATGACTTTATGGCCAACAATTTTCAGGACAAAATCAGACCAATCCCCCCAAACTCCGAACGCTTGAATGTGCGGACGGCCAAGCCGTTGCCCCCAATGAGAAGTAGTGCTACAGAGCAGTTCAAGGAACCACCGAAAGTCAAATGTGAAAGAGTCGAGGAGCCCACCCAATCCGACGAAAAAGACAAGAAAAGGTGAGAATTTTCGCGGATTTTTGGGGTTTTGGACTGAATTTTCAAAGAAATTTGGTTCGATTATGAAACCTAGAGGACCTGTGGGTTGCATTTTTAGCCAAGTTTTGGGATTAAAATTTTTGAAAAAAATACAAATATTACGATTTTCCGGAGATTTTTCATGATTTTTGGTTATTTTTCAATTTTCAAATTAAATTTTCAAACAAATTTGGATGGATTATGATTTCATAAACTCTAAAGGACCTGTGTAACATATTTTTGACTGTTTCTAAAAAGTAAAATTTTTGAAAAAATTGAAAAATTTTGAAAAATTTGCGACTTTTTTGATATTTTCGATGATTTTTGGAAATTTTTCACTTTTCAAGCAAAATTTCACAAATTTTTTTGGTTAATTTTTACACTATGAGACCTGTAGAGCCAGTAAATTGTATTTCCATCGAATTTTATCCACTTGTTTTTCAGCAAAGAGCCCAAACCCAGGAACAGTGAGGGCAAGACAGAAGGTGACAGAAAGGAGCAGAAAACGAAGGGCACCGAAGGCGATGATGAAGAAGTAGAGACTATCTGTGATGTCACGAAACTCAAGGTAGGGTTTTCGACTTTTTTCGAGGTTATTTTTGCATTCATTGGCAGCAAGTTTGGGTCCCGCCACGAAAACTTGATTTTGAAATTTCTCGCCGGAAACGGTTGGAAATTTGAAAATTGGTTGATTTCAGAACCTTGGAAGTCTGGATTTGAAGATCAATAAGGATATGGAGGCTATGAATCGCGAAGGTTTGGAAATACCGTCCCGCCATGAAGAAGGTCCCAGAGGCGAAACTCACAGCAAGAAAACGGCCAAACGTGTGGTCATAAAGGACGCTGAGTGCAAGATCTACGAGACAGATGACGTGGAGACAATCGATGATGAAGCTGATCTACCGAACGTTGATTTATAAGGGACCAAATAAACTTTCCGACCTTGTACTTGACATTAAGCTAATTTTGTTGAAAATTTTGCTGAAATTTGTTAATTCGATGGGTATTTGATGTAATAGACTTCAATTAAATCGGTAAAATACAGTAATCTGTTTTTTTTACTCCAAAGTATACAATTTCGCAATTTCCCGCCGCAGTCTGCAGAAGTCTCGGACGCAGCTCGCCATCCCCAAATAATCTCCATGCTACCGAAAACGTGGTTCCACCGCAAGTTCCAGGCGTACACCTCCACTGTACGGCCTTTTTGTTCGTTCATCTTGGTCGGAAACGCGGCAAGATGTTCAAAATGTTGTAAAATATGTTACTTTACCCCCAAATTTTTACTATGTTTAATAAAAGGGGCGACCTTCACCCGAAAAGCAGATCGTAAGGGTATTGATAAATGTTTTTCCTTGTTGTTTATTGTGACATCATTGCTCTGCCTCATCCTTACGGTTTTCTCCAGGCTTTTGGTTCTAGGTGTTCTCGTGCGCAGTGGACGCATCGTTAGCCAAGAGCGGAACAACGTGGACTTGATCGATTGAAAAAAGGTGGGTAATTATCTACTCTATTGTGTTCTTCACGTTTAGGTCAAAGATTTTGGTTGTGATTTGGGTTTGTAACAAATTTATCTTATCCATGAGCTTGATGGTGAAGATATTCCTGTAGCTCAAAAGTGGATTTTCAAAATCGGCTGGAATTTCTCATGGGGCAGCGTATTGAAATTCTAATGCTTGTTCTAAAATACGGTAGCATGCCGCGCGTTAGCTTCTGAGATATAGCACTTTTTATTTGAGGCATCAAGTACAATATAAATTTTTGATTTTGTGGTGGTTTTTCTTGGTTGAACCCTTCAGTTATGATGAATACAGGTCGTACATGATCTTCTTGACCTGTTTATTAGTATTTGCCTTCACCATTGTTCTGATTTTACCATCTAAAATTGATAATTCCAAGCTTTACTTAAAATCTTTCAATCCTGAAAATGCAGGCAAATTCTTTGTTGAGGGTCTTCAGAACGGTCCTGTATAATGCGCTGAATTCATTTCGAAAAGAAAAAAAAACGTTTCCGAACCCGCGAATCTTGGTTGCCAACGCACCTTTCCCCTCTTTTCTTCGCTCCATTTTCCTCTCCGTTTGAGCGCTGTTTATTCCCAGGACCTGAGGGTACGACTTCGAAATTTGAATAGGGTTGTATATGGTTTGCTTTTGCATCCATTAATCACGCCGATATGACTTTGTGGGTTTAACTTATATCACTTTAGGTATCAAGATGAAAAATTGAGGGGTTTGATATGTTTTGATGTATAATTGACGGTGTTTTTAGCCAATTATTGCTGTTTATGGTTCATTCATGATCTAGGTTTAATTTCATTAAGAAAAATCAAGTTTGAGGTAGCCTTTTATATTATACTTGACATCAAATGAAAAATTGAAATTTTGAAAGGATGAAGTGTAAGATTACTGTTGAATGAATTTTTTCTGACATAATCTGCACTCCTCTTTCTATTTAGACCAAAATTTTTATTCTAAATCTATTTTAACATCCATTTTTGACCTTATCTTACACTTGACCCTCCAAATTCCAGACATGTCCTCGGATGAGTCGCCAAGAGAGGAGGGAGAGCTGGAAGAAGGTGAGCTGGAGTCGGATTCGGAGCCAGAAGCCTCTGTGGAAGTTGCTGAGTCAAAAATAATCGACACAGAACCTTCAACAGTCGTCGAAAGTCGACCCATTCCAAAGACTCCGCCCACTTTCGACTCGTCCCTTTATGACTCCACTCGGGCTCAGAATGGCAATGCGGATCGTCGACCATCTTTCAATCGGAAATCAGATCGGCCCGAGGATTCCGGGATATGCAAATTTTTTGTTCGCGGAAATTGCACATGGTCCGATGGATGTCGATTTCGCCATCCCAAAGGCGACGAATTGGAACATTGGAAGAAGAAATTGGGCGTTCGAAGCGATAAGGGCATGAAGAATGGAAATTTTGGTAAATTTTTGGGAGTTATTTATCTTATTTTAGGTAGAAAAAAGATGATTTTTTTTGAAGTTTTGATGGGAAAATTGATGTCAAATGGCTGTAGACTGCTAGATCATGTGATATTGGGATATTTTCAAGAAAATTGAATCGGATTTTTTGAGGAATTTACCAAATTTTGTGAAAAATTATATTATTTTAGGTATGAAATCCCAAATTTTTGATGGATTTTGCTCGAAATTTTGAGTGGAATAGATTGTAAATAGTATATTACAGATTCTAGAAGTATTTGAAGCCACTGATTTTTCAAAATTTTTCTGAATTTGAATAAATTTCGTGGTTTTAGAGCCCCTCCGAAAAGACCGCACAAAGCATCGAGGCAGCAGAGAACATCGGCGATCTTCGTCCGCCTCCTCCTCAGACTCGGAACGAGCCCGTAGACGTCGGCGATCAGCGTCATCATCATCGGAGGACCGCAAAAATAAAAGAAGAAGACCTTATAGTAGAGGCTCGTCCTACAGAACAAGAACCCCCTCCCCTCCCTCGGGACCCTCCTCACCGTAAGATTTTTGAGTTTTTGATTGATGTTTAGAGAGTATACAATGAGTGAAAAACAATTTGGATATGACTCGCCGTATTTTAGAGTGAGAAAAAGCCTCAAAAATGCGAAGGCGGACCCGGACCGAGACCCCGCCTTGGCCGACCTGTCCAGCTTCAGAATCCCGAAAAAACGACGCCGATCCCCGTCCGGCTCGAACTCCCGGTCTCGAACTAGCTCTCGATCTTCAACCCCCATCGCCTTCTCACAGTAAGAACGAGATTTTTTCGATTTATTTTTTATTGGTTTAGTAAAAACCCGACCAAAGATCAGGTCAAGGAATTCTTCGCCGACAAGGAACATGAAAAGCCTCTGGCCTACCGACGGCATGTAAATAGAACCCCATCACCACCGAGGCGACCCAAGAAGTCCAGGACGAGGTCCAGCTCGAGCTCGAGTTCATCTTCTTCAAGCTCTTCGGCATCTTCGGAATCGACTTTTAAGTAGGTTTAGAGGGAAAGAAGAAGCTTAAAAAGGATTGTTTGGGATGTTTCAGAGCTATTGAGGAGATTCGGAGAGAATCTTTGACCTAAAAAAATATTTTTGGATATTGTTTTAGGTACAAACTTGAAAATTTTTTTTGGCTGAAAATAGTTGATAATTGTTGTGTATGAGGTGTTGGGGGTAGAAATAGTCTTTTAACGTAATTTACACTATTTTGACATTGTTTTTGATGATTTTGGACAAAATTTTGGGTCCCACCACGAAAACCTGAATTTTTGTTTTGGGCCTCTGGAGCTCGGGAAATGAAAAAATGTTGAAAATAATGAATAAATAAACCCATTTTAGGTCAGTGGAGCGCCGAAAACCGAAGCGCCGATTCCCATCCGTGGAATCTTTGATCTCTTCGGAGGACTCTAAATCATCAAAAAAAGTCAAGTCAACGTCCTCAAAAACAAAACGACCATCACCACCGGTCCTAGAAGCCGCTAAAATCTCGTCGGACAGCGATTCGGACGCGGCGAAACCGGCCAATTTGGAGCCGGAACGAATTTCGTCGGATAGTGAAGATGAAGGAAAAAGTGGTCAAAAAAGCAGTGAAGAAGAGCATAATGAAGTGGAGTCGGATGTGGAGGAGGAGAAAAAACCAAGTAGTCCTATGGAAATTAGCAGTGAATCGGTAAGAGGGGTTTTGGAGGTTTTTTATATTATTTTAGGTATAAAATTTGTAAATTTTGATGGAAATGGGGGAATCTTGAGTGGTTTGGAGGCATTTTAGAGTAAAAAGTGTCGTGGAGTATTGTAGAATAAATTTTGAGACGTTTGACGTGGATTTTGAATATATTTTTTGGGGGTTTTACCTTATTTTATGTATTAAAATTGAAAAAAAAGTTAATGGAAATGGATTTAATTTAGTGTAATTTGTAAAGATCTTGTGGTAACTAGACTTATATAATGTTTGTAAATAGTCTTGACGATTTTTTCCGAACTTTTTTTAACCTTATATTACACTTGATATCAAAATTTTCAAAAAGCCGATTTTACCAATATTTTTGCTTCCAGGAAGACGAAGAAAGGCCTGCAAGACCCGCATCGACTTCATCTGCGGCCTCAAGTCGATCCACCAGCAGTTCTTCGTCCTCATCGGCGTCTACGAACCATTCCAGCATTAAAGAAGATGTGGAAAATCGGGTGATAGAAAAGGATTTTGATGAACCCACAAGAGTCCGAAGAGTCTCTCATGAAGCCAGTGGATAGATGAGCCCAGTGAACAGCTCCGGCTTTGGCGTTGAATGGAGTTTTGAGCAATTTTCATGTGAAGTTACCTAGTATAATATAAGAGATTGATGTTTTGTATCCTAAAAGGGGTCTTTCGTAATGTTGAGGGAGTTTAGGTAGAGAAAAGTTGATTTGCAGTAATTTTCAGTCAATATTTACTATATCTCACAGAACTTTTTTTATTAAACATATCAGATGGTGATTTTTTATTGAAAAAACAGGTGTTTTAGGTAGTTTTGTTTGGTAATTAGACTTTTTTGGAGATGAAAACTGAATTTTTCATTTGTTTTTGAGTTTTTAAGATTGAAACTTTGAGTTTTTTTTCAAGTTTTTGACTAAAGATATATCTAAAATAAGGTAATTTTTTGAGTTTTTGACTATCCCACTGTTTAAGAATGATATATGAGGGCTTATTTTTGAGATTATTGACCTTCTCTTTCATCCCTCATGCATTGTTCTACCCGAAAAAGAAAACCAAGTGCTTTAACATTGTTTGTATCTGTATTGTTAACGGAATTGTAATAAATTATTAACTCACTTTGGAGAATATTGATGCCTAACTGCGTTGGAGATCAAATCAGTACTTTTTTACGTCTATGTTTTTCGCGCGACGCTCAGGTTTTCTGTAAGCCGAGATATCGAACGATCTTTTCTGTCTTTGGGAGAGTACGTGCAATGCGGAGAGCGGTCGGAGAGAAGAGCGCTTTTTGGCCATGACTTTGCTAGTTTCGTGCGGAAAAATTGGTTTTTTTTGTGGAAATTGGGAATCAGGGGCCGGTGGTTCGATTTCTTCGACGCCAGAGTTTATTTTAGCTCACAACAAAGTTTTTGAATTGCGAAAAACTTGGTCAAAAAAGCATTTTCGTGGTGTTGCGAGAAAAGTCCTAAAAAAATTGGGCAGCTAATTTTTACATACTCTGAGTCAGAAAAATTTTGCGATTTTTTTGGTGTGAACTTCTAAAAAATTATGTTTCAGATACGGCATGGGACTGGAAGAGATGATGCGGATATATTCGCCCTCTACAATCTTCTTGGTCGTCTCTACAAGACATCGCGGAGCTGAAAAAAGCGTACACTGGTTGAGTTAGCAATAACGCTCCAGCGTATCGCCTTCGGCGAGGAGCTCTCGAAGGAAATCGAATGGAGGAGGGAGAGTGGTGCGAGCATGTGCGTGGAACCAGATCGCAGATTGGTTTTTTTCACTTCGGTGTTGAAACAATCTGTCGCAACGCTGGTGCCGACGTGGGTCCATGTGCTCGCTCATCTGGCCGGCCAAGCCTACACCCATCGCTCATGGATAGATGAGGATCATGGAACGTCATGGAGATGGTGGACGCAAGAACTGATGCGACGCCTTGGATGGCCGGAAATCATCCTACCTGTTGAGTTTGTGAATGAATAAATTTGGAACCGAACAGTGCGAAATTTGTTTATAATGTGCGGGTTGGGTTCACTGGTCCTTCAGTCATAGTCGCCGCGAAGTTCGGTCGTATCTCATAGGTAGCATACCAATCAGAGTTCTTTGCGTATTAACAGGGGATAAGATGTGGACTACCAGTCGAATTGTTTCTTCGGTGCAGCCACCTCCTTCAGGCAATGGTAAACTTACGATGACGTCATGAAAATAAAACAATGGGATCGAATCGCTTGTGACGCATTTCCTATATGAAGTTTAACCGCCGGAAGCGGTGCCTGTTCAACATATGAGGAAATGGTCAAAAGCCAGCCGAAATTCATTGTTATTACGGTAGCAAATATTGTAGTAGTAATATAGTAATATAAATAATATTGGATATAAACATGTCGATAAAACCGTTTTTAAACGTTTTAAAAATGGATCAAAAAAAGTGTGCAAAATTTTTCATCATTACACAATGCCAATTTTTGACAATAAAGCACCGTACAGATTTTAAAATTGGATTTTTACACTTTTTAGTGAAAAAAGATAATGTAAAATTTTATGGTTGGAAAGTTTAGACCGTAGATTTATCATCGTGATCAAAATATTTGAGTAAATATGTTATCATGATCTGTTCTCTGAAACCTCATTTTCCGCACAGTGCAAATCAAAAAAAAATCAATCTGAGCTACTTCCTGACAAAAATGTAATTGTAAAAGTAAAATATCTTACAAATTATACGATAAGCGTGTCATCAAAATCCAAATTTCTCAAAAAAATCCATCATTATGACCCATTTTTTGGAATTTATTTTGTTCGCACCGTGCACAATTGGATTTCGCATCGAATATGAAATATAAACGTCCGATAATAACAAAGGATAAAAAATTTATTTAAAAGGCCCTCCGGGGATTTTCTTATCGCTAAAATCGTTTTGATGTAAAAAATAAGAAAACAAATTTGGGAATTTCAAAAAATTATTTTTTTTCAATAAATCTTTTTTCCACGTAACCTTTCATTTTTTGGGCTAGAAATTGTGGGTGAGCTTATCAGTATTTTGCGTCAATTCCCCTTGCGATTAAATACACACCCGCCAATTCGATGCCTCGTCTATAAATTGGCAACTTCTAGGAGCTAATAGATTTTCGCCTAGAATTTGGCTATTTCCCTTTCAAAATGAACTGAATTAGTGCACCGTGAAAAAAACTGATCAGTTAGCACTGTGCGATCCATCTAAATAAAAACCGGTGACTGCACAGTGCAAAAAATTGCAGTGACTGCACCGCGCGACAAAAATGAAAGCCCTTCCAATGCACGGTGCAGTCGACAAATTCAAAAGAAAAGATTTGGAAACTGCACTGTGCGAGAAATAAGCAACTTTCTCAATGCACAGTGCAGTCGGCAAATTTGTCACCGCCGCACAGTGCGAAGGAAAACTTGTCAGTTGCACTGTGCAAGAGAAGAATTCCGCAAGTTGCATTATGCGATAAATAAAATTTTTTTCTCAATGCACAGTGCAGTCGGCAAATTTCTCGTTGCCGCACAGTGCAGCAACCAAAAAACTGAGGCCTAGTCGACTGCGCTGTGCGACGAATTAAAAATTGATGATTGCACCGTGCAAAATAAAAGAATTGACTGCGTTGTGCGACAAATAAAAAGTTTTGGTTGCACTGTGCGGCCAGCACTGCGAGAATTGAGACTTGGCCGACTGCACTGTGCGAGAAATAAAAAACTTCGACTGCACTGTGCGGTCAGCCTAATCTTCTGCTGCACAGTGCAAAAGCGAAAACTGAGACTTGCGACAAATTCAAAATGATTGAATGCACTGTGCAAAATGAAGAAAAAGTTTAGACCGCACTGTGCGCGAAAAAAATCAGTTGCACTGTGCGACAAATAAAAAAATTTTGACTGCACTGCCGGCCTAATCTTCCGTTGCACAGTGCGAAACCAAAAAATTGAGACCAAACCGATTGCACAGTGCGACAAATAAAAAATTTTTTTTGACTGCACTGTGCAAAATGAAGAAAAAGTTTTGACTGCACTGTGCGAAAGATAAAAATATTTGATTGCACTGTGCAGCCTGCCTAATTTTCCCCTGCACAGTGCGAAACCAAAAAATTAAGACTTGGTCGACTGCACAGTGCGACAAATAAAAAATTTTTTGACTGCACTGTGCGAAAAATAAAAAAATTTTGTCTGCACTGTGCGGCCGACCTAATCTTCCCCTGCACAGTGCAAAAAACCAATTTTTTCCGATTTCCTACTGTATCTCCCCTAAACTTTCACTTACGTCTCGGAAAGGCCGTCAGGCCGTCATGAGGAGAAGTAGGCTTGTTTCCTTCTGGTGTACAGACGCAAATTTCCTTGGAATTCTCGTATATATGGCGGTTGGCGGGGCTGACTCAGCCCGTCTTTTGATCGGAGGGCCCCGGAAGAGGGGAATACACGCGAAGCCACACCTTTCCCCCACCATTTTCGGGTCCCTTTTATCATCGCCTGAGGCGGTTTCAAGCCCCGAAAAAGATTGTTATAAATGGAGGCCGAAAGGAGTACGATTAATTTGTATAATTTATATGAATAATCCACAATGACAAAGACATGTTTTTTTGGATCGTAATGTCTCGATTGTATAGCGATGTAAATGTCAAAAATTAAGAAATCAAAAAGTTCAAAAAAATTTAAAAAAAAAATTTAAATTTCAAAAGTCCTCAGATAACGATGAAACTTGGCAAAAAAATTTAATAAAGTCTTCTACAATTAATTTCAAAAAAATTAGCCCGCATTACCCATCAATAATCGAGATTTTTTCCTTTAAAATTGCCAAAAATCCACAATTTATTTTTATTTTTCAGTCGCAAAAATATGACAGGACATTCGAGGTCGAGAGTAGAATATTTCCACAAAAAATCAACTTTTTCCGAGAAAAATTCGCAAAAATAAGACCAAAATTCTCAAAAATGTCGACATTTTTCCGCGCACAGTGCAAAAATTTGAATTTTCAAGATTGCACAGTGCAAGGAGCAAAATTTCATTTTTTGATTGCACTGTGCAGTCAAAACAGAGGAGTCATTGCACTGTGCGACAAAAAAGTAAATTTGCACAGTGCAAAAAATATACCTTGCACTGTCGCGACAAACTGCACTGTGTGCCAGATTTGCTTCAAAATTCCCTTGCACAGTGCAGAAATTCGAGTTTTCGAAATTGCACAGTGCGCCGAGCAAACTTTTACTTTTTGATCGCACTGTGCAGTCAACGCAAAAGTTAGTGCACGGTGCGCCAAAAAAAATAAAGTTGCACTGTGCGAAAAAATTTAGCTTGCACTGTGCGCAAAACCTTTTGACCTTTTTGATTGCACCGTGCAAACATTTCATCTTCCTGTGTCGCGACAAACTGCACAGTGCGCCAGATTTCTTTCAAAATTCCCTTGCACTGTGCGAAATTCTTCTCGAATTTTTTTTGCACAGTGCAATGGAAAAAATCAAAACTGCACTGTGCAAAATTCCTCTATCTTTTTTTGGAGCTTTCGCACAGTGCGAAAACTAAAAATGATCGCACTGTGCGTTTAATTTCCACAAAAAATGGCCAAAAATCGTCAAAATATCCTGATTTATTATAAATAAAAGATTCCAAAATTATTTTGAGATATCACAGAGGGTTCAAAAATAAAAGTGACGTCATGAGAATTAAATTTAAGTAAAGCAATTTCAAAAAATTAAAAAAAATCTCGTTCTAATCCAATTTTTTCGCCTTTTTCTTTGCTTTTCCCGTGTTTTTGATGACTTTTGTTGTGTGTTCGACCACATTCTCATGGCCAACGCCTTTGGTGTTCAACGAGAAAACTTTGGGATCATTTTTGGCCTGCTCTTTGCTCTCTTCGTCCAGTGTTTTGACGAAGAAATACAGGTCCACGAAGAAGAAAATGGTGCCGATTCCGAGTCCGAGAAGAGTTCGGGTGGTTGAGTCCAAATTCCAGGCCGGGTAGGCCATGGAGATGCCGTAGAAACCGAACATGAAGCCTCCGAAGACGGTGATCATCATGTTCACGATTCCGATTACGTGCCGATTCGACTCTTTTAGCTCCTGGAAGTGTTTGAAATCAGTATTTCAAAAACGCGTTATTGCACTGTGCAATTTTTTTATTAAAACTGCACCGTGCAAAAAAAATTCCTAAAACTGCACTGTGCAAAAAAAAATTTTGACCCAAAATGCACTGTGCGACCCATCTTTTTATTTGCACTGTGCAAAATTTTTTTATTTAAACTGAACTGTGCGAAAAATCTTTCTCAAAACTGCACAGTGCAAACAAGTTTTCACAACTGCACCGTGCGAAAAAAATTTTCAAAAAACTGCACTGTGCGATACATTTTTTATTTGCACCGTGCAAATTTTGGAACCCTCAAAGCGACAAAAGGAACGCACTGTGCGAAAAAAATACTATCAAAAACTGCACGGTGCAGACAAATTTTCAAAACCGCACAGTGCAAAAAAATATAAAAACTTGCACTGTGCGATCCATTTTTTACTTGCACCGTGCAAAAAAATCTTCCTAAAACAGCACTGTGCGATCAATCTTTTTAATTTGCACTGTGCAAATTTTGGGACTTTTATTACTTTCTAATCTAAAAAGTGGTTGTAAAAAAGTCCTCAGGGTATAGAACGGATAGTAAATTCGTCATAATGACCCAAATTGTTCATAAAATCCGTAGTCATGACATATTTTTTGGAATTTGTTAAAACTTTGATCTAAAAATGACAAAATCTTTCACAAAACTTGGTAATTTACCTTTCCAAAGTCCTTGAAGAACGCCGTATGCCCATAATTTTGACTGGAATCCACCGACGACACCATTTGATCGTAATCCCTCTTCTCTGCCTCCAATTTCAGCCTCTCAATTCTGTCCAAATACTCTTTTGTTGGCGGCGGACGCTCTTCTTTCACTTCTTTCGGCTTCACCAGCATCAAGAACTTGTAATACTCCACATTTTCCGGCAATAACTCGGAGATTTGATCAAAGTCTTCGGTGGAAAATTGCGATTTTTCGAGGATTTTCTCAATTTCGCGCCGATTTTCGAGATCTTTAATCAAGTCGTCGATGAATTTTCGGGCCTTCTCGTCGACGACAAACATTTTACAAGGGAGATCGACTAAAAATTCGACAAAAATTATATTACCCATGATAAAAATTATATTATCCATGATGAAAAATTAAAAATATTGGTGTATAAACCGTTCAAATCGCTTCTCAACCCATCGTAAATTGCAAAACCATTTGTTTAACAACAAAATTACATCAGTAAATCATTAAAATTAGGTCATAATCAACAAAAAATTTCCGTTTTGAAGGCATGTATAATATAATGGATAAAATTTCTAGGTTATTTCAACTAAAGCTAGCGGAATTATGCTTAATCTGAGCAAGAGAAACGAGTTTTTGGTCGAGAGAACGTCCAAAAATTATTTTTCAATGGATAAACAGAATGCCAAGAAAATTTTGGCATTCCAATCTTTCGCGGTGGAAGCCAGAAAAAAACTGTAAAAAACGCCGAATTTGAAAAAATAGGCGGTAAAAAAGCATGGAATTTTGACACTTCGTTTGGACGAAACTCAAAAGTGAATGGGAAAGGTTTTTCTTATTCACGGTTGTTGTGCACGGGAAAACCTTTCCAGAACCATTCGGCAAGAAGAAACAACAGACTTTTACCAAATTTTATTTGCCCCAATACGACATTTACTAATCAAAGTTAAAAATATAAAATGGATACATGTATCGACTTTAATTTCCAAGGACACGGCCAATAAGGAGCCCACAAATTGAGGTTAAGATGAATATGGCTGGAGAATTGGAATGGCTGCTCTTCGATACGGTCGGTTCCGTTCTAAAAAATGTATAAACATATAGTTTTAAAGGTTAATTGAACGAACGCTGAAAGTTTTTTGGCCTAGACTACGGCTATTTTACTAAAAAATCAAACTTACGTTTTGTTACAGATAAACTCGACATAGGTGTTGTCCAAGAATTGGGGCGAGAGTTGAGTTGGCCTGTTGCAATTGGGAGTCTCGAACCTTGCAATCAGGTAGTTCTGAAACTGGTTATACAGTCTTCTCACGCTTACCAAAGACAGCAAGAGCCGACCCGAAGAAGTGAGCTTGTACTCCACTGGCTGACAAGGCGATGCATCCCATTTGTGCCTTCCCAATCCAACTGCTTACACTCCGCTGATCCTTGGTTTCATAACACCAACTTCTTTTCAAATACACCCAGCGTACTGTTGCAATAAAAGTTGTCTTTCGTCTCCGGATAGTAAGAGGTTGCATTGTCTCCAGTAGGCGAGTATAATACATTCATCCGGCTTTCTTTCACCGTACATCCTATAATGGCCATGCTTGAACCAAGGAGTTCAGAGAATACAGTCAGTCTGTTCCAGCAATTTTTCTCCTGCTTGTTAAATATAGCACAAACACTGAAATCGGCATTTTAAAACAAATTTAGAACACAAATATTTGAGATTATGGCCCCGGGGTATGCTGAAGCCAAGAATTAATATATTCCCCCACACTCGACTTACAGCAAGCCGCCATTTAATCCTGTGACTCCAACTTTGACTTCCTCCCCAACCTGGTTCAAAAGGACTCGGTAGCTATGGTAAGCCGGACCGTCTTTATCGACCAAATCCAGCAACCGGCGGCTGAAAATATTTAGTGTGCAATGCAGGTCAAACCGAAGAGTTCGGAGACCGGAATATATTCCGCGGAATAGACACTTCGCTATCGGTTTTTTACACTTCGTCTCGGTTTCGCAGAGAAGACAGGGAAAAGGCGCGCAAAACCGTGCTCTCTCGCCCCAAAAATTCCCCATTTCTTCTCCGACAAAAGGCGAAGTTTTTTGCGTCTTTTTGGCGAATCTCAATCCATTCCGGATCGTTTTAGCTTATCTAATGGGCTTGACGCGCAATGCATAAACTTACGTAACATTTTTCGAAAATGAGTTGTATCGGTATTCTATGATGTTTACGAGGCCTACGTGCGGAACATGATCATGGGTTATGATCTCAAATCCATTTGGTTTCGTTCCCTGGAAGCTGTCCTCGAGCTTGATACACTGCAGGAACCCGATAATCTCCGTGTAAAAGCCGACCTCCAATGGTGCAATCATCGACGGGGAAGATGGCAACCGCACGCGGGGGGAAATATTTACAAGACTGCGTTTGAAACTGACTTTTCATCACTTTGTTCTTCATGCAAATTTTAAAATTTGCATTTTCGTTTTTGTTCAAGAAATTTTTGGTTTTTTTTGACTCGTCGGAATCCTAGTAGGACATGTTCGTGCTGACGTTATTAATTTCCGACTGTTTGCTATGAATTTTTATTCGTTTCAAGCTCATTTATATTATCCTTCCTTCAGGTGGTGCAAGGTCAATGGATGAACGCAACAATGCCTCAAATCAACGTCAACAAACACTTGGAGAAGGTATGCAATTTCTCTTTACTTTTTGTTTGTGTTTAGGCAACTTTATACGGATTTACGGCATCTTTCCCAAAATTGTTACCTAAAATGATGTAATTTCTTGAATTTCCGCCAAAGTCTTGCTGCTTTTTTTCAGAAACTAACCTTGTTGGCTAAAATATGTAACTTTTTTTGATCCTACTAAATTTTTCACTGGGTTTGTGCACATTTGAGGCTCTTTGGGACCTTTAACATTGCTTGTGTTTTTTTGAAAAAGATTTTAATTTAGCGGGAAATCCTCAAAATTATCGTCCAGTTATTACGACCTGTCCAGACACGACGTATGGAGCGCTTCCTGCGATGCTGAGTCAAAGATTTTATTCCTCAAATCATCTAAAACAAGGTCCTCGACCTCAATTTTCATCTAGCCTACATGCTCACTCAGCTTCTGTAAACGCAAGAGCAGGTCATTCGCAACCCGGAAATTATTCCCGAAGACCACGACATCAAATTAGAGCCGAAGGAAGAGATAATTTATCTTCACCATCAACTTCTTCAATAAACAATGAAAATAATGGGTCAAATTGTGCAGGTCACAGTCAAAGAGGTTTTCACAACTCCGAAGGGTATATGGGACAAAAAAATTCAGAAGAATTGTCAGAGAAAGTCACTTTTGTAAGCGATTTTTGTCATGTGTAATATAATTTTTTCCCGAATTTTGATGTAACTTTGAGATTTTTAGAATGATGGGTATCGAAATATGTCGGAAATGACAGTACGAATGGCCGAGGAGTGTTTGGATGAAGAATTTTCCAATTTTGTAAGATTTTTTATAATTTTTTGTCGTTTTTAGGTAAAAATTCTATTTTTTCTAGAAAGATGAAGATGAAAAAGCTGGAGAGAAGGCATGTTATTCCAATTCGGACCTCAAGCCAACTGGAACTTGGGGGAACGACGATTTTCAACCAGGAGAATCCCCAAATTTCGCTGGATTGGCCGATTTATGGAGATTAAAGCCGGCGAAAGCAGTTGCCGGAGTGCCAGAAGTTGAAGATGAGTCGGAAAAATCCCGAAAAGAACGTGAAATCACCGAAAATGACGAAAATTTTGACGAGCCCATCAAGTGTAATAAAACCAATGTGTACACCTGGAATGACGAGTTTCTGACCGCCGCTTTGGCAGAGGAATTTGCCAAAGAGGATGAGGAGAGGAAACAAAACGATTCCGGCGATATTTCCTCCGAAGCTCTCATGAAATTGCTGAATATTCCACATCAGGACCTAAAACAAGGTGAAGAATTGGAAAAAATTGATGAAAACGACGAGATAATTGATGAAGAAGCTGAGCAGGATGATCTTTCGGATAGATTGAGTGGAATTTCGTCTCAGGGCAGCAAGGAAAATGAAGAAAAATTGAAATCATTGGACGCCTGGGAAATCGCTTTGAACAAAGAAAATCTGGCCGAAGATTTGAGTGAGGCCACTTTGGAAGACGCCAATGAGAGTGGTAGCTCCAGTTCCGACGAAGAATTCCACAATTGGCCGTCGTTGATACCACAAAAAATGAAGATTAATGTTCTAGAAGGGATCGATCCAAAGGAATGGGAGAGGAATTTGGTAAGCGTGTCTGATTGAATTGGGGGTTTCAGAGGGTATTTTGAGCGGTGAAAAGTCATTTTGGATCAGGCTACAGTAAATTTAGAGTGTTTGGAGGAAAATTTTACCTTACTTTAGGTGTCTAGACGTAAATTTTGGCTTATTTTGGTAACTAGAGTGAATTTAAAAGGGATAAAATAGTTTTTTATGGAATTTCAGGGTATAATAAACGATTTTTGATATAGATTTGGTATTATGGAGGAAAATTTTTACCTTACTTTAGGTGTCTTGATGTAAATTTTGGCCTATTTTGGTGACTAGAGTGAATTTACAAGGGCTAAAATAGTTTTTTATGGAATTTCAGGGGATAATAAACGATTTTTGATACAGATTTGGTATTATGGAGGAAAATTTTTACCTTACTTTAGGTGTCCAGACGTAAATTTGGGTTTATTTTGGTGTCTAAAGTGAATTTAAAAGGGAAATAATAGTTTTTTATGGGATTTCAGGGGATAATCAAAGATTTTTGATATGGATTTGGTATTATGGAGGAAAATTTTACCTTACTTTAGGTGTCCAGACGTAAATTTTGGCTTATTTTGGTAACCAGAGTGAATTTAAAAGGGAAATAATCTGTTTTTATGGGATTTCAGGGGTAATAAACGATTTTTGATATGAACGTTATGTTATGGAGGAAAATTTTACACAACAATTAATCCCAATTGAAAAGCGCTTTTTTAGCTAATCTTCTCAATTATTGATTGAAATTTTTGAACACTTCGTTACAAAAACACGGTCCAACAAATATTATCGCCTCTCACTTTTGAGGACATCGGGTGATTGGGTGAATAGTAAATAAGAAGGAGGGAATAGAACTCTATCTGCACCACCTAAAATAATTTTTGCAGTTTTTACCGTTTGCAAGATATAGCCACCTTAAGTATTCAACAATTGCAATCTTTCCTGTGGTCTAACCGACTTATAATAACGAAAAATCGCATGAAACTTGGAAGTCAACATTGACACATTCTTATCAAACAGTATGCAAAAAATCGCGGCCATTTACTACTCGGCTGAGGAGTTATACATCAATCTTTCCCCATAACAAAAATCAGTTCCCGGCTTTTTGGCATTCTGCAAATGGGAAAAATAAATATAAAAAAGTCATGAAGATTTATATATTTTATCAATTATAGTGTCTTTATGTAATAATTTAGACTTTGATGGTTCATACCCATGTCATTTGGCAACTTGCCGACGTCTAAAGGAACTTTTGGCTAGGAAACGGGACTTGGAAGGCGAGAAAATCGTTTTTATAAAAAAAAATATTCTTTGGAAATTCTTTTATTTTGCAGAATGCCAAACCCCTTTTCATTTTCGTGGTGAGACAAAAGACTGCAAGCGAGATTAATTGTTGTGTTACCTTATTTTAGGTATAATTATGACAGTTTTGGTACATAAACCGGGTTGTAAGAGCAAATCTTAGGTTCTTATGTTTTCATAGCATTTTTTGGGCTTGGTAAGTAATTTCAGACAAGCCTTGGCTGAATTTTAAGGGGTTTTTTAAAAAAAAATTAATCTTATTTTAGGTAATAATTCAAAAAAAATCGCAAATTTTTTCCTAATTCTTCCGAATTTTCAGCTCGAATCCGGCTGCAAGGTTTATTTCATCGTGAAAATCCAAGAGCCAGACGACAAACTAACCGAATTCTCGTTTTCTTGCCTTTGGGAACCCGAAACTCCGATAATAATCCTCTTCGAACTCGCCCTCAGGCATCAAAACATTGATGGAAATGACCTAAAAGCCAATGAAATTTGTCTCAAACACTTTTCCATCGACATGCCCGTCGAATGTTGGATCTGGATGGACGCCAGACCCGAATCAACGTACGAAATGCGTTTGAAACGCCGAACTTGACGGAAAAAATATAATATTTTGCATTTTTACCATTGTTATTGTTATACATTTAATACCATGATGATCCCAGATGTTGTACGGAATGATACTATTGTTGTTTTAATATTAATAAAGTTATTTTGTTGTGAAAAAATTTCTTTTTTGAACTGAAGGTAATCACCATGAATAATATAAAATTTTGAGGGAAAACAGGACTAGAAATTAGTGGAATATGAAGTTTGTAGCCTTGTATTATTCTAAAAAGAGAATTTACCGTGTTTTAGATCGATCCAATATCAGTTTTAGTCATCAAAATATTGATCATGGATAACATAAAATTTTTGTTCTAAAGGAGAATTTAAGGCCTGTTCGGGGTTAAATAGAGCGTTTGCCATGTATAAACCTCCAACACATAGAAATCAGACAGTTTTTGACGTATTCAAAGTCCATTTCAATGTTATTTTTGATGATCTCAAGTGTTGGTCATGGTTAATATAAAATTTTGACGTTCAGATGAGAAAGAAACGCTAAAACACACGGAATAGAAGTCTTGCGACGTAGAATGCCTAAAAACACTAAATTCATGCCACTATTCTTCCATTTTTGACCATTTCGATATCTCAAAAATGATCATCATGGTCAAAACAGAGAGTAACCATGATCATCGCTGAGAAACCAAATGGTCAAAAATGGAAGAATAATGGCATGAATTTGGTGTTTTTGGCATTCTACGTCGCAAGACTTTTTGCTTCTCATCTGAACGTCAAAATTTTATATTAATCATGACCAATACTTGAGAGCATCAAAAATAACATTGAAATGAACTTTGAATACGTCAAAAACAGTCGGATTTCTATGTGTTGGAGGTTTATACATGATAAACACTCTATTTTACCCCGAACAGACATTAAATCCCCTATAGAACCAAAAATTTTATGTTATCCATGATCAATTTTTTGATGACTAAAACTGATACTGGATCGATCTAAAACACGGTAAATTCTCTTCTACATCATCAGAGAACATCAAAAATAACATTGAAATAGACCTCGCATATGTCAACAGCCGCCTGACTTCTGTGTTGGCTTTTTTGCCACGTTTGTACACTAACATCAAGTACAATATCCCAAAAAAACAACTTCTCAAGCTTTATTTAATAAGCAAAGCTAACAATCGTTATGACGTACCTTTAGGACCGACTTCTTCGGGATCGTTTTCTTTCCCGACTCCTCGACCGTCGTTCATGTTTTCGGTCTCTTTTTCTCTGGGAGTCCCTTCGTTCCCTGTGCTCTCTCTCCTCATTTCGTTTGTCTCTGTCGTCTCTGCGACGGTCTATGGACTCTCTGCGATGCCCTCGGCTGTCTGTCGAGTCTCTTCGTTCCCTGTGTTCTTTTCTTTGCTTCTGCGATTTTTGGGATTCTTCGGATTTTGAGCGCGATCTAAGGGAAAACCTCGATTAAATTTGAAAGTTATATACTAATAATCTCATATAGAGTTTAATCAACCCATAACCCCTCAAAATATCCGCTAATTCGATCAATTTTCATCAAAATTTACCTAAAATAATATAATTTTTTGAAAAATTTCAATTTTCTCCAAAATTATTTTGAAAATCAAATAAATTCTGGTTGCTTACCTCTTTCTTTGCCCCTTACTGTGTTTTCTATTCTCATTTTCATCGCGATCATCGCCTAAATTACCGTAATTTACCTGCCTCCCTCTTCAAAATACCTGTTCGTTGTGTATCGCCGCGATCGTCTGAAAACAAGAAATCCAATTAAATACGTCCACAGTGCCCTAACAAAGATTATAAGCGACTTTAAGCGTGTAAAAGCACTTCCAAATACCATTTTTCGAAAAAAATGTAAATCAAGGTAAAATATCGGGTATTTTAGTAAAAGAATTACTAATAAAGCTTGTAAACAAAGTAATTCTCAGGCACAAAGCAGTAAAATGATGTTACCTTTGTGATGGCCATGTTTAAACCCCTCCTTATCTCTCCCACTTTCCTCCATTACGTTATCCTTGAGATCAGCCTTTGGTCGATCCGAATCGTCGTCGGTGGTCTCTTCATCGTCGCTGTATTGGGCTAAAATTTTCAACATATCAAATTCACGCCATAATCTTTCTTTTAGCCCACAAACAACACAAGACTTCATTCTTTACCATCCGATATTATACTTGATATCAAATGATATCTCATGGATAATATAGCCTCTACTTCTGATCTAAATATAAAAACAATAATTTTAAAAGCTTACCCAGGGCACTAAGAGCTTGTAGCGCGGAGGTGGAGGCGATAACCTTCTTTCCTAAACATGGATAATATTATCTTTGATAATGAAGCTCACCATGGTTCTTGAACCTGTCTAGAAGACGATTTACCTGGTCTTGGATGGCAATATCCGAGGCTTCCATCAACACCGACACCATGAGTCGTTTAACCGCTCGAGTCTGCAAAAAAAATTAAAATAGGTAACAAATGACCTAAAGTAATATAAATTTTTTTGCGAACAGGAGAGATTGCTTCCAAAACCTGTTGCCAGTGTCGTAGACAGTGTGATTAACCTAAAAACAGAACACACAAATTAAAAGTCACCTCATTTTGATCAAATTCTTCTTTGACATAAGTGGCTTTATTTCCGATAAGTGAATCTGGCGCGAAAGCGGGTTTCGCTTCAAGCGCTTTGCCATCGATATCCTCGTCCTCGCTGTCTGAGTCCTAAAAATGTCATTTTCAATAAAAAACTGACAAAAAATTATATTACACATGACAAAAAAACCTACAAATTTGCCTTTTCCTTTGGCCTTTCGCCGTTCTTCCCTTTCCAATTCCTTCTGGGCTTCTTGTTTAGCTTGCTGCTCTTTTTCCATTTGCTTTCGCTTTTCTTTTTCCGCTTTTTCGAGGCCTTCCAGAATCCATTGAGGCAACTTTTTTCTGCTGGCCAAATCGATTCTGGAATCCGTCCAATGGGCCGGATCATTGTTCATATCGTCCATCCAGTGTGCCATGGCTCCATCCAGGTCCAATTCCTCCGGTGGAGCGGGGTTTGAGTCGGCGAAATTGGAGGTCTGCGCGGCCGCAGCCGCCGCCTGGAAAAGCGGCCGAACCGGGACTGGTTCAGGCGGAGGAATCGGCCCAACACCATGCAACGGCATTGGAGGAACAGGGAATGGAGCAGTATGAGGTGGGGGAAGCGGTCGCGGCGGCCTTTGGGCAGTATTGAAAAATTGGGGACGATAATCGGGACGGTTGAAGAAACCGCCAGATGCTGGAGGTCGTTGCTCGTAATATGGGGGTACTTGAGGAGGAAAGCGACTAGGAGGACCAGCGAAAGGAGGCCCGGGTGGCATTGGACGAGGTGGATATCCATATCCTAGAATATCAACTTATTTTATATTGTTGTAGACACTTATAAAAAATGGGCCATGAATTTTTACAAACAGAAGAGTAATGGCCAAAAACAGCATTATACGTGCTGACTATCATAATCTTGCTTTAAAAACAATTTTAAGTCGCAAAAACCAAAAATGAACTTCAAATTCTGCAAGATTATATTACACTTGAGACTAAAATAATGTTTTTATTATTTCGCAAAGGAAAATAGTCCCGAAACAAAAATCTCCCATTTTCAACCGTTATCCAGTTCCTAAACGTCAAGAAAAACATAAATTTAAGTCGCTTACCTGGTCCATTCGGCGGCCTGGGTCCAAATCCGCCTGGAGGTCCAAGTGGTGGAACACCGGGCGGAAGACTTCTCGGAGGGAGGCCTGGAGGCGGTGGAACTCCAGCCGGCACTCTATCCTCCGTTTGTGACTTGGTTTGGATCCATCTTTGTGCCAGAGAAGCCCAATCGACTAAACCTCAAGGATAATATAAACACCTCGTAAAAACGGACCTTCTGAATGCGGAACGTTAGTGTAATTCAACGGATTGAACATGGACTGATCCATTGCAGCGTGCTTTCCATAAATCTGACGAGTTTCTGCGCTTGAAACGAGTGAAAATTCAGTTAGATAAAAAAATAAAATTGAGAGAGAGACATGACACAATGGTCAGTTTGGGTCAACTGTTCCACTTGCGACAATTATACCGTAATCCAATGGTAAAGTTGTTGTAAAATTTTTATATGTAAATTTAGATTTTCCAATGGTCAAAAATTTAGTTTAAAACCTGAATCGAGTTCCAAAAAACGGATTTCGATTACTCACCCTGAGGCCATGTTGTAATAAAAGCTTGTCCGATTGTTAAAAAAGGTTCCGTGGGACAAGGGGAGGGAGAGAAGAGGGAACAGATCGATCACTTGCTCTTCCCTCAGACCTTTGGCCGAAAGATGGGCGCTGATTTATTTGATTATCACTGATATGAGTCAATGTGGACGTTTGGAAAAATATTATGGCTTTTTTATTTTGATTCTTGTCTGAATTTGAGGATTCACTCCAAATCTTGACACTTCTTGGTTTTTTTGGGGAAAAATAGAGGTTTTCTTTTTTTGCACTGTGCAGATTTCAGAAATTTTGCCGCACGGTGCGGTTTTCCAAACCATTGTAAAGTCATTTCCAAATACGGAAGTTACATAGTATTTCCAGAATATAAGGAATAGTCGTATTTTACACTTTCGACTCAAAAATGCGAATATTTTTTGACCGCACAGTGTGAAAACTTCGAATTTATTTGCTGCACTGTGCAAAATGTTCCTTTGGAATTTTAATGCACTAAACTAATATTTAAAGGTGTAAAATATGTCATCCATAAGTGTGTGAGCTCTAATTCAACAATCTATTTTGCAGTGAGCTCAAAATTTTATTTGCAAAGTGCAAAAAATTAAAAAAAAGTTTTTGCACTGTGCAATGATTAAAATTGAAATTTAAACATTTTCAAATAATAAGCAAAAAAATTTTTTGATTGTCGCTTGCTGGATTAGGTATTATACAGTCAATGATTTCGTATTTTACCTCAAAACTTTCTTTGCACAGTGCAAAAAAGATCCAAAAAATTTTGCACAGTGCAATTATTAAAACTGGAATTTAAACATTTTCAAAAGAAAAACAATTTTTTGTTTTGATTGTCACTTGCTTGATTAGACATAATATGCTGCATGATTTCGTATTTTACCTCAAAACTTTCTTTGCACAGTGCAAAAAGTACCCAAAAGATTTCGCACAGTGCAAATTTTCAAAAATTTTTTTTTCAAAAACAAAATTTGTTTAAACTTTTAGGCCATAAAAATCTGCTTGTTGGGTGTGGAAAAGGTTTGCTCAAAGTGAAATCCGATCAGAAAGTTCTCGGCTTACCGACCTTTGACCCGTTTTTTTCACTTTACTCGTTTCGAAAACTTTACTAAAACTCCTCTCCGAGATCTCTCGAAGAACCTAGTGCATCTAATTGGATTAATTTTTATTCAGTTTCGCCATTTTTTCGATGATGTTTCGAAAATTTTTGCTTCAACAGTTTCGAGATTTTTTTCGGATATTTTTTTTTTTTGAAATTTTTTGCTAAATAGCACTGTAAAATTGTTAAATAAGTGTTGTAGATAATTTTAGTTACATTTATATTTCTATTTATACTGTAAAATCAAAAAAAATTTCAAAATTTCGTCAATTTTTCGCGAATTTTTCATTTTTTTTTTCAAAATTTTCGTATTTTATCTTCAAATTTCAGTGATATACGACCACCACGACCTTATTTATCGTTGAGAGTTATCTAATTTTCAAATTCTACCATCATAATTACAAAAATTCAATAAAATTTTTATTTATTTTTTTTTTCAAAATCATTTTTTTCGCAAATTTCGAGGAAAAAATCAACAGAAAAAAGTTGAAAACCGACAGTCGGAGAGCGAATTCCGACCACCCCTGAAAGTCCTCGAGCATATGCGACACATAAATTGAGGTCTGGCTCCAATTTTCCCAGGCTTCTCCAAAAAGTAATCGAATTTGTAAAGGTGAGTCATGTTGAGAGTGCGGTAATTAGGGGGGTTGTTTTTACTGAAATTTGTAACATTTTTTCTAATCTGATTTTTTTTGTAATTCGCACAAAATTTTTCTGCACTTTGCAAGTATTTTTTTTGTTTGCACAGTGCAAATTTCGGAAAAGTATTTTTTTTTGCACAGTGCGAAAATTATTAGAAAAATTTTTTTTGCACAGTGCAGTAAAAGATTTTTCGTTTGCACAGTGCAATCAAAACCTGTTTTTAATTGCACAGTGCGAATTAACCCAAAAAATGTTTTTTGCACAGTGCAATCAAACCATTTTTTGACTGCACGATGCGAACTATCAAAAAGTGTTTTTTGCACTGTGCAATCAAACTTTTTTCCATTTGCACGGTGCAAACTGCGAGAAACTATTTTCCGCACTGTGCAAGTGTTTTTTTTTTGTTTGCACGGTGCAAATTTCGAGAAACTATTTTATTTTTTCGCACGGTGCAAATCGAATTTTTTCGCACGGTGCAGTCACTTGTTTTTAATTGCACAGTGCGAATTAGCCCAAAATTTTTTTTGCACAGTGCAGCCAAAACTTTCTTTTGAATGCACAGTGCGAATCATCGGAAAATATTTTTCGCTCAGTGCAATCAAAAAAAAAATCTGCTTCGCACTGTGCAAGTTGCGGAAAACGATTTAGTTTTTGCACAGTGCAAATTGTCAGAAAATGTTTTTTCGCACAGTGCAACCAAAGCTTTTTTCGTTTGCACGGTGATGCGAGAAACTCTAATGTTTTCCGCACTGTGCGATTGTTGTTTTTTTTGCTTGCACGGTGCGAAAATTATTAGAAAAATTTTTTTTGCATGGTGCATTAAAAGCTTTTTCGTTTGCACAGTGAAATCAAAACTTTTTGAATGTACGGTGCGAATTATCAAAAAGTGTTTTTCGCACAGTGCAATCAAAATTTTTTCCGTTTGCACGGTGCAATCTGCGAGAAACGATTTTCCGCACTGTGCGATTGTTGTTTTTTTCCCTTGCACGGTGCGAAAAATTATTAGCAAATGTTTTTTGCACAGTGCAGTAAAAGCTTTTTCGTTTGCGCAGTGCAATCAAACCATTTTTTTGACTGCACGGTGCGAACTATCAAAAAGTGAGTGTTTTTCGCACTGTGCAATCAAACTTTTTTTCGTTTGCACGGTGCAAACTGCAAGAAACGATTTCCCGCACTGTGCAAGTGTTTTTTTTTGCTTGCACAGTGCGAAAATTATTAGAAATTTTTTTTGCACAGTGCAGTAAAAGCTTTTTCGTTTGCACAGTGCAATCAAACCATTTTTTTGACTGCACAGTGCGAACTATCAAAAAGTGAAAAAAAATTTTTTTCAGAATTTTCTCAACACCATATCGAACGACCCACAAAAAATGAGTTTCCGACGACCCAAAAATCACTCAGACAAAGCGAACGAACCCCAATCTCGATCCAATTTCCACGGCGCCTCAGGCAACGCACCTCAATCACAGGCCGAGATTAAAAGTGTGGGTAAGTAAACAAGTGTCCTCTCTTTTTTCGAAACTCTCGGACTTACCGCACGGTAAAAAAATGGAAAAAGATTTCTTTCGCACCGTGCGAAAGAAAATTTTTAAAAATTCTTCTGCACTGTGCGTTAAAAATCAAATGCACTGTGCAGCCGAGCCTGCTGCTTTGCACCGCACCGTGCGGAATCAGCGACAAAGAAAGAAACGTTTTCGCACTGTGCTGCCGGCTTCCTCACTTTTGATTGCACGGTGCAGTACCACAAAATTTTTTGCACAGTGCGAGAGAAAAAAAATTTTTTTTGAGACTCTTTGCACTGTGCAATTGAGCTTTTTTTCCACCGCACCGTGCGGCTGCAGCGACAAAGAAAGAAACTTTTCCGCACTGTGCAAAACAAAATTCAAATCATTTTTTGGGTTTTGCACAGTGCAAAAGTTTTTTTGAGGAGACTGCACTGTGCGTTTTTCCAAATTGGTCCATTGCACTGTGCGGCCGGTTTTTTTCTCACTTTTGATTGCACGGTGCGATGGGCTAAGGCTAAAAATTTTTCTGCACAGTGCAAAAATCGATAAACCTAAAAAAAAATTTTGTCATTGGGCGCAAAATTTTTTCAAAGTTTTTTTTTAAAATTTCGAGTTCGAAAAATCCGTTTTTTAAGTCTAAGCCCTGAGGCAATAATCTTTCTCTGCCACTCTCCAAACTTCAAATACGTTCTCACGGATCAAGTTTTGAAGTGTGCATAAATTAGCGAAAAATATTTTTCCATCGATTTCCACAAGTGCCTCCGGGCAGCGGCTGGCTGTTGATTTTCGACTCCGAACGAAAAAAGTAGCTGAAAATGGATGACCGAGGTAAAGTTCTCAAAAGTTTTGCACTGTCCGAAGAAGAAAGGGCATCCATTTGCACGGTGCGGGAAGATTTTGGAGGTTTTGTCGCTTTTGCACGGTGCAAAATGGTCTTGGACAACCTGCACTGTGCGATCAAAAAATAAAGTTTTTTTGCACAGTGCAGTCGTCCCAAAAATTTTGCACCGTGCAAAACACAAAAAATGGCTAGTTTTTCCTTGCACTGTGCAAAAACAAACTTTTCTTTTGTCGCTGCACCCGTACAGTGCGCTCAAAAAATGAAGCTTTTTTGCACAGTGCAGACGAACGAAAAATTTTGCACTGTGCGAGACGGCAAGAAGACGATGGCTGTTCTTTGCACTGTGCAAAAACAAACTTTTCTTTTGTCGCTGCACCCGTACAGTGCGCTCAAAAAATGAAGCTTTTTTGCACAGTGCAGACGAACGAAAAATTTTGCACTGTGCGAGACGGCAAGAAGACGATGGCTGTTCTTTGCACTGTGCAAAAACAAACTTTTCTTTTGTCGCTGCTCTCGCACGGTGCGATGAGAAAAAAACGTTGAGCTGCACAGTGCTAATTTTTTTTATTCGCGGATTTTTTTGATTTTGCACTGTGCAAAACAATAATTTTGTCGCTGATCTCCGCACTTTGCGAACCCAAACTTTGGATTGCACTGTGCAGTGATTCTTTCATTTTTGCACTGTGCAGTCATCCTTTGAGCTTGCACTGTGCAAAAAAAACTTTTCTTTTGTCGCTGCGCTCGCACGGTGCGATGAGAAAAAAACGTTGAGCAGTGCAAAAATTTTTTTCTGCACGGATTTTTTTTGATTTTGCACTGTGCAAAAACGACTATTCTTTTGTCGTTGATCCCGCACTGTGCGATGGCACAAACTTTTCACTGCAGAGTGCAGTCACCCTTTCAGGTTGCACTGTGCAAAAAAGAAAAGAATTTTGTCGCTGACCCCGCACTGTGCAGTCAACACAAAGTTTTGACTGCACGGTGCAGCCACCCTTTCAGGTTGCACTGTGCAAAAAGACCTGCAATTTCACAGTGCGATGAAATAAAGATTACTGTATTTTCAGAGCAGCTCATCCAGCTGATGAGCCAAGTGAATGCGGCAGTAAAAAATGGCGACTTTGGCACTCATTTGGCCAACAATATTTTCCAATTGTGCCAGAAATTGAAGACAATGGGACAACATTTGGAGCAAACACACAAAGGTGGGGGTCTATACGAGTGCTAAATCAAGTTTTTTTGTCGCTGCGACAGTCAAAATTATCGCAAAAAGCCAAGATTTTTTAATTTTTGTACTGCACTGTGCAGGAAAAAAGAAACTTCAATTTTCTGCACTGTGCAGTCAGAACTTGAAAAAATTTTTGTTTGAAGGGGTTTCTGAATCATCACCATTGTCGCGATATATTACATTTCCTGAACTGAAACCTATCTTGTTCATTTTTGGGCAATTTTCGAAAATCTGCACAGTGCAAAGCAAAATTTTTATTATCTTTTTTCACAGCAAATTGCTTTCCAGCCGAACTGAATAAGGTTTTTGTGTCGCTCCGACAAGCCTCATGTCGCGATAACGGGCAATTGGGAACGCCTTGTCGGCTCAAAGTGATGGAATTAATCGAATTGCGCGCTATGGGATGGCGTCCGAATATGGCGCACAGTCAGTACTACATAAACAAGGCCGAGGAGACCCGAAACGAGCCGAAGAAAGAGGTGGTTGAGAATCGATCGCCACCGGTTCCGGCGCATAAGGCGCCGCCGGCGCGGGAATATCAGCCAAATTATGGACCGCCTTTTGTTCCGTCGTTTGTTGCGCAACAGGTAGGTTGAATTTGGACAAAGTGAACAGTCAATTCTGTCGGCTGAACATGTTAGAAGAGGGTGAAATTCGAAATTTTACAATATTTTGAGGTATCGACATTTTATACGATGAAATATGTTTGATCGTATAAAATGTCTCCGGTTTGGGATAGTCAAGAATAGCAATTTGCTTATGTTTTACCAAGATTTGGAGGTTCTACAATTCAAATTTTATCCAAAATGCAAAAGTATGAACTATTTTTTTAGCCAATTTTTGGGTCAAACCTCTTTGAAATTGAAAGTCCCATATCTCAGGTATACAAAAAGTATCGTCATTAGATTTTGGCTATAGCATCACGAACCCCCAAACCTCACTTATGCCAAATTTTATCCAAATCGAGCTATCACAACCCCTCGTTTCAGCCAATGTATGAGCAGCAACCGATGGGCCCAGGCCCCGGCTATTTTTTGATCCCAGCAAATGCCCCATGGAGTCCGCAAATGATGGGACCTGGCATAATGTCGCCATTTCAACATCCTATGCGTCCGCCGAACTGGCTGCGTCAAAACCCGGTGGCGGCGGCGGTTGGCGCTCATTTCAATTTGGATGGATTTCAACCAAAACCCGCAAAAACGGCCCAATTAAGGGAGGAGATTACTATCAAAAATGCGGATTCTGGAAAGAGTAAGTGTTTGGCGGTAATGTAGAAGTATTTTTTGAACAAAAACTCGGTTAAGTCGCGTATTTTAGACCAAAATATCGAGTGCACAGTGCAATTTTTAAAATTCAAATTATTGCACAGTGCGGATGTCGCACTTGGATAAAATTACGAAGCTTTGTTCCAAATGAGGTGTAGATAGCCATAGACAATGCGAAAACTTTTTACATTGGTGACAACTAGCAAAAAAAGAGGCCGTTTTCCATTGCACTGTGCGGTTCTTTCGGACTTCCGGATTTGCACCGTGCAGGACAATTATAAAAAATTTTTCTTGTGGTACGAAGGCTATCTCATACCCTTTGTTTTGATACATGCAAAAACCGAAAACGACAAATTTTGAGATTTTTGGAAAGGATTTTTGACGATGCACTGTGCGGTTTTTTCGAACTTCCAATTTTTGGACCGCGCACTGGGGAATCTAAAAATTTTTTTTTCGATAGAAAGGCTACCTCATTACCTTTGTTTTGATGCATGAAAAAACCGAGACCGAAAATTTTTTAAATTTTTAAAAACGATTTTTTACGATGCACTGTGCGGAAGACAGAATTTCTTCAAATTGAATAATTTTTGCGCAAATTTTGGCAAATAACATCTCAACGACTTCAAAAATTTAATTTCAATTTTTTTCACTCAAAAAATTACAGTAATGGGAGTGAAAGGACGCCGAGTTGCGGTGGTGGAAGAGCTGAGCAAGACGATCATCAGCTTCCAGAAAGTGGACCACAACAGCAAGTATCGGATCCTGGCCATCAGCGGAGGCAGCCCCGAGAGCATCCAATATGCGAAACGACTCATCGAAGAGACCATTAGACGAAATGTATCGCCCAATAGAGTAGGTTGAAAGTTGGGACGAAAAGGGTTTTTGCACTGTGCGGCGGGAGATGAGACGAGAAACTGCACTGTGCGGTGGAAAAAATATGTTTTTGCACCGTGCAAAACATCGCCCCGAATTTGCACAGTGCAACGGCTCCGTAAAATTTGCACAGTGCAAAATGTCGCTTTGAAATTGCACTGTGTGGCGGGAAAAATTTTTTTTGCACTGTGCAAAATGTAGCTTTGGATTTGCACGGTGCGGCGGAAAAATTTTTTTGCACTGTGCAAAATGTCGCTTTGGATTTGCACTGTGCGGCGGGAGAAATTTGCTTTGGCACTGTGCAAAATGTCGCTTTGAAATTGCACGGTGCAGCGGAAAAAAAAATTTTGCACTGCGCAAAACATCGCTCTGAATTTGCACAGTGCAACCGCTCCGTAAAATTTGCACAGTGCGAAATCTTCTGTCTTAGCACAGTGCGGCGAAACCATAAAAATGCGGCGGGAGATGAGACGAGAAATTGCACTGTGCGAAGGGAAAATTTTTTGTTTTGCACAGTGCAAAATATCGCCTCGAATTTGCGACTATCCGTAAAATTTGCACAGTGCAAAATTTTCTGTTTATCTTATTGTTAGCACAGTGCGGCAAAATAAAATTATTTCTGCACTCTGGGGTGGGGATAAGACAAGAATTTGCACGGTGCAAAACATCGCCTTGAATTTGCACGGTGCGACGGCTCCGTAAAGTATGCACAGTGCGGCGAATCCAAAATATTTTTGCACTGTGCGGCAAGTCTCCAAAAATTTGCACTGTGCGGGAGCGACATTTCCTTGCACTGCGCGATTTCTTTCTTTTTGCCGTAAAACTGCACTGTGCAATTAAAAAAAATTTTTTTTGATTGCACAGTGCAGACGGATTGACAAACGTGTCCACTGCACTGTGCGACAAATTTTTGATTGAAACTTTGCACTGTGCAAGGCGACAAAAATTTTTTTGCACAGTGCGATAAAACAAACTTGCGGACTGCACTGTGCAGAATGAATAAAATTTGATTGCACAATGCAAAAAAGAAATTTTTTTGTAAATCGCACAAAAAATTGGAAAATTTGATTTTTTTTTTGATTTTGGTTATTTTCAGATGGAAACAAGTACGATTCAAGCAGCCGAGCCGGCGTCCGAGCAAGAAGAAGAGGACGATGGAGAAGATGGGCCTGATGTTACCATTGAAACTGGCAACGATGGCTCGTTAAAAGTGTCCTGCGCTGATCCTGAAATGCTGGAAGTGAGTTTTGAAAAAAAAAAAAAATTTTTTTAATTAAAAATTTTTTTTTTTTTTCTAAAATACGATTTCAAAAAATAAAAAAATATTAATTTATCGTATTTCAGGCCGCGCAAGCCGCCCTCCGCGAGTACATAAACCTCCGAACGGGCCGAATGTCGGCCAAAGAAAGGGAGGAGAAAAAAGATCGCCGCAAATCGATGCCGATTCCGAGTAGTGCCGAAACCCAAGTCACAGAGAAGCCGGCCAAGAGTGCCGAAGAGGGAATGGTACCCAAAATTGCGAATGGTACCCTCAAGTAAGTGAAAAAAATTTTTTTGGAATTTTTTTTTTTCAAAATTTCAAATTTTCATGAGAAAAATTTGTCAAAAATTTTATTCTTTCCCCTAAAACGTCATTTTCTCTCGCAAAAAAAAAATTTTTTTTAATTTATTTTTTCAAAAAAAAATTTTTTTTGAAAAAAAATCACAAAAATTTCATGTTTTCCCTCAAAAAATCGTTTTTTCTCTCAAAAAAATTTTTTAAATCCACTTTTTTTAAAAAAAAATCTAAAAAAAACTCAAATTTTCATCAAAAAAATTGTCAAAAATTTCATGTTTTCCCTCAAAAAATCGTTTTTTCTCCCCAAAAAAATTTTTTTTAAAATCCATTTTTTCCAAACAAAAAAAAAATTCCCAAAAAATCTCAAAAATTTCCCAAAAATTCCCCCAAAAATCCCAAAAAATTTCCCTGCAGAGCCCATGGATCCACACCCAACCTGATGGCCGAGTCGATGAAGCCGTTGGTGGCGCGCGACCTGCGCTACGATCGGCCGACAATGATGGCCATCAAGGAGTCGGTGGAGGGCGTGGCCGCCGATGGGAAGTTGATGGAGAAGGCGGCCCAGCTGAACGCCTCCGCCCAACCGAACGACCTCAGCGACTCCAACGCCGACTAATCCGTATTTTATTCACCATTGCATGTTGATTGTTCGTGTTTTACCGCGTATTTCGCACTTTAAAGCTTAGTTTTTCATTCGCAAAAATCCAGTAATACTTTTTTTATTGTGTTTTTGATTTTTTTATACAAGCCTTGTATTTTTTGCTCAATTCATGCTATTTATATGTTCAAATTGTGATAAAATAAAAAATAAAATTCCAAAATCGAGTAATTTTTCTGTTGCACAGTGCGTTTTATTAAATTCTGCACTGTGCAAAACATTAAAAATTTACCGCACTGTGCATTCCAATTTCTATTTTTTTTTTGCACAGTGCAATCCAAAATCGCGACAAATCACCAAAATCGTCTGCACAGTGCAAAAAAGCCAAAAATTCATTGCACTGTGCATCTTTTCAATTTTTATTTTTTGCACAGTGCAATCCCAAATTGCGATAAATCCTCAAAATCGCCCGCACTGTGCAAAACATCCAAAATTTACCGCACTGTGCATTCCAATTTCAATTTTTTTGCGCACAGTGCGATCCGAAATTGCGATGAATCCTCAAAACCGCCTGCACAGTGCAAAGGAAACTCCCATTTGTTCGCACTGTGCATTTCAATTTCAATTTTTTTGCACTGTGCAGATTTTTTAATTCGACTTTCTGTCGCTTTAAAATTTATTCGATTATAAATTTTTACCCAAAAAAAATCTTGTTTTTTAAATTTTGCATCCACTTGCGGCAGCTGCGACAATATCGTAATAGTAAAAAAAGTGATCTTCTGCATCGAGAAATGGGTTCACCGAAAGTTGACATTGAGGGTCTTCAGTTGCGGGGCATTCCTTGTAGCGATTCCCGACCTTCACTGCATCCGGGTACCAGACTTCCACCTTCTGATGTGTGTAATTTTCGAATTTGTACGGGGGAATTTGAGTGACCAAATCGCGTTTGTTCTCGACTCGATAAGAATAGGGGACAAGCTTGTTGAAGGCTTCCGCATACTCCAAATCACCATATCTGGGCTCTCCAAAAGTGATGAGTTTGATCTGAAACGAACTTTTCTGGACGTCGCACTGTGCAGATTCGACTTTTGTTGGGGTTTGCACAGTGCAAAATCAACTGCTATTGTTTTGCACAGTGCCGTTCAAAACTTGTCAAATTTCTTTCCATTGCACTGTGCGAGCCAAAAATCTGAACCAATTTTGTCGCTCTTTCGGTCGCACGGTGCAAAATGAAAGGCTGCTTTGTTTTGCACTGTGCGGCACAAAACTTTCCGTTTTTTCGCTTGCACTGTGCCAATTTTTGGCTTTTTGTTGATTTGTGCACAGTGCAGTACCAATTTTGTCGCTCTTGCGGTCGCACAGTGCAAAACGCGCAGCAATTCTCTTGCACTGTGCAGATTTGCCTCTTGTCGAAAAGTTCGCACAGTGCATTACGAATTTTGTCGCTCTTGCGGTCGCACTGTGCAAAATGAAAGGCTATTTTGCTGTGCACTGTGCAGATTTGACTTTTGTTGATTTTCGCACAGTGCAATTTCGAATTTTGTCGCTTTTTCGTCGCACGGTGCAAAGTGAAAGGCTATTTTGCTTTTGCACTGTGCGGCACAAAACTTTCCGTTTTTTTGCATGCACTATGCAAATTTTTGGCTTTTGTTGATTTGTGCACAGTGCATTACGAATTTTGTCGCTTTTTTTGTCGCACTGTACAAAATGAAGGCTACTTTGGTTTGCACAGTGCAAATTCTTTTACCTTTGACGCCTCGATTCCATCGACCACAATAAGTTCATTGAACCCAATGCCGCCCCGAGAGAGTGTCCGGAGACCCAAACTTCATAATCTGGATATTTTTGGGCCAATCTCACCACCTCGGCGTTAATTCCGGCACTTCTCAAATTGTTGAAGGCCGTGGAAAAGTAGGCGCTGATTTTGCCGCCAATTTTGGCGTCGTGTTGTTCTTCAAATACGGTGCGATAGGCTTCATAAGTCAGTTGAATTACGCTGACACTGCCTCTGGAAAGTGGAAATTGCGGAAATTATTTTTGCACTGTGCAAAATTTGGAGATGGTTTTAAAAGTAATTAAATGTAAAAAATCTATGATTTGAAAAATCAAGGTGTCAAAATTGCCACAAATTTTTATAATAACAGCAACAAAAAATTTTAATTTGCTGCACAGTGCAAGAATCAAAAATTTTAAATTTTGCACAGTGCATAGAAACAAATTCAAAATTTAGGGTTCTAATGAAGTAAAAATCTTATTTTTGTCATTGATAATGACTGTTTTCATCTCCTTCTGGACAGTCAACATGATTTTAGTTTAACACTTCAGTTGCACAGTGCAGAAAAAACAGTGAAATTTTTCGCACGGTGCGAAAGATAAACTTCGATTTTTTGCACCGTGCATAAAATTAAAATTATTTTTTGTGACGTCACTTTCATGGCAGTCATATTACCAACCTGTAGCCAAGATAGATGACTTTTTGTTTCGGCGAATAGCCCACAAATCCGAAGCAAACTTTTGCCTCGATTGGCGATGGGCCACATTCGGCAGTGGCTCGTAGTGTCGTCTGAACGAAAAATTAGCTGTTTCAGATAATATTAGCCCTTAATTCTTCAAAAATACTCCTCACTTTCCCGTCATCGAACGCCCTTTCCACACATTTGTCCAGAAGAAAGGGCGAATCCGCCGCGATCGCGATGAAAATCGACTTTTGACTGGCAAAAGTCTCGTTGAACTGACAGCTCACTGCATTCGCAAGTACCGTAAGATCTAACACAACTTTTGTCAGCATCACGAAGAGGATGAAGTGGAATTTCCGTCAAAAATCCCAATTTTATATTTCCAAAAAACCGGACATTTTTTGAGAAATTATGGAAATTATGGAAATCTTATGTAGCTCATGATCGATCGTACTTCAAGAACATTTTGTTTTTTTTAAAAACCAATTTTTGATCTAGGTTTGTTTGTCCGAACATTGGGGATTACACGGAATTTTTTTTTCGCACGGTGCGTTTTTAAACCAAGGTTTTGCACTGTGCAATCTTCAAAAATACCGCACAGTGCAATTCGAATCTGCGACAAATCCCAAATTTTTGTGCACAGTGAAAAACGAGACTGATTTTTTTCCGCACCGTGCAAGGCAAAACTTTTTTCGCACCGTGCAGTCTTCAAAAATACCGCACAGTGCAATTCGAATCTGCGACAAATCCCAAATCTTCGCGCACAGTGCGAAATGCGACTGATTTTTTTCCGCATCGTGCAAGGCAAAACTTTTTTCGCACCGTGCAGTGTTCAAAAATACCGCACAGTGCAATTCAAAACTGTGACAAATCCTAAATCTTTGTGCACAGTGCAAAATGAAACTCCGATTTTTTCCGCACGGTGCGTTTTTAAAAAAGGCTTTGCACCGTGCAGTGTTCAAAAATACCGCACAGTGCAATTCGAACTTGCGACAAACCCTAAATCTTCGCGCACAGTGCAAAATGAAACTCCAATTTTTTCCGCACCGTGCAAAGCAAAAAGTCTTTTTTCGCACCGTGCAGTCTTCAAAAAATACCGCACAGTGCAATTCAAACCTGCGACAAATCCCAAATCTCTGTGCACAGTGCAAAATGCGACTGATTTTTTTCCGCCCGGTGCGTTTTTAAACCAAGGTTTTGCACCGTGCAATCTTCAAAAATACCGCACAGTGCAATTCAAACCTGCGACAAATCAAAAATCTTTGTGCACAGTGCAAAATGAAACTCCGATTTTTTCCGCACCGTGCAAAGCAAAAAGTCTTTTTTCGCACTGTGCAGTCTTAAAAATTGCCGCACAGTGCAATTCAAACCTGCGACAAATCCCAAATCTTTGTGCACAGTGCAAAATGAGGCTTCGATTTTTTCCGCACCGTGCAATCTTCAAAAATATCGAATTTTTCCGCACGGTGCGTTTTTAAAAAAAGGCTTTGCACCGCGGTGCACCGTGCAGTGTTCAAAAATATCGCACAGTGCAATTCAAACCTGCGACAAATCAAAAATCTTTGTGCACAGTGCAAAATGAGGCTTCGATTTTTTCCGCACCGTGCAATCTTCAAAAATATCGCACAGTGCAAACGAGATTCTCATTTTTTTCGCACAGTGCAAATCCATTTCGCGATATTTCCTCAAATTTACATGTACCGTGCGAAAAGTGTCTTCATTTTTTGCACTGTGCAAAGAGCAAATTTTTTTCGCACAGTGCAAAATCCTTATTTCCAAAAATTGAAATTTTTAGTGTTTATTTGAAACAAAATTGGTTGAAAGTAAGTGGAATGACGGTGTGATAAATTAGTTTTTGCTACCATACTATCGAGCTTTCGTACTCGGGGAGTACACAATGTCTTTTGACGGTCTCGTAGCCGATCATGATCAGGCAGGAGTAGATGCCGCTGTTGATCAGGCGTGGCGGGAGGCCTTTCGTGAAGACAGCTGCGCCTTCGTAGCGGTACATGCGGCGGATCGTGTCCCAGTAGTTCGTTCGGTGGACCTGGAACGAAAATTTTATATTATTTTAGGTCAAAACTTTGATAAAAATCTCAAAATTTTGGTAAAATCAAACAATTATTTCTCCGATTACGTTACGAAATTAAACCAAAATAAAAGCCAGCGTATTTTACATTAACAAACTTATAAATTTTCAAGAAATTTTACCTTATTTTAGCTGTATTGTCATCAAAATTAAAAATCATTCTAAAACTATATTCTGACCTCCCTAGCTAAAAATTTCCAACAAATTCAGGCAAACCACGTCCTAAAATATACCAAACGCCCATTCAAACTACAATCTATCATCACTTCCGTCATTTTCCACCTTATTTTAGGTCATAGACATCAATGTTAAATTATACATTTTACACAATATCTTGACCTCTGATATGTCAAATCCCCCCAATTCCAAGCCTTTCACACTTTATTCTATCTAATTCAGCCTATTCCACGAACATATTTCCATAGTTTCACCAATTTTCACCTTATTCTATATTATACCACCATCAAAAATTTTTTTATCCTAAAACAATATTCCAGCCAAACCTCCATTCCAACCCAACTAATTCCACTCTATAATGCCCCAATCTTCCCCAATCAACCCATTCCAGCCCCATTCCTCACCTGAATTCTTATCCTCAGCACTTCCAATGGGTTCGTTACAACGGCCGTTGCAAGTCCACTACAAGCGCCGGCGGTCGCCTGGAGGGCCAACAAGTTCTGTTGATCTTTGGGGAGGTCAGCAAAGTCGGCAGTTTCGCCGTTCGACATGATTTGAGTGTATGCCTTCTTCATTCGTATCAGCGAATCGTAATATACGATCCAGAACACCATCGACGATGGGATGTACATCATCAGAGAGGAGAGGAATCCGCGGTAAAAGCCGAGTAATCCGTCGGCTTTGTAGACCGCTCGCATCACTCTGAGGCCTAAAATACGAGATTTAGTATCAATTTTGGGTCCCGCCACGAAATGCCTGAAAATCAGGGAAAACGATAGAAAAGTGAAAAAATGGCCCCGAAAAACTAAAAAAATGCTTTTGGCTTTATTTCTAGGCCTATTCTGAGGATAAAATGCCTCAAATTTTCAAAATTATCAATTTTTGGGTGCCGACACGAAATGCCTGAAAATCAGGGGAACTGATAGAAAAGTGAAAAAATGGCTCTGAAAACTACAAAAAAGATTTTGGCTTGATTTCTAAACCTAGCCTGAGGCCAAAACGCCCAAAATTTTCGACAAAATCAATTTTCTTTGGGTCTCGCCACGAAAAATTGAAACCCAAGGAAACTTTTTCAAAATTATTTCAAATGATTTTTAACGCCTTCAAACATCATAATAACTATTTTTCCCTCGTTTTCTACAACTCTCTACTTCAAAAAATCCCAAAACTCTTCCACATCCCACCCCTCTCCGGGTCCCGGGACGAAAACATTTTTTCCCTCAAAATCCCTCCAAACCGCTCCGAAATCACTCCCTTACCCAATGTGTATCGTTTTTCGAGTCCGTCGCGATGCAGAATGTCCAGAACCCACGCGTTTCCCCGATTCCCTCCGGTGAATTGCTTCGGATTGTGGTGGACCATCATGTACTGCGCGACAATGTCGGTGGGGACGAACACAAATTGTGTGCAGACGCTGGCCGTGCCGCCTGCCAAGGCGGAGACCACTTGCGGCGACTCGAGGCGGGTGTGTTCGCGGATGACGTTCCGCAGTTTTTCGTACACCGACGAGTACACAAAGGAGGCGCTGAGCTGCGGGAGGGTCACCCAGAATCCCTGAAAATAGCAGTTTTTAGTGTTATAGCACCCATGGAACATTCAATTTGCTCTAAACCCTTCAAATTTCTTCAAATCTTCACAGGGGAAGACTTGTTGTATCTTCACGTGTAGTTGTGAAGGTATGTAGTCAGCCAGATGTAGGGTAACAAATATAGAGAGGTTTATTACAGAATAATAATAACAAAACGTAGCGTAACACCAAACATTCACTGAATAATATGTAACAACTGAGCTCCCTTTTCTTCTAGGCTTCGAGAAGCTTCGAATGAAACGGAATGCCAATAACGTAGTCGTAGGTTTCGTCTCGGGACTCAACAAGACTTGACCCCGAATGCACGCCACGAAAAACGTAAGGCAAAATTGGAAATAGAGATTTCGAGCTGCGCCCAATGTTTTTAATTTTTTTGAACGAATGAATATTTTGCTAGATAGTATTGTAACTTTGAGATTTGGAATAATTTAGGGATGAATAGTATGTCAAAAATTACGTTGTTGTCAGTTTCAAGTTTTGAATATAACTGATGAGTCCATGGAGCCCGACCCATCGCGCTGTGACGCAAAAACTGATTCTCCACCTATTGATGTGGGTCCAGAAAATGTAAGATTTCTCTTTGGTCCTGAGTTTTAGGGATGAATCGCCATGTGGTGTTGTGTGAGACATTCTAGCGGACGTTGTAACGAAGAAATCAGGAAATTTGACAATAGAAAAAGGGCACTTGTCAATCGATTATTGCATCATTTTGCAGAATCAGATGGAGACACGCAAGAACGGACTGGAGAAAGCGCGAGAAAAGCTGGACCAGAAGAAGCAAATGAAGATAAAATTAGCGTAGAGCAGGAGGAAGATCGTATTGAATGTAATGGATGAGTCCATGGAGCCCGGCCCGTCGCGCTATGACCCAAACATTGATTTACCATCCATGGAGGTCTCTTCAGAAAATGTAAGATTTCTCTTTTGTCCTGAGTTTTAGGGATTAATCGCCATGTGGTGTTGTGTGAGACATCCTAGCGGACGTTATGAAGAAGAAATCTGGAAATTTGACAATAGAAAAAGGGCACTTGTCAATCGATTATTGCATCATTTTGCAGGATCAGATGGAGACACGCAAGAACGGACTGGAGAAAGCGCGAGAAAAGCTGGACCAGAAGAAGCAAATGAAGATAAAATTAGCGGAGAGCAGGAGGAAGATCGTATTGAACGTAATGGATGAGTCCATGGAGCCCGGCCCGTCGCGCTATGACCCAAACATTGATTTACCATCCATGGAGGTCTCTTCAGAAAATGTAAGATTTCTCTTTTGTCCTGAGTTTTAGGGATTAATCGCCATGTGGTGTTGTGTGAGACATCCTAGCGGACGTTATGAAGAAGAAATCTGGAAATTTGACAATAGCAAAAGGGCACTTGTCAATCGATTATTGCATCATTTTGCAGGAACTGATGGAGAAACGCGAAGAGAAGGCGTGAGCAAAGCTGGATCAGAGGAAGCAGACGACGTTCAGAACATTTCAAGGTAAGTTTGTGACGTTGTCTTTTTGATTTTTTTGTTTTTCTAGGCCGTTGAGCTAATAATTTTCTCTGGTTATACCTAAAATAATATAATTGATATTTCAGCCGGTCCATGTTGAAGTAGAATGTGAAAGCCTGCGTAATGTACCAAAGGGTGTGGAGATTGATTTCCGAGTTCAGATTGCATCCGACAAATGCGATGGATTGTCAAAAATTTATGTAATTTTGATTATTCTTATTGGTTTGATGTTTAGGTGGAATTAAACAAGATTTGATGAATTTCAATTTAGTAGTGGTCTGTTGTAGCAAGATCAAAGCCCTGTTAGTCTTGTAAACCCCGGAAGAGCTCGAATTCGGTCAGATTCATCGATTTTGATCCAATGGTGCCTAGTACAATATAATTTCTTTTCTCTTCTTCGATCAATCTGAGAAGTTCGGGGTGCACCTCCTAGAATCCTTTCGATGCTTTCTCGCCGGTTTCACACGTAAATTGTTGTTTATTAGAATTTTGGAAAGATTTTTATTATTTATTTGTAACGGTTTCAGCGTATGAAATGTCGAAAACATTTTCCCGCGAATTTCTCTATTTCCACTTTTTTCGTGGCGTGCCGAATGAGTAAAAATTGATTTTTTTCTAAATTTCAACGGCTTCTAATTCAAAACTATGGACAAAACAGGAGTTTTTAACTGCTTACAGTCCGTACTTTGTCTCTTTACTTTCAAATTTGGCCGTAACTCAGTAGTGAAAAACTTGACTCCGAGTCAAGTGTTCCCCTCTGCCTAAATTAGACGGGAAAGCTTCCCAGAAACGCAGAAAGCCAAAAAAAGTTTAATCTCAACCAAATTTTACTCTTTACATTCGTATACTAAGCCCTCATACCCTCGAATCCATCAAAAGGTACCCAGAGAAAAACTTGACTCGGAGTCAACTGTTCCTCTCTGCCTAAGTTAGACAGGGAAGCTTCCCAGAAAACCATAATGTCAACAAAAAGGTTGATATCAAGCAAATCTTACTGCTTATAATAGTGTACTAAGCCCTCATACCCCTGAAATTACAAAAAAGTAGCAAGAGAAAGAACTGACTCGGGGTCAAGTGTTGTTCTCCGCCCAAATTAGACGATAAAGCTTCCCAGAAAAGCAGAAAGCCAAAAAAAAGGTTGATTTCAACCAGTTACTACTCTTTACTAAGCCTTCATATCTTTGGAATCATCAAAAGCAGGGGTGGCCACCGGGCCGGGCCGGCCCGGCCCGGCGAAGCCCGGGCCTAAACGGGCCGGGCCTGACAAATTTTGAAACGGGCCGGGCCGGGCCTGCTTTTTACCGGGCCGGGCCGCGGGCCTGAGCCATTTTCAGGCCCGGCCCGGCCCGGTTTTGTCGAAATGCCAAGCGTTTGGCATTCAATGTTTTCGCGCCGGAAAAATTTTTGGATAGGTTTGTATTTTTAGTATATCAAGTTCTACAATAGTTTACTACTTTATAGTACTTTTTTGCATATATGTTATAATATAAGGTCCAAATTAGAACATATAATACATATAGGATAGTTCTTAGCAGATTTTAGCACACTACAGAGGCGGTAAGATCAAAGGAAAATTTCCAGCTCGCGCCCTAACCGGGCTTTTACCGGGCCGGGCCGGGCCTGATTTCTACCGGGCCGGGCCGGGCCTGCAAAATTTTGAACCGGGCCGGGCCTGGGATTTTGCCGGGCCGGGCCCCGGGCCTGAAATTTGGAAAAAGAGGCCCGTTTGCCACCCCTGATCAAAAGGTACCAAGAGAAAAACTCGACCCCGAGTCAAGTGTTCCCCTCCGTCAGAACTTGGCCAAAACTCTTTATAACTTCAAAATATTGCCCAGCTGCTCTTCCGTTAGCCCTTTCCGACCCTTTTTCTTCCCTTTAATCTCAAAATTCTTCATGTTTCCACGTTTCATTACCTTATCCCACCAGTACTCACCCGATAAAGTGCGGTGATCCCTTCATTCTTCAAGATGGTTCGAAATGCATGAGTCATGCCTCTGTAGACATTGTTCTTCTTCTGCAGCTGTAGTCGGGACTTGACCACCGACATCGGGTAGAGCATGCAACGGACCGACCAGGAAGTGGCCAGGGCCATCGGGTAGAACTTGTACAGGTTCAAATGGTTCCATTCGATTACATGCAACTGCTTCTGAAAGATGGAAAATTAAATTCTAGGCCTCTTTGACCCACTTGAACCTTTGAATTTAAAAAAATATTCGCAAAAACAAAAAAAAATTATATTATCAAAAAATCGTCGGAAAATGGATAAAATCCTATTTTATCCCCTCCAAAAGCCCTCAACTTTACCCTCAAAAGACGTAGAATTAAATTTAGCTCATTTTCAAACCTACTCTTTCAACTTCCAAAGGGTATTCATAATCGGAGGAGGTCATTTTATCGGGCCTTTATCTGCTGATGTTTCGCACGCATTCGACCGGTCGATTTGTCGTGACAGGGTTCAAAACTAACTGAAAATGCAATTTTAGCCCATTTCCTTCAATTTGAGTCAAATATTAGTATGAAATTTACAATTTCTCAAAAAAATTTATATTACACTAGGGTCGAGCTGGTTTATTCTGGCAAAAAATCAATTCGAAATCATTGGAAATCCCATAGAATTGATGAAAACACAATAAAATAGTATCTAAAGCCCTTTAAACCCCCAAAAATCGTTATTTTCAGCCCGAAAAACAGCTAAAACTGCCTAGTACAATATCTCAACATCTTCAAAATTACTCCAAACTTACTCTCAAATCTCCTACATAGCCCACAACATACTTCTAGATCAAAACTTCCCCAATCTTTCCGTGTTTTCAATATAATATAGCAATTTTACTAGGCTGGTCTAGTACAATATCTGAGTAGTTCAAATTTATTTATAATTTAGGGTCAAGGGGTACAGAGTTAGGCGTAATAGTTGAGGGAGGTCTTCTTCTTGGCCTGGACCTCCAGGATCGCGTCCATAAAGTCTTCATGCATGATTTCGGTGGCGTCGCGCCGCAGGGCAATCATTCCGGCCTCGACGCACACCGCCTTGCACTGGGCGCCGTTGAAGTCTTCGGTGCAGCGGGAGAGCTCGTCAAAGTTCACATCCTTGCTGAAATCGATTCGTATTAGCGAAAACAAGCTCAAAAACCACAAAAAATTTCAAAATTTTCTCAAAAATCGTCAAAAAAAAACGGCCTAAAACAACATAATTTTAAAAATTCCCGCAAAAAATCGTCCAAAATCCCTCTAAAGTAGCTATTTCGAGCTTGGTCTGTGCCCCTCTTTCCATATCGAAGTGGTTCTTTAGTCGAAGAAAGGGTAAGAAAAGCGTATTCCAAAATATTTATCGTTGTTTTTGAGTTGTAAACAATATCTTTGGGCTGTTAGTGGTAAAAGTGTGCATTTTTGAGCTTTTTGGAATTGATTTGAAAGCCCTGAGCGCTTACGGGGGAATTTTTAGGGGTAAAAAGAATTGTGGGAGAGATTTAGAGGGCCGGACTTGATCCAGTGGCAAAAAACGTGCGATTTTGCATCCGGGAAGTATCAAAAATGCAGCAAAATACCTCACACAGAAAAGACTCCTTTCGGAGGGCGCGTCCTTTCACTCAAAAAAGGAGTCTTTTCACTTGGAGAGTGAGGTATTTTGTTGCGTTTTTGATATTTCCCGGATGCAAAATGGAACGTTTTTTGCCTCTGGATCAAGTCTGCGTCTCTAAATCTCTCCCACAATTCCTTTTACCCCTAAAAATTCCCCCGTAAGCCCTCAGGGCTTTCAAATCAATTTCAAAAAGCTCAAAAATACACACTTTTGCCACCAACAACCCAAAGATATTGTTTACTACTCAAAAACAACGATAAATATTTTGGAAATACGTTTTTCTTACCCTTTTCTTCGACTAAAGAACCACTTCGAAATGGAAAAAAGGGCGCAGACCGAGCTCGCGGGATCAAAGAATGCGTCGTTTTCGGAGACAAAAGCATAAAATTGCATGCCGTTGCGCTTGATTTGCAATTATTACGCGGGAAATTCAATTATATAACATAAGTTTTTAACGCAAATTACTTTTTTTGATCTAATCCACCATGTGTAATATATTTTTTTTGCTCAGAACCGCTTCAATTTGTTTTTTTCATCCATGGAACATCTCACTAAGCTTTAAAAGTTCCAAAAAGATCAAGAATTCGGCCAATCAAAAAAATTTTTGCCACGTGTAATATATTTTTTTCGTATTTTAGATCATAATTGGGCTTAAGTTCTTCCATTACTTCTCTAAACCATTCTAATACCCATTACTCCTTTCGAAACTCCCAAAAACATCGACTTTTTCCACAAAATTCTCTAAACCCTCATGTGTAATATAATTTTTTCTTCAAAGCTCATCCATCTCCTTTCAAACTTTTAACATGCGCCCCAAATACCCCAAGAAACTCACTGGACATTCATTTTTCTCGAATGGATCTGCATAATTCTGGCTCTGGCCTCTTCTGTTGGATGAGGAAGTTCGATCTTTCTGTCCAGACGTCCCGATCGCAGGAGGGCCGGATCCAAGACGTCGATTCTGTTGGTGGCGGCAATAACTTTAATATCATCGTTGGGTTGGAATCCATCTAGTTGATTGAGGAGTTCCAACATGGTTCTTTGTACTTCTCTGTCACCAGCCTTTTCCGAGTCAAACCGCTTCGTTCCAATGGCATCCAACTCGTCAATGAAGATGATGGCGGGTGCTTTCTCTTTGGCTAGGGCGAACGCATCACGGACAAGCTTCGCACCGTCTCCAATGAACATTTGGACGAGTTGGGGACCTAAAACAATACACTTGGTATTTTGATCAAAAAACATGTTGAAAAATAACTTCGCTTTGGTTTTATTAGCATTCTAAATTCCAGTAGAGACCATTACACCCCGCCTAAGCTAAATTTAAGCCCAAGAAATAACAAGAATTGATTTTTTTTCAGACCTGAATCTAAAGTAATATAACTCATTTTTTGACCTAAAAACATCAAACTTTCTTTTTCAAAAGCTCAGAAATGTCTTCACAATATATATTCTACAATTTACAGCCATCTCAAGCCCGAAACCACCGAAAAATCAAGTTTTTTTTACCTTCACCACCTAAAGTAATATAATGCACTTGAAATTTTCGAATCAAAAACATAATTTCCCCTTCTAATATTCTCTAGAAACATCTACCTTGCCATTGCCTTCCTCTTCAATCCCTTCGAACCTAAAAACCAACAAAAAAAAAATCAAAAATTACTCACCCGCCAACTTCAAGAAGGTACTCTTAGTTTGAGCAGCTACAGCTCTGGCCAACATGGTCTTTCCGGTTCCGGGTGGGCCATACATCAACACACCCTTTGGTGGATGAATTCCCAAATTGATGAAGCGCTCTTTGTGGGTCATTGGAAGGACCACAGCTTCAATTAACTCGGTGATCTGCTTATCACAACCTCCGATATCGCTGTACTGTTCTGTTGGACGCTCGTCCACTTCCATAGCCTTCACTCTGCTGTCATATTCGGCTGGGAGTTTCTCCAAGACAAGGTATGAGTCTTTGTTGACACCAACCAAGTCTCCGGGCTTCAATTCTTTGGGGTCCACAAGACCGACAACTGGAAGGAAATAAGTTGCTCTGGTGGAGGTCTTAATCACAGCGCATTGGGTCTTTCGGGCGTCCAAATCCACGTTGGCACCTTCGTCCTCCTGGGTGTCTTCGAGTTCCAAAAGTTCGATCACATTGGACACCAAATAAGGCAGAGTTTTGTTCACCTGCAAATATTATCCATGATGGAGAAGAAAACTGCTCATAGCTAAGTTGATAGCGTTCAGACGCTTCTCATTTTTACGACAGAGCAAGAACAAGTCTTTTCAGCCTAAAAACCAACAAAACATGTCAAGAACTCACCTTAATTCTCTCGGTATTCTCCTTGATCTTCTCCTTCAAGGTCTGACATCCGTGGTTGATCCGTTGAACCTCACTACGCATAATTCGCACATCACTGTCCAGAAGCTGGATTCTGGACTTGAGATCATCAGCACTCATTCGAAGAACGTCCTCATCAAGGGCCTCCTGCAATAAATTATATTACACATGACGTTCATATCAAAAAGTTGCCATAGATTGATCAAAAAGAGTAAAAGAAGAACGTAGTAGCAATCCATAGCAATTTTAGGTCCATTCGACCCCTTAGACATTGCAAAATTCTCCAAAGATCTAAAGACCAACAGCAAGGAAAGAATTTCTTACCTCTTGTTCAACATCCATTTTCTCTGGCTCTTTGGCCTTTTCCGGAGCGGCTGAAGCATTCTTGTCCATGTTTTACCCGAGGTTCAGCAAATATTAGACTGGATAACAAACTAAAACGACGGTACATTGTATTAATCACCCAAATTTTAATTTTTTAAAATTTACATTTCACGAGATCCAAACAGATGTAAAATTTCGATGCAAAACTCAAAAGAACCGACCAAAAGTTGGTGTTCCACCCAATATCATCAATTTTGCGAAAATAATTTTCCTCTCACCGTGTGTGGACGATATTTCACAAAATTATTGACTTTTCTTGGCATTTCGTTGCAAAGGGAAACACTTGACGCAAACAAAGTCCGGTAGCGGAAGAGTTGTCCAATCCTGGCTTTTGCTTGTTTTTATGACAAGTTTATGATTGCTATCAATCACCGATGTAATTAGAAGTGTTTAACTGCTGAGTCATCCAGTTCGGAGGAGGATACGGGTACTTTTTTGGTGAGTTATCTTTTCTTTCTTTTGCTTTTGGTTTTTAGGAAGAGTAAGGTGTCTAAAGTAATGTTCCATCAATTTTTACTGTAGTATCATCTTCTACAGCCTTTGTACTAGCTAGATGGTTTTATATCGCATATTCTTTTGGAAGCAGAAGTTATTTTTGGTTCAAATTTAATGTGTGGGTCATGTACAAGATAAAATTCAAAATTTTGGGCGTTCGTACAAGTCAGTTGTTTGCTGACGGTGGGAGAGGTTGATAACGGAGCTGTTGCAAAATTCTTTGCAGTTTCGGATACTGTTTGTGTTAATTTGAATCACTTTCGATAAACATTATGAATAATATAGGAGATCCATTTCTCTTATTGTTTATTATCGTTTTATGGGTTTAGATGGGGGCGAAATTTACGTATATTGTTTCTGGAGTATTTTATGAAGCTTTCGTTCTGTTTCGAGGATTGTTATTATATTATTTTAGATCATCATGACCTCGCCTGATCTCACTGGATTTCTCGAAGATCCGAGTCTCACTCTTCATTTCCTTGCCTACGACAAGTCCCCAAAGGCGTTGGAGACAGTAAAATATTTGTTAGACGTTGGGAAATTCGATGTTAATCTTAAAGAAAGTCAAGATCTCCTAACCCCCCTTCATATTGCTGCTCATTGGGACAACCTGGCCATGTGTCAACTCCTCATACATTATGGAGCAAACCCTTTGTCCTTCAGCAGTGATGATCAGTGCCCAGTCGACTTGGCCACCGGAAAATCCAAAGAGTTTTTGCAAAAGCTTTCAAATAAACGTGGACACAGAAAAAAACAGCGAAAACTCCTAAAATTCATAAGGTAAGTTGATCTTTTTTGTTTGTTATTGAAGTTTAGGGAATTCCTGATTGCTCTAAGTCAATTTTGGGAGGAATGACCGGTCGATTTTCGAGACTTTCACTAAAACATCTACTAACTTTATATCGCCGGTATTTTCGGATTTTTCTGAATTTGATGTGGAAATCCTTCTCAATACGAAGATTAGGATCTGAAGAATTTGATAAAAAAATTTCAGGCATGTCTTCCAACCCCATAAGACCAAGCCGGCCAAACAATTGGCCCGTCCGCCATCAGCGCCTCCTTCGTTTTTTTCACGCCTAGATGGACAAGAGCCGATAACGGATCAAGTCTTCACGGCCGTTACGAAACGCAATGAGCGAACGTCCAATCAAAGCGATCGTACGTTCTTTACGGCCACCGAAGGAAGGGGCAGGACCTTATCCATGGCCAGTGAAAGATCTTTTGTTTCGGCTCCGCAGAGCACCAGAAATTCGGTGGTTTTGAATCAGAATCCTGTATTTTTGGATTTCGAAGCCTCTCCGAACATTACCGTAAGTTTTTATATTGTTTTACTGTCACTTTTAGCCGAGAGAAACACTTGACTCAAAATGACCTTTTTGGGTCAAGTCTTCCTCTTGGTCGGAAAATGCCCTGGATGATGAATAAAGTTGTGGATTATAGATGGAAGAAGCGAACCACACTCGAATTGTCCCAACTGCACCACCTTTCTCCCCCGACGCTACCCCTATCGCCAACCGCAGAGTGAATAATGGGGAAGGAGATCAAACCCCAATTCCAGCCCCGAGAAATGCAAGTCTGTTGGATAAAAATGTCACGAAAAGAAGTCAGAAGAACGAGAAGAATGATTTTGAAAAGGAAGCGGATAATGAAGAAAATTTGGAGCCGGTTTACGCAAAAATTTTGCCTAAAATAAGGTCAAGAAATCTTCCAAATCAGACTGACAACACAGAAGAACTCTTTAATGCCAAGGTTGAAGAACTCAAAGCTTTGCCACTTCATGAATTGAGGGCAAGAATGCTAAAAGAAGGTGTTTTGGTGGGCCCATTGGATACCCGCAACCGATATCTATACGAAAAGAAGTTGGCCAAAGTGTTGTTGAAGCAAGAACAAGAAGATTTGAGTTGTTTGGAAGACAAATTTGGAGATGTGACGGTCTCGGAAGGGAGTAAGTGAAATTTTTTTTAAAATAGGGTGGAGTTGAGGGGAAAAAAGGGAATTTCTCGAAAGTTGGTCGTTGAATTGCTATAAAATTTTGATTGTATGAGGAGTAGAGAGTAATAGTGAGTGTGTAAAAATTTCAGACCGCGTTTTGCAGAAATAATTGAGATATGGAAGTTTTACGTCGAAAAAGTTGAGTTTTAACCTTTTTTGTCTCATAACTTTGTTATTTCTGCATAACGCGGTCTGAAATTTTCCAAATTTTCGTAATATAATGTGCTCTGTATATATGCTAAATTTCATCCAGATACGATGTTGCCATTTTGAGAAATTTTGGTTTTTATTTCAAAATTGACCTTGATGTCTAAAATAATATAAATTTCAGTCTGAAACCACGATTTCCCCCCGTTTTAGAGTACAGTCGTTTGTAGAATAGTATGTCCTGTATGGATGCGAAATTTCATCGAGATACGATGTTGTAATTTTAAGAAATTTCGGGTTTTATTTCAAAATTGACCTTGATGTCTAAAATAATATAAATTTCAGTCTGAAATCATAATTTCCCCCCGTTTTAGAGTACAGTCGTCAACTAGAACGATTGCTGAATCTAAATGACCCAGCGACGATGGACATTGGCCTCAAAGAGTTGGCGATTGTCAACGATTTCTTCGAGAAAGCCCAAATTTCGGGCTCAACTTACTTCGTCTACCTCCTCCTGGACCCAAGAGCCCTCAACGAAAGCCCCACATTTTCGGAATTTGTGGACTCTGTATTTTATATTGGCAAAGGAATCAATTCGAGGTCGCATTTCCATCTGTATGAAGCGATTAAATTTAAAAATGACCCTAAAGGCAAAGAAAACAGGAAATGCCAGCGGATTATTGATATCTGGAACGCCGGAAGAGGCGTCATAGTACTTCATCCGTTCAGTAACGTCAATTCAGATCATGCTCTGATATATGAGGGGGCAATTATTGCTTCAGTTGGTGAGATTTTGGATTTTATGGGTAGTGTAATGTAAAAAGTGGTGAAAACGTGAGGATTTTGGGGGTTTTAAGGAGGAAAAAGGGTTGATTAGGTTATTTGACAGCCTCATTTTGTCCATGGAGTGTTTTTTTGGCAAGAAAAATGAAATTTTTAGGGTATATGTACCTAGTGTAATATAAAAAATTGCCAAAAAGTATTGGTTTTTGGGGGGTTTGTGATGTGATATGCATCTCAAAAGAAAGATAAGACTATTTTACGTCAGTATGTTGCTTTTTACTGCAGGTTTTAATAAGAGTTTTTCAGGAAAATCGAATCTAAGCAATATCCGAGGAGGTGATTTCAAGCCCCCGACTGATCGTTTCACCCAAAGAGAAAAGGAAGCCCTCGGTGCAAGACTGATCTACAACTCTTACTGCATATTTGGAAACACCATTAAGGCCGAAATTACGGAAGCCAAGGTCGTGATTCCCAAATCTCCATAAACTGATTTTTTCTAGGTTTTTTCGAAAATTTTTGATGATTTTAGCTTTATTTTGTGTCGAAATTAGTATTTTTAGATAGAGTAAGGTCTCTTTTGTCTATTCCAAATAGAATTTGTTTAGTTTTTGGCCATTTTGATATGATTTTTTGGGATTTTTTGAGAGTTCAGCTCAAGTGTAATATAATTTGAGTTTTTCCCGGCCCCGATTTGCCATTCCATTGATGAAAGTGCACTTAGTCAAGCGTTTTGCCCTCAGGATTCTTTGATTTCACTCATATCTGATGTGATTTTACATTTTTTTTATTTTTTTTTTGATCTGATATTGATTTAGATATAATTGTTTTTTTGAATAAATTTTTGATGTCTTGGTGGTTGGAGAGTGTTGGAAATGGAGTTTTTGCACTCTGGAAATATTGAAAATTGCTTTTGAAGCAATTTTTGAAAATATTTTTATATTATACTTGGTGAATTTTTCGTTATTTTTTGTTTTTATTTTGACCATTTGTGGTGCTAAAAGGCGGATTATAGTAGAATAATTGAAGATTTGCAGATATGGCCGGGGATTCACCGGAAATCCTCTACGAAAGCTTCAGTTCAAGGCATAATGGTCGAAACTCGCATAAAGACGAGAAATATCGCTCCAGAAAGTCGAGTTCTAAGTCGTAAGTGGTCTCATATGTCTTTTTACCTCGAGAAATATTTGAATTTAGCCCTGCGATAGCTGTTTTTCAAGTTTTTGACTGAGAGGAACAGATGACCCAGTTTTGGGTCAAGTCTTTCTTTCAGTCCGGAAATTCAAAATGACGTGGTCTGAAGTAATTTTTGTTGTTCTTTTTAGTGAACCAGATAAAGACCGACCATTTGAAGTGCCCTTTGCACTTCAAGAAGTCTTCGACGCACTGCCTCAGGCATCTTCTCAACCGCCGTTAGTAGAGTTTGATAAGAATAACATCCCATTGTTTGAGCAACTCGCCCAAGGACATCTAGACTGTCAGGAGATGCAAAACAGATTTTATGAAGATATCCGGCCAGGAGATCGACTGTTGGCCAGGGTACGCACAGCCAATGCCATCATGTTGGATGTGGAGCTGCTTTGCACAATGAACCGGATCAGAAGAATCCTCAGTGAGGCTGGATTAGGAAGAGTAAGTGTTCTTAGGCGTTGTATGGGCTCATTTTACCTTTTTTTGCGGCTAAAATACGGAGATTTTGAATTTTGTCAGGGCGCAGGCTGCGGAGATTAAAAACGTTAAAAAAATCGAGAGCTATAGTTAAATTTGATCTCTAAAAAATCAATATTGACACGTATGATGTTTAATTTTCAATTTAGCAAATTTTCAAAACATTTTTCCTTGGGCGCAGACTGCGGGAGACATTTTATACGAAGACCCCAAACCATCGTATAAAATGTCGCCCCGAGATTATTTTTGGGCATTACCTTGCTGACCTTGAAATTTCAGTTTAAAATCATGCACGACCGCACGGAATACGCGTACCACACGAATGACCTAATTGAAGGTAGTGTAACATAAATTTACAGTATCAACAAAACTTTTTTTCACAGTGATCGTCGACCAAACCTTTGTCGATCAGCCGGATGCACCCCAAAAAATCAAACTGTCCGTTCCGCCGGAGAGGGTAAGTGGATTTTTGAGAACTTTTTTTTAATTTTTTTGGGTTACGGTAGTTTTTATAGTACGGATTTTGAACCGGATTTTGTGTTTTTGGGAGTCAAGATGGTTTTAGGAGAGGTTTAGGGGCTAATAAAAGATCTGAGAGGGGTTTTGTGAGCAGAAAATGACTTCTCAGGTTTTCGTGGTGGGACCGAAAATTTCGAAAAATCGTTGAAAATGCCAAATTTTAGTTGTTTTATAAGGCCAGGAAGCCTTTTAGAGATCAAATAGTCTATTTTTGACCATTTCTGAGCTTTATCAGGTTTTCGTGGCGGTACCCAAAATTTTTAAAGTCGTTGAGAATAGCAAATTTTGGTTGTTTTATAAGGCCAGGAAGTCTTTTAGAGATCAACTAGCCCATTTTTGACCATTTCTGAGCTTTCTCAGGTTTTCGTGGCGAGACCTAAAATTTTTATTTTTTCGAAATTTTTTGTAAAAAATGTTGTTGTACTCTGTTACTGATGTTTACTAATCATTTTCCCAATTGAGGCACCCCTTAAAACCGCCGAATTGCCATCTTTTTACAGGTAAGACCTTGTTTTAGGCTAAAAATGCTGTTTTTGGCGCAAAAAATAACATTTTTGCTTTAGAAAGGCCACAGCTCCGCAAAAAGAAGGCGAAGAGAAGTCGGAGAAACCTCAGCGCTTCGATGAATACCCAGAAGTTCGCGCAATGATCGCAAATCCATCCGCAAATTATGCCTTGGGCTTCCCGCGAAGACTGGATTCCACGGCCTTGAAAGTGTTCGAAGGAAAACGTCTACGGCCGGAAAATGAATCCGTAGAGAGCCTGAAGGAACGACAGTTGTCGGAGTTGGCCGTAGGTCAGATCACCAAAGCTGGCGCCTTCATTAAAGAGGGACTCAATTTTGAGGCAATTCAGGCCTGTAACAATGCCCTAAGGCATCAACCAGACAACACCGATGCTCTACTGGGAAGAGCAATAGCGTAAGTGGGAAATTGAGGGGCGATTTGGCGGGTAATTTTGGGATTTGAAATGATTTTTTTGAATTTTTTTGGATTTGTTACCTAAAATAAGGTAAATTTTGAAATTTTTATGATTTAGATGTAAAATACAAGGTGAATAGGGGAAATAGATGTGGGTTTAGGTGTTGACAGGACTTTTTAGAGGGCTCTGGTGTTTTTTTGATTCTGAAAATTGCTGTTTTTTGGGATTTGTTACCTAAAATAGAGTAAATTTTGGAGTTTTTGGGTGTGAATGGAAAATAAAAGACGTATAAGGAAACTAGACGTTGATTAAAAGCCTGGAGTACATGATAGATTATGTTGAAACTATTTTTGTTGTCAAAAAATGCGATTTTTTGAGAGTTGATACCTAAAATAAGGTAAATTTAAAAAATTTTTCTCTTGAAAAGATAAATTGAAGGTGAAGTGTGGGTTGCTGATGCTGTGTTAAGAATTTTTAAATATTGTTTTTGATTTTTAAAAGAGATTTCTTGATTTTTCAGAGCCCATAACATGGATAATATTGTGAGTGCCATAATCGACCTGGAAAAGGTCTTGGAAACGAAACCAAATCACGAAAGAGCAAAAAAAATCTTGGCTAAAGTTCTGTTGGAGAAGGGAGAAGAGTGAGTTTCATTTCGAAAAAAAAATTTTTTTGAAATTTTTAAATTTTTGTCCAAAAATGGCTAAAATAAGGTGTGAAATTTTGTTTGTAGAGCGGAAGAGAAATTGGACAACAGTTTGGCCAAGGAATCGTACGAAAAAGCGCTCCAACACGATCCAAACCTCGAAGAAGCGACTCATGCCCTCGAGCGATTGGCTCAAAAACCGACGAGAAAACGCAAAAATCATGACGTCATTGATCTCACCGAAGAAAAACCACAAATCAAGCGGGTGGACCCGAAATCGGCCGAAGAATTGGAAAAAAACCGAAAAAAACTGGCGGAAATTGAGAAATTCAAGGAAAAACTGAAGAAAATGAAGAAGTAATGGAGGGAAACCAATGTATTTTTAATTGTTATAGTGCCCTCTTACTGTGTGATTACTTTTGAAACGGATATTTTGGCGATTTTGCGAAGAAAAAACGATTTTTCGCGGAAAAATTGAGATTTTTGATGTCACCCATGAAAAACTCGAATTTTCGGTGGGTAAAATTGATGTAGAATGGGAGATTTTGGTATCAAAAGAAAGCTCATGAGTTCTACTGTCTGGAAAATGCATGGTGGTTAGGAGAAATATCCGTTTTAAACTTGATTCTCTTGTTTTTCACTTGATTTCACGTATTTTTTGATAGAAAGCTTGAAAAATTGACGCAATATAAAAGAATAAACGTTCTAATATATGTGAAATTTAATTCTTGTGTCGTCTAAAGTATGTTTCATCGAAATACTATCGAAAATTGCAAAGATTTTGAGGATTTTTTAGCAAAAAACCCGATTTTTTGACAAAAACTGAGATTTTTCGAAAATTTTTGTTGGAAATTGTTGGAATTTTGGTGTGAAATTGAAGATCAAGGTGTATTTCAAGATTTAGAAGCTAGTTCACCATTTTTTCGCTGATTTTTTTGCGATTTTTTGGTTGTTTTAGGTCTCTTCCTCATGGTGAATATAACTGATCTCTCGGATTCCGAATTAAAGACAACTCTTGGACGGTTGTTCGAAGAAAACGACTCTGTTGACGATATTTATGTGAGTTTTGGTGATTTCGACGAAAAATTCGGCTAAAAAGCGATGAGGGAAAGACTTGACCCAAGTTAGGGTAACTTTGGGTCAAGTCTTCCTCTTGGTTGGTTTTGGTGGTAAATTTAAAATAATTCACTTTAAATTGCAAAATTGAGTGTTAAACCAAATTTTAATACTATTTTCAAAATAATTTTTATTAATTTTTGCTAGTTTCCATTTTTTTAGCAAATTCTCAAGGATGATGTAACAAATAAGCGAATATGGAACACTTTAATAACCCATTTATGTATGGAAAGGATCTACAAGCCTCAACCCTTCCAAGAGAATCGAATATCATTTAGAATTGCGCAAGTCGTCGACAAGTTTGGTCAAGAAAAAGTGCGTCAAGCCTTTATGGAGCTCCTAAAATACGTCAGCGAGAATTTTAGCGGCTCCTTTGACGAGCTGTACCAAAAAGTCAGCGCTGTGGTGGACTTTGGATGCTTTATTGAGTAAGTCAAAGAGTTTGATGACTTTTAAAGAGGAAAGAACAGAATGCCAAATTTCGTGGTGGGACCCAAAAATGAAGTCGTATTTTAGAAGGAAATTAGTCAAAGTGGGTCCGAAATTGCTTTTCCAGCTTCAGCTAGTAAGGTTTTACCTTATTTTAGTTTTTATAAGCTACTTGAACACAATGCCAAAATTTCGTGGTGGGATTCAAAATTGAAGTCGTATTTTAGGAAAAAATTACTTTTAAGTTCATTAGTCTTGTCTATCTAGCCCCGTAGGCTTTATCTTTTGCCTTACTTCCACTATTAAACGGATTTAAACACAATGCCAAATTTCGTGTTGAGACCTAAAATTTGGGTCGTATTTTAGGAAAGTACTGATTTTACAGTAATTAGTGTTGTCTATCAAGCCCTTAGGCTTCATTTTCTATCCCATTTCCACTTTTAAACTCATTTGAACACAATGCCAATTTTCGTGATGGGACCCAAAAACGAAGTCGTATTTTAGGAAAATATTAATTTTACAGTAATTAGTGTTGTCTATCAAGCCCTTAGGCTTCCTTTTCTATCCCAATTCCACTTTTAAAGTTATTTGAACACAATGCCAATTTTCGTGTTGGGACCCAAAAACGAAGTCGTATTTTAGTCCCGACACCTTCCAAGAAGACGACGTATCACTTCTGGCTCCATTTATTCCCATTCTCAACATTGATGAGTCCACTTCAGGCAAGATTCGGAGCTCAATTTGCAATATATTACTTTAGACCCATTTTCTCATCGATTGGCCATGAAGTTTGCGGCTTTTTTGACCAAACTCTGTTTCAAAGATGGTCAAAATATCCTGAAAATGGATTATGAGGCAGAGAAGACGGATGATCTGGTCTCGCAACTCTTTGAAAATTTGAAAATGAAGAAAAAATTGGAAAAAAGTGGCGAAAATGACGAAAAATCGGGATTTTCAGTGAGTTTTTGGCTTGCTGCATCAATTTTGGGGCTTAATTTTTTTATTTATGCAAATTTTTTTTTATTTTTTCAAAATTTTTTAACTGTAATTTTTTGAATTTTATTAAAATTTCAGTTGGATGCAGAAGAATTGGAGCTTCTGAATCAAAAAGAAGGCCCCGAAACCCTCAAGGATTACTGTAATTTCTGGACGGAGCGAGAAAACTGGAAGAAAACTTTTATGGCGCTGAAATTGTTTCCAAAGTTTGCAAAAAGTAATCGAAATGCGATAAAAGCACAAAGCCATCAGCTAATTAAGACGTTGTATATCATCGAAAATACTAATCATATCAAGGGATTCAATGTGAGTTTTGAATTTCAAGAGAGGGACGTGTTATATGATGAAACATGTTTCATCGTATAAAATGTATTTTAAGTTATTTTAGTCATAGAATTGTTGTTAGTGTTCAAGAATAGGTCTTATTGGACCATCTGATATTTCTTTTTGATTATGCCGATGTCTTGGAGACGTGTTATACGATCAAACATGTTTCTTCGTATAAAATGTCTCCAAGACATTTTTTTGGTAAATTTTGTTTTGGATATTGATTAAGAGACCTTCCTTGATGGCCTAAAATTAGTTTTTTGTGATTGCGATGCGATGGAGACATGTTATACGATTAAACATGTTTCGTCGTATAAAATGTCCTATTGCTGAAATTTTTGGAAAGAAATGAGAAAATATGAAAAGTAGGATTTTTTTCGAAGGAATTGACGAAATTTCGATGCTATATTCGAACTATAACTTCATTTTTTGTTTTACGAAATCGATTTTTAAGTGTAAAATACGGACAAGTTAGATTATCTAAATTTTTCAGACCATGGTGACCGAAAATCTGGTCCAAGTAATTTATTCGGACCTCAGTGCAATTCCTGATCTTTTGGCCAAATTGGACTTTCAAAAAGTTGTCTCCAAAAAAATTCAGATCATACTTGTCCTCAACGATGTCATGGACCGTATTTTACACACTGATGTAAGTTTTCTCCTTCTTTTTTCTGATAATTTTTGAATTTTACAGGAAAAAATCCCCGGAAAAATCGTCAGACCAAAGCAGAAGACGATAGGAACTGTGGTCCGAAAAAGCATTACTCTCCAACAACAGAAGACTACAGTAAGACCCACAATTTGCACGGTCCGATGGATTTTGGTCCCATTTTTTGGGCAAATCCAAAAGCTGGACCTCGCGAAAATGGACCCAAATTTCGCCGCTGCCATTATCAATTTTATCCAAAATTCGGTGGATTGGAGACCTACTGGACTCGTCAAAGTTGTGCAGTAAGATTTTTTTGTCATTTTTTGGAGTTGAGACATTTTATACGATGAAACATGTTTGATCGTATAAAATGGCAACTGACATTTTTTGGATATCGCAAATATTTTTAATAAGCTGTTAGGCAAATATTAGAACAAGGTTTTTGAATTTGGCTCGTTTGAAGACATCTTATACGACGAAACATGTTTTGTCGTATAAAACGTCCCCCGGTCTGGTAAGAGCATTTTTATTTTTTTATGATAATGGTAATGATTTCATCGGCCTTTGGGACGAAAATGTTGCGAAATTTGTTGCCTAGGGGCAGTTTATACGACCAAACATTTTTAATCGTATAAAATGTCCTTGGAGTGGTGACAAAAAAAATTTTGATGGTTTTCTAAAGGATTACCTTCTCATTGCTACAATTTTTTATTTTGTCGTCTTCGGAGACATGTTATACGATCAAACATTTTTCATCGTATAAAATGTCCTTGGAGTGGTATAATGGCAACAAAAAGATTGTGAAGGGTCTTCTAAAGTATTACCTTCTCATTGCTACAATTTTTTTATTTTTCCGTCTTCGGAGACATGTTATACGATCAAACATTTTTCATCGTTGTTGTGGAGCCTCAAAAGCTTCCACAATTCCCACAGAAATTAGCATAAACCAAGTCATATAAAAGCAACGTCTCGTCACCAATTAGAATCATTAATCTCATTTCTCTTTTCCCTGTGTGCGGTTGCAATAAACCATTATTCCTAATCTCGTGTCTACCATTCCCTCTACCTATCCACAGTTGATCCTACACCACATGGGGGCTGCGCTGGTGTAGGAAGATCCCGGAGAACCGTTTTGGATTGGAGCAATTCCAGGTATTGTTCAATCGCATTTTTGTTACCACTGGTACTAGCCACACCAGTGTCTGTCTTTAGATTCATTATTAGTGGCTCGGTACGATCATCGTCGTACAAATTGTGTGTTCTCTTTGTGTTAGGGCAGTAGTTCCCTCCGTGTTGTATATTTTCGGGTTAGATCCCCGCCTTTTCCTGGGTTAAATCCCCCTCATTCGGGTTAGATCCCCGCCTTTTATTGGGTTAGATCCCCATTTCTCTGGGTTAAATCCCCTTCATTCGGGTTAGATCCCCGCCTTTTTTTGGGTTAGAATCCCCTGTTCCTTGGGTTAAATCCCCACATCTTGGGTTAGATCCCCACCTTTATCAGCGTTTCTCTTAGTTTTGACGTTCTCTCGTGTTCGGACTCGCTTTTTTCGTCATGGCTGATCCTTCGGACGCGGCTAACAATCAATCTCACCTCTCTTCGGCGCCCACCGTTACCCTTTTCAACCCTGCCGATATCGCAGCAGCACCTCGATGTTCTTTAGAAGAGCACGCTCGTCATCGTGCCATCATCGCTGGTTTCCGTCCGACCCCCGAGAACAACCGGCAGATTGCGACCGTATTCGCAACATTTGTCAACGATCCAACCACATATAGAGAGATTAAAGCCGTGTGTCGCACCATCTACACCTTGATCACCTTCGACTTCGCTCGTATCCTCAGCCGTTTAGAAAATCCGTTGATTCGCCTGACCGACCTCTCGGATATTCCATCGTTTACCCTGAAGCTGTTCAGTGAGATCTTGGAGGCCCTCAAGACTGTTGAAAGCGACTTCCGGACTGCATTGTACGATCTAGAGGATCTAGAACTTTCTCATCAAGTCCCCTTCGCCACTGCTCAGCTCTATGTCAATTCTTTGTCGTGTTCTTTGGTCAGTGAGATGCTCGGTTATTGGATTGAGAGTTCCATGGACGCTATCCAACGATGTCAAGAAGCATGTGCTCGGGTTGAATTGCAGAATAGTCAGTCTAGATCTAGTGTTCTCGCCTCTCCTCAATTAGGTAACTTGAATCCGGTATCCTCGTCTCCAGTGTCCCCTCGATCCACTTTCCTCGATCTCCACAAGATTCGGATCAACAAATTTTCTGGTAAACCGGAGGAATTTTCCCAGTTTTTCGGCGTTTTGACGAATGCCTTGGATAGTAATCCTCACTACTCGGAAATGAGCAAGATAACCTTCGTTCTCTCCCTTCTGGCCGGCGAGCCTCTTGAGATGATTCAGGCGATTCCGATCGTTGAAGGAAGTCTGCGCCTTATTCTGAACGCTCTTCAGAGACGCTATGGAGACAAAAGAGCGCATTATCAACGTCTCCTAAAGGAATTAAAGGACAAGAAATATTCTGTTCCTCGTACGCCATCCGAATTGAAGGACTGGTACTATCGACTTATGATCATGCGTGATTCTCTCGTTTCCTCGCCTTCTCTCTCGAATATACATTCTCCCGGTCTATTGTCAGAAAATGAGTTGTTCATCTCCCACATCCTCGAGTCGCTCCCTGAAGACATCCATCGATCTATTGAGCTGCATTTTGAGCATTCCGCTATCGTTCCCACGGTCGATGACATCCTATCCTACCTTGACAGTATTATCCGTTCGCGTGAAAGGTTCTCATTGAGTCGGGACAAGGATTCTCACTTTCGCTCGCCACAGTTCTCCAATCCTTCGAATTTTCATCGAGAGATGTGTGCATTTTGTGATCGAAGCCATCGTTCAAAGGATTGCCGGACAGTATCAGATCATTCCAGGAGACACCAGGTGATTCGTGAGAAGAATTTATGTGCTCGTTGTCTTTGTCGAAGTCATGTGTCCTCACAGTGTCGTTCTCCAATGTGTAGTCAGTGCCAAGGTGATCATCACATTTCGATTTGTTCTCAGGCTTTCCCTTCTTCGAACTTTAACTTTAATCAACCCCATCGGTCTTTCTTTGGTCAGTCGACCCACTCGTCTCCTCCGTTATCCTCGACATTCCCGAATAATCTTGAGACTCCTCGGGCTTCCAGTTTTCCTCCATCCAATCCTCCGGCCATGCAACCAACCAATGGACCACCAGTACAGATGAGAGCGATTTCCTTGCCCCAAAATGAGGAGGTTATGTCTCCAATGGTGACAGTGAGCGGATTTCGTGATCCCGTGAAAGCTTGTATCGATACGGGCTCTCAGGTTTCCTTTGCTGACCTTGGATTCTGTCGTTCCCTCCAATTGCCTCTCGATTCTCCCATTGTCCGCACAGTGATCCCCGTTGGTGGAAATGTTCAATCGATCCAAACATTCAAGACATCGGTGTCTATTGTTCCCAAATCTGGCCCACCGGTTGCTTTCCGTGTTCTCGCAATTCAAAATCTCCACGAGTTTTTCACGGGCCAGCCGGCTGATTTTGGTCAAGTGCCGATTCGTATTGTTCTCGGGCAAGATTGCCTCGCAAAATTAGAAATACAAAGTTCGAACCACGTTACCCCAGATGGACTTCGAGTCATATCTTGTCGCTTTGGTCATTTTCTTGTCTCGGAAAACTTGAACGAATTGTGTTCAGACTCCCCAATCGATTTTTGCCGGATTCGAAAATCCACATTTTTTGCGAATAGGAAGAAGAAGAAACCTGTGGCTCCAAAAATTATCTGTCCAGTGGAAAATGCTGCTGACTTTGTGAACTCGTATAGTCATCCACTTCGAAAGTCACCGGATCCTATTGTGAACTCCCTGCCGTTTTCCGGTCATTGTGAACCCGCCGTGGAGGTTGGGCATGTATTGCCGTGTGGCAATAATCTATTGCAGAAGCCTACTCGAGGTCCAAACCTCAAATTCATCTCGATTTCCCTCCCCAACCCGTCTACTATAATCTCTCGTCCCCTGCCACCAAGTGATTTGCCCGTGAATCGGCGAATCAAATGCAAGTACAAACCAACGGAACCCGAACTTCCCCTCGATTATGAACCTACCAAGAGCCCCAAAGTTCCCTGGAAATGCCCTGCGAAGTTCAACTGCTACCTGCCCCATGCCAACCCGACCCAGAAGGAAGAGCCGGACATGTTGTGGAGCCTCAAAAGCTTCCACAATTCCCACAGAAATTAGCATAAACCAAGTCATATAAAAGCAACGTCTCGTCACCAATTAGAATCATTAATCTCATTTCTCTTTTCCCTGTGTGCGGTTGCAATAAACCATTATTCCTAATCTCGTGTCTACCATTCCCTCTATCTATAAACCTTTGATCCTACACCACAATCGTATAAAATATCCCATTACAACGTATTTTACATTCCCATTAATTATTAAATTTTTTTAGTGACTACTTTCACCTTCTAAAATGTCTGCGGCAACTTCCCGATTGGAGTATTCGAATTCAGTGTGTCCGAGTCTACCTTGCCCTGAGGCAATTCGCAATTGAAGAGAAGATTTTGTCCGAAATTCAGCCCGAACTCTCTGACCTGGCTGAATTCTTGAAGACCCAGGCGGCAGCGGCAATCGCGACTTCCGACAAAAATACGCAAATCTTTTTGGAAGAATTGCAAAAAAACATTCAAATCTTGGCCGGCGATTTCTCCGGAGACTAGTTGTTGATAAATTTGTTGTTATGAAAAGGCATTCGATGATTTTTAAAGGTCTAAAAATTATGAATATTCGAATTTCAAAAGTAAAAAATTAAAATCAAAAAATTCATTTTGCTCCAATTCGGCCCAAACTTGGCAAAAAGTAAGTCTAACACTTCATAAGACAGCATAAAAAATTTCAGCCCAAAATTTCCAAAATTCCCTAAAATATGGGCATTTAAATTTTCAAAAAATCTCATAGACATTTTCATCGTATAACTTGTCTCCAACCCCTTTTATCATCATTAATCTTTCTCCAACACATCCCGTTTTCTAGGAGATGCGATGAATACATTGCATCGGCTAATCCTCTCATCCCAACGCAACATATGTCGCCCTTCTTCGAACAGGTGATCCGCTTATGACAATTATGGAAGGGCCCTTCGAAATTGCGATTAATCCAATAATTTTTTCAATAAAAGAAATCGTTGTGAACGGTCTTGACCGAAGATTGGGACAAGAACCTGGAGACATGTTATACGAAAAAACATGTTTTATCGTATAAAATGGTATTACAAAGCAGAATTTTAAAAAATTGCTTTCACAGATTTCTCAATTTTTTGAAAAAGCATTTGTGCAGTTTTACTTGACTTGTGTGACTTCTGTGGCTTATTATACGAAGAAACATGTTTTGTCGTATAACATAGCCCAAATGAGGCCAAATTTAAAAAAAGTTGTTTTCACTGATTTCTAAATTGATTAAGAAGCCTTTATGTTGTTTTTAGTTTATTTTTGTGACTTTACTGACATGTTATACGATCAAACATGTATTATCGTATAAAATGATGTTAAAAAGCAGAATTTTTAAAAAATTTGCTTTCACTGATTTCTAAATGGTTAAAAAAGCCTTAGTGCAACTTTTAGTCGACTTTTGCGCCTTCAATGACATTTTATACGAAGAAACATGTTTTATCGTATAAAATGACCCAACGCGGTACGATTTAAAAAAAGTTGTTTTCATAGATCGCTAAATTTGGTTTTAACCCCAACACTCTTTCTTTAAGATTTTGTAGCCTTCGGGGACATTTTATACGACTAAAAATGTTTCATCGTATAAAACGTCTCCAAAACGCCTTGTTACGGTAACATTAAGGGGATAGTTGGCTGCACGTATTTTGCAAAGGTTCTTCTTCTTTATTTTGCCTTCCACAAGTATGGAAATCATCAATTTGAACATGTCATGATGACGGATTTTTTGGAAATTTTTCGAGAAAGCGTATTTTACAACTTACAAAAAAATTTTTTTTGTCTTTTTCACTCAAATTTCAATGTCTTATTGAAATAAAATCCGAGGAATTACGCCGAAATTTGTTCTTGGCCATCTTCTTGGCCCCATTCTTCGAAGCCACCGAAGCCCTACAAAACCATCGCCAAATCCCTTCGCAGAGATCATCATTTGCATGGAGACGGCCGAGAAATTTATTAATTCTCATGCCAAACACAAATTAATTCCGCAGGCTCCGCCCACTTTTCATTTCTCGGCCATTCGGGGCGAGTTGGCCACAGTAATCGGAGCAGACAATCTTGCGTCACTTCACGCTGCCGCCGCGAAATTTTCTATCGATCCGGACGGGGAGTTGGACTGAATTTGAGGATTTTGGACAAAAAATTTTGAGAAAATGAAAAATTTTTATTTTTGTTTGCGGAAATTTGATGTACAATATAGCCAAAAATCTCGTAAATTTACCTTAAAAAATATTTCCCAACATTTTTCCCACTAATTCTCCCAATTTCCCACTATTTTTCCCCAACTTGCCCATCGCACTGTGCAGTCAAAAAGTTGACTGCACTGTGCGCTTGAAAACATTTCCTTTTTCCCGCACAGTGCAAAAACAGTCTTTGGTTTGACTGCACTGTGCATTACGTAAAAGAAAATTGCGACTCCGATTGCACAGTGCGCGAAATCGCTGGTGTTTGTATTTCGCACTGTGCAGTCAACGTCGCGACTTTTCTTTTTTTTCGCACAGTGCAATTTTTATTTTGACTGCACTGTGCATTACGTAAAAGAAAAATTGCGACTCCGATTGCACAGTGCGCGAAATCGCAGATTTGCTTTTTTCTGCACGGTGCAAAAAGAACTTTTGTTTTGACTGCACCGTGCATAAAAAAAAAACTTCGATCGCACAGGCTTCGGATTTTCGCATTTTGCACTGTGCAGTCGAAATCGCGAATTTTCTTTTTTTCCCGCACTGTGCAAAACGAACTTTTTTTTTGACTGCACTGTGCGTTTCGCAAAAGAAAAATTTCAACTCCGATTGCACAGCGCGAGAAATTGTCGATTTTTGTATTTCGCACTGTGCAGTCGAAATCGCGACTTTTCGTTTTTCCCGCACAGTGCGGGAAAAACGCACTGGGAATTTCGGAACTTCATTTTTTTGCACTGTGCAGTAATTTTTTTGTCTGCACCGTGCAATTAAAAAAATTTTTTTTGCGGAAAAAGTTGGAGAATTAATAAAAAAAACTAATCAGAATGTATTGTAATGCCTTCTACCGTATAACAAACGTATTTTTATCTCATTTTTGAGATCAAAATATTATCCATATGCAAAAAAAAAATCTTTCAAAATTTTTGTCCAATTACTGTATTGTGTCCCTCGTGATTATGATTAAAATCTTTTGTGTTATTCAAAAAACTTAAAACAGCATATTTTGGGATGGTTGGACAGTAGAGGCCGCTAATCTCCTTCTTCGTTCTCAATGACAGCCATGACCGAGCCAATGGAAAGCGCCGCCGCTGCTTATGCCGCTTACAACGACTTTCAAGTGAGTTACTTTTAAGCCTAAATCTTATTTTATTCAATTTTTGATTCAGTTGATTTTGGGACATTTTATACGATAAAACATGTTTGAGCGTATAAAATGTCGAGTTATTGGAAAGAAAAAAAATTATTCAGCACATGAATTAATGACCCGTATTTTACACTTCACAACCAACTTTGTACAAAAATAATATTGCACAGACATTTTATACGAGCAAACATGTTTCATCGTATAAAACCTCTCCACTCGCTGAAAATCCGAAAATTCGATTATATCATCTTCAATCGAGGGTTATGCAACCCAAACAGCTAAATTTTTATGAATAGAAAGGTTCAGCGACATTTTATACGATCAAACAGGTTTCATCGTATAAAATGCCTCTAGCTCTTTCAAAATCCAAAATTTTACCTTGGTTATTTCTAAGTATTCATTATAGATTCGATTGTTCATAAAAACCATTTTTCAGAATGCATTTGCAAGCCCTGAGATGCTGGCTTTTCAATCAGCACCCTACTACCCAAATCCCGATCTCTCAACGCTCTCCTATCCCACCGAGAACACGGCGCTGCCCGTCCAGCCGACAATCCACTTCTATCAGCCTACAGCGCCACAACAATGGCCGGAGAGCAATCATCAAGTGTAAGATTAAGAAGTTTTGGTTTTGATGTCAAGTACAATATAATTTGATGAGAAAATGATGATAATTGAGTGAAAAAGAGGGATCTTTTGTGATTCAAGGGTGGTTCATTCATCTTTGAGGCACGTTTTGCTATTTTAGCCGGTTTCCAGGGCATTTTCAAAAAATCCAGAAAATCCGTCATGATGACAGGTTTAATGGCTCCTTTGATTTCAAAATTTTTACAGCTAATCTATTACATATATTATGCAGATACTACTAAAAATTTTTCAAATCAATAATCCAACCAATCTGTCCGCTATGAGCAAACGATGACGGATTTTCTGGAATTTCGTAAATTTCCCCCAAAAAATCGGAAATTTCCATGGAATTTTGCTGATTTTTGATGACTAAAGGTTCTTGGCAGTACAAGGACTGCGCTAAAATGATTTTTTCATACATCACATCAGCGAACGTAGTACAGTAACCAACTTTATTGCGATAATACGACTTAGAAGCCAATATTAAACCTCTTGAAACCTCTCAGACCTTTCTTCGTTCATGCATCACGGATTTTTGTCGAGTTAGCAGTTTTCCCTCAGTTTCCACGATTTTTCGAGGCCAATTCAGTCGATTTTAACCTTAGTTTGGCATTTTTCCCAGTTTTTCGAATCAATTCGCTCATAATTCTGCTATTTCTGCATAACGCGGTCCAAAAACTTGTCGGATGTCTTAGAGAATCGTGATTCCCATTTTTGCCAAGTTTCATGACACTCGACAAAACGGGATTTTTTGAAATGAAAACTTTTATAAATCCGGTAATTCTGCATAACGCGGTTTGAAATTTTGCGGAATTCATTGACAAATCGATACCTTCATTTGGTAAAAAATTCAAAAAAATTTAGAAACCCTAAGGGCATTTAATTTAAATTTTCAAATTTCGCGATTTTTAGTACAAAATTGAACTTTTTTTGCAAAACCAAAATAAAAACCGGTATTTCAGTCCCTACACAACATCCGTGAACCCTTTCGACTACAGTGACTTTGCTACAACGACCCTAAAATCGACGGATTCATCGGTGAATCTGAGCTCCTCGATTTGGCCAACTGAGCGAATTTTCAAGTCAAATGTGCCGAATATGACGTTGGATTCGAATACACCAAGCAATAGTGACATCGAAAGCCATGAGGAGAGCAAAGGACGGCAGAGAGTTTATGGATGTCCCACTTGTGGGAAACAGTATTGCCGAAAAAGCACGCTCAAGTCGCATATAAAACAACATTTGGGGAACAAACCGTTCATGTGTCATGTAAGCAGATATGAAGCCGTAAAGAGATGACGCTTCTCGATGAATTGGCGTTTTATACGATGAAACATGTTTTGTCGAATAAAATGTCACAGAAGTGACAAAAATTTGAAAAAAGTTGTTAGCTGACGCTACAAGTATATCGTGGAATAATTGATTTGCAAATCTTGGGAACTACGCCTTTTTAAACCATTTTATACGATGAAACATGTTTTGCCGTATCAAATGTCACTGAAGCAAAAAAATGCTAAAAAACTTATTGACTAACATTACCAGTATATCGCGTAGCCAATTATTTGCAATTCTTACAAACCACGGCTTTTGAAACCATTTTATACTACGAAACATGTTTCATCGTATAACATCGTATAAAATGTCACTAATTTGGCAGAAATCTTGTAAATTGAAGCGACAGTCTCTGTAAAGAGACTAGGCTGCCAATAAGACAACATTATTGCTTTTTATCGCTTCGGGAAGACACTTATACGATGAAATATGTTTGAATATAAAAATATAAAGTATCTCATACTGTAATAAAAATATTTAAACTTTTAAAATCGCTAATTAGACCTCAAGAAAACATTTTATGAGGACTAAGCCGCGTATTTTACCCTGTTATTTATATCAAACTTTCAGATGTCAAGTACAATATATTTCTTTCAGGTTTGTGGGAAAACCTTTACTCAAGCCGCCAACTTGACGGCTCATAAACGAGTTCACACCGGTGAGAAGCCGTTCGCTTGCTCGGTTTGTTTGAGGCCGTTCTCTCAAAGTTCTTCGTTGGTCACTCATCGGAGGTGAGTTCATGGACAATATAACTCAATTTTTATGGCTTTAAAATCGCAAATTTTGGGGTTCATTGCGGCAATAATCATTTTAAACCATTTTACTTTCAAATTCTAATATTATTTCATCGAATTCCATCTTATACGATGAGATTTTTAAAATTAAATTTTTGATTTTAAAACCTTCGTATTTTAGCCGATTCTCAAAAAACCGGTCCAACAATTTCTAAATCCTTTTATAGACCATCAGTCTTCATTTTTGCCAAATTTCATCAAAATTTGAATATTTAAATTTTTAATTTAAATAATTCCCAAAATTTGCATATTCAAAATTTTCCAATAATTCCACCCACATGTAACAGCCTTAATCACCAAATCTCATCATCAAAGTCCAATGTAAAAGTTAATCTTTAATTGGAATATTTGAATTAGTCAAAACAACCAAACAGACGGACTTTTGTAAGTTTTCCGAAGCCTTTCTGCTCGGATTTTCTTGGCTGGTGTGATAAGATTAACCCGCCAATACCAATGAACAGTTGTACAGTGGATTACCAACACCCACGTGATCGAAAAAAAGCAAAAATTTTTGGTGATGTACTGTAATTTTCGAACTTACAGTACCCCATCCAAAACCCTTCCGATTTCCCTAAAATTTTACTCAAATGAGGATTATGGTCCAAAAAGAAATCTCAGAAAATTTCAGACCGCGTTATGCAGAAACATTCGAAATATATTGAATTCAATTTAAAAAAATCTCGCCTTGAAATTCGATTTTAAACTTATTCCCATTGAAAAATTAGACGTTTGTTGTATCAACAAACACTAATTGATTAATTTTAGGACCCATACCGGCGAACGACCTTATCCCTGTCGACATTGCAGTAAGTCTTTCACCGACTCCTCAACTTTGACCAAGCATATGAGAACTCACACGGGTATGTCGACTTTTATATTAGTTCTTGGCTATTTAGATGACACCAGGCTCGGTGGAATTTGATTTTCACCGATTTGAACATCCAGAGACATTTTATACGATCAAAACACGTTTGATCGTATAAAATGTCTCCGGTGACGCACAATACAAGCTAGAAATTATTTTCATGAATAATCTACTGTAATTCAGTTATTAGAGTAGTTTCTACTATGTTTTCTAAATTCAGAGACATTTTATACGATTAAACATGTTTCGTCGTATAAAATGTCCATGACATCGAAAAGCAATAGAACGTATTTTAAAACTAATTTTGAGTCAGAAACCCTACGGCCTCACAATCTTTTACTTCATTATCAACATTCAGAGACATTTTATACGATGAAACATGTTTCATCGTATAAAAAAAAAACGTATTTTACAATTACTTTCAGGACAAAAACCCTATGGCTGTCACTTGTGTCTGATGCGATTCAGCCAATCCGGCAACCTCCATCGCCACATGAAAACCCACCGTCCGCTGGAAAATTGAAATTCTTCGATTTTTAAAATACGAAAATGATCTCAGTTCATATACAAAAACGCTTTCTACACTACAAAAGACAATTTGATTCTGTGAATGAATCCGAACTATACAAAAAATCTGGCAATAAATTTATTTTGTTGATTGTATTGGATATTGTAGTAGGTAAAATTTTTGGCGATTTTCAAATTGAAAAATTGAGATTCAATTTGACATCAGAAGAACAACATTTCTACCAAAAATCAATTTTTTTCACCCACTATTCACAGAGATATCGCTATTTTAAAATTTTCGCACCGTGCAGTTTCCCAATTTCCCGCACAGCACGCCACGAAAAACGTAAGGCAAAATTGGAAATAGAGATTTCGAGCTGCGCCCAATATTTCTTGATTTTTTGATGGAATGAATATTGTGTTAGATAGTATTGTAACTCTGGAATTTGGAACAATTTCGGGATGTATATTACCTTTAAAATTACGTTGCTTTGAGTTTCAAGTGTTGAGTATAATGGATGAGTCCATGGAGCCCGGCACATCGCGCTCTGACCCCAACATTGATTTACCAGGTATGGAAGTGTCTTCAGAAAATGTAAGATTTCTCTTTTTGTGCCCAGTTTATAGATTAATCGCCATGTGGTGTTGTGTGAGACATCCTAGCGGACGTTGGAAAGAAGAAATCGGGAAATTCTGTTGTCGAAAAAGGGCACTTGTTCCATCATTATTGCATCATTTTGTAGGGACCGATGGAGAAACGCAAGAAAGGACTGGAGAAAGCGCGAGAAAACCGGAACCAGAAGAAGAGAATCAACATAAAGCTAGCTGAGAACTTCAGGAAGGTTCCGTTGAATGTAATGGATGAATCCATGGAACCCAGCACATCGCGCTCCGACCCCAACATTGATTTACCAGCTATGGAAGTGTCTTCAGAAAATGTAAGATTTCTCTTTTTGTGCCCAGTTTATAGATTAATCGCCATGTGGTGTTGTGTGAGACATCCTAGCGGACGTTGGAAAGAAGAAATCGGGAAATTCTGTTGTCGAAAAAGGGCACTTGTTCCATCATTATTGCATCATTTTGTAGGGACCGATGGAGAAACGCAAGAAAGGACTGGAGAAAGCGCGAGAAAACCGGAACCAGAAGAAGAGAATCAACATAAAGCTAGCTGAGAACTTCAGGAAGGTTCCGTTGAATGTAATGGATGAATCCATGGAACCCAGCACATCGCGCTCCGACCCCAACATTGATTTACCAGCTATGGAAGTGTCTTCAGAAAATGTAAGATTTCTCTTTTTGTGCTCAGTTTATAGATTAATCCCCATGTGGTGTTGTGTGAGACACCCTAGCGGACGTTATAAAGAAGAAATCGGGAAATTCTGTTGTCGAAAAAGGGCACTTGTTCCATCATTATTGTATCATTTTGCAGGAACTGACGGAGAAACGCAAGAAAAGACTGGAGAAGGCGTGAGCAAAGCTGGATCAGAGGAAGCAGACGACGTTTAGAACATTTCAAGTTAAGTTTGTGACGTTGCCTTTTTGATTTTTTGTTTTTAGGCCATTGAGCCAATAATTTTCTCTGGTTATACCTAAAATAATATAATTGATATTTCAGCCGGTCCATGTTGAAGTAGAATGTGAAAGCCAGCATAATGTACCAATGGGTGTGGAGATTGAATTCCGAGTTCAGATTGTATCCGACAAATTCGATGGATTGTCGAAAATTTATGTAATTTTAATTATTCTTATTGGTTTGATGTTTAGGTGAAAATAAAGAAGATTTGATGAATTTCAATTTAGTAGTGGTCTGTTGTAGCAGGATCAAAGCCCTGCTACTCTTGTAAACCTCGGAAGAGCTCGAATTCGGTCAGATTCATCGATTTTGATCCAATTTTGCCTAGTACAATATAATTCCTTTCTCTTCTTCGATCAATCTAAGAAGTTCGGGGTGCACCTTCTAGATGCCTTTCGATGCTATCTCGCCGGTTTCACACGTAAATTGTTGTTTATTAGAATTTTGGAATCATTTTTGTTATTTATTTGTAAAGGTTTCAGCGTATGAAATGTCGAAAACATTTTCCCGCGAATTTCCCTATTTCCACTTTTTTCGTGGCGTGCGCACAGTGCAAACCGATGGAAAATTCGTCTGCACTGTGCAAAGCAAAGTGCATGAAAAATCGCACGGTGCAATGGGAAAATGTAGGTAAAGCAAGGAAATTTATGGAGAAATAGGTCGTATTTGACTAAATCTCTCTATAACACACAATTTCGGCAGTAAAAAACCCCATTTTATGCCTAAAATTTAAAGTCCGAGGTTCAAAAAGCCAGAGCGCAAGCAAGGATTGTTATCGTTGCGGGACCCGGCGCGGCTGTTCTCTCTCGCTAAAAAATAAAAATTTTTTTTATTTGTTGTTTGTAATGGATTATGTAAGGTGAAAGATGAATGAAAATTGCTGAAAAAGGTATGTTTTTTTGTGTTTTCTGATTTAGGGCAGCTCGGCAAAAATTTTTACGACAGCTGATCCAAGATTTTCTGTGTTTTGGGCGAATGAAGGTAATTTTGGACATTCCGAAGCATGAAAATGGGTGTAGCTTTCCAAAGAACCATCAGGAGTGATGTTGATCGAGTTTTTGCCAAGTTAGAGTCAATCCCTTCAGCAAACTACCTAGTATAATATAATTTTTTTCCAGGATTTTGAATTGGAATGCAGCCAGATGGCTAAATTTCACCGCAAGGACTCGCTGAAGCCAGAAGAAGAGACGATACCATTCAAATTCCATGTAGAATCCCTTTTTCCGAAGCTGATGTCAACATCGAAAAGGTGAGTTTTTCTTGATTTTCATGTTTTAGGTCGGGAAATCCATTGCTCCTTGAGCAAGGCAATGGGTTTAGCTTCCCAATCATGCTATCTAGAATGCGGTTGCTTCATCTTGCGCCACATCAGACCCAATGTTTCTCGTGTAATATAATTTTTACAGGAAAACCGGCCCATTCGCCTCCCATGCCCGCCAGCCTCATCTAAAGAGCTCAGTAAAGACAGGTTCAACAATATCCAGGTCAACGGTATAATATTTTATGATTAAATATCAAAACATTTGGTGTGTTTTTACAATAATAAATTGATTCGGTTCTCGTCAGTGTTTGCCATCGATGAGAAATTCTTTATCGCCCATATGCTGTTCCAGACGTTTCGCATCGTCGAAGCTTCGCGGTTGGGGAGCGTTTTCACCTGTAAAAATTATATTACACTAGAAACAACAGTGGGCCTGATGTGGCTCAAGATGAAATTTGGGAAGCTAAACCCATTGCCTTGCTCAAGGAGCAATGGATTTCCCCACCTAAAACATGAAAATCAAGAAAAACTCACCTTTTCGATGTTGACATCAGCTTCGGAAAAAGCCATTCCACATGGAATTTGAATGGTATCGTCTCTTCTTCTGGCTTCAGCGAGTCCTTGCGGTGAAATTTAGCCATCTGGCTGCATTCCAATTCAAAATCCTGGAAAAAATTATATTATACTAGGTAGTTTGCTGAAGGGATTGACTCTAACTTGGCAAAAACTCGATCAACATCACTCCTGATGGTTCTTTGGAAAGCTACACCCATTTTCATGCTTCGGAATGTCCAAAATTACCTTCATTCGCCCAAAACACAAAAAATCTTGGATCAGCTGTCGTAAAAATTTTTGCCGAGCTGCCCTAAATCAGAAAACACAAAAAAACATACCTTTTTCAGCTATCTTCATTCATCTTTCACGTTACATGATCCATTTCCGACAACAAATAAACACATTTTTTATTTTTTAGCGAGAGAGACCAGCCGCGCCGGGTCCCGCAACGATAACAATCCTTGCTTGCGCTCTGGCTTTTTGAGACTCGCACTTTAACATTTTACATCAGATCCCATCTATAAAAAAAATTTTGAAATTTCAAAATTTTTACATATTGACACGTTTGGACTTTGACTTTCATTATCCTTGCCAACGCTTGTTTTTCCACATTTTCTCCCCCATTTGTCTGATAAAAATCCTTTTCGATTCTTCTCGAACTCAAAAAATAGTGGCATCGGACTGCTCGCTGCGTCCCGCCACGAAAAATCTACCGTATCCCGCTGTGTGTTAGCATCGTGTTTTCGCCTTTCTCGCATTTCATTTCGATTTTTCCATCAGTTTTCGGCTCCGATCGTAGGCACAGGTCGTGTTTTTTCCTCGAGTTTTATATTGTTTTAGGTAAATGTTAGGTGATTTTTTGTAGTAGGAAGTGTTTACTTTGATTCTAAAGTGTTCTAGTAGTATTGTTGAACAGTAATAAGCTTTTTTTAGTTTTGAAATTGTTTATTTCCATAGATTTTCTTCTTTTTCTTTGTTTTTCTCGTATTATCGATTGAATTTTAGGCAACAAAGGGAAAATTTTCCTCAAAATTTCAGTTTTAATAGCTGAAAAATATTTTTAGACCTTGAATATTGTATTCCTAGCCATTTGTATTGTTTCCATTCGCGTTTTCATACTTTATCGCGGGAAATTTATATTACTTTAGATTTGATATCTAATTTTTGCTATTTCAGCTCGTACTCGGTTCCCTTTTCACTCGCTCAGTTGTAAATCGTCACTATGCGTGCTAAGGTAAGAGTTTTTTCTAGTTTGCTTGGGTTTTTAGATCGAACAAGCTGGATGTTAGAGTAGACAAAAATTTTAAAGAGTTGAGTCGGGAGAAGAATCATAGAGCTGAATTAGCCTCTATAGATCACTTTTGAGCATCTAGCTTCTTTCTAGAAGCATCCAGAATTTTATAGGACATTAATTATATTATCCATGACTAATTTTTCTATTTGCAGTGGCGTAAGAAGAGAATGCGTAGACTGAAGCGTAAGAGAAGACAGCAAAAGAAGTAAGCCTGTCCCCGTCAACGTCGAACAGTGATCCCGACCATATAATCTTGTCCAAGCCCCACCAATAATCAATTTCAACAACCGGACTCAACAGATGAACTCTCTTCTGGAACGGCGCGACGGCGGCGTTTGGGCATTGTTGTCTAACTTTCAATGTTTGAACGCCGCCGTCCAATCCCATCTCTTCATCCGTTGTTCTTGTTATTGGCAGCCAAAGCCTCTATTATATAGTCAAATCTCTTGTTCGTCGTTGACTTTTTTCTTTGTTGACTGCTTTTAATAAAAAACGTTTCCAATTTCGGCTTTTGATCTGGTTTTGGGTGGTTTAGAAAAGGGGTTTGGAAAAATTTTATATTATACTGGGTATTGGATCTCCGAATCGGCTAAAACGGGCCTAATACGTGCCATAGCAAAGATTACAACATGAATTGTATGTCGGGTGGTCATTTTATTGCCTTCGTTTTCGATAAATCTTGATAAGAACGGGAATTGTTTCCTCTTTTCGACCTTACACTTGGTCAGCCATGTTCCTCCAACGTCGTCGTTTGTCCAGTGTAACCAAAAATGATCCGAAACGATGGTTCGAAGTCGTCTTCAAAGATGGTAAGAGATACTATAAAGAAAATTGAGGTGATCTTTGTACCCTGAAAAATAAAAAAAACGTTTTTTCTCCGTCGTCTCTCCTCATTTTCCATACTCTCTCGGCTTCAAACATTGTGGCATAACTCCGCTGATCCTACGAAACTGAGGCTCAAATTTTCAGCGATTGATTTTAGTTCTTTATAAACTATTTTCGCCAAATTTGAAGCAAATCCGAACCTTCTACTTTTCAGTATTGACCTTATATTACTTTAGGTTCATCAGGAAAATTTCCGTTTGTTTGGCTGCGAGATGTCTGCTTGGATCCCAAAAACTACTCGATTGGGCCGGCCATGAGGGCCAGGATCCCCATGATGAAGGATTTTGATGTTACAGTATCCCCTTGTAGTCATTCTGTCAAATCTTCTGGGCTTGGCATCACCTGGAGTGACGGGCATCAAAGTTTTTACCCAACAAGTTGGCTCAAATCCCGGAATTTGAGCGATTCCAAGGTTCTGAGCTCACGGAAATCTCAGTATTTGAAGGATACTGTAGTTTGGAATGAAAATTTAATCAAGAAATTGCCGGTAAAAGTGGATCACAATGAGTTTATAAGCGAAGAATCGGGAGTGAAAAAATTTCTCGACGCTGTCTGTCGAGATGGCATTGGAATGTTGGTGAATGGACCTCAACTTGACGTGGAAGAACACCAGAATGTCGTGCAAAAGATTGGAGATCGAATCGGGTTGATTCATCAGACGCATTTCGGGTAAGTTGAATATGTTTATGAAAAGTAATTTTGCTGAAATTTTCAATATTCAATTTATGATCCTTCGAGAGCATTCAGACCAAATTTGACGGAATTCTAAGAGCTGGGGTCTGAGCAGTTGGCCTCTATATTACTTTAGGTTGATCAAACAAATATCGGCGAATATCTCAGGCAATTTTTGAAAGCGTGAGCTAAAAATTTTGGAAATTGATTAATGGCCTAATGAGATTCTGCATGCTAAATTAAAAGTCAAAACGCGTAGACATTTTATACGACCAAACATGTTTCATCGTATAACATGTCGCAATGCTGACAAAATACTTACCTTGAACATACCTGAGTAAATATATAGCCCACCTAGAGTGATTTTGAAAATTCTAAAGCAAGCGGAGGCATTTTATACGACCAAACATGTTTCATCGTATAACATGTCAAAATGCTGACAAAATGTTGATATTTTCCAAAAGTAACTAATATCTGGCCCATCTGGAGTGCTTTTGCAAATCCTGAAGTCATTATAGACATTTTATACGACCAAACATGTTTCATCGTATAACATGTCGCAATGCTGACAAAATGTTGATATTTTCCAAAAGTAACTAATATCTGGCCCATCTGGAGTGCTTTTGCAAATCCTGAAGTCATTATAGACATTTTATACGACCAAACATGTTTCATCGTATAACATGTCGCAATGCTGACAAAATGTTGATATTTTCCAAAAGTAACTAATATCTGGCCCATCTGGAGTGCTTTTGCAAATCCTGAAGTCATTATAGACATTTTATACGACCAAACATGTTTCATCGTATAACATGTCGCAATGCTGATAAAATTTTGTATTTTGCAAAAGTAGCTAATATTTGGCCTATCCAGAGTGCTGTATGCTTGATTTGAAGCAAAAGCGACGGTTAAATTTCAAGAAAATTTTTGTTTTTTACCCATAGCAAAGGTAATATGTAGATATACCTTCAAATTGCAGTGAAATCTTCTCCGTCTGCACCAAGCCGGATGCTAGCAACATGGCCTACGCCAGTGGGAAGGAGCTCCCGTATCACACCGACTTCCCCTCTCTCTCCGATCCCCCACAACTTCAATTCCTCCACATGACGCAGCCGGCCAAAGTGGGTGGAAAAAGTATGTTCGTCGATGGATTCCAAGTGGCCGAGATTCTCCGAAAACACCACAAATGGGCCTTTGAGACGTTGTCGAAGACCTATTTGGAGTTCATCGAGATTGGCTACGACATGCATGAGAAAAATGGGAAAGAGAAAAAATTCGATTTCCGAATGATGTCGCAGCAAAAAACGATCAGTTTGAGGGGCGATGGGACCCTGAAAAAGGTCCAATTCGGGAATGCGATGAGAAGTTGGGCCTTCGCAACGGATCCAGAGGAAATTCAGCTGGTTTATGATGCGCTAAAACTATTTACGGACTTGTGTTATCGACCGGAAAATCAACTGGTTTTTGAGATGAAAAAAGGTGAGTCAACAAATTTTTAAAGTTATCAGTCTGTCGGAAAAATAACGGCGGATCGTCGCATCAAAATGTCTCGCCTCGCCGCTATCGCGCACCAAATCCCAAGTCGCGGCTTGCAGTCGCAAAGCGATGATGAGCGACTCCGAGGCGCGACGATCCGCCGTTATTTTCCCGACAGACCGATAAAAAAACGTATTTTACAATTCCATTTTGACGAAAATTTCCCATGCATGACCTCAAACCTTCGTATTTTACCGTAATTTCGCGAAATTTTGGAAAGTTTGGGTTGCACGGTGCGCTAGGATTTTTGGGCACTTTGCACTGTGCAAAAAATTCTGGATTTTTTATTTGCACTGTGCGCAAAAAATCGCCTTTTTGCACTGTGCAAAAAACGTGTCGCTTATTTTGCACCGTGCGAAAATCCGAAAAGTCCCGTCTGCACTGTGCAATCAAAAAAGTGGGAAGACTTGCACTGTGCAAGAACAAAATTTGTCGCTTGTCTCGCACTGTGCGAAAATCTGAAAAGTCCGACTTGCACTGTGCAAAAACAAAGTTTGTCGCTCATTTCGCACTGCGCGATAATCCCCAATCTTCAACCCGCAGAGTGCAGTGGAACAAAAAAAGAAAGAAAAATCGTGCTGCACTGTACAAAAAAATTTGTCGCTCATTTCGCACTGTGCAAAAATCTGAAACATCCGACCTGCACTGTGCAATGGAAAAAAATTTAAAAAATCGTCCCGCACTGTGCAAAAATTTGTCGCTCATTTCGCACTGTGCGTGAATCTCAAATCTTTGACCTGCACTGTGCAGTGGGACAAAAAAATAGTCTTGCACGGTGCAAAGCTTGTCGCTTATGTTGCACTGTGCAAAAAAAATGTGTCGCTCATTTCGCACTGTGCGACAATTCCAAATCCCCAATCTGCACTGTGCAGTGGAAGCAAAAATTGGAAAAATCATTCTGCACTGTGCAAAAAAATTTGTCGCTAATTTCGCACCGTGCAAAAGAAAAATTTGTCGCTGATTTCGCACCGTGCAAAAGAAAAATTTGTCGCTTATTTCGCACTGTGCGACAATCCCAAATCTTTGATCTGCACTGTGCAGTAAAAGAAAAACTTATAAAAACCCTGTTGCACTGTGCAAAAACCCTAAATTTCAGGAGAATCGGTTCTATGGGCCAACACGCGCCTTCTTCACGCCCGTTCGGCCTACGACTGTGATCCGGGCGTGCCTCGCGTCCTCCATGGCTGTTATTTCTCCTGGGACATTGTCAAATCGCGACTTCGACTGGCCAATTCACGGGTTTCTCAAGACAATGACGTCATTTAAAAATGAAAATTTAGGTATAATTTTACCATTTAAAATTCGAAATTAATCAAAATCAAGAAAATTGAGCTAAATATTAAACTTTATTCAATCTTTTCAACTACATTGTAGACAATATTTATGGTTAATAAAAAAAAATTTTTTTTTGAAAAATAAAAAAAAATATTATACATGTCATGTACAATGCGTAATAATAGAATATATATTGAGCATTTTTGTGATACTTCGGATGTTTTCTTTGTGTTTTTTAGGAAAAAAAAATTGAAAAAATCTAGGATATGAGGCTATTTCTACGGTGAGATTCGACTAAAGGTTACTGTAATTTCAAAAAATTTTTTTTAGAAAATCTCAAAAAAAAGTTTTCATCTTCAAAAATTAAAAATTTTCAATTTTTTTAAAAATTTTGAATTTGAGATTTTCAAAAAAAAAAAAAAAATAAAATAAAAATACCGGTTAAAATGGAATTCAAGTAAAATACAAGGCCTTAGGAAACTGTAGACAAGCGACGAATACCGAAAAATAATGTGCGTTACAATTTCAGGACAAATTTTTGCCATCTGCACTGTGCAAAAGTTTTTTTGAAAAATCTGCACAGTGCGAAAAAATATTTTTTTGCTTTGCACTGTGCAAATAAAAATTATGGAAATTCGGCTGGATGAATGTAAAGATTATCGAAAATTGATGTAAAATACGGAATCCGGAATTTTCTTCGCATTTGCACTGTGCAAAAACTCTATTTTGAAAATTTCGCACGGTGCGGTCAAAATAATTTTGCTTTTTGCACAGTGCAGAGAAAAAATTGCACAGTGCACACCACGCACAATCAAAAAACATTCAAAATGAATGTAAAATACGGAGTTACAAAAAAAAATTGCCGCTCTGCACTGTGCAGGAACATTTTTTGAAAATTTCGCACTGTGCAGATCATTTTTTCAAAATTTTCAATTTTCGCGCAGTGCAAACAAATTTTTTGCTATACAAATTATGCCTTAGTAGTCTCTGCGTTCTCAATATTATCAATGGCTTTCAATTCGGGCGCGTCGTGGTTTCGCTTTTCCCGTTCGAACATTACTCGGTCAATGACGTCACAAACGTATTCTGCGTATTCCGTGTTGATAAATAGGGGCTCAACGACGTTGTCTCGTTGAATTCGAAGCATCACCGAAGCGTTGTCACTGCTCAATTGATAATCTTGAAGATACGACCATTCCAAATCGAGTTGTTTCTCCTGGAAAGAGAAGGGCTAGTACAATATAATTTAAATGCAAATTTCTCAAAGCAGAACGGTCGGATTTTCTTGAAATTTTCCACGAACAAACTAGCTTATTTATGAGTTAATCGCTGAAAATTTCAGGCCGTTATCTCAAAGCGCGGTCGAAATATTCAGCACTGAAAAGCATGGGTCAAGAGTCAAAGCGAACCCCAAAAACAATTCCGCAAAGCAAAAAATCCAAATTTCTTACCTTCTTAGATTCTGCGAATTTCAATGCAATGTTCATTTTGTCAAAATCGAATCGCAAATATACAATTCCAACTCGGTTGTTTGCGTGGAAATCAGCTGGAGGGAAACTGGCTTCGGAATACCCTTCCATTTCCCGCAAGGCTTCCAAATATTGATCGGCCGTCTCCTCGGATTGTAGAGCCTGAAAATTTTATAGTGAATAACACATTTTTTGATTTTGGAGCTTTGGAGACATGTTATACGAGGAAAAAATGTTTGATCGTATAAGTTGCCTCCTGTACATGAAAAAGTTTTGAAAATCGTTAAGGGGTTTGTGAAAAGTTCTTAATTTATCATTCTAGGTGTTTTTTATTGTATCAGCTCTGCAGCGACAAGTTATACGATGAATCATGATTTATCGTATAAAATATCTCCTAGACCTCAATACATAAAAAGACAAGTCTACCGATGGTCAGACACCATTGACTTATCAAATTTTAGGGGTTCTGAACAAAATAAACCATCTAGCGACAGGTTATACGATAAAACATGTTTGGTCGTATAAAATCACCCCTAGACCTCAACATAAAACGAGAATTCCACAAATGGTCAAACACCCTCGACTTATCAATTTTTAGGGGTTCTGAACAAAATAAACGACAAGTTATACGATGAAACATGATTTATCGTATAAAACGTCTCCAAGACCTCAATGCATAAAAATACAAGCCTAAAAATGATCAAACACCATTGACTTATCAATTTTTAGAGGCTAAACAAAATAAACCATAACTATATGGTGACAAGTTATACGATGAAACATGTTTCATCGTATAAAATGTCTCTCCGGAAAATTCGTCAAAAATCCATCATTTCAACGAAAAATCATCTCAATTCTCACCTTTAATTGATACAACTTGTCTTTTTTAACCTCCACATGGCCCATGTTAACATCATTTACAGCTTGATGAAAGCAAAGTCTTCGGAATCCCGCATCCTTCCGACAAATCTCGCGTTCCACGTCAATGTCAAAACACCATTTCTTGAGGAGAATACAGGAGGAAGCGGCCGACGAATAGTTTTGAATATAAATATTGTGAGGGCATTCTCGCGCTTTCAATTTGCGCTCAAACGTCGTATCGATCATCTCGAACAAGGCGCAGTAACGTTTGGCATCGGGTGAGAAGTCTGAAAAAAATGAATTTTGAGTTGTTTAGAGCAAGTTTGAAAAGTTTTTATAAGATGCAAATTGCACTGTGCAAAAAATTTTTTGGACTGCACTGTGCAAAAAAATATTCATTTTGCACGGTGCAATGGATTTTTGAATTTCGCACAGTGCAACATTTTGCGATTGCACGGTGCAAAGTTTTGAAATTTCATCGCAAAAAAGGGGACTGCACTGTGCAAAAAATTGGGAAATCGCACAGTGCAGTTTCAAATCAGTTGCACCGTGCAAAAAATTTAAGAGATTGCACTGTGCAAAACCAAAAAATTGCACCTTGCGAAAAATATTATAAAATTTGCACCGTGCAAAAAAGTCATAAATTTCGCACCGTGCAAAATTCAAAAATCTGCACTGTGCAAAAAAAATCATAAATTTCGCACCGTGCAAAAAATCGTAAAACTTGCACCGTGCAAAAAAATTGTAAATTTCGCACTGTGCAAAAAATTGTAATTTCGCACTGTGCAAAATTCAAAAATTTGCACTGTGCAAAAAAAATCATAAATTTTGCACCGTGCAAAACTCATAAATTTCGCACTGTGCAAAATTCTAAAATTTGCACCGGGCAAAACTCATAAATTTCGCACCGTGCAAAAAAATCATAAATTTTGCACCGTGCAAAAACCAGAAATTTCGCACTGTGCAAAAAATCGTAAAACTTGCACTGTGCAAAAAAATCATAAATTTCGCACTGTGCAAAAAAATTGTAAATTCGCACTGTGCGAAATTCAAAAATTTGCACTGTGCAAAAAAACCCCAAATTTCGCACTGTGCATAAAAATCATAAATTTTGCACCGTGCAAAAAAATCATAAATTTCGCACTGTGAAAAATTCAAAAAACCTTCAAATATCCAAACTCCTTACTCAATTCCTTCATGACCATGTCGAACACCGTGATTGTGTCGGCATTTCGATTCACACTCAGTTGAATGGCCGATTGATTGGGCAATAGGACCCTCAGGGCGACATTTAGGTTGCTGTGGACGGGAGGGGAGTCTTCCATCAAGAATTCTTGCATTATATCGCAGTCCGCGATCACTTTGATGGTGCAGACCTTTTCGAGGTAGGTCTCCAGGCCTCTGCGGCGCCCGTCCAGCCGCTGTTCCGTCATGTGGAAGGGCCATTTTGAGGGCAATTTGGGGAATTGGAAGTCGGGGAATTCTTCTTTGAGAAGACGGTCCAACGTGACGAATTCGCTGTATCTGAAATTTGGAGGGTTAAAATTGAGGTGCAGGCGATTTGTGGGTAATTTTGAGAGATTTTGGGGGAATATGCAAATTTTTGAAATTATGCAAATTTTTAAAAATTCGTAAATTTTTGAAAAAAAAAATGAATTTTACAACCTTTTTTGACTATAAGAAATTCGCAAAATTACCCACAGGCGATTTGTGGGCAATTTTGAGAGATTTTGGGTGAATATGCAAATTTTTTTAAATTATGCTAATTTTTAAAAATTCATAAATTTTCGAAAAAAAATGAATTTTACAACCTTTTTTGACTATAAGAAATTTTTTTACGTTCAAAATTTCAAAAAGTAGCATCAAAAATTCAAATTTCGCCATAAATTCCCCGCACTGTGCAGTTTGCACTCTCCTATAAGTTTCATGCACAGTGCAAAAAGCAAAACTCTCAATTGCACCGTGCAGACATTTCCGAAATGCGACAAACTTCCGCGCACAGTGCAAAAAACAAAAATCTCAATTGCACTGTGCAATCATTTCCGAAAGCGACAAACTTCCGCGCACAGTGCGATTTCTCTCCGACTCTCATTGCACCGTGCAGTTTTCCCCAAAATTGACTGCACAGTGCGGAAATTTTCCAAAATTTTGACCGCACCGTGCAGCAAAAAAATTTTTTAATTTTGCACGGTGCAAAGCGCAAATTGATTTTTTGTGTGTGTTAGACTCAGAAACAAGCCAATTTCTCCCATTTTTCCTCAAAAAATCCCGTTTTTTCCTCACCTCCGACTCCCCAAATGCCTTCCAGCCATGTGCAAATTGAACGCAATAAACGCCTCGCCGATCGTTTGCACCCGTTGATATGTGGGGATAGTGATCGGAAGAGAGCGTTTCTCGGTGTAGTCGTATTTCAGAGATGGCTGGCTTTCGTCTTCGTAGCTCTCTTCCTCTAACATGTCGCTGGTCACGGAGATTACGACCAGCTGAAGACGATCCCCTCCTTGTCGGATCAGCTCCACCACCTGTCGATGTGTTGCACCTTCGACGTTGGCACCGTTGCTGAAATCAAAAATTAGAAAATGGTGTTGGAGACATTTTATACGATGAAACATGTTTCATCGTATAAAATGTCACCGTCGTGTTGTCATTACAAAAAACGACAGCCAAAAGTGATGTAACCAAAATACAGCGAGTTTAAAGTTTCTGGACGCCTTGGAGACATTTTATGCGACGAAACATGTTTCATCGTATAACTTATCACAGTCGTGTTGTCATTACAAGAAACGACAGCCAAATGTCACGTAACCAAAATACAGCAAGGTTTAATCTTTCTGGACGCCTTGGAGACATTTTATACGATGAAACATGTTTCGTCGTATAAATTCTTAATGGAGACGCGTCTTCAACAATGTGCAAATTGATAGCCTGAAGTTGCCTTTTTCAACTAAAAGTAACCGTTTTTCAGTACCGTGTTTGTGGGACATTTTATAGGATCGAACATGTCTCAGCGTATAAAATTTCTGATTCCTAACCAAATTGGCTCCAACCCAGAAGACTAAAAGATTCTAATTTTCTAAACAATCTTACCGAATTTCAGAACCTAATTCAAAGAAATTATGGACTTATGGCATTTTGAAATTTCAAAAATCCCAAAGAAATTTGCCCTGAGGGGTTAGACCAAAAATTATTCGCTTATATAAGATATTGTAGCCTAAAAACTAAGCCACGCCACATTACACCGACCAAACATCCAAAAAATCTCCATAATTGTCTTGAATTCTACAGTAATCCCACTTTACACTAACTTTTCGGCGAGATTTCGATTATTTTGCATGTGCCCTGAGGCAATTACCCCGAGGCAGAAAGTCAATTAAACCCGCAATAACATCAAAAAAAGGCACGCAATGCCCGCCAAAATTGTTTTTATTAAAATCGAAAAAGTTACCATAGTAACAGCAAATTTTGTAGCCAATTTTATTACAATTAAATGCCGAAAGACGGTTCAGTGTGTTGATTCATATAGTCAGAGGGGTTGCACAGTGCGAGCGAAAGAAAAAAAATTTTTTTCGCACAGTGCAATCTCTAAAAAACCGCACAGTGCAAAAAAAAAATTTTTTTTTGAATTTTGCACAGTGCGAAAAAATTCATCAATTCTTGACTGCACAGTGCCACAGTGACAACAAAAAATATTTTTTTATCGCACAGTTCAAAAATCCAAAATTTGGACTGCACCGTGCAAAACAAAAAATTTCTTTTTTTGAGTTCTGCACAGTGCGAACGAAAGAAAAAATTTTTTTCGCACAGTGCAATCTCTAACAAACTGCACGGTGCAAAAAAATTTGCGATCCGCATTTGACTGCACTGTGCGTTAAAAACAAAAAATTTTTTTATCGCACAGTGCAAAAATCCAAAATTTGGGCTGCACCGTGCAAAACAAAAAAATTGTTTTTTGAGTTCTGCACCGTGCGAACGAAAACAATATTTTATTGCACAGTGCGAAAAAATTTGCGATCCGCCTTTGACTGCACTGTGCGTTAAAAACAAAAATGTTTTCATCGCAAAAATTTGGCCCGCACCGTGCAAAAAAAATTGCTCTTTGAGTTTTGCACGGTGCAAAAAAATTCATCGACGCACAGTGCAATTTCTAAAATTTTGGACTGCACCGTGCAAAAAAATTTTTTTTTGATTTTTGCACGGTGCGAAAAAAATTCATCAATTCTTGACTGCACAGTGCAACAGTGACAACAAAAAAAAATTTTCGCACAGTGCAATTTCCAAAATTTTGGATTGCACAGTGCAATTGACAAGTTTGAAAAAACCGCACGGTGCAAAATAAAATAAAAAAGAAACGATTCAGAGCTGTAAAATACGCTATAAAAATAGAGAAAAAATTCAACTTACACTTCCAGAATACGATCGCCTCGCAATAGACCGGCCTTTTCCGCGGCTCCGCCCTCTAAAACGGCTGAAACGTGCTGCAAAGGGGCATACAGTTCGCCATTGATGCTTCGGAGTTGTCCACCTTCGCTGACTTGGCCTTTCACGTTGAATCCGAAGCCTGAAAAACTCATATCAGACTTTGTGAGAGATTTTAGTGTAAGGTGACATTTTATACGATAATTTTTTTTTGAGATTTTGATGTGAGTCGAAAAATTTGAAATTTTTTTATTATAAGGAGTAACTCAACAAAGAAAAAGACGTATTTTACCCAGAGTAAAAAAAAGTCGTCATTTTATACGAAAAAAATTAAAATTATTTTTTTTTTTTTTTTTGAAATCTTGTCGCTGTCCGAAATGAAATGTCGGCATACAAAATAGAATCGTATTTTAACTTTATTAAACATATTTTTCTTCAAAAAAAACATTTCGCACAGTGCAATGAAATTTTTTTTTTGACTGCACAGTGCAACCGGAAAAGAATTGATAAAAAACTGATTTTTTAAATCACAAATAACTTATAATGGCATATAAAATAATAAAACGGATGCGATACACCGTATTTTACCCATTCAAAACAGAAAGGCGACATTTTATACGCAAAAAATATTTTTTTTTTAAATTTCAAAAATTGAAAGATAACCTCTGGAGGATGAGAAGTTGTCACAAACGTAAAAAATGAATCGTATTTTAGCGTTTTCACGCCGTTTTTTATTCAAAAATATCAAAACTTCCGCACTGTGCAAGATTTAATAAAAAATTTTTGACTGCACCGTGCGCTCAAAAATAAATTTTTTCGCACAGTGCAGTCAAAAAGAGACTACTAGGTACTCCAAAAACTCGAGGATTTTATCCCAAATCCCTTCCAAATGTTTTAAAAACCCCCTAAAAGCCCTTCAAAATACCATAATCCACTTAAAAGTCGGCTAAAAATAGGAAAAAGAAATTTCCAAAAAACATTTTTAAATCCATTTTAATTCATCCAGTAAAACTGCAGAAAAACAAAGGAAAAGCTCGCTTACCATTCAAATTCTTGTTGATTACAACCAGATGGGGCTCGGGGTTGAATTGGCGGATCTGGGCGGAGGGACGGCGGACTGGCACCTCGTTTTCGTTGATGTCAATGTCCTCGAACATTGCTGAAAAATGGATGTTATACTTGAATTTTGGGGTGAAAAAAATTTCCGCGAAGAATAAAAAAAAAAAAAAAAAATTTTTTTTAATTTTCAAAACAAAAAAATGTGTGGCAAAAATTCCCTTTTGCACAGTGCAAACTCAAACTTTTTTTTTCTTTTTTTTTCTCCGCTACACAGTGCAGTTATTAAATTTTCAAATTTTCGCACAGTGCAATGGGAATTTTGGAAAATTATTTTGCACTGTGCAAACTCAAACTTTTTCATTTTACGCACAGTGCAAAACGAGCGATGACTTTTTTTTCCTCCGTTGCACGGTGCAGAACTAACTTTCGGGGTTTTCGCACAGTGCGATGGGAATTTTGGAAAATTATTTTGCACTGTGCAAGATCAGCGACAGGTTTTTGCACAGTGCAGATGCGATTTTTTCGTTCTTTTTATTGCACCGTGCGGATTGAACTTTTGATGTTTTTGCACAGTGCAATGGGAATTTTGGAAAATTTTTTTGCACTGTGCAAAATGAGCGACAATTTTTTGCACAGTGCCGCTCGATTTTTTTTCGTTGTTTCCATTGCACCGTGCAGTCTGACGGTTTGGAATTTTCGCACAGTGCAATGGAAATTTTAGCCTTCTTTGTTGCACTGTGCAAGATGAGCGACAGGTTTTTGCACAGTGCCGCCCAATTTTTTTTTATCAGTCTGTCGGGAAAATAACGGCGGATCGTCGCGCCTCGGAATCGCCCACCATCGCTCTGCGACTGAAAGCCGCGGCTGGGGATTTGGTGCGCGACAGCGGCGAGGCGAGACATTTTGCTGCGACGATCCGCCGTTATTTTCCCGACAGACTGATATCCTTTGCATTGCACTGTGCAGTCTAAACGTTTGAAATTTTTCGCACAGTGCAATGGGAATTTTGGAAAATTATTTTGCACTGTGCAAGATGAGCGACAATTTTTTGCACAGTGCAGGCCCAATTTTTGTTTTTGATTTTTGCACGGTGCAAAACAAGCGACAAATTTTCGCACAGTGCAATGGAAATTTTAGCCTTGTTTGTTGCACCGTGCAAGAAGAGCGACAAGTTTTCGCACAGTGCAGGCAGGCCCAATTCGTTTTGATTTTTGCACAGTGCAGTCGGAATTTTCGCGGCGGTTTTCCCGCACTGTGCAGATTCAAATTTTTTGGCGCCATCGCACTAAAACGAGCGACAATCACAGTGCGAATTCAATTCGTCGAATTTTTGCCGTTGCACAGTGCAAATTTCCTTTTCGGATTTTTCGCACAGTGCATTCGGAAACAAGCCGATTTTCTTTGCACTGTGCAAAAAAAATTTTTTTTTTTGCTTTCAAAGGGGGTGAAAAAAGTCGAGCAACAAAAAATTTGTTGACCTCACAAAGTGAGCGTCATCTAGCGATAAAATAAATAGAAATAACGCTTCTTTAACGCGTCCATTTTTTGGATTAATCATAGAGAAAAAGAAAGATAAATATTAATAATGGGATCTGTGTTCAAACAGAAGGATAACGAAAAAAGGTTTGTCTGCTGGAGATCAAAAAGATCGTTAGTCATGTTGGGATGTCATAAAAAACATGTTTAAAAATAAAAAGTAAATTTTGAAAAGAAAAAAATTTTTTGAAAAAAAATTTTGAGATAAGCGAGGCATCAAAAACCAGAAAAGATTAGTTGTTATTTACTATCAATCAGCGGAGAAAAAAGAGGATTTGCTTGGGGGTTTACCCGCAGCGGGCAAAAATTCCCATTTTATTTTACGAAAATTCCGAAAGTTTAACTTGCACAGTGCAAGGGAAAAAAAGCCAAAATCCCCATTGCACTGTGCAAAAACTTGTCGTTGATTTTGCACCGTGCAAAGGAAAAAACGCGAAATTCGGACAGCACTGTGCAAAAACTTGTCGTTGATTTTGCACCGTGCAAAAAATGTGGAAAGTTCATTTTGCACCGTGCAACGGAAAAAAGGAAGAAATTCAGACAGCACTGTGCGAAAACTTGTCGCTCTTCTTGCACGGTGCAGCAAATAACGTCAAAATTCCCATTGCACTGTGCGAAAATTCCAAACCTTCAGTCTGCACGGTGCAATGGAAAGAACAAAAAAATCGAGCCTGCACTGTGCAAAAAATTGTCGCTCTTCTTGCACAGTGCAAAGTAATTTTCCAAAATTCTCATTGCACTGTGCAAAAATAGCAAAAATTCCCATTGCACTGTGCAATCAAAAGAATACAAAAAAATCGAGCCTGCACTGTGCAAAAAATTGTCGCTCATTTTGCGCAGTGCAAAATAATTTTCCAAACTCCCATTGCACTGTGCAAAAACCCCAAAAGTTCAATCCGCACGGTGCAATAGAAAAGAATAGAAAAAATGCGAACAGCACTGTGCAAAAAACCTGTCGCTCTTCTTGCACAGTGCAAAATAATTTTCCAAACTCCCATTGCACTGTGCGAAAACCCAAAAAGTTCAATCCGCACGGTGCAATGAAAAGAATAGAAAAAATTCGAACAGCACTGTGCAAAACAATTGTCGCTCATTTTGCACAGTGCAAAATAATTTTCCAAAATTCCCATTGCACTGTGCAAAAAAACCAAAAGTTCAATTTGCACTGTGCAATCAAAAGAATGCAAAAAAATCGAGCCTGCACTGTGCAAAAACCTGTCGCTCTTCTTGCACAGTGCATTCAACAAAGAAGTCCAAAATTCCCATTGCACTGTGCGAAAATTCCAAAACTTCACACTGCACTGTGCAAAAACCTGTCGCTCTTCTTTCACAGTGCAAATTAATTTTCCAAACTCCCATTGCACTGTGCGAAACCCCCGAAAAGTCCAATCCGCACGGTGCATTTGTCCAAATTTACCCAAAACTCAACGCTCTCTCGCAAAAACTTTACTCGTTATCGAACAGTTTAATATTTACGTTTTTTACGTTCTCCAGGCTGACTCATTCCTCATTCCCCCTCAAATTAGCCCTCCACCCACCATTTTCAGCTGTTTTTCCGCTACTGTTAAAGAATGATTGCGCCTAAAAACCGGAAAAATTGGGTTTGGGGAGAAAAAGTCATTTTTACAACAGAAAAGCCCTCGAGCAAAGCGATTTTTTTTCAGTGGGCTGACGCGGTTTTAACTTCTGATTTGGATGGTTGTCGGGTAAATAAGCGGAATCAATAAAGTTTATATTGTTTTAGGTCTTGTTTTATATTGAAATTTATATCCAAAATTCGCCAAAAAACTTTTTTTAATCTTTTTTGCATTAGAATTTGACTACTTTGCTCTGCACAGTGCACTAAAAATTTTGATTTTTTTGCACAGTGCAAAAAATTGTTTTCAATTTTTGCACAGTGCAAAGAAAAAAGGGGCAAAAATTTTAATTGAATAGTTAAAATAAGTCATTAGAGCAGCGTATACTATAAAACAGAGTCCAGAAATAGCATCATACAATACCAAAATTGAAATCTAAACTTTTGCACGGTGCAAAAAAGTCCTTTCAATTTTCTGCACAGTGCAAGAAAAAAGTCATCAAAATTTTGATGAGACAGTAGAAATAGTGCTTTATACTAGATAATACTATCAAATAAAGTCCGGAAATATTACTGTAAAACATTCAAATTGAGGTTTAAACTTTTGCACAGTGCAAAAAAATCCTTTCGATTTTTTGCACAGTGCAAGGAACGAATCGCCAAAAATTTTAATTGAATAATTAAAATATACTATTAGACAAGCGAACACTATTAAACAGAGTCCAAAAATAGCATCATACAATATTAAAATTGAAGTTTAAACTTTTGCACAGTGCAAAAAAATCCTTTCAATTTTTTGCACAGTGCAAGAAAAAAATTGCCAAAAATTTTAATTGAATAACTAAAATATGCTATTTGAAGAGCGAACACTATAAAACAGAGTCCAGAAATAGCATCATACAATACCAAAATTGAAGTTTAAACTTTTGCACGGTGCAAAAAATTCCTTTCAATTTTCTGCACAGTGCAAGAAAAAAGTCATCAAAATTTTGATGAGACAGTAGAAATAGTGCTTTATGCTAGATAATACTACCAAACAAAGTCCGGAAATATTACTGTAAAACTTTCAAATTGAGGTTTAAACTTTTGCACGGTGCAAAAAGGTCCATTCAATTTTTTGCACAGTGCAAGAAAAAAATTGCCAAAAATTTTAATTGAATAATTAAAATATGCTATTAGAAGATCGAACACTATAAAACAGAGTCCAGAAATAGCATCATACAATATTAAAATTGAAGTTTAAACTTTCGCACAGTGCCAAAAAGTCCTTTCGATTTTTTGCACAGTGCAAAGAAAAAATCGTGTAAATTCAATATCGTAATGTTAAGAAATGAAAATTAAAAAACATAATAACAATAAATAATCCAGAAATATCACTTTACCACATTATACTTGAAGCTTAAACTTTTGCACGGTGCAAAAAAAAGTCCTTTATTTTTCGCACATTCGCAGATGGAAAATGGAAAGAAAAAGTCCAAAGATGAGAGTTAGAAAAGTAATTTATGGCTTCCAAAAATATGGAAAATCCTGCCCTGAGGCTATTTCGGAGTGCACTTTGGTTCTAACGGCCCAAAACACGGCCAAAAAGGGCTAAAACCGCAAATATTATTTCAAAAAATCCTCAAAAACATCCTCCAAAAATCTCATCCCGGCATGAAAATAAAATCCTTTTCAGTCAATTGAATTTTGGATGATATTTTCGCGCAATAAAAATAAAAACTCCCCATTCTTCAGGTTTTATGGTCGGTTTTCAGTGCGCAGCTGGAGTGTCAGCTCAAGGTTCACCCATAAATTTTGAGTAGCGATCATTAGCGAGAAGAAAAATCCCGAAAATGCACTGTGCAGACGACATTTTCATGCACCGTGCAGTGAAGGAAAAATTTTCGCACGGTGCAAATTTTGAAAACTTTTGTCGCAGAATTTGCACAGTGCGATCGTCATCAATTTGATTTCCGCACTGTGCGCTGGGAAAATGTGAAATGCACCGTGCAGCCAAGAAAACATTTTTTGCACAGTGCAAACAAAAAGAATTTGTCGCAAAATCCGCACTGGTTGGTTTTCGAAAGACATCAAATTTTTGCACAGTGCAAACAACAAAGTCATTATTTTTCGCACAGTGCAAATTTTGAAAACTTTTGTCGCAGAATTTGCACAGTGCGATCTTCAACAATTTGATTTCCGCACTGTGCGCTGGGAAAATGTGAAAAGCAAAATTTTCGCACAGTGCAATGAAAAAGAATTTGTCGCAAAATCCTCACGATTGGTTTTCAAACGACCCTAAATTTTCGCACAGTGCAATTTTAGAAAAACTTTTGTCGCAAAGCTTGCACAGTTCTTTCTAAAAAACAATTTCCGCACCGTGCGAAACAAAGGCAACTCGCACTGTGCAATTTCAATTTTTATTGCACTGTGCAATTTTTCTCAAAAATTTTTGTCGCAGGATTCGCACAGTGCGTCTTTAAAAATTTCATTTCCGCACCGTGCAAAACAAAAGCCACTCGCACTGTGCAATTTCAATTTTTATTGCACAGTGCAATTTTCGAAAAACTTTTGTCGCAGAGCTTGCACAGTGCACTTTCAAAAAGATTTCCGCACTGTGCAATTTCAATTTGACAGCACAGTGCAATAAACTTTCATCGCAAATTTGCACGGTGCGGAACCAAAATTTTTTGCACAGTGCGAAATTTCTTCATCAACTTTTTGCACGGTGCGGCTCCAAATTCCATGCACTGTGCAATCAATTTTTATAAATTTTTCGAATTTTAGAGGCTATAAATTATAAAATTAACTTGCAAATTACTCAAAAATCGAGTAAATCATTGTAAAATCCCCAAAATAACATCAAATTATATCAAAAACATTGGGAGCATAAGCCAAAATACATAAATACATCAAACCTCGGAGTACAAAGATTCCAGGGCCCGCTGAAAAGCGGAAAAACCCCGGGCCCATGACAATCCTATCTCTTTTCCCTTCGGCCGACGGCATTTTTTTTTCTTCCTGTTCTCTTTTTTCGCCTCCTCCTTCCCAAAAACACACACAAATGGCCTGAGGCAAAAAAGAAAACGAAGAAAAAATTTGAAACACGTAATCAAATTGGTGATTGGGTTTCGTCACGGATATGAGGCTAAAATAGCGGGTGTTTACATCCATTTTTTGGGCAATTTACTTTAAAGTTGAGGTATTCAAAAAAAGAAGAAAAAAAAATTTTTTTAATTAACTTGATATGCAAATTTTTTGTGCCAAAAATTTTTTAACGGTCATAACAATGCCTACTGGCAATTTTAAAATCAAAAATTTTTCAAAATTTGCAAATTTTTTAAAAAATTTTAAAATTTGCATATTCAAATTAAAGCTACGGATTTTCCCCAAATTTTGCAGAAATACCCTACATTGGCCACAAATTAATTTCTAAAATTTTGAGCCCACGATTTTCAAAGACAGCCGAGATATTGAACGATTTTTTTTTTGATCAACCTAAGGTAATATAACCGCTGAATTCTCAAAGTGCAATGCTCCGATTCCCTTCAAATTTGCCAAGCCCACTCTAGATGGCCCACAAATTAATCCCACAAAATTTTAGCTCACGTTTTATAAGGACAGTGGAGATATTCAACGATCTTTTTCGGCGAAAGAACACAGAAAATGAAGAGATGGTCAGAGAAAATTTTTGTTTTAAAACTATATCTTAGCGAATTTTGGGTGGAAAAAAATGATTTTTGGTGGAACAATTTTACTCTGGACTTCAAATAGAATGACATTTTTTAGTTTTGAAAATTCAAAAAAAATTTTGAAATTTTTTGAAATTTCGGACCAAAAAATCTCGATGATTGATGTAAAATGCGAGAAAAAATGTGGAATACAACTTCAAAGTGTCTAATTTTAATTTTTGCCAAGTTTCATTAAAATCTGAGTATCGAAATTTTCAAATTTTCAAAAAAAAATTTTTTTGTTTGCACCGTGCAAATTTTTTTTTAAACATAAAACAGCATTATTACCCCTAAACTTGCATATATTATCCATCAAAATTACCTACAAGTTCAATTGAGACCACTTTTCCTCCAAAAAAATTTATAAAACCACCTTATTCATCGCAAATAAAGACTAAAAATCCATTTCCAAACAATCAAATATCAAACGGAGACCTTTTCAAAAGCTCATGTGGATATGTATGAGTAAAAAACATGCGAATTTCCCCCCGAAAATCCAAAAAAAGGAACGCGGTTGCCTGAAAAAACCTTGAAAATAACCCGATCTGACGCCCTCTCCATGTCATCAAAGCGAAAATCAAGTCAGGTTGAATGAAAAACGGAAGGCGAAATGGGAAAATCAGAAAAAAAAGTGTTTTTTGGTGATTTTTAATAAAAAAATGGATAATTCTAGAATTTTCGGAGAAAAAATCGGTGAAATAAACCCTGATATACGCTTGTGCAGGGCTGGTATACCATAATTTTTACTATTTTTATTATTTTAGAGCTAAAATTTACTTGCACTGTGCGAAAATTCCCAAAACTCGGATGCACAGTGCGATATTTCGGATTTCGCACAGTGCGACCGGTTTTTGAAAAAATTGCACTGTGCAAAAAATGTTAGGGTGACAAACTTTTCGCACTGTGCAAAAAAAAGACTTCCAATTTTGCACCGTGCAATATCGCCAAAAAATCCGACGCACAGTGCGATTTTTCAGATTTCGCACAGTGCAGTCGGTTCTCAAAAAATTGCACCGTGCAAAAAAACTTGCACCGTGCGAAATCGATTCTTACGCACAGTGCGACAAGGTTTCATTGTTTTGCACTGTGCAAAAACCCGCAATTCTTTGCACAGTGCAAAATTTTTCATGTCGCCAAATTTTGCACTGTGCAAAATATTTCATGTCGCCAAATTTTGCGCTGTGCACAAAATTTTTTGTTTTGCTTTCATTGCACCGTGCGAAATCCCCACTCCTTCTGCACTGTGCAATTTTTCAAAATTCCCTCCGCACTGTGCAGTCCGAATTGAAGTTAAAAACCGCCACAAAACAAATATTAGATAACATAGCGGAAATGATGTCTCCGGAAGATTTGGAGAAGCAAGACGTCGTCTCTAATAGTGTGACCTCAAAAATGCGAAGAGATAAAGCGCTTCCACACACGACAGGTGGCGGAACACAGCTCATGGAGACGATTAGTCATGCCTCTGGCGATGGATATAGGGGTTGAAACTAGGAAGTGGGTCGTGTCATAATCGATTTGGCGATACGACGTTTCGGGTGAGGTTTTTGGTCAGCTCCTTGGGGGAAATTATATTATCCATGATAAGATTGCATTATCTACGAAAGGAAGTGGAAGTTTTGAGACGTTGACAAGGCGGAAATAGTTGGAAATGATGTGAAATGAAAGGATATGAGGTATTTTGGGTATTACGAGTTGAAAATCGCGAGATTTTGAGATTATATTGTACTTGGCTAAATCAATAAAATTTGATATCTAAACCAAATCAAGGCAACCCAAAATTAATAAAAATAGCATCACAACATCCTAGACCCTCTAACCATCTCAAAATTTCCCAAGCATATTACACATGACCATCTTTTTTCTCCCAAAAATCCCAAGCCACCTAAAACAATATTCGTTGGCCAAAAGAGTAAGGTAAACGAAAAACAATCCAACCGCCGAACACATACGGACGAACTACGCAACCGGACACCCCGCTCGGCCATATTCTCCGCCGCCCAAGCCTATAATTACGTTGCCCACGGCGAATGAGGGGATTCTGAAGGCACGGGGGCCGCAAAAACAAGACAAAATCAATTAATTCGAGGAGAAAACAAATTGGAAGTGCGCGTTATTGGACGGGATTGATAGCCATGTGGTTTTAAAGGCATTTCCGACCCTATGATTGACGTAAAAAGACCTGAAATACGAATTTAATACCTAATTTTGATGTAATTTTAAAGAAAGGTGAATAAATAAGCGAAAATGACGTTTATTCAATGCGAAACAACCGGGTTGAATATGCGTTTGATGTTTATAAACGCTCCAAATTCCAAAAACAACGAAAAAAGCTAGTGCAAGGAAAGCCAATCAATAGTGACATTTCGTCGCGGACGAAATGCCACACAATTTTTTTGGAAGAAAAAAGTTTTTTTCTGCAGAAATTTCGCGTAAAATACGGTTTCGCGGTTTTATACTGTCATTATTATTATTTTCACAGTGTCCGGGATCATTAAAAAAGCTAAATTATTTTACTTTAACATTTTATCATGTATAATATAATTTTTTCTAATAACTATGGTTTTTACGGTACTATGTCTCTTTTTAAAACTTATTACAGAATTTTCAGCCTTATTACTGCCTTTTTCATCAATTCCGAGCGTTTTCCCATGTTCAGAGACATTTTATACGATGAAACATGTTTTGTCGTATAAAATGTCTTTGAATAACTGTTAGAGGGAAATTTAATGTAGATATCATAAAATACGTTTTTCTTGTTCATATAAACTTGTTTTTGTGAAATTACACCGCTTTAGTGACATTTTATACGACAAAACATGTTTGGTCGTATAAGTTTGCCCTATGACATGATTTCAAGTAAAAACTCGACGGAAACTAATTGAAATGGAAATTAAACACTATTCTGATGTATTTTCATTCTCGCGAAATTACATACGTTTCTCAGAATGGCGTATTTTACTCAAAAAATCTCATTTCCAGCCCCCAATGTCGCAAGATCCGCCCCTCGACAATCCCGACCAACCCAACGGGTCCGAGCTGGTCGTAGCTCAAGAGCAAGTCATCGACAACCTGGGGTAAGCCGCGGGTGCATCGACGTAATCCCCGCACGAACAAAACTACATACCTTCAGGGAGCGCCGGCGCTGTTTTTAATCGGAATTATATTTTAGGCGGATTAATCCTGAGCTTTATAGCCCGTTTCTCGCTGTCCTGCGGGATGATTTCACACTTTTTATTATGTTTTGCGGCTATTTTTGGGCGGAAAATATCAAGTTGAATCATATTCTAATTGGATATCTTTTGTAAATTAGAGTCAATTTTACTATGGTGGAGTCAAATTTTGTATAATGGACTCAAATTGCGACGATTGGATAGCTTTCCAAAAGTTGTAGATTGCACTGTGCGAAAGAATTATTTTTTCGCACAGTGCAGTCCGGCGAAAAATAATGTGCACTGTGCAGTCAGAATTTCATTTTTTCGCACTGTGCAATCAGAAATTTATGTTTTTGCACAGTGCAATTCGATGAAAAATAATCTGCACCGTGCAGTCAGAAGTTTGAGTTTTTTGCACTGTGCGATCAGAAATTTATGTTTTTGCACAGTGCAATTCGATGAAAAATAATCTGCACCGTGCAGTCAGAAGTTTGAGTTTTTTGCACTGTGCGATCAGAAATTTATGTTTTTGCACAGTGCAATCCGAAATTTATTTTTTCGCACTGTGCAATCAAAAATTTTACTTTTTCGCACAGTGCAATTTCACGAAAAATAGTCTGCACTGTGCAATCAGAATTTCATTTTTTCGCACTGTGCAATCAAAACATTTTTTTGATTTTTCTTTTCCAGAGAAGACCAATTAGTCGACCCACCTCCAGTAGCAGCCACAGAGGACGTCTACGAGTTCAAGGAAGACCCAGATGACTCCTTAGTAGTACCTGAGGTACTAAGACCACCCGAAGAGCAACCAGATACGTCTGGAATAATGGAAACTGAGGATGATGAAGCTGAAATGAGTCAGGAAGACGCAGGGAACGACTTGGAGCCAGAGCTTAACGATTCAGCTGATGGCCAGCTGGATTCGAATGTGAGTTTTTATGAATAATATAAATTGGTTTGAAATTTAGTGTCTAAAACAATATAAGATGGAAATTCTTGTTTAATTAGCCCGTCTGAAGTGTAATTCTACGATTTTCAGCTAGATGAAGTGGACGAAGTCTCTGGCCGACGAGTTCCACCTCTTCGAATTCAGCTCCCAAAAGATGAAGAAGATGAATTCGAGGATGAAGATCCGGGACGAACAGCGGGAAAAGAGGCCAAAACAACTCCCAAAAAGCCAGTTAGGACTCAAAGAAAAACGACCGAGAAACGGGGAGCATCGGGAAGGATCACTCGGTAGGTATTCAATTTTTGTTGTTTTGTTCGAAATTTAGGTAAAATACAATACGAAATGAGACTATGGGAGTAACATAAGATGCTTAATGCCCTTTAGAAGGCATGTTACGAGTTTTCTCAGCTTTTCCGGCGATAAAAATTATGTTTTTCAAAAATTTGGACCTCATTTTAGGAAAATTTGGCTTATTTTACAAGGAAAGTACTTCTATGGGGTGTGGAATTACCGGTCGAGATATATATCAAAAAATTCACAAAAATTTTCTGATTCAGAATATATATAAATTAGCTGCCTAATTTTGGTCTATCAGCGAGTTTTATCAATAAATGTTTTTCTCGAGGAAAAAAATCTGCGGCAACAAAAGCGCGCTCGGTCTCTTCCTTCGGAAGAGAGCGGTGTGGCCGAGTGGTTAAAGCGCTAGATTGGAAATCCGAGGGGGGCGGGTTCGATTCTTTTTGCCACACTAGAACCCATTTTTTACATTGGAACTACTTTTAAGGTGTAGTTGTAATCCAATTTGATATTTTAAGGCTTGTCAAGGCCTCAGAATTTACTTTAGCACAAAACAAAATTTTTTTATTGCTAAAAACACGGTCAAAAAGACACTTGCATGGTGTCGCGAGAAAACTTCTGAGGACAAAAACATGTCATTAGACCAAAATTAGGCAGCTAATTTATATATATTCTGAATCAAAAAATTTTTGCGAATTTTTTGATATATATCTCGACCGGTAATTCCACACCCCATAGAAGTACTTTCCTTGTTAGATAAAATATTGGATTTTTGACCGTTATATGCGGAATTTTACCTGTTAATATGATCACCCGGAGATTTAGCCTCTTTTTAGACTAGATTGGAACAGATTGTGACTATTTTTTCACGGAAACTTACCTTACTTTAGATATAAACTAGATCTATTCTAAAAAATAAGAGTTTCCCCAAAATTTAAAAGAACTTTTACACAAACTTTAGCAGCAGTACTCGGCAGACCACCAAGAAGGAGCAGAAGTCGCCGGCGGACGCGGGCAGCGCGAAACGGCCGCGCACGGCGCGACGTTCGGCCGTCCGCGAAACCCCGGCTCGAGCGTTGGATGCGGACAATTCCTTGACCGTTGGGCTGTCACCAACCCCTCAAGCTTCAATGCCAAACTCCCCGGAGCAAGATGAGGAAAGCCGAAGCAGTGGAGCGGACTCAGCGGTTCCGATTTTATCCTTACAGCCTGATCGACTTTCGGATGAAATTTACGCTCTGTATGATCATTCTGATATCAGCAGAAGACTGACAACAAAGGAAATGGTGAGATCTTGCTATTTTTTGTTTGGTTTTTAGATTGAAGAAAGTTTGGAGGGCAGTTGGATATCCACCTTGCCTAGTGTAATATAATTTTTTGCCCAAAATTGAGATCAAATGCTTCCAGATGATAAAACGGTGGAAATCAGACCTCGAGCGACAGCAACAGCCCTGGAAAACCGCCGATTATACCAGTGTTATCGATAGAATTGAGCCGAGATTGGCTTATTCCACTGTAAGTTTTAAAATACGCCTTTCCCAAGAAATCAGGGATTATTCAGATGTTATATGACAATTTCAGGTGTGTCAATACCTCAGCAAGGCGGCGCCATTCACGGACAAGTCCTCAATGAAGGCGATGATGGCCAGTCATGATGAACAATATCAGACTCTCAAGAATCGACAACACGCCGAACGTCAGCGACTGATGGAGCAGATTGAACGTCAAACTTTGAGAGAACTGAATTTTATCCGACAACGAAGTACCAACGCCATCACAGCCAGTAAGTTTATTTTCGTACGGTGCGGTGAAAATTTTGAGCGATTGCACAGTGCGTTGGATTTTGGGAACAAATTGCACAGTGCGGTTGGGATTTTTGATAAAAATGGTCGCTGCAGAAAAGAAAGGTGATGAAAAGGGATTTCACAGTGAGAAAAAATTTTGAGAATTGTCGCACAGTGCAGTCGATTTGAGATTTTTTGGAAATTCGCACGGTGCGGTGGATTTTGGGGATAAATTGCACAGTGCGGCGGTGGTTAGGGAAAAAATGGTCGCTGCAGAAAAGAAAGGTGATGAAAGGGGATTTCACAGTAAGAAAAAAATTTGGATTTTGTTCCACAATGCAGTCGATTTGAGATTTTTTGGTAAATTGCACCGTGCGGTGGATTTTGGGGATAAATTGCACAGTGCGGCGGGGATTTGGGAAAAAATGGCCAACGCAGAAAAGAAAGGTGATGAAAGGGGATTTCACAGTGAGAAAAAATTTTGGATTTTGTTCCACAATGCAGTCGATTTGAGATTTTTTGGTAAATTGCACCGTGCAGTAAACAAACGGTAATTTTGAACGAAAAGCAGATCGTTTAGGCCTAAATGGAATCGAAAAACATTTGATTGGATTATTTTTTCTACAATCAACACCAGTTTTAGCCAATAATGGAATAAATTTTAGTCCGAATCCTCAACGACGCCGAAACGTTGAATGCGAATCGTCTCGATGAACGCAGCGACGAAGCAATCAAACAGATTGGAGTCAGATCCCGATCAGAGATTGTTAAAGAGCTGAAGGATCGATTCAGACACTCAACGACACAACTTTTCAATCGACATCGCTTCGAAGCCGATACAATTTTTCAGAAACAAAAAGATGAATGGCAACGATTTGTGATGGAAAGAATGCCTTCGGAGGTCCGCAGTGGTGTGGAGAATCCAGTCATCAAAGAGCTGTACAAAGATTTGAAACGGGTCGAGCCAAGAAAAGTTGATCTGGATATGATAATATATTGATGTTTCCCTGTAAATACGTGTAAATAAATGATAAGTATGGGTAGTTCAGAGTACTTTTGGAAGTTTTGGAACTTGTTTGTGAAGTTTTTTTTACTTTTTACAGCATAAAAGTTTGCTGCCAGATAGGTTTGATCGTATAAAATGTCCCATTCAAGTCCAAGTATCACAAATGGCGAGCTGCGGCCTATATTGTCCTTCCATTTTGCGGCCGATTTTACTCGAGTTTTCTTTGGTGTGTTTGCTAAGAGATTACACCCACCTTTCTCACGGTTTACCCTTGTTTGGCTAATTTTTTACCTTCACTTTTTATCTTATATTGTTTTAGGTATGGTCAAGGTCAAAACGGTCGCCTACTGCAAGATCTCCCTTCATGCTGTCAAATACCCACATTGTGCAGTTCGAGGACTCCTCATAGGACGCGTAAACAATGGAGACACAGAGATTGAGGACGCGATTCCAGTTCTGCACGGGTCTTTGTTGGCACCACCGGTCGAAGCTTGTCTAATACAAACTGCGGCGTATTGCGAAGCGGAAAAGCTGAAGATTGTCGGATGTTATGTTGGTAATGAACGACCCAACGATTCGAAGTGAGTCTTTTGCTTTGTTTTTCTTCGATTTTAGGAGAAAGAGAGGAATGCGAAATTTACCCATGGGAGGTAGAGAAAATTGGTGAAATTCGAAGGTTTTCTTTGATTTTGATAGGACCAAAAGCCACTTGCATTTAGTTTATGGTCAATTTAAGCTCACCATATGGTTTTGGTCAAGTTGAATTTTAATTTCCCTCCAATAAAACCGTCCTTTCGTTAGAACAAGGATAAGATAATATTCTCTGTAAATGGAGGTCTTCTTCGACAGATTATTGAATTTTGCCCGCTTTGAGGATTAAAGAGGGTGCTGAAGAGAACTTGGTTTGATTGCTTTGTTCCTTCGCAGATAAATTTATATTATCCATGACAACCTCTTCGATTTTCAGCCTAGATCATTTATGGGCCAAATTGATCCATGACAAGCTCCATTCGGATGGAATTGCACAACCGGTAGCTATTCGCATTGATAGTACGAAGCTCTCGTCCAATTCAAATACCTCATGTTTGGTCTCCTACACTTATGATAATGCCAAATGGAAACAGGTCAAGTAGGTTCAAAAATTTTCTCTTTTGATTGTTCAATCTTTAGTACAAGTCTCTTCAACTCCGAAGAAGCCCTCGCAGCTTATTCGGCGGCCCTACAATCACGACTTCATCGATGCGTCGTGGACTTCGAAGGGCATCTGGATGATCCGGCCAACGACGACTTCTTCAACACCGAGCTGGCCAAAAAACTAGTCGAGCTAACGAGTTAAGCCATTCCACACTTAATATCACTTCTTTTTTTTGCTTTAATAAGTAATAAATAGTAAAATTTGGATATTGCACTAGATCAGATGACGGCGTTTGGAAGCGTCTTGATACTTTGAATTCTGATTAATATGGGGGTTTATGGTTTAATGGGGGCTGCTGACGAAGGGAGGCGTCCGTTACAGCGTTTTCCGGCCGTTTTGGATTGTTTTTTTGGAGGTTGAGGACGATTGCACGGTGAGATCGATTTTTTTTTGGAATGCACTGTGCGATCTTCGCTTTTTGGATTGCACGGTGCGATCTTCTATTTTTTTGGATTGCACTGTGCGATCTTCTATTTTTTTGTTTGCACTGTGCAATCTTCGATTTTTTGGAATGCACGGTGCGATCTTCTATTTTTTTTGGATTGCACTGTGCGATTTTCTATTTTTTTGAGATTGCACTGTGCGATTTGTTGACTCGGGAAATGCGGTGCACCGTGCAATCGATTTTTTTGGAATTGGCGATACCCTTTTTATTGCACTGTGCGGTTTTCGATTTTTTGGATTGCATGGTGCGATCTTCTATTTTTTTGGATTGCACTGTGCAAACGATCAAATGTTGAGATTGCACTGTGCGATTTATGAACTTGGGGAACGCGGTGCACCGTGCGATCGATTTTTTTGAATTGGCGGTACCTTTTTCATTGCACTGTGCAATCTTCGATTTTTTGGATTGCACTGTGCAACCGATCAAATTTTGAGATTGCACTGTGCGATTTATTAATTTGAGAAATGCACAGTGCAATTGATTGTTTCGAAAACTGCACGGTGCGGTCGGCAAATTTTTGCATTGCACAGTGCAAAAAAAATTAGAAAAAAAAAAATAAAAAATCGAGTTTTGACGCATAGGAAGATGCTTACACATAATTTCAAACTTGATTAACAAGCCTCTAGACTCCTCTCCACTCCTTTTAAGCCCCTTAAAAACGCATGCATCGAATTTTTAGTTATCGACTCCTCGAATCAGGACTCCGATTCGGGAAGAACCCCCCTTATCAGATGCAAAAATATTACTCTTGACTTGGGGAACTCTTCAGGAGAGCCAGTTTCGCCTTTTCTGCAAACTTGAATCCGATATGAATCATGCGAATTCAGTCTTCGGAATGATGAATATTCGCAAAATTGAAGTGGATTTGCGATTTGTGGAGGAGTTACGATATTTTTTGGGGCTTTTTGGGCTCTGTCGATATTGTTTTAGATGATTTTTGGGATTTTTTTTATATTACTTTAGGTAAATTTTATATTACTTTAGGTGAATTTGGCCGATTTTTGGAAGAAATGTGAGGTGTTTTGAATTTTTAAAGGATGTGTGATACTTTTTGAGGCATTTTGAGGTAATTTTGTATGATTTTTGGGATTTTTTTTATATATTATCTTAGGTAAATTTGATCGATTTTGGAAGAAATATGAGGTGTTTTGAATTTTTAGTTAATGTGTGATACTTTTTGAGCCATTTTGAGGTAATTTTGTATGTTTCTGCGATTTTTTTATATTACTTTAGATGATGTTTGACCAAATTTTGTCTAATTTTTGATGTTTTTGCGTCACTTTTGAGGTCCCTGTAGTCTGTAAGAGTCCATTGTCTTGCATATAACATATTAAATGGAGATTCGAGCAAAGTTTTTTCAGTTTTTAATTCGTCCAACGTCGCTTTTTTTTGCTATTTACACAGGTGTTGCGCCCCATCGAACGCATCCCCGTGGTGTTTATTTTGTCGTTCACATCCCTTTTTTGCGGAATTGTCTCCAAAATTTTAGTTGGATATCGAATTGTTCGAATTTTTTTTGTAAGTTGACCTTGATTTAGCCAAATTTTCGGGAAAAGTTCGATTATTCCAAAGTTTTTTGATGTTACGGATATGGAATTATCATTGAATATGTTGGATGGTTAAGTGGAACACACGTTGCTAGGCTGTGCGATGCGTGGAGAGATTAGTAGCCCCCCGCCGGAGACCGGATTGTCATTGTATAATGCCATGTTCTTTTTATGAAGTTTTCCCCCCGTTTTTCACTTTGTTTTATTGTGGGTTTGCCTTGTTTCGGTTCCACTTGAGCTTCACTGGGTATCAGAGGACTCGATGCACTGTGCAGTTGAAGTTTTGAGGACTTGCACTGTGCAAACGGAAAAATGAGAAATCGCACTGTGCGACGGGAAAAGGGATTCATTTTTTGAGTTTATATGGCCGAGTAAAGACTGATATTGATCTTGGGATATAGTTTAGGACCTGTGAGGATTGTTCGGACTAAAAAGTACGGATCTTTTCTACTTTGCACGGTGCAGAGGGAAAAAATAGAAATTGCACTGTGCGGTGGAAACAATGATTAGTTTTGAGAGTTTTACTGTGAGAAAGGAGTGGATGTAGATCTCAAAATTTTCTCATAGGACTGGAGAGTAGTTTATGACATTCAGTTTGTCAAATTTTTGAGTTTGCACAGTGCAGAGGGCAAAAATGAGAAATCGCACTGTGCGACGGGAAAAGGGATTCATTTTTTGAGTTTATATGGCCGAGTAAGGACTGATAAAGATCTTGGGATATAATTGAGGACCTGTGAGGATTATTTGGATTAAAAAGTTCAGATTTTTTTGGCTTTGCACGGTGCAAACGAAAAAAATAGAAATTGCACGGTCCGATGGGAAAATTGATTCATTTTTTGAGTTTGTATTGCCGAATAAGGACTGATAGTGACGTTGGTATATAATTTAGGACCTGTGAGGATAGTTTGGATTAAAAAATTAAGATTTTTTCGTCTTTGCACAGTGCAAACGAAAAAAAATAGAAATTGCACGGTGCGATGGGAAAATTGATTTGTTTTGAGTCTTTTACTGTGAGAAAGGAGTGGATGTTGATCTGAAATTTTTCTCCAAGGACTGGGGTATAGTTTTGGACAGTCTAGTTTATGAAATTTTTGATTTTGCACAGTGCAAACTGAAAGATTAGAAATTGCACGGTGCGACGGAAACAATGATGATTTTTGATGCTTTTATTGTGAGATAGAAGTAGATGTTGATCTGAAATCTTTCTCCTAGGACTGGAGCATAGATTTGGACGGTCAGTTTGTCCAATTTTAAATTTTGCACTGTGCAAACGGAAGGATTAGAAATTGCACTGTGCGATGGGAAAAGTGATTCATTTTTTGAGTTCGTATTGCCGAATAAGGACTGATAGTGACGTTGGTATATAATTTAGGACCTGTGAGGATGGTTTGGATTAAAAAATTCCGATTTTTTCTGCTTTGCACAGTGCATTGGACAAAAGTTTTTTACTGCACTGTGCGGTTTTCCAAAGTCGATTTTAAGATTTGAAATGAGGGATTTTGAAGTTTCAATGGTATCACTACGGTTAGTAAGCTATTTATGACTCATTATTACCTTGATTTTCATCAAAATCACTTTTGAAATCGGCTAAATTTTGAGTTTTTGCATTCCCAAGGACAATATATTTTTTTCCACAGACATTTGATTGTATTCCGTACAATAAGACTGGGTCATTCATTGGAATTCACGGGATCTGCAGGCTCTTTTCATTTTTTCCCTTCGCTCCCCTTTCTCTCCCCCCTTTCCTTCGCTTTTTTCTCCGCTTTTCGAGCGCAAAAAGCCCCTCCAAAGAGTCCCCTTTTTTCCGGCTCCAGTCACGGAAAGGGAATCTTTGTTTGTGCGGGGAATTTCGGGATTATTCCTCCTCGACATTTGTTTATATCGAATATACGAAAATTTTTGGATTTTTTGATTTTTTTTTTGGAATTTTTGGGTGAAAAATTGATTTTGATGGGTCATGCTGGCTATGGAGCTTCGTATTTTACAAGAATATTTGGAATTTGAAGGCTTTTTTGCAGTTCTAGAGAAAATTTTATATTACTTTAGATGATTTTTGGTGATTTCAAGCGATTTTTGGGCTTGAAATTAGTTTTAAAGCGATTAGAATCATAAAGGATATTTTATCTTGTAGTAAAATAGAAAATTGAGGCGTTTTTGGAAAAAAATTTATATTACTTTAGGTGAGGTCGGGGAAAAAATGTTAAATTTTTTGATCATTTCTGGTCTAAAAGGACTTAAAAAAGTTGGATAAGGTCTGAAAAAATTAGTTTTGCCCAAAAATCCGAACAGGTTTTGCAATTTGACACCAAAATTTCGCCTCGGACACCATGAATAATATAAAATTTTTGAGGTTGAGGCGAATGTTTTGACAAATTTTCCGACTGATCCCACCTGAAAACACAAAAAATCCGAGTGTAAATCGGCGAAGACGTTAATGGCGTCGCCCCGTTTTCTTGAAGGTTATTTCTTTTTCCGTCAGCAATAACCTCTACTTAACGTCGAATTCTGAACTCTGATAATTGTTTGGTGCATTCTAATAGGATGTTTGGACCATTTTGGGAGATTTGAGGCTCTGTGGAGCTGGTTTTGGAAGTATTTTTAGGGTTTTGAGCAAAAAATTATATTAATTTAGGTAATAATTTGGGGTTTTTGGCAAATATTTTTGATGAAAATGTCTGTAATGTGTTTGTCGATAAAGAATAAGCTTTATTGTGTCATGTCACACAAAAATGTATAGTTTTTTCGATGAGAAAATGTAAAAATTTTCAATTTTTATACCTAAATCAATATAATTTTTTTTTGAATTTTGTCGAAAAATTGTTGTGTATAGACTTGAATAGGTGTAAAGGTTTAAATAATGAGTGAAAATGATGATTTTTATTTTTGGTTTTTGAAAAAATTGAGATTTTTTGTTAAAAATATTAAATTTTTATCATTTTCGATTGGTCATTAAAAAATGCGTATTTTACCTTTATGATTTACCATTGAATTATTTCATTTGCAATTTTGCTCATTTTTTGAGATTTTTTTGCCAGATTTTGTCAAATTTTTAATTTTTTTTTCATTTACTATGTAATTCTCCCTTCGTTTGTATCCCAGTCCATGAAATTTTCCCCACGAGTCGATTATGAATATAATTTGGATTCGAATAGCGGCTCTTTGACGGTTTTCTACGTGGCGAACCAACGCGAAAAAACAACCCTATGGGGGAAACGAAGGCCCCTCTCCTCTCGTCTCGTTGTTAGGCCCCAAAAAAAGGCTTTTCATACGTGGATTCTAAAAAAAATAAACGTTTTACTTGATTCTCCATGCAAAGTACTAAAAATTTGGTAGAATTGGCAAAAAGTTGTTAGTTTAGGGAGTATTTTAGGCGATTTAGGACTCGAAAAAAATTTTTTTGGGGGTTTGGGAGGATTAACTAAGATTTGGAACCAATTTTGCGTCTACTGCACTGTGCAAAAGGTTCATAAAATTTTGCACTGTGCAAAAATTTTAGTTTTTCGCACAGTGCGAAAGTTTGAAGCTTTTTGCACAGTGCAAAACTTGCGATAATTTTTGCACGGTGCGCTTGGAATTTTAGTGGGAATTTGTGATTGCACTGTGCAGATTTTATTTCTCTCAAAAAATGCACTGTGCGAAAAGTTAATTCGATTTTGCACTGTGCAAAAAATGCCGAGGTTTGCACAGTGCAATGGTTTGGAGCTTTTTGCACAGTGCAAATCTTGCGATAATTTTTGCACGGTGCGCTCGGAATTTTAGTGCAAGTTTGCGACTGCACTGTGCAGGTTTTATTTTTTCGAATTTTGCACGGTGCAGAGAAAATTTTCGCGATTTTTTGCTCTTGCACAGTGCAGATTTTTATTTTTGTCGCATTGTGCAACTTTTGCGACAATTTTTTGCACGGTGCAATCAAAATGTTGACAAATTTCTCCTTCGCACTGTGCAGTTTTCATTTTTCTAAGTTTTGCACAGTGCAGTCAAAACTTTTTTTTTCGCACGGTGCGGGAAAAAATTGTGGCGCTTTTTGACTGTTGCAATGTGCGATTTTTCTGTCGTTTGCTCAGTGATATTTGATGGCTGGTATTTGATATTTTGACACAGAATTTTTTGGCCGATTTTTTTGCCGAATTTTTGCGAAATTTTCATTTTTTTCACATTTTCGATTTTTATTTATAATTCGAGTTTGTGACTATTTTTCCCTTCAATTTTCAGTTCAATTTTCAAATTGACTCATTTCTACTCGATTTTCAGACCATGAGCGGTGGTTTGGTGCAGCGTCGCCGCAAGCCGGCCAAGGAAGAAAAGCCGGAAGAGGAGGAGGAAAAGGTGCAGGAAGATGAATATGACGACGACGAAGACCGCTCCGCCCCCAAATTAACCCTCATGGAAGAGATTCTGCTTCTGGGCCTCAAGGACAGAGAGGTACGTCGCTTTTTGTAAAAGTTTTTTCGGTTTTTAGGTAACAAATTGAAGAAAAAGTAGAAATCCATGCGAATTTGCATGGGAAATTCTCTGTTTGAGAGCATATACGAGAGGAAAGAGAGGTTGTGATGTGAAAGTACCAATTTGGCGATTGTTTTTATATTGTTTTAGGGGTACACCTCCTTCTGGAACGACTGCATCTCCCCCGGCCTCAGGGGATGCGTTCTGATCGAATTGGCCCTCCGAAAACGAATAGAATTGGAGAATGTTGGGCTGAGGAAGAAGAGCCTCGTCTCCAGAAATGTAGGTCGTATTGATTTGGGTTGTCGGATATTGTTTTAGATCCATTTTTGAGATTTTTTTTGTTTTGTTTGGAAAATTTGAGGGTTTTTAGAGATGATAGGTGGTTTAGAGAGGTTTGGGAGATATTTTGGCGTGTTTGATATTGATTTTTTTGGAATTTTATCTTATTTTAGGTAGCAAAGAGGAAAGCGAAAAATTTTTTGATTTATTTCGAGGGAAATTAGTGTTTCTTAGGGTGAATGAAGAAGTAAGGAGTAGTCTACAACATTTTTTATTTTGGTTGAGTTTGCTTTTTGAGAGATTTGACCTTATTTTAGGTGATTTATACCTAAAATTTGTATTTTTGCTAAATTTTGGCGATTTTTGGCTGTTTTTTTTGTTGCAATGGGTCATACCGGTATCATAATGTCTCATTAATAATTCTAGAGAGAGCTGGAGTAATTTTTCAAAAAAAAAAAAAAAAATTTTTTTAATTTACATTTTTCAACCTTATTTTAGGTGGTGATCACGAACGACGACCCCACCGGCGACGTGATCCTGGACGAAACTCTGAAACACATCAAAGAGACCCAGCCCCCGCAGACGGTGGTCACCTGGATCGAGCACCTCTCCGGCGAGACCTGGAACCCGCTGAAATTGAGGTATCAGCTGAGGAATGTGCGCGAAAGACTGGCCAAAAACCTGGTCGAGAAAGGCGTCCTCACCACGGAAAAGCAGAACTTTTTCGTCTTCGACATGACCACCCACCCACTTCATGACAATGCAACCAAATCGAAGCTGATCAGAGTGAGTTTTGGAGAAGATTTGGGAAAATTTTGGGGAAAAAGTGAAATTTTTTCATTGAAAAATGGACTTTTGGAAGGCAAATTGCCTCAGGGGATTTTTGAAAATTTTTGGAAATGTGAAAAAATTGGGTTTTTTTAGATTTTTTTGAGATTTTTGTCTTAAATAAGGTTGAAAATTGATGGGATTTTTGGAATTGATAGGTTTCAGCGACGTATTTTACATTTTTTTTCATTTTTTTTATCTTCCAGCGCGTTCAAGAGTCGGTCCTGCAGCGCTGGACCAACGATGTGCATCGCATGAACAAACGCATCCTGTCACTTATCATCCTCTCACACGCGTCGGACGTCCTGGAAAACGCATTCGGACCCCTCTCCGATCAGGTACGCCCAATTCCCAACCCAAAACGAGCACTTTGAACCCATGTACCGGAATGGTGTAGTGGCTAAAGTTTGGGCTGGTAGTCGAAAGGTCGCGGGTTCGAGTCCCACCGGGAATTAAAGACGGATTTTGAGCGGGGAAAAGGCAGAAAAGAAGTTACAGTAGGCAGAAAAAGTTACAGTAGGCTCTTCGTTAATCCCCGAACAGGACGGATACTGTATCGGATTCATAGGGGAGCAAAAGCAACAGCGTCGGTAATTTCCTCTCGAGCCCCAGAACAATTGGAGACTGAGAATAAGAACTGAACACAATTTTGGGAATTCGCACAGTGCGAAGTAGACATGGCTAGTGGGCCGGGCCGAACGAGTTTTAAAGGCCCCGGGGCCGGGCCGACCTCTTCCGGCCCCCGGGCCGGGCCGACCGGGGCCCCCGCCAGGCCCCCAATCGGCCCCCAATGACTAAAATTCTCAGTATCAAAGCGAAAATTAGGGTTGCCAATAAAAATAAAACGCAGAGCCAAGAACCGATTGGGTTTTTTGAAGTACTTTAGGCAATGGTTGGTAATTTTTTGTTTCAAAAATTTATTGTCGCTTGTTATAACAAAAAAAATGGGGGCTAAGGTAGTACAACTCGATAGCCCAGTTCAGCCCCCTTGGACCCAGTATAAACCCCCCTCATCCAATCTGAAGCGCCTACTCGGGATTGGGTTCTCTCGGCTACGATCATCGTTGCCTGAACCACAAATACGAATTTGGACGGTAACTGGGGTTTTGAACTAAAACGCCTGGGGTCATTTTACTCTAATTTGCATTTTTTGTATAATTCTAATTTTTTAATTACGGTGGGTGTGAAATGGGCAAAACAGTGGGGGTTTGAACTACCTTTCGCGGGGAGCTGAACCCAAAGCCCCAAAAAATGTGTTATATCTCGCAATGAATGCAGTATTTATATTTACAGTTCGGCCCCCTGTCGGCCCCCGGCCCGGCCCGGCCCCCAGGGGGCCGGGCCGGGCCGGGCCGAGAAAATTTGATGGGGGCCGGGGCCGGGCCGACCTCTTCCGGCCCCCGGGCCGGGCCGCGATTTTCGGCCCGGCCCGGCCCCCCAGCCATGTCTAGTGCGAAGTTTGAGAATGAAGTTTCGCACAGTGCAATAAAAAATTCGATGGTTTTTGGAGTTGCACAGTGCAAAATTTTTGGATTTTTGCACATTTGCGACTGCACTGTGCAAATTTTACTTCTCCAAAATGCACAGTGCGGAGAAAAAAAAATTTTTTTTTGCACTGTGCAATCGCAAACGTGATTTTTTGGCTTGCACAGTGCTGTTTTTTGTTTCGGATTTTTGCACAGTGCAGTAGGAAAGTTTGTTTTCCGCACGGTGCAATCAAAATTTTAGTGGTTTTTCGGAGTTGCATTGTGCGAAATTTTTTGAAATTTGCACTGTGCGAAATTATTGGATTTTTTGAAAATAATAATACCGCCTGAGGGAACTAGGTCTAAATAATTTTTTACTGAGAATTTTTGGTAAATTCAAGAAGTTTTTATTTTGAAAAAATAAAATTTTTATTTTTTTTTTCTCTAATTCTTTTCCCATTTTCAGAACTACGAAGAAGCCATGCGACGAGTCCGAAAACTCCTCGAACTAGACTTCGAAGCCGAAGCCGAAAAACAGCCAAATCCTCATTACAATGTGGTCTGGGCCGTCTTCGAAGCCTTCAATAAATAAGCTAATCAGTACCTATTTTGTAACCTAAACTTTTTTTTTTGTTTATAAAACGGGCCCTCATTCGCTCCCATTTCCACCCACACCCCCCAAAAATATTGTCAAAGTGATAATTAAAGTCCATTTTTGAATACTGTAATTTTAAATTTTTGCCGATTTTTGCACAGTGCAAATTTTGCGATAATTTTTGCACAGTGCAAAGTTTGCGATAATTTTTGCACAGTGCAAAGTTTGCGATAATTTTTGCACAGTGCAAATTTTGCGACAATTTTTGCACCGTGCACTCGGAATTTTAATCAAAATTTGCCACTGCACTGTGCAAATTTTACTTCTCTAAAAAATGCACGGTGCAGAAAAATTTTTCGCGATTTTTTTGCTTTGCACAGTGCAGATTTTTATTTTGTCGCATTGTCCAAATTTTGCGACAATTTTTGCACGGTGCAATCGAAATCTTGATGAATTTGTCTTTCGCACAGTGCAGTTTTTTTTTTTCAAAATTTCGCACGGTGCAGTCGAAATTTTGAGATTTTTTCTTTTGCACTGTGCAAAACAAACGATTTGCTTGCGTTTCGCACAGTGCAGACCGAACATTTGTCGCCGCTGCACCGTGCAACGAACACTTTTTTCGTTGCACAGTGCAGTTTTTCTTTCGTCTAGTTTTTGCACAGTGCATTCGAAATTTTGCGATTTTTTCTTTTGCACTGTGCAAAACAAACAATTTCTTTGCGTTTCGCACAGTGCAGACCGAAAATTTGTCGCCGCTGCACCGTGCGGCGGAACGTTTTTTTCGTTGCACGGTGCAAGCAAAGCCTTTCGCCGATTGCACCGTGCAACGCGCTAAATAAGAGCAATTTCCCTGTTCTACCCAACATATACATTTAAGTTACCTAATATTTTCCCCAACAACATTATGTTATATAGAGTATAGAATTGTAATTTTATTCGAAATAAACGGAAAAATTTATAAAAAATTTGAATAATAATCTTAAATTTGGGCAATATTATACATAATGGGTGTCCACGGTGAGGAAAAAGTCGAGAGGTTCGCGGGTCAACAGCGTTTTATCCAGCCGCTGACACCATTCGGGCAAGATGAGATCATTAAATTCACATTTCACATGACAATAGGGGACGGGCAGACGAGCGAACGTCAAAACTACTGGCTCTCCAACTTTTAAGGGCTCTGAAAATTGTTCTATTTTAGATTGGACATCAAAATTCGCAAGGAAAAATAAAATTTTCAGCTTGTAAAATTCTGCACGGTGCAATGAAAAGAAATCGGAATTGCACAGTGCAAAAGAATTGAATAGTATTGAAAATGAAATAAAATTATTTTACCTGGCCTGAAAATCGTGTGGCCAAAAAAAGTTTTCCGAATTTCCCATGCACCGTGCAAAAATTGCAAAATTTTAAACCGCACTGTGCAGGTTGAAAAAACTCGAAATTTGCACTGTGCAACATATCGAAAAATTATGAGAATTGCAAGTATGGTTTGAAATGGTCCTCCAATATTATCTAGCTTCAAAAATAACCGTACTGTCTATTGCACCGTGCAAAAATTGCAAAACTTTAAATTGCACTGTGCAGTTTGAAAAAAGTCGAAATTTGCACTGTGCAACATATCGAAAAATTATGAGAATTGCAAATATGGTTTGAAATGGTTCTCCAATATTATCTAGCTTCAAAAATAATCTTATTTTCTCTTGCACCGTGCAAAAATTGCAAAACATTAAACTGCACTGTGCAGTTTGAAAAAATGGATATTGCACTGTGCAACGATGATTCTAGAGAATTTTTTTCAGGCAAGCATCATCAAATGCTTCCAATTTACAATATAAAATTGTAAAAATAATCCGATTTCCCCTTGCACCGTGCAAAATTCTCAAAACTTTTCTCCGCACAGTGCGGTTTTCGAAAACCCGAAAAACCCGCCTTTTATGTATCCAGGAAAGTTGTCGTCCTTTACCAAATGCTTTTGCATGTTCTCGGAGTCCATAACCACCCCAAATAATCGAAATCCTCTTCCATTTTTCCGCTGGGCGAAGCGAAATTCCTCGATCTTCCCCAAGTGCCTCAGCAGTTCGGGTTGATTCTCCCTTTTTATCGACCATTTCACGGCGAACGCTTGGGGCTTTGGGATTCCGCTTTGATCACTCAAATCCTCGAAGGTGAAGTCTTCGGGGTGCACTAGTTTTCGGACTTTCCCGTTGATTTTTACATTACTGTAACGGGAGACTTGCACAGTGCAGCCGACGAAAAGATCGCCTGCCTTTGAGCAATGAAAATTGCCAACTTGAATACTCACTGGTTGACCTGAAATTAAAATCTGACTTCAGATTTTAGCGGGGGACATTTTATACGATGAAACCGGTTTGATCGTATAACTTGTCGCTTAACTTTTTACATACATAAATCACTTTAAGAATAATAAATACGTTAAATGTGACAAGTCTCAGTCAAAATTTTTAATATTTAAGTCGTCAGAACCATGTTATACGATGAAACATGTTTTGTCGTATAACTTGTCGCTTTCATGTTGTTATTATAAAAACGACAGTCAAATGTGATATGTCACCAAAATACAACAAGTTTAAAGTTTTTGGACGCCCTGGCGACTTTTTATACGATGAAACATGTTTCATCGTATAACTTGTCGCTGTAGCGTCGCTATTACAAAAAACGACTGTCAAGTGCAATGTCTTATCAAAATACAGATAGTTAAAAATTTCTGTACGCCTGGCGACTTTTTATACGATGAAACACGTTTGATCGTATAACCCGTCTCCAAAGCTCGTAAATCTCTCAAAACCGACCTTCATATCCCTCAATATCCTTGATGATTCCCATCGCAACATATCCATTACTCCATATAACAAAATACTCGGTAATTGGCATATTTACAAAGCCCTTGTCACATCGCAATAACATGCCGTACGGCAGAATACGAGGATAAAACTTGTTCAAATCCTGCTTTATAAGCCTTGTGGTGACAATTGGGCACGTGTGAATCCATTCCACACCGTCTTCATCGACATCCGGAATCGAGGGATCGGGCTGAAAAAATCGAGTTTTTTCGCACTGTGCAGAAGAAATTTTTGCGAAAAATTGAGGTTTTGGCCTACCAGATTACTGATCATGCTCGAAGTCTCACTGTTGGTTCTTGTTCTCGTCGAAGCTCCGGAAAATGCGGTTTGCGTCGGACTGTAACACTCATAATTGTAGATTTTACTGTCCAAATCATTTTCGGTGTTCTCAAAGTCTTCAGTTGCGTCGTTATTCGACTTGGTTTGAGCTGCAATTCAAATTTTAGAAAATTAAAGACCCCAAAAAAAAATTTTTGCGCCATTTTTTGCTTTTGTATCGCACAGTGCAATTAGAAAAAAGGAATAAATTCGCACAGTGCAGTGTAAAACCAGTTTGTTGCACAGTGCAGCGGCGACAAATTTTCGGTCTGCACTGTGCAAAATGTAACGAAACTGAAGTTCGCACAGTGCAGAAAAGAAATCGCCAAAAATTTTGACTGCACGGTGCAAAATTGAGAAAAATAAAAACCGCACAGTGCAGTGGAAAAACCGGTTTGTTGCACGGTGCAGTGGCGACAAATTTTCGGTCTGCACTGTGCAAGACGTAACGAAATTGAAGTTTGCACAGTGCAAAAAAAAATTTCCAAATTTTTTTTACTGCACGGTGCAAAATTGAGCAAAATAAAAACTGCACAGTGCAGTCGGAAAAACTTTGTTTGCACGGTGCAGCGATTGGTTTTAAATTGTAAAATACGTATTTTAATACACAAAAAAATGCTTCAATTTACCATTCTCCAACGAAATTTTTTGATTTTCCTGGCCAACTTCAATGTCCACTTTTTCCGTTGGCCTCAAATTCAGCCGATAAATCGATTTCTCCTCCGGTTTTCGCATGATGACATCGACAAATTGTTCTTCCGGCTCCTCATCTTCCAGAACATCTTCCAATTTTCGCTCGTTTTTAGTGACAGCCGGCTTTTCAATTGGTATTTTTGGGGTTTTCATGGGCTCCACGGTGGCCTTAGGCTTTGATTTTTCCTCGTAAACTTCGTCATAGATATCGTCGAAGATTCCGTCTCTAAAAAATCGAGAACAGATGATGAACGACAAGTTATACGATGAAAAATGTTTGGTCGTATAAAATGTCTCCTAAACGGCTTATGGTTTTAAAATTTGGCTTTTTCTGTACTGCTGATAAATAAGTTACAAATCTTCAGGCATTTTATATTGAACAAGCGCTGTGGGACAAGTTATACGATGAAGCATGTTTGGTCGTATAAAATGTCCAACGTTATGCAAATTTTTTTGTTTTATCAAAGAATAGCGTGTACTAGAGGAAAACTCTCCATCTTTTAGCTCTTTGCGGCTTACAGACATCTTATACGATGAAACATATTTTATCGTATAACATGTCTCCCAGCCTTGCAATTCAAAATCCAATTGCTAAATGATGATCCCTGATGTCTTTAGCCGAAACTAAGACGTTTAGTACCCAGAAAATCGCCCAAAATTTACCTATAATCTCTGAAATCCTCGGTGACAGCGCTTGTCTGGCTTTGCCACGAATTTGCCGTCATCTCTCGCCGCTCCAAGTCCAACGAATGTGGTCGTCGTACTACTCGGATTTGATATGATCCGGAGAGTATCTTCCGCTCCATTATTCGATGTTTTCCGTTCGGGACCGGCGGCAATTTGTCCAGAGAGCGGGGACGAGGTGCAGTGGGGCGATTTGAGCGATGAGATACGACGTCAGGCGGCGAACTTTGAATCGACAGATCCATTGGAATCTCGGTGCTGAAAAAATCAACATTGTGGCATGTTTCGGCAATCCCCGACATTTTATACGATCAAACATGTTTTCTCGTATAAAATGTCTTAATCAAGGGTTTTAGCAAAGTATTGTCTTTCATAGCGAGACAAAGCTCTAGGCGGCCAATTAATGGCTAGGAAAGGATAAAAATATTTTAAAATCTTTCAGTTATGACATTTTATATGTCCAAACATGTTTTAGCGTATAAAATGTCTGCTAATCGGCTCATAAACAAAATATTTTGAAATATGACAGGATATGTTCATTCCAAGTCATCGATAAGCAAATTTTTGTATAGTTGAAAGGTTTGGACATTTTATACGACAAAACATGTTTGATGGTATAAAACGTCAATAGAACAACGTATTCCAATAATTCCAGATTAAAAAGAATTACATGTCCAAATTAACTCAATAAAAGCCATTTTTACACCGTTTCAATGTCCGGTGGACATTTTGTACGACAAAACATGTTTGATCGTATAAAATCGCCAAAAATACCCAAAATCAACATACTATTCATCGGTGGAGCCTTCCAGATCATCATCCACACTTTTTGATTGCATTTGCCGTAGATTGTGAGGCCTTCTGCTCTGATGTTCATCACTTTTCATTCGAATTAATTTCCGATCCAAATCATTTCTGGCCAAAAGCCGTTTCCGCAATTTTGCTAGAGGTGATTTTCGGTCATCCCGGACAGTTGTGTCCTCGATCTGACAATAATAAGAAGCTACAGAGCATTCTCGACTCTCTTCTGGCCTTGCTAATGGAGCGCGGACTGGTTCGGCGGGGAGATCCCGTGAAAATCTGGTCTGGATATTCTGAAATAGGGAAGTTTTAAGGCTGAAAAGTGGTAAAATACGATAGTGCCATATTCGTGTTTTATCTGAAGACATTTTATACCAGTAAACATGTTTCATCGTATAAGATGTCCGAGACCAAAAATCTTGGAAAATTTAATTTAGCTACTTGATGACAGCCATATTTTACCGTGTTAACATAATTTTTTTAGACACATGACTATTCTGTGACACGTTATACGAAAAAACATGTTTCATCGTAGAAGGTGGTCAACCGTGAAGAAATTCACAAAAATTAAGTAGCAATTACTTAGAAATGCCGTATTTTATCAAGTGCAGCTCTTTTCGTATGGCTGCATGACAAGTAAGACATTTTATACCATCAAACATGTTTCTACGTATAAAATATCTCTGACTAAAAAAATTTGATAAAACCTGCGTTAGAAGGATAGATCAGAATATTTTCTTGCAGAATCATCAAACAACCAAAGAATCACTCCAGAATTGAAGGCGTGAGACATTTTATACGATAAAACATATTTAGGCGTATAAAATGGCCCTGATTTTTCGGATTTGGCTAAAATTTGAAAAAAATGAAGAAAAAGTTGTTGTTCAGAACTTCTGAAGGTTTGGGCCGGCTAGCGCAAAAAAAATTATTTAAAAAAAAATACAGTAATCCTTACCTTGAATTTGTCCAACAGCTGGCCCTTAATTCCCTTATTCTTCGCTTTTTTCACCTCCGGGAACTCATCCAACGGCACGAAAGCGTCTTTGTGAACCATTTCTTGCCCTGCGGACACGTTTCCCAATCACATATTTCCCGAATTTTGTATTTGCATATCAGATTTGGGAGCTGAAACGGGGAAGAGCGGGCTCAAAAAGCAAGAAAAACTGATTCAGAGCAAATAAAACATGGAAAAATATTTTTTTCGTACGAGGAATCGAAAATTACAACGCGAAAAATTATTAGTATGGAAATTTTCGGGGGATTTTATTATGATTTGAGATGTTTGGAGGGCGATTTTAGCTTTATCATGCTTGATTTTGGATAAAAAATAATATTTTTGAATAAAAATCCCGAAAAAATGCACAGTGAAAAATTTTTTTTTCGAATTTTTCGCACAGTGCAACGGAAAAATATAGAAAAATTAGACTGCACTGTGCAAAAAAATTGTCGCTTATTTTGCACTGTGCGACAAAAAAGTTTGGAAATTTCCATTGCACGGTGCGAAAATTCCGAAAGTTCAAACTGCACGGTGCATGGGAAAAACTCAGGTTGCACAGTGCGACAAAAAAGGCAGTAAGATGTCTTTGCACTGTGCGGAAGTTTCAAATTTCCAATGTGCACCGTGCAGAGACAAAAACCGGGAAAAGTCCTGACTGCACTGTGCGAAATACCCAGAAAACAAATGAATTTGCACAGTGCAATGAAAACGCGACGAAAATTCCACTGCACTGTGCAAAATTCCCAAAAAATAAATTTGCACCGTGCAATGGAAAAAAAGTTGTCGCTCATTTTGCACGGTGCAATGAAAATGCGACGAAAATTCCACTGCACTGTGCAAAATTCCCAAAAAATAAATTTGCACGGTGCAATGGGAAAAAACTTGTCGCTCGTTTTGCACGGTGCAATGAAAACCCGACGAAAATTCCACTGCACTGTGCGAAATTCCCAAAAAATAAATTTGCACCGTGCAATGAGAAAAAAGTTGTCGCTCATTTTGCACTGTGCAATGAAAACGCGACGAAATTTCAAGTGCACTGTGCAAAATTCCCAAAAAATAAATTTGCACCGTGCAATGGGAAAAAAGTTGTCGCTCATTTTGCACTGTGCAATCAAAACCTCAACGAAATTTCCAGTGCACTGTGCAAAATCCCAAAAAAATAAAATTGCACGGTGCAATGGCAGAAAAGTTGTCGCTCATGTTGCACTGTGCAATGAAAACCTCGACAAAGTTTACACTGCACTGTGCGGAATTCCCAAAAAATAAATTTGCACCGTGCAATGGGAAAAAAGTTGTCGCTCGTTTTGCACTGTGCAAAATCCCAAAAAAATAAAATTGCACGGTGCAATGGCAAAAAATCTCCGATTTGTCTCCCATAAATCCAATTGATCCCCCAAACACCATCTAAAAAATCGAATCGCCCTAAGGCGTTTTATGACAAGGCTAGTAGTTTTTTAAACTGTTTTAACCCGAGAAAACGAACGAAATCCGATCCGAAAATCGGGAAAAACAGCCGAAATTCGGCCTAATTGAAAAGGTAAAACGAAAGTTTGGCCAAGAAAGAAAACCTTTCTCTTCGTTTTTCGGGGCCAAAAACAAAAAGAGAGTGATTTTTTTGTCCTCGCCTTCGAAAAATAATTGAAATGCCAGGTAATTAATCGGAGTTTTTGGAAAAGAAAACAGATTTGCAGGATTTTATTTTTTATTGCACTGTGCATTCAAAAATACAAGATTTATGGCTGTTGCACAGTGCAAAATAGGCGACAAATTTTTGCACAGTGCAAAATGGGCGACAAACTTTTGCACTGTGCAAAATGGGCGACAAATTTTTGCACTGTGCAAAACGGGCGACAAATTTTTGCACTGTGCAAAACGGGCGACAAATTTTTGCACTGTGCAGCTCAACTTTCAAACAATTTTTTTCATTGCACGGTGCAGATTAAAGTTTCAACTTTTTTGCACAGTGCGAAAATTTGTCGCTATATGAACGACAAATTTTCGCACGGTGCAACTCAAATTTCAAACTAAATTTTTTGGAATCCTTCGATTGCGACCCCGCTCGATTGCGACCTCGCATCGATTGCGACCCCGCATCGATTGCGACCCAAAATGGGGTAAAGCGACCCCGGGATGAAAATTCTTTGATTCTTTTCGGGAAAAACTTGCTTTAGGGGTTTTCGAGGGTGCTGATTTCGAAAATGATGTTCATTTTTCCTCTAGTATTACATAGTACTGTCTGATACTATATAGTACGAAGTGAAAATATCGCTTTTGACGTTAAATACTCGATTTAGGGGTTTTCGAGGGTGCTGATTTCGAAAATGATGTTCATTTTTCTTCTAGTACTACATAGTACTGTCTGATACTATATAGTACGAAGTGAAAATATCGCTTTTGACGTTAAATACTCGATTTAGGGGTTTTCGAGGGTGCTGATTTCGAAAATGATGTTCATTTTTCCTCTAGTATTACATAGTACTGTCTGATACTATATAGTACGAAGTGAAAATATCGCTTTTGACGTTAAATACTCGATTTAGGGGTTTTCGAGGGTGCTGATTTCGAAAATGATGTTCATTTTTCCTCTAGTACTACATAGTACTGATATAGTACGAAGTCAAAATATGGCTTTTGACGTTAATGGTGTTGGTTTGATGCCTAGTACTCTTCAAAAACACGTTTTAAAGACTTGGTGCTATATAGTACTGTCTGATACTATATAGTACGAAGTCAAAATATGGCTTTTGACGTTAATGGTGTTGGTTTGATGCTTAGTACTCTTCAAAAACACGTTTTAAAGACTTGGTGCTATATAGTACTATCTGATACTATGTAGTACGAGGTGTAAAGTTGGCCTTTAGGCGTTAGTGGTGTTGTTCTGGTGCTTAGTACACTTATTTTTACTTCGTACTATATAGTATCAGACAGTACTATATAGCACCAAGTCTTTAAAACGTGTTTTTGAAGAGTACTAAGCATCAAACCAACACCATTAACGTCAAAAGCCATATTTTGACTTCGTACTATATAGTATCAGACAGTACTATGTAGTACTAGAGGAAAAATGAACATCATTTTCGAAATCAGCACCCTCGAAAACCCCTAAATCGAGTATTTAACGTCAAAAGCGATATTTTCACTTCGTACTATATAGTATCAGACAGTACTATGTAGTACTAGAAGAAAAATGAACATCATTTTCGAAATCAGCACCCTCGAAAACCCCTAAATCGAGTATTTAACGTCAAAAGCGATATTTTCACTTCGTACTATATAGTATCAGACAGTACTATGTAATACTAGAGGAAAAATGAACATCATTTTCGAAATCAGCACCCTCGAAAACCCCTAAAGCAAGTTTTTCCCGAAAAGAATCAAAGAATTTTCATCCCGGGGTCGCTTTACCCCATTTTGGGTCGCAATCGATGCGGGGTCGCAATCGATGCGAGGTCGCAATCCGTGCGGGGTCGCAATCGATGGAATTCAAATTTTTTCCATTGCACAGTGCAGATTGAAGTTTCGAAATTTTCGCACAGTGCAAAAAAGCGACAATTTTTTGCACCGTGCAATTTTCAAACCAATTTTTTTCAATGCACTGTGCAGTTTTATGGCACCGGACAGGCTTTTCAGGAACTTGGCGACATTTTATACGGTCAAACATGTTTTGTCGTATAACATGTCGCAGGAGCAAAAAAAATTGCAAACTTTTTTGCCAGTTCGTTTGTTAGATTCTACATGAAATACAGATGATATAAAAACCATAAATTAGCAAAAAATTTTTATCAAATTTCATCAAAAATGTTTAACCTTTCGCTATTTTTAGTAAAATAATCCCAGCAGTAGAAGAATCAAAAAAATAAAAGTTAATTCCATTATCAATCACAACGAAAATCGTCGATTACTCAATGACCTTATCAGTTCAAGACGAATTCTCGGATTCGTCCTTCAAACTACTCGTTAATTGAATCAGAATCGGCTTATTCCGCGGAATGACGTCATACGATTGGATTGGAAAACGTTTATTAAATCAATACTCAACAACTCTAATAACCGGGTAGAAGATTTATAGTCTTATACGGAAGAGAAAACATTGTTTTTGAGAGCGCACCGTGCGATACAAAATGACTTGAATTTTCGCACAGTGCAGAAAAAAATTTCCGTCTTTGCTGCACTGTGCAGTGAAGTCAAGGCAAAAATTTAATTTTGCACAGTGCGACGACAAAAAATTTGAGGAAGTTTGCACAGTGCGACAAGAATTTTTTATCGCACAGTGCAGGAAAATAAAGTTTGTAATTTTGCACAGTGCGACTGAAAAAGTTTCATCATTTTTAATGCACTATGCGAAGAAAAAAAGTTTCGATTTTCTGCACGGTGCAGTGGGAAAAACTGCATCCTTTTTGCCTGCACTGTGCAGAAAAAAAATTTCTCTTTTTTTCGCACAGTGCAAAAAAAAGTTCAGTTTTTACTGCACTGTGCAGTGAAGTCAAGGCAAAAATTTTATTTGCACGGTGCGACGACAAAAAATTTGACGAAGTTTGCACAGTGCGACAAGAATTTTTCCTTGCACAGTGCAAGAAAATAAAGTTTTTTTGATTTTGCACTGTGCAAAAATTCCGAAAGTTCAATCTGCACAGTGCAGAAAACTCTGGAAAATTCTGACTGCACTGTGCAAAAAATCGCCGATTGTTTCGAGCAGAGCGACAAAAAAGGCTGCAGTTTTCCCACTGCACCGTGCAGAAAACCAAAAGAAAATTTCAATTGCACTGTGCGAAAATTCCGAAAGTTCAATACGCACGGTGCACGAGAAAAATTGAGTTTGCACAGTGCGACAAAAAATGGAGCAAGAAGTCCGTTGCACGGTGCGAAAATTCCGAAAGTTCAAACTGCACGGTGCAGTGACAAAAACCGGGAAAAATTCTGACTGCACTGTGCAAAGAGTTGTCGCTCATTTTGCACTGTGCGAAACCCACAAACTCAAATTTGCACAGTGCAATGAAAAAATGGAGGGATTTGAATTGCACTGTGCATGTCGCTTCTATGATTGCACTGTGCGAAGAAATTTTAGTTTGGCTGCACAGTGCGATGAAATGCAACAAAATTTATTTTGCACTGTGCATAAAAAACATCTTTTTGACTGCACTGTGCATAAAAATTTTTAAGAATTCGCACGGTGCGATCGTCGAACTGCGTCATCGGATCGCACAGTGCAGAGAACAAGTTCAAAATACAAGATTTCGAAAATTTTTTTGTTGAATGTTGGATTATTACTCTCGTTTATCAATTATCAGCAATTCCCAACGTTCAGTTTGCCGCTAATGCGCTACTGTCTACGTTGGGCAAATGTTGGGTCTTATCTTTTTTCTTTGTTCCCGTATCAGTATATAAAACGCGTCCAAATCACTAAGAACTTGTGTATTTTTTTGGTCATCACTTCTTGCAATGGTAGGTTTAAAATTTATGATTTTTGATTTAATGCTAGGCTAAAGAGACTTGTTATCATGTTTTATCGTATAACTTGTCGTTATTGACCGCAAAATGCAGAAAACATTTTTAGTAGGGTAAAATAGTCCCTTATTTTGCAGCTTTAGGCAATTATGTTGCTAATGAACCTCTAGGTGACATGTTATACGCTTAAATATGATTAAACACTTTACATCGTATAACATGTCGCGTTAACGGCTACAAACTATAAAATAGTTGTGAAACGCTAAAGTACACGAAGGACGGAAAGGTCCGCTGTGCGGAAAGGTCCGCTGCGCGGAAAGGTCCGCTGTGCGGAAAGGTCCGCTAAAAAAAAAGAAAAGAGGGCGGGGAGGGGAGGGGGGAGGTTTTCGAAGGCGCTGATTTCGAATATCGTATCCAAAGATTTTCTGAATCTTACAATTTTGCTTAGGCAGTAGTGTTAACTAGTAATTTTAAAAAAAAGACGTAAGTTATATTGTACTTGGTGTTTTGATTTTTAGGTGTGACTAGTCTCGAAAAAAATTTTTTTTGAAATGTTTTCGCTTCGAGACTTGAAAAAAAGGATTTTTTGTGAAATTTGAATAAAATTTGAAATGTTTTCGCTTCGGGACTTCAAAAAACGGATTTTTTGTGAAATTTGAAAAATAATTTAAATGTTTTCTCTTCGGGATTGGGAAAAAAAAGAATTTTTTGGAAAATTCAACAAAATTTTGAAATCTTTTCGCATCGGGAGTAGAAAAAAGGGTGTCTGACTGAATATTAACTGTGGTGCCGCCAGCACTAAAATTTTGTCTAAAACCAATGGTACCACCTGGTACTTTTTATAGTACCACGTGTTTTTGGGCTCTACTAAGCACCAAACCATCACCATTACTGCCTTACGGCCAAACTTTCACTTCTCACTAAACAGTACCAGTTGGTACTATATAGTACCAAGTGTTAAAACGTGTTTTTGGGTTCTACTAAGCACCAAACCAACGCCATTACCGCCTTACGGCCAAATTTGCACCTCGTACTAAATAGTACTACCTGGTACGATTTAGTACCAAGTGTTAAAAATGTGTTTTTTAAGCAGTACTAGGCACCAAAACAACACCATTAACGTCTAAGTGTTATAAGTCGAAAAAATTTCAAAAAGAATCCCTAAAGGTAGTAAAGTAACAGAAACCCAGTTTTCATATTCAGTCAGTTCATACTCAGTCAGCTCGAAAAAATTTCTAATTTTATTCAAATTTCACAAAAAATCCTTTTGTTTCATGTCCCGAAGCGAAAACATTTCAAATTTTATTCAATTTTCACAAAAAATCCTTTTGTTTCCAGTCCCGAAGCGAAAACATTTCAATTTTTTACAATTTTCACAAAAAATCCTTTTTTTCCCACCCTCTTCTTTTCCTTTTTTTAGCGGACCTTTCCGCAGCGGACGTTTCCGTACAGCGGACCTTTCCGCGCAGCGGACCTTTCCGTACTCAATCCTAAAGTAAGCCTAGTTAAGTGTTCCCAAAAAACTTGTTTAGCAGTTTTAACCGTAGTTGACATTTTATACGACAAAACATGTTTTATCGTATACAATGTCTTCTGCCGTACATATTGCGCTCAAACATATCTACGATGAAAATATAGGGTTACAAGGAGTAGAAGTCTTATTTTAGGTGTCTAGTTAGACATTTAAAGTTCTTTTTTACACCATTTTTATCGGTCCTTCAAGGAATCACCCAAACAATATAAAACCCCTATAACTCACCAAAAAAATTTACAGAAGTTGACCGTCTTATCTCTTCTGGCTCTTGTAGCCGCCGTTTCGGCCAAAGGCAAGTTCACGCCTCATCTGCTTGGCCACAACGAGCTCCCCGTCCAGGCCCAATCCCTGTCCGGCGATGCTCTCGTGGACTACGTCAACTCGCTGAAAACCTCATGGACTGCCGAAAAATCGTCCGTAATCACCAGCAAGCCGCTCGAAGAGCAGAAACGTTTGCTCGGCCTGTTGGACATGCCCCAAGAACTGGAGCATTTGGTGGTTCTGGGCTCGGAGGAGCTGGAGATGGCCGAGGAATTGCCCGAGAACTTTGATGCCCGCGAAAACTGGCCCGATTGCAAGAGCATCAAGCATATTCGTGATCAGGCCAATTGTGGAAGTTGCTGGGCCTTCGGCGCGGTGGAGGCCATCTCCGACAGAATCTGCATTCACAGCAAGGGAGCGAGACAGGTCAATGTGTCCGCTGAAGATTTGCTGAGCTGTTGTGGAACTTGTGGATATGGGTAAGGAATCGAAAAACATCAAAATTGAATTTGGCTATCAAAAATATCCAAAATGAAGCAATTTCATTTAAAAAAAAAATTTTTTTTTGCACAGTGCAGATTGGAATTTTGAAATTTTTGCACGGTGCGAAAGAAACGGAAATTATTTGCACAGTGCAAAGCAAGTCTTGTGAATTAGGACTTCGTTGCACTGTGCAAAAAAATTTCCGTTTATTTCGCACTGTGCGGAAATTTTGGTCCATTTTTCATTGCACTGTGCAGTTTGGAATTTTTAGTTTTTAGCACAGTGCAATTGAAATTTTATCGAATTTTTTGCACAGTGCGATAAGAAATTGGAATTTTTCGCACAGTGCAAAGAAAATCTGGGCTTATTTTTCACTGCACAGTGCAGTTTGGAATTTTGGAAATTTTGCACAGTGCAATTGCAATTTTCTCAAATTTTGGCACAGTGCGAATGAGCGACGACGTTTTTGCATGCACAGTGCATCATAAATATAATTTTTTTTTATTGCACAGTGCAAAAAAATTTTTGTTTGTTTTGCACTGTGCGGAAATTCGAAAAATTTTATTTGCACTGTGCAATGAGAAAAAAGCGGGAAATTAAGCTTGAACAGTGCATAAAACAAATAAAAAATAATAAATTAAAAAAAAAAATATTTTTATCTATTGCACAGTGCAAAAATTTTTTTGCCTATTCGCACTGTGCAAAAATTTAAAAATTCAATTTGCACTGTGCAATGGCGAAGCAAAAGGAAATTGAGCCCTAAAAGTGCATAAAAAGTAAAAAAAAATATAAAAATCGGATTAAAAAAACACTAAAATCCAACTTTTTCAGTTGCGAGGGAGGTTACCCATATATGGCGTGGACCCACTACTGGTGGACTGGGATCGTCTCCGGCGGTGACTACGGCACCCACGACGGCTGCCGCACCTACTCCATCAAGCCTTGCGCCTTGTACGAGAACCACAAGTGCACCGGCTCCGTCACAACCCCCAAATGTGAGCACCAATGCGAGAGCGCCAACCTCAAATACGACGCCGACAAGAACAAGGGCGGCTTCCCGCACAAGGTCAGCAGCAACGAGAAGAAGATCCGCGAGGAGATCTTCAAGAATGGACCCGTTGAAGCCGGCTTCACCGTCTTCGAGGACTTTATGAAGTACAAGAGCGGGGTTTATCAGCACAAGGCTGGCTATGAACTGGGCGGACATGCGATCAAGATCCTCGGATGGGGCGTAGAAGATGGCATTCCGTACTGGCTGTGCGCCAACTCGTGGACAACTGGGTGGGGAGAGAAGGGATTCTTCAAGATCCGCAGAGGCAACAATGAATGTGGAATTGAGGGCGGAATCGTCGCCGGACTCCCTCGTTTATAAAGTGTAAATTGATATCGAGCAATAAATTTGTATCTAAATGGTGTTAAAATGATTTTAGAAGTCATCCTGGGCTGGGAGACATTTTATACGATGAAACATGTTTAATCGTATAAAATGTCACTTTAACGAAATTCGCGGAAAATCTAATGGGAATGAGAATTAGAACACCTAGAAGGAATTTTCATGACAAAGTTATCATATAGGGACATTTTATATGATGAAACATGTTTTACCGTATAAAATGTCACTTTAATGAAATTCACGAAAAATGTAATGGAAATTAGAATTAGAACACCCATGGGGGATTTTTATGACAAAATTCCAATATAGGGACATTTTATACGACGAAACATGCTTGATCGTATAAAATGTCCCCCTTGTAAAATTAAACAAAAATTCGACGGAAATGTAAATTAAAGTTCTGACGAAAAGTTTTATTGTCGAAAATTCGGTGCGGAGACGTTTTATACGATCAAACATGCTTGATCGTATAAAATGTCACCATGCCAAAACATGCTGGAAATTGTGAGAAATGGAGATTGAGAGATCCAAAAGATTTTCAAAAAATTTCGACCCGAATTATGCAGGGATCACTGTGAATTAAAGGAAAAATCTTTATTTCTCAAGCCCAAATATGTAACTTTGAATTTGAAAAACTCATTCCTCCTTTGCACATCCCTGTTCCAACATATTTCTGGATCCGGGCATTCTGAAACAAGGCATCGTGTTGTCTCCGTCAGCTTCTGGGAAAATTCGGGGATTGAAGCAAAAGTATCCATTCATGTCTTCGATGGCGCAAGAGCATTCCACACCGACTTTAGGATTTGACCAACCACACATGTTTTTGTTGTCCTGGTCAGGCTAAAAATGTAAAATAAATTACAAACAGTTTTGGCGTTTGCACAGTGCAGAAAAAATCAATTTTTGAAAACTGCACAGTGCGAAGAGAAAAATTTCAAAATGCACAGTGCAACGAAAAAATATGGCAAATTTTTGCACTGTGCAAATCTTTGGTGTGATGTTTTTGTCGCTGCTGCACTGTGCCGGAACGAAAATTGATTGCACAGTGCAAAATTTTGTTTTCTCCCAATTGCACGGTGCGAAAAGTGAAAATTGAAAAAATGCACGGTGCGTTGGAATAATCAGCACAAATCTGCACTGTGCAAGTCGTTAGTGCGATGGTTTTGTTGCTGCTGCACGGTGCTGAGATAAAAGTTGACCGCACAGTGCAAAATTTTGTTTTCTTCCGATTGCACAGTGCAGAGAGAAAAATTATAAAGTGCACAGTGCAACGGAAAGATACGACATATCTTTGCACTGTGCAAACCTTTGATGCGATGTTTTTGTCGCTGCTGCACTGTGCCGCAACAAAAATTGATTGCACAGTGCAAAATTTTGTTTCGGCCGATTGCACGGTGCGAAAAGTGAAAATTGAAAAAATGCACAGTGCACTGTGCGTAGGACTTACCTGGGTATTTTTAGGGCATTTTGCACCAGCAACTAGGGCAGACTGGACAATAATAGCAAGCAAAACAAAATACGGAGCAAAAATTTTCGACATTTTGAAATCGACCGGTAAAATTTTTTTTTTACAAACGATATTTTTTTTTATTTTTTTTGTCAAAAATCAAACCCGAGATCATTTCAACCACACTTTTGACCTCGGTTTAATGTGTTTTACGGATTTACATTGGATTTGCGTGATAATAAGGCAATATAAACTCAAAAAATGAAGAGAAAACGAGAGTTAATCCGGAAAAATGATTGGCTTCACTGGAACTTTGATTTTATTCTCTGTATTTTTTGTCAATGGACAAAATAATGTAAGCCAAATATGGGTAAAATACGCGAAAACTATTTTTTCGGTTTTGTAGTGTGCAGATGCATTTTTGAAATTTTTGCACAGTGCAGGGAAAAAATCATGTCATTTTTTTGCACTGTGCAAAACGAGCGACAATTTTTCGCACAGTGCAACGTAAATTATGACAAATTTTCCACTGCACAGTGCAGATTGTACTTTCGAAATTTTCGCACAGTGCAAAAAAAATTTCTGGGTTTCTTTGCCGCACAGTGCAAAACGAGCGACATTTTTTCGCACAGTGCAGCCGAAATTTGTTCATGTTTGACAGCGCACCGTGCAGATTGAAGTTCAGGGATTTCCGCACCGTGCAAAATTAGCGATAACTCTTTGCACAGTGCAGTCCGGTGTTTTCAGACATTTTTTCCACTGCACTGTGCGGATCTTACTTTTCGGATTTTTGCACTGTGCGAAAAGGAAATTTTGGCTTGTCGCTTGCACGGTCCAGAAATTAGCTGCACCAAAAACAAAACAAATTTTTTAGAGCTCCTCTTGTGGTGAGCCCGACTGCTCCACGTACGTTTGTTTGGAGGACATTGCGCACTGTGGAAGCAATGGATATCTGATCGGATATGGATATAAAAATTGTTTAAGCTTCAACGGTCGGTTTTTTACCAATTTTTTTTGATTTTTTATCAATTTTTTCCAGATCATTACGACGATTTCAACCAAAAGGGGAAAAATTTCACGGATTGCGCGACTTACTGTCTACCCAATTGGCTCGAAGAGTATTTTGAAGTAGGTTTCCATAAAAACAAGCTTTCTAGTTATTGGAAAAGGCTTGGCCGCAGGGGTGACATTTTATACGATGAAACATGTTTTGTCGTATAAAATGTCTCCACAAGTTTTTTGTTCAAGAAAAAGGTCCTTTATGAGTAAAAATTCATATTCCTGCTGTTTTTTCATATACTTATGAAACAGCGACATTTTATACGATCAGATATGTTTAATCGTATAAAATGTCTTTACAAACTTTTTTGGGCAAAACAAGATTTTCAAGGAGGATAAATTCTTACTTCTGTTGATTTTTTCGCATATTTTGAAAATGGCGACATTTTATACGACCAAACAGGTTTCATCGTATAAAATGTCCAACTCCTAAAAATTTTCGTTTTTTTAACTTGAGTCTTTTTTAATGTAATTGGTGTTTATATTCAACAAAAAAAACTTTTTTTACAGGCCCACAATAACTCTGTAAATTGCCGACAACTGCAACAAGATGCCCTGCAAAGCCATGTAAAATGCTTCCTGGACTGTGGGTTCTGCGGAATGTGGTTCAGCAATCTCATAACACTTGCGAAAGTCCTCGATTTCAAAGATTTTTTGAGTGTTGATGCGGTGAAAACCGTCTTCGAAGTGTTTTATGGATGTCTGACGGGCCAAGGAAAATAAAAATTTTTCATAATTTTTATCTTGAATTTGCAAAAAATCATGAATAAACGCTGCGAAATAGTATAATAATATGACGCAAATTGATCGATGACACAGTCAAAGGGCAAAAAAATAAACGAAAATTTTGTAAATAAACAAACGTAAGCGGAAAACATCTGATAAATCAGCCAAAAAATAATGTTTTGTGATGCCTAAGATAGAGGGAATTTAATTTTCAGCAGTCGTTCAAGTATGTTTTGCTCAGATTTGACGGTTTTTCAAAAGTGCGTAGACTGTTTATTTTTGGAATTTTCGCACAGTGCAATAAAAATTTTTGTCTTTCTTTGTCGCACAGTGCAAAACAGGCGACAAGATTTTGCACAGTGCGGTCGAAATTTGCCCATATTTGACAATGCACGGTGCAGATTGAAGTTCTGGGCTTTCCGCACCGTGCAAAACATGCGAGTATTTTTCGCACAGTGCAACGTCAATTATGGCTATTTTCCACTGCACTGTGCAGATTTATTATACTTTTTTTTGGCGTTTTCGCACTGTGCAGTCGAAATTCTCCCGTTTCTGTTAACTGTGTCTCTGCAGTAAATCTTTCTTTGTTGAGAGACATTTTATACGACGAAACATGTTTGATCGTATAAAATGTCCTCACAATACATATTTGAGGAATATGCTGTCTAGACTCCTCAGGGGAAACTTTTATGCCCAAAATCTCCTGCTGGTGACATTTTATACGACGAAACATGTTTGATCGTATAAAATGTCCTCACAATACATATTTGAGGAATATGCTGTCTAGACCCAACAGGGGAAACTTTTATGCCCAAAATCTCCTGCTGGTGACATTTTATACGACGAAACATGTTTGATCGTATAAAATGTCCAACTGCTGAAGAAGATTCTTTGATCATTGTCAAGGTAAGTCTTTCTGAAGCGATGAATAAAAATGCACAGTGCAAAATGTCCGAAAATCCCGTACCGTACAAAAAAAAGCAAAATGCACTGTGCGCCGCGACAAAAAGGATCTATCCACTTTTGAAGGTATTTCAGGGGTCTAAAAAGGTTTTTTTTGATTTGGATATCGAATTTTTTGATTGTGTCGTTTTCAGATTACTATTTTTGGTCGATGATTAGGATAAAAATCGACCGTTGCAACATAACAACTAGACGTCAAGAATTTTGTCATCGTTTTTTAGAATGATCAGTCTTCAAGTCGTGGTTTTATCAGCGATTTTTATGCCGGTTAATTCTGAGGTGGGTTACTGTAGCAAAAAAGACTTAATTCTATTTTGGTTACTGTAACAAAAAAAAAACTTTATTTTGGTTACTTTAACAAAAAAATAAAATTAATTTTGACTAATGTAACAAAAAAATAAAATTAATTTTGGTTACTGTAACAAATAAATTTATTTTAGTTACTGTAACAAAAAAATAAAATTAATTTTGATTACTGTAACAAAAATCTAAATTTATATTGGTTACTGTAACAAAAAAAATTTTATTTTGGTTACTGTAACAAAAAATAAAATTTATTTTGATTACTGTAACAAAAAAATAAAATTAATTTTGATTACTGTAACAAAAATCTAAATTTATTTTAGTTACTGTAACAAAAAAAAGTTTATTTTGGTTACTGTAACAAAATCTAAATTTATTTTGGTTACTGTAACAACAAAACAAAATTAATTTTGATTACTGTAACAAAATCTAAATTAATTTTGATTACTGTAACAAAAATCTAAATTCTATTTGGTTACTGTAACAAAAAAACTTATTTTGGTTACTGTAACAAAAGGTCAAGTTGTTTTTAGACCGACTGCGGCACCACTTGCCAAACGTATCCTTGTCTGGAAAAACGGGCTCAATGCGGTCCGGATGGATATTTAATCGGGTATGGGGAGAGAAATTGCGAGAATTTCATTGATCCCGAGCTCTACAGCAATTTTAACGCCAAAGGAAAGGCTTTTATCAATTGCACGATGGTCTGTCTGACTCAATATTTGGAAGAGTATTTTTCGGTAAGCCTAAGTTATAGTGCACTGTACAAAAATTCATTTTTTTGGGGGTTTATTGCACAGTGCGACAGAAAATTTCGAAAATTTGCACTGTGCTGTCAAAAAACAAATTTTGCACTGTGCGGCATCAAAATTTTTTTTTGCACCGTGCAGGTCCAATTGGCAAAAATTTTGCGACAAAAAGAATTTCGCACTGTGCAGTCAAAGAAATAAATTTCGCACCGTGCGATCAAAAAAAAAAAAAAAGAAAAATTTGCACTGTGCAAAATAAAAATTGCACTGCGCAATCAAAAAAAAAATCGGAAATTTTATTCTTCGCACAGTGCAAAGGAAACTTTTATATTTTTGCACCGTGCGATCGGAAATTTGTATTTCTTGGACAGTGCAAAATACGCCTTCGCCTTTCTTTGCACTGTGCAATGAAAAAGTCAGTTTCGCACTGTGCGGCATCAAAAATTTTTTTTGCACTGTGCAAATCGAAAAAAAAGAAAAATTTGCACCGTGGGAAAAAAATCGTTTTTTGCACCGTGCAAAGACCGTGCGATTGGAAATTTTTATTTTTTTTTGCACAGTGCAAAGGAAACTTATATTTTTGCACTGTGCAACGAAAAAAAGCCAATTTCGCACCGTGCAATCAGAAAAGAGCCCAATTTTTCCCTCTAAAATTTCAATTTCAGAACCGCACCACAATTGATTGTGACCAACTCACCAACGATGCCTTCCAAAGCCACGTTCAGTGTTATCTAGGCTGTGGATTTTGCCATGTTTGGTTCTCAAATTTGATCGCATTTTCAAAAGTCTTCAACGTCTCCGATTTCCTAACCAAACGAGCTTTCAAGACGGTCACAAAGACTGCCGTCGGATGCTTGGGGTAGGAAAAAATGAGAAAAATAAATTTTGATTATTATCATATAGATGATTGTAAAAATTTTTTTAATAATTTTCTATGAAAAAAGCTTATTTTTTTTTATTTTTTTTATTTTTTTGGCCTTGTAAATTATTGGAAAGCAAAATTTTAATTTTTTTTCGAACTGAAACTTCTCTTACCACCTGAGGCAATAAGATTACATTTTTTTATCAAAGATGAATCATATGCAACTTCAACGAGAATAAAATGAATTTATTGTTGCTAAAATGGGGAATAATTAAAGAATAGATAGGAATATGTCGGGGAAACGGTAAAACAGAATACTTTGGAAAGATTCTTGGGTTATCTTCAATGTGTTGGAAGAATATTTGGACAAGATAAAAAATTTCTTACAATTAATACACAACGTGCACTGTGCAGAAAAAATTCAAACTCAAACAAAATTTTTTTTGGGTGGAAAAAAAGTTCTGCACTGTGCAGTCGAAAATTTTCTTAGCACCGTGCAGTTGAAAGGTGAAGCTGCACTGTGCAATTGAAAATTTTCTTCGCACTGTGCAGTTGAAAATTTTCTTCGCACTGTGCAATCAAAAATTTTCTTCGCACCGTGCAAACAAAAAATCATATTGCACTGTGCAGGTTGAGAATAAAACTGCACCGTACAGTCTTCAATTTCCAATTTACGTAAAAATGAAAACTGCAGTCAAAAAGTGAAATTGCACAGTTCATTTTAAAATTTCATCTGCACCGTGCATCGCAAATTTCGAGCCGCACTGTGCATTTAAAAAGTCATGCTGCACTGTGCAGATTAAAGATTGGTTTGCACTGTGCAATCAAAAATTCGAACTGCACAGTGCAAAAAATTAAAAATTTCAAAAAATTTTAAAAAAAATGATGAATCTCAAAAATTCAAAAAAAAAATGCCTAAAAAGTCATCTAAACTATTTTTTTAAAAGAAAAAAATGTCTATAAATTCTGTAGACTAGTGAATTTTAAACTTTAAATCCATTTTTAACGCTAAAAAAAAGGAGAAACTCGCTGATTTTCCTCTAAAACGGTGGGGTATTCTGAATCTGCTGCAGGAACGGAGCGAACCTCTGATCGTCGGCCTCATTCGTCAGATATCGGGGGCCTCCCAGCCGGCTCTCCAGTTGTCTTAAGTCCGCAAAAACTTGTGCATCCTGCAGCCAGGGATGCGAAATTCCTTCATCGATATTCAGGCGCTCCTCGATCTGCACCTTCAACAGCCTCTGGATCAAATCGATGGCCAGTTGGCTGGTGTTGCACCACAAGTCCGCCGGGAACATGAACGACGCGTTCTGGATCTGCTCCGTGATCTCTTCGCCGTCGTTGAAGGGGAAGGTGCCGCTCAGCGTGACGTAGATGATGACGCCCACCGACCACATGTCCAGGCTCCGGTTGTAGCCCTTCTTCATCAGCAGCTCCGGCGCCATGTAGGCGGGCGTGCCGACCACCGTCTTCCGGAACTGCGCGTCCCCGATGAAGCGCGCGTAGCCGAAGTCGCACAGCTTGGTTTGGGGGTAGTGGGCGGAGAGGTCGGACAACAGCACGTTCTCCGGCTTCAGGTCGCAGTGCGCGATGGCGCGGGAATGCAGGTAGCTGGAAATGGGGTTTTTTGAGATTTTAATGGGGGAATAAATAGTATATAACAGGGGAAATGGATTTTTTGAGGAATTTCGGAAATTTTCAAACCGCGTTATGCAGAATTAAGCGAATTTTATGCGTTTTGAATTCGAAAAATCTCATTTTCAAACAAGCCAAAAACATGTCAGAACAAATATAATGGCTTTCTAGGACTGTAAAAAATAACCGCGTTATGCAGAATTAAATCATTTATGTTCAGTTTAAATTCAAAACATCTCATTTTAAAATAAGTCAAAAACATGCCAGGACAAATATAATGACTTAAGATAGTTAACATAAGACTATTAAAAAATTTTAAAGCCGCGTTATGTAGAATTAAGTGATTTTTTTGCATTTTCAAATTAAAAAAATCTCATTTTTAAACAAGCCAAAAACATGCCAGGACAAAGATAAGGGCTTTCTAGGACTGTAAAAAAATATTTCAAACCGCGTTATGCAGAATTAAGCGAATTTCGTGCATTTTCAATTCAAAAAATCTCATTTCCAAACAAGCCAAAAACTTGCCAGTATAAAGAGATAATGAAAAGATAATGATTTCCTATGACTCTTCAAAAAGTTTCAAACCGCGTTATGCAGAATCACACAAATTATTCGCATTTTAAGTTCAAAAAATCTCAAAATCTCACCGTAAAGCGCTCAAAATTTGCATGATCAAGAAGCGCGTGGCTCGCTCATCCAATCGACCGGTTGCCTGACTCAGGATCATCTCCAACATATCGCCATTCATCTTCTCCATGACCACAAATATCTTATCCTTGGTCTCGAACATGCTCTCCAGTTTGATGATGCCCGGATGATCAATGGCCTGAAGGATTGCGACCTCGGACTTCAACGTTTCGACGCCGGCATTCGATTTTTTGGAGAAGCGATCCTTGGCGATGACTTTGACGGCCACGGAGCGGCTGGTTTGCCGGTGAATTCCTTGGAAAACGGTGCCGAACTGGCCGGATCCGAGGACCTTTTCGCGGACAATCTGAAAAATTAAAAGGTCAGAGACTAAATAACTACTTTATTTGATGAGCACATTGTAATTCGAAAAGAGACATCATATACGATGAAACATGTTTGATCGTATAAAATGTCACTACAATAACATTCTGTAAATATTCGTTGCAAATTTAGCCTACACTCCTCATAGCAAATTTGTATCAACAAAATTTAATGTTGAGAGACATTTTATACGACGAAACATGTTTGATCGTATAAAATGTCCTCACAATACATATTTGAGGAATATGCTGTCTAGACTCCTCAGGGGAAATTTTTATGCCCAAAATCTCCTGCTGGTGACATTTTATACGACGAAACATGTTTCATCGTATAAAAAGTCCAACTGCTGAAGAAGATTCTTTGATCATTGCCAAATGATAAAATGTGTCAAAAAATCAATTTCGGCTCGTTTTTATATTACAGAGAATGTTGATTCGTCCACTGAAGGCCTTCTTACCTGATACATCTGGGAGAATTGTAGTGCCGGCTCCGCATTGCATGGATCGGACCTTAAGGATGGGGGTTGAAGCGCGTTTTCCAGCGCTTTCAACCACTGCTGCCAGCTGCCGCTCAGCCCATACTGTTGTTGGCGCGGCTGCTTGGAGGGTGGAGCACCGCCGCTGGAGAGTGCTTCCAGATTCTCTCCCACGCAATAGATCTGATCCTCGGCCGCGGCTCGCACCCGGATCTCGAAACAATGGGCCGGGAAACGGGTGTCAATTGGAGGTCCGTTATAGGGGACGACAGCCAAAATATCAGCCAGAGAGATTTGCTTGAACACTCGAGATGGGTTGACACCAGTTACTGAAATTTCAGAGATTTGAACATGTTTTGTCGTATAACATGTCTCTCAAGCAATAAAATTTACAAAAAAAATGAGAATATTAACCGGGGCTTATGTTATAAAGCGCACTTCTAATTCTTCTAAAGTTTGGTTACCTGGACATTCTATACGATGAAACATGTTTTATCGTATAAAATGCCCAAATAACAGTTTTTTGGAGAAAAACACCCCTCAGTACATCGAACGCTTGTTTTAACATCAGAATAAATGCTACAAATCACTTATATTGGCGTCCCATTCTTCAGAGCCATTTTATACGGCAAGATATGTTCCATCGTATAAAATGTCTTCAAAGCAATTTAGGAAATAAAAAGCTAGATATCGTACATAAAGCCACAAGCCTGTTTTTTAACCATTTTCTGCCTTCAGCGTCATTTTATACGACCAAACATGTTTCATCGTATAAAAAGCTCCTGACGTAAAACTTTCGGAAATAATAGTTTATGTGCGCAAACACAGATTCTGCTTGACACAACAAACAGGTTTTTTAAACATTTTTTGGCTTCAGCGACATTTTATACGACCAAACATGTTTCATCGTATAACATGTCCCTTCCTCAAAATTCCACCCACCATTATTATATTCATTGTACATAGAGATTTGTCCATTCGACAGAATCCAATAGTGCTTCAGACGCTTCGCTGGCTGCGTATACAAAAAATGGACCACCCATCCCTCGCACAAGGTGCCCTGTTGGCCGGTCCGAGTGTTGGCCGAGCCCGGCAAACGGGCCAGCGGGATCATCCCCAACGACGACTGACTCTCCACCTCCATCTTCTGCACCGGCTGCGGCATCTCGTTGACGGACATTTGATCAAATTGAGGGACAATCCCGTTCCCGATGTGGCAGTCATTCGGCAGAAACGCGGCGCATTTCTTGTGCACGTTCACCTGGAATGAAGGCCTAATTTGAGGAAATTATGAGTTGAGAGTCTTTGCGGGACTTGGTATTATTTTGAGAAAGGATTTTGAAATTTTATTTTTTTTTGTATGCACGGTGCAAAATTTTTTGGAAAAATTTTGCTTTGCACGGTGCGAAAAATAAAAAAAAATGTGATTTATGATTTTCGGCACTGTGATTTTTTTTTATTTTTCTACACAATTTTGTAAAAAAAAGATCAAAAATAGCTAAAATACGACCCTTCAAAAAAAAAAAAAAAAAAAAAACCCCATCAAGAATAAATGTAAATGAATCTCAAATTTTCAAACAGTCCAAACAACAAGTTACTTTAGTTATTTATACAAGTTTCCGCCTCCATTTGCATAAATTTACGTCAGAGTAGGCGATGAGCCAACTATGATTCACATATTTTGTCTTGCTTAACTCAAAATTTTTTTTTTCTAAATTTATTCAAATCCGGAAATCATTTGAGTGCAGTGAAATTATGATACATAAAAAATTTGTTTGGTTTGTGTTTGGTCACCAAAAAAAATATTTTTTGAAATTTTTGACATTTTTTCGAATTTTCTGTTGTCTTTGTAGCCGCACAGTGCAAAAAAAAAAGAAAAAGAAAAGTGCACTGTGCGGAAACGAAAATTTTTTGATGCACAGTGCAAAAAACCAAAAAAAAATTAATTTTTTTTTTTTTTTTTTTGAAAAAATTTATATTGCAAAAATCAATTTTTTTTCAAAAAACATCTTTTTTCTCAAGTAAAAAATTACTGTCTCACCTTACAATCCCTGCATCGCATTCCCTGCTTGACCAATCCCAACAGCATTTTGTCGCAGATTTTGCAAACCGTCGGGGTACGATAGCTGTGGACCGACAAGGTGTGGGGCAATTGATAGGCCTGCGGGCTTGTTGGGGTACCTAAAAATTTCGAAATTTTTTCAACAAACTATAACTTACCTGGCTGTCCATTTTGGGTGCTGTTTTCGTTCCGTGCGCAGTTATTGCGGGCGGCAAACGCGCATTTTTTGTGGAAATTACAGCTGAAATTTGGGAAAAAATTAATTGAATTGGACGCACAGTACGGTGAAAATGTTACATTATGTTGCTTTAGCGTGATTAAAATCTGTTTTTTTTCTAAATTTGCCATCTTAGGTTACTGAAAGCCATTTTATACGATGAATTATGTTTCATCGTATAACATGTCTCTGAACCCTGAAACTTTTACAAAAACAAAACAAAACTATTAAACATGGTTCATTTTTTAATCAGCATAAATATTTTTCATAACATCAATCATTTAGCACATTTTATACGACGAAACATGTTTTATCGTATAACATGTCTCCAAAGCAACAAACTATTACAAAAATAAGATACGACCATTAAACAGAGCTCATTTTACAGTTCGCACAAATATTTTTCTCTAAAGTCCTTCATCTGCGACATTTTATACGATAAAATATTTTTCATCGTATAAAGTGGCCAGTGACGTGTGTATTCGAAAAAATAAACCTTCATTACAAAAACTCACTTGCATAATGTGCACTTCAGTCCCTGCTTTATCAATCCAACCAAAATTTCACCGCAATAATCGCAAAAGGTCGGAGTTTTGTAGCTTTGAACTTGAACATTATGAGGCACTGTGACTTCTTGCCGTTCCTCGGATGGAACTCGAATCACCTCAACGACACTTCCGTTGTCCTGAAAATACAATTTCTAGGCTTGGTTTTTCTTATCGCACAGTGCAATTTTAAAGCGAAAGGGTTTTTCGACTGCACAGTGCGGGAAAAGACAATTTTGATTTTGCAAGTGCAGTAAAAACCAAAAAGAAATAAAAATGCTTTTACGTGGCGACAACAGTACTAGCCTATCATGTTAGAAAAAATCTGTAATTTATTTGCTGTAATTTTTGCGTACTGTTGGATTTAATTTTCTTCGCACAGTGCAAAACCAAAAATTGAATTTTTTACTCTGCAGTAAGCGAAGAGAGATTAGGAACATGAAAGAATAACATTGTAAATGAAGCCCTTGTATTATAAATACATAAAATTTTTGATGTTGTCTCATCGTAAACAAAAAACCAGCGAATTTTTCTTTGCACTGTGCGGAATTTGAAAAAATTTGAATTGCACTGTGCAATGGGCAAAATGAATTTTCAAAGTAATTTCAAATCAAATATAGAGCCAACCAGTATGTATTTCAGCCCCAACGTTTCGCAAAAATACAGTAAACATCGAATACGGTAAGATTTTGTTTCTTCCGCACCGTGCAAAAAATCATTTTAGATTTTTGCACTATGCGAAGAGGGAAATTGTAAAATTCAACGTAAATATTTGTAAAATACGCCACCAAGAAAAGGCAATAGTTTTTAAAACTACAAAAAATGTAAAAAAAACAGCAAAACTTACAAGTTCAGCTAGATTGGCGAGGCGCTGAAGCATGTTGGCGGAGCCATAATCATGTCGAAAAAGGAAGAGTTCTCCTCTGGGATCGGTTGAAAACCCATTCTCCTCGTCTGTCTCCTCCACCAGTTTGTAGGCCCGTCGACGGAATTGGTCAAACGCCTAAAAATTGAAAAAAAATTTAAAATATCTAAAAAAATTTTTTTCGTTATTCAGTAAGCAATTCTCAAAATCAGCTAAAATTTGGCCAAAATAATCTGAATAGTCTAGAAACACATTAGCACGAAATCCCATTCCATTTTTTACTGTTCAAAAAAATTTTTTTTTGCACCGTGCAGGAACATCCGATTTTCTTCAAACTCCGAAATTTTGAAGCAAGAACTTCTAGAAATTTCATTTTTAATTCGAACTGCCATCTTCTGCACGGTGCGCAAAAATGCTTTTTTATATTTCTTGCACAGTGCAGAAGTAAACCGAATTTTGCACAGTGCAATCCTTCGGCGATGTCTGCACAGTGCGAAAACTTTTTACGAAAAAAATTTTGCACCGTTGCAAAATTCAATATAAATTCGCACAATGCAATTCTTCGGTGCAAAATTTAATTTTTCTGCGATGAAAAATTAAAATATTGCACTGTGCTAAAAATTTTTCCCCAAAACCTTTTTCCGAAAAAATTTGCACCGTGCAAAATTCAAATAAAAATCCGCACCGTGCAAAAAATTTTTACTGCACAGTGCCCTCGACTTACCTCTGGATTCGCACTCCGCTCCAGCACCAACCGCTCGCTTCTAGCGCCATACCTCAGCGTAATCGTGATCACTTGGCAATTGGCCTCTCCGAAATCGAAGCTCCCATTCGAACTGTTCGTATTTGTGTTCGAATTGGCCGTCGAATTTGCACATTGCCCGATGGACATTGCATTCGACGTTGAGGGGTGGAATTGGTTGTTGAAGACGTCCATTTTCACCTGAATGTTCAGCTGAATTTGAGTCGAAATTTGGGGCATTTGAAGGAAAATCTCCCGCAAATTTTTGGACCATTAAATAGTAGCCCCACTCTGCACCTCGACTGGACAAAACGGTTGAAGAAAGTGGGCAAAAAAGACTTGATGAATTGGCTGACGTCTTTTTTGCGGAGAATCGCACGATGCGAATTTGGGAAACGGCAGCCATCACTTTACAATGGTCAATTACTCTTCAAAAACTCGTCGTTTCCCCATAAAGCCCCCCAAAAACAGAATGTAATTGTGGGTGGGGAAACACTCTCATGTAAACAGCTCGGTAAAGTTTGAACCTTATGTTTTGTGATTGCACGGTGCGGAAAACAAGATTGGGAAATCTGCACTGTGCGGAAAATAAAATCAGTTTTTGCACGATGCAGATGGACGAATGACAAGAATTGATGGACAAAAAAGTGAAAGTTCGTTTTTTTCTTTCTGGCAAACTTGAAAATTTCATTTATTTCCATTGCACGGTGCGGAAAACAAGATTGCGAAATCTGCACAGTGCGGGAAAGGAAACCGATTTTGCACGGTGCAGATTGTCGAATGACAAAAAATGATGGACAAAAAGTGAAGAATTATCATTGTCCTAGACAAAAAGTGAAGCCTCATTCTTTTTCCCTTCTGGTAATGTTTGAAAATTTCATTTATTTCCATAGCACAGTGCAAAAAGCAAAAAATTTCATATTGCACTGTGCAGAAGGAAAATTTTGTTTTTGCACAGTGCAGATGGTCGGAAATTAAAAATTGAAAAGAGTAGTGTTAAAATTTCCAAAATTTTAGCGTCTACCGATTTGTAAAATTTGCACTTTTTCACCGCACAGTGCAAAAATCAAATTTTTTTGTTACTGCACAGTGCAGAGAGAAAAAATTTATTTTGCACAGTGCGAAGGGCCAAATTGAATTGTAAAAAACGAAAAGCTGAGACACAATAACATCAGAATAAATTTTAGCATTAAAAAGTTGGTTTATCATCATTGCACTGTGCGAAACCTAAGAAAAAGTTGATTGCACAGTGCGAAAAGCAAAATTGTAAATTTTGCACGGTGCAGATGATCAAATCGAAAAAATAGTTGGTAGAAAATAATCAAAATCTCATTCTTTATAACTTAGTGGTATCTAAATTCAATCAAATTTCCAATCAACTCTGAAAAAAAGTGAATTTCCCATTGCACAGTGCAATTTTTAATTTTTCGATTTTTGCACTGTGCGGGCAACAAAATTCAAAAAAATTTAAGTAAAATAAAAAAAATAGGATTTTGTTTTCAATTATGAAACAATTGAAAAACGTTCCCCACCAAAAACGTCATCAGTTTCGCTTATTTCGCTCTCAAAGATCAGCCGAGACCGAAAATTTATGGTTCGAAATTTCGACACAAACCCCCAAAAATAGCCGCCGTATCAATCGTGCTGTCGAAAGGACTCAATTTGAACTCTTTGAAGCCCCATTGCTGACCAATTTCCACAAAACTTTCGCCCAAAACCCTCGAATGTTGTGTTTGCCCAAGTAAAATACAAAAACGTCGCCCCGACACAGTTCCCGTAAAAGTAAAAAATAAGCCGGTAAGGTAAAAGAGCGCCTCGTTTGATCAGGGGTTCTACTCCCAGCCCCCCTTTTTTCTTTTGATTCTATAAAAAAAACCTCTGGATTTCCCAGGGAAAACTCGACTGCACTGTGCGAGAGAAACCCCCGGGAAAGCGACGGAACAGGCGGGACTTTTGTCGCCGCCGCACCGTGAGATTTGACGGTTTGGGATTTGCGCACTGTGCAATTGGAATTTTGGAAATTTTTTTGTTGCACAGTGCAAAATAATCGACGACAAATTTTTGCACAGTGCAGCCCGAAATTTTACTAATCTTTCCGTTGCACCGTGCAGTTTGAGATTTTGAGATTTGCGCACAGTGCAATTGGAATTTCGAAACTTTTTTTCAGTTGCACAGTGCAAAATAATCGACGACAAATTTTTACAGAGTCCAGCCCGAAATTTTCGAATTTTTACGTTGCACCGTGCAGTTTGAAAGTTTCGCACAGTGCAGTGTGAATTTCGGAGCTCTTTACCGCACCGTGCAATACGACCGAAATTTTCTGCACACAACCTAACATTTTCCTTATTTTTTACCGTTGCACCGTGCAATTTTAGATTTTGGGATTTTCGCACAGTGCAATTGCAATTTACGAGCTTTTTTTCAGTCGCACCGTGATCGAAAGGATGCAACCTTTTCGCACAGTACAGCCCTAAATTTTCATTATTTGCCTTTTTCACAGTGCAATTATACTTTTGGTACTTTGCACGGTGCAATACGAATTTCGACGCTTTTTACCGCACAGTGAAAAATAATCAAAAAATTTTCTCACAGTGCAGCCCGAAAGTTTTTTGCACCGTGCAGTGTGAGATTTTGAGATTTCGCACAGTGCAATGGGAATGTTGAAACCGCAATTTTTTTAGGTTTCGCATTGTGTGGAGTAAAAATAAAATTGAAAAATCGCCCTTTGAAACCCAAAAGTCACAACGTTTCCCCAGTAAAAATTCCGGAATAACAAACATTTCAAAAATGCCCCCTCAAATCAGTGTTTTCGCTCGGAAAAGCCCGTTTTCGCGGATCGAGTGAGAAGCCGGAGCCGAAATCACTCGGAAAAATCTCGGCTCGCCTTAGGGCTTGCATGCGAAAAGGTTGGATTCCAAGCGAGTTTTTGTTCGGCGAACGCTTTGAGGAGGGGGATTCCGGGCGAGAAAAATTCGATTTCGACATCCAAATTGCAAAAAATCAAAAGAAAAAAGGTAATTTTCAAGCGAAAAAAGGGGCAAAGCAAGTGTTAAAATGACGTCATCTATACATTGAAAATATTTTTTCAGCCATTAAGTCAATTTTATTTCAATGATTCAATAGATTTTCCCAAAAATATTAAAAAAATTGAGCCGAAATGAGACTGACGTCACTTCGGAAGGTAAATCCGGTCTCCTAAAAGGGCATTCGACGCAAAAACGAGAGGCAAAGAGGTGGTCAAGAAAGGGGAGTGGATCATAAACACACCCGACTTGTCAGTCGATGACCTTGAGCGGTTGTCGCGTCTTCAATTTTTCGTCGCAAAACACGATCAAGCTCGTGAAATGGGCCCGGAAATCCATACGATCCGGAGAAATCACTTGTAAAAGGCTTACCTTTGGCCATATCTTAGCCAGCATGTGTGGAAAATTTTGATTTTTGGTAGAAACATTACACTCTACGGTAGAAATAAACCCAAAGATTTAATGCAATTTCACATATAATGAGATACTATCTAAATTTACCGTAATTTTGCGCAAAGTTTCATTAAAATCTTAACAAGAACTTTGGTCATTTCCTCTGTAAATTTCGACAAAAAAATTAAAAGTTTTATGAAATTTATTACGCATTTTATGAACTTTAAACTGCGATTCCTCTATGAAATCTACCGGATATCAACAGTACGAATTTTTGTTTACTGTAGCCGAGCTCACACAACTCCCCTGCATCGATGGCCCCTCCGAACCCACCGTCTGAAGCTGGCGACAGCGTTTTTTTATTGTCATTCTACTAAAAGAATGACAGTATATATAAATTCTACTGATCAATAAATTGTGTACTGACTTTTTGGCTACCTCTTTTGTAAAAATCAAGTTTTTGTACGCAAAATTGGCAAAGAACCCCAAATTCAAGCCACATTGGGAAGGCTGGGTAAGCGAAGTAAACTTCCCTCAGGCTACACTAATCAGCCTAGAGGAACCGAGGAAAGGTCCCGTTATACAGCGACGGACCTGATCCAGTGGCAAAAACCGTACCATTTTGCACCTGGAAGTATAAAAAAAGGTAAATGCCAAGCAAAATATAAATGATCAACAATAAAACCAAGATAAAGAGTAGTAAACGGGGCCTCGGGCTCACGCCCTCGTCCTGACCTTCTCCTCGACCTCCCCTGTTCTTCCCCCTGTCTTGTCTCCTTGTTCTCTTCCTGAAGGGTTTCCACCGTACTATGGCAGAATGCCACGGTTGTCTTCGTGTCAAGACCATTTGGTTATGTAGGCGGGCTTGTCTTCGCTGGATCAGGTCGCTGTTATTGGTCTATATGGGCTGAATTGGGTCGGAAGCTGCTCCATCTTCAGTCGTGGTCGCGTGGACGGTCCTGGGTCGTACTTGCTTCCCGGACGCAAAACAATTTGTTTCACGCCACTGGATCAAGTCCCCACTGTATGTTGTACTTGAAAAGTAAGTTGAAATTTCAAATTTGTAGTCCATGGCGGTAGCAAGTCCCTAGAAAAAATTTTGGCGCTACGAAATTTCGGGTCAGGGACAACTCGGGTCAACGACAACTCGGGTCAACGACATTTCGGGTCAACGATACCGTTTAATATTTTCGCTTCGGGACTGGGAAAAAAGAATTTTTTGGTGAATTTGAAAAATTTTTGAATGGTTTTCGCTTCGGGACTTGGAAAAAAGAATTTTTTGGAGACACAGCGGACCCAAATTGACTTATAAAGACATATAACGACTTATATGAACAGATAATGACTTATAAGTCAAAATAACGTCAAAAGAGGAGGGGCTTATTTCTCTTTACTTATAAAAACAAATAAGAACTTATAATAACAAATAAGTTCTTTGCAAAGAAAACTTTTGAGCGCCAAATACGCTTTTTGCTTTGTGCACGCGTGAGCTGGACTTGTGAAATTCTAAGTTTTTGGAACGTCGGACGTATTTCTACCTTGGATCGATCAAAGTAAGATGCTTTTAATCAGCCTTTTTTTGTTTTGCAAGAGTTTAGAGTGTTTAGATGAAAAGTCCCGAACGTAATAGCCTTCCCGTGCAGGGAGCATGCCAGCCTGAAGAAGATCCATCCCCAGAAGATGTATAAACATGCACGATCAACCAACGGATTGCTAAAGGATCCATTTGCTCAATTTTGGTAGGTGTTTTTTTAACTGTTTTCCACATTTCAGAGGTCTCGAAAAAACTTCAAGACAAAGTTTTGTTATATTGTACTAGGTCCAGGTGAACCCGTTGGGTTTTAGATAACTGCAAAAATGGTCATGGAGGAATCCAATGGACAATGTATACACGATGAATAGAAAGATGACATCCGGTAGCTTCAGGTATGGTTGATAGCATTCACCTGGACCTAGTACAATATCGCAAATTTCATGTCTAAAAATTTTTCCGCCAGAAACCTTTTAGGCAGTTCAAATTCATCTGTTTTACTGTTAGTATGTAACGCATAAAAAATTGAGTTTAAGCCAAACTCATATTATAGTTTCCCGAAAAAAAACTTTTTTCTATTATCTCCAAATATTTTCAGTGAAACCAGAAGCATTAGAAGCAATAATATACATCTACGGCCGCCTACAGAAGCGACGAACGGCCCATCAAAAAATCTCAGGTCCTTCGTGCATTGAAGTCTTATTCTACTTGTGCCACTTAATAATTTGGAGTTATTGATTGAAATAATAAATGTTCATTTTTTTGCACGGTGCGGTTATAAATAAAATGACTTATAAAAACATATATGAAATTATAAGTCAATTCAACAAGAGCGCACAGAGAACCCTTATAAAATCATATATGAACATATAAGTCATTTAAAATGACTTATAAGAACAGATAATGACTTATAAAAAAATCATTTCATTATAAGTCATTATATGTTTTTATAAGTCAATTTGGGTCCGCTGTGGAGTTTGAACAAATTTTTGAAATTTTTTCGTTTCGGGACTTGGGAAAAGGAATTTTTTGGAGAATCTGAACGAAATTTTGAAATCTTTTCGTTTCGGGGATTGGGAAAAGGATTTTTTGTTCTGAATGTTACAATTTTATTTTACATAAGGTACGAATGTTATTTCTTTAATTTTTTAGATAAATAGTTTATTTTAGAGGTAATTGAGGTTTATTTTAAAAATTTTTTGGGAAAATAGTGTTTATAAGCGAGGAGCAAATAAGAAAATCGTTATGTGCATACAATCATTACGACTATCTTCTTATTCCACTCTCTGGCACTGTCTGCGTTTAAATCCCGTGCTTCCAGTTAAAAACATAGACAATAGATACGATTTTCTTATTTACTCGTCGCTTATACACTATTTTCCTAAAAAATTTTTAAAATAAACCTCAATTCTCCAAAAAATTCTTTTCCCCAGTTCTTGAAGCGAAAACATTTCAAAAATTTGTTCAAACTCTCAAAAAATTCTTTTTTCCAAGTCCCGAAGCGAAAACATTTGAAAATTTTTTTAAATTCACCAAAAAATTCTTTTTTCCCAGTTCTTGAAGCAAAAACATTTCAAAAATTTGTTCAAATTCACCAAAAAATTCTTTTTTCCCAGTTCTTGAAGCAAAAACATTTCAAAAATTTGTTCAAATTCACCAAAAAATTCTTTTTTCCCGGTCCCGAAGCGAAAACATTTGAAAAATTTCTCAAATTCACCAAAAAATTCTTTTTTCCCAGTCCCGAAGCGAAAATATTAAACGGTATCGTTGACCCGAAATGTCGTTGACCCGAGTTGTCGTTGACCCGAGTTGTCCCTGACCCGAAATTTCGTAGCGCCAAAATTTTTTCTAGGGACTTGCTACCGCCATGGACTACAATAGCTATAGATTTTATTGCATTACAGATCGATTCCAATTAGCCGTATGTGTAATAATTTTATTTGGTTTGCCTTGATGAATACCGTCTCCATTACCTTACATATACATATTGTGAGTTTTCAACTGGACAGTGATATAACCCAGAATGTAATAGATTAAAGGAAGACGCGAGATCGCCGGTACATTCTTCGAGATTGGGGGTTCGATCACGCCGACAATATCGTCCACCGAGTCCTCCTCGATTTCAATGATATTTGGGGCGGAACCGGCCTGGACAGGCTTCAGAGTGGTGGTGGTTGGTGGCGGGCGGGGTTTGGTCGTTGGGGCGGGAGTGGTGTACCGTTTCACAAAGTCGTAAAAGGGATCGTTCGGCTGGATAATCGGCAGGATACCACGTCTTGTGTATGGAATTCTTGACGAACCACTAAAAAAAAGTTTGCGAGTTTCTATATACAGGGTGTTTCAAGAAATTTGGAACAAATGATTTGCTTATATCTTTTTGTTCTTTGCAGCTATCAACGAATTTCTTTTTGCTTCTAAAAATTGACAGCGTGCGTTTTTAGAATCTCAAAAAAAATTTTTTTCGTCGGCGGAGGGCCCATTTCTCGGCGGAGAAAATTAGGGCCTTTTTTAAAAATCACAGCGTATTACGTGGCGGAAACGCCGTTGCACCGGCTGAAATCAAGTTTACGTAATACCTCCATCGATTTTACGGTATGCTTTTTTTGCGTTTTCGATTTTACGCACTTCCGCGGATGCGCGGCGGAGACCTCAGATTTCGGCGGACTTTGTTTTGGTCCTTTGGCTTTTGCAATTCATGTTGGAAAAGAGGTTGGGGTGATTTTTTGTTGTCATCCGATGCACATATGGCAAAAATTTCGTGCTTTTTATCCCCGGCGGAGGAGTCGGCGGAGGCTTTATCAAAGGGTAAAAACAAAACTCCGCCGATATCTCCGCCGGACCAAAAAAATCAAAAATCTTTGAAAGACAATGCTGCTCTGTTGGATTCTTGTAGCTGAGATTTTTCCCGGACTCGTAAGACTGCTTTGACCCTTTGATAAAGCCTCCGCCGAATCCTCCGCCGGAGAAAAAAAGCACGAAATTTTTGTCATCTGTGCATCGGATGACAACAAAAAATCACCCCAACCTCTTTTCCAACATGAATTGCAACATCCGAAGGCCCAAAACAACGTCCGCCAAAATCTGAAGTTTCCGCCGCGCCTCCGCGGTGCGCGTAAAATCGAAAACAAAAAAATGCATACCGTAAAATCGACGGAGGTGTAACGCAAACTTGATTTCAGCCGTTGCAACGGCGTTTCCGCCACGTAATACGCTGTGATTTTTAAAAAAAGCCCTAATTTTCTCCGCCGAGAAATGGGCCCTCCGCCGACGAAAAAAATTTTTTTTGAGATTCTAAAAACGCACGCTGTCAATTTTTAGAAGCAAAAAGAAATTCGTTGATAGCTGCAAAGAACAAAAAGATATAAGCAAATCATTTGTTCCAAATTTCTTGAAACACCCTGTATAAGAACGAAGGAATAAGAATTTTTTTCTCGAGCTCGAGAATGTTTGCTGGATTCGCTACCATTTTCAAAAAGTAGCGGAAACCTCAATTTGCAACCTCCAAAAAAGACGTCGGACGCAAATCGGCCATTTTGCGACGGCGCAAAATTTGGAGGTATCCATCTGAACCTTCAGAAATTACCTAAAACAATATCCAGCTAGCATCAAAAAACCCAATTAAAAATGGCGAGTCTCAGCTCCAGAAAAATCTAAATTTCGGGAAAATCGGCGGAGTCTCCGTGGAGAAATCTTAAGAATAAAGTTACCCGTTTCGAGTGGCCTACCCTGTAGTAGTATCTGACAGTACGTAATACGAGGTTGAAATATGGCTTTTGACGTTAATGGTGTTGTTTTGATGCTTAGTACTCTTCAAAAACACGTTTTAAGGACTTGGTGCTATTTAGTAATACCTGATACTATATAGTACGACGTGAAAATAGCAGTACCAGGCACCAGAACAACACCACTAACGCATAAAGGCCAAATTTTCATGAGACGGACTTGAGCGCAAGTTCCTCGCTTTACATCAAAGACTTACCCTCCGGGATGGTAAAAATCCCACGAAAGATTCGTTCCATGCGTTACGATTCTCTCAACATCCGGGAAATCGAAGATCACACTAAAAATCCCAAATTAGCCAACTCAAAATCCCACTTACTTCGGAGCAGTTTTCTTGTGCCGAATACGGTACATCGGACTCATTTCGCAGTGCCTTCTAAACGTGGGCATAAAAAAAGGAGCAGATCAACTTACTGAAACCAAAACGACTCCAGAACCAGGTCGTCGTTGGTGAAGGCCACTGGGTAATCCTGCAGGTCCAAGGATTCGGTCTTGATATCCAACGAACAGTACTTATCACGCTTCTGAAATACGAAAATACAGGCAGGCTGAAGTGGTCAACAGCTGCACTTTTCCCAAACTTACAAAGCATTGATTCAGGATCAGGGTCAGGAAATTCACGTCGATGTGTTCGTTGGGGATGTCGGCGGGGTCGATCAGGCCAACATTGCGCTCCAAAAGCAGCCCTGGTCTGTTTATATCGTCCTCAAAGGGTCCCCTCTTCTCGTAGAGAACTCCAAAGTCGACAGCCTTCGTCGGACTAATAAACAGGTACTCCTTGTAGACAAAGGCGCGTTTCACTTCGTCAACGGTCAACGGGGAGTCCAGTAACGTTTGGATGCGATAAACGTTGTTATTCCGTTGTCTTGCGACTTGTTCGCTGAAAAATCATGGAAAAATTTGAACAGCTATCCGGCACGTCAATCCAGCGCATTTCCTGAACCGTTTCGAAACTTCGTATCGTTTTCATTGATTTAAAAGAGAGACGAAATGTCGCTAAATTATCGGCACTTTTTCTCGCCCGAAATAATTTATTTTTTCGAAAAGGAAGGAGAAAGGTAAGAAAACGCTTTTTATCGGATCGTGACATTTCGTTTTGAACGAATCACCAAAAATGGGCGGGAAATTTTTTATTCTATTTTGGATTGACGTGTCTGGGCCTACCCGCCTACGCGGTCGTTAAGCTCCGGTTTTTTCAGACTTACCCCATTGAGACAATCTCGACGCTCTCCGAGAACAGCTGCGCGAAGAACTGCGGGACATGGCTGGAGGGGATCTGGTGGCGGGAAGACCAAATAAGAGGTGGTTCATTGCTAAAATGTCCTTTTGTATTTTCAGAATCGAATCTCAACAAAGACGCGGACAAACTCTTACTTGCGTTTGCCCGTTTTCCGCTGCACACCATCATACGTATAGAATTGACCGCCTTCGTATTCTAAATTCGTATTAATACATAAACTGCTGTGGAACACACAACTCACTCGACACAATGCTCATGTAATCGAACGGGGGCGTATAGTCCTGAAAATAGTTGGTACAAGTCGCGCAGAGACTGGCCACCAACCAAAAAAATCAAGTCTTGGGAAAATGAAAAGAGAAAGGCAACCCGAAATAGAAGGAAAATGTTTCCCTCCCATTTTTGCGTTTCGTCCAAACGAAGTGTCAAAATTGACAAAAGAAATAAAACATTCCGAGAAAAATTTTTTTTCGGTCGGAAAAGCCGTTCCATACCTTGCTGCGCAACCTTACAGTATTTATCCTTGAAATTTTTCTGTTTTTACTTTTTTCGGAAAAGTTTCTAAAATGTTGGCCAAAAGATCCGCAAACTGTCCCAAAAAATCTTTGCTTTTTGTTCTGGGGTAGTCGCCCCATTACACTTACATTATGATCCTCCACGTAAACGGTGAAGTTCTTCACGTCCAGCTCGATACAAACCTCGCCTTGCTTGCACGCCGGCTTAGTGGCGTTGTTTCCATTCACTGAGTACTCCAGTTCGCAGTCTTTCTCCACTTGTCCCTGCAGAACGTCAACGTTGACGACCAACAGCAGGAGCAGAGAGAGTTGGCAACCTTCCATCTCAAGGCGTTTCAGAGAGAATGAATGGGGAATGAAAAGGATGGTAGAATCTCTTTCCACATGATTTGCATTTTTCCATGGGACAATCAATTTTTCCTTCGATAATTCCTCAAAAATTTTCTCGAAAACATTCGACCGGTCAGATATGGTTATGCCAGGGGGGGGGGTTACCTCAGTCCAAAAAAGCCTAATGCACGGTGCAGAGAGCAACAACTTGCACAATGCAAAGAAAAGCTTGTGTTTTCTCGTAGTGCATGTCGTCGATTTCAGTGCGGCGCACGCCAAGAAAAAATAGAACAAAACCGCACTTCAAACTGAGGAGTCCGGTGACCGGAATAGACTCTTCGCTATCGGTTTTTTACATTTTGTCTTGATTTCCAGAGAAAGAGAGAAAAAAGGACACGCAAAAACGTACTCTCTCGCCCGAAAAATTCCCCATTTCTTCCCCGACAAAGTTTAAAATTTGGATAAACTGTGCTTGTTGGTGACTCGAATCAAGGACCCAGATTGTCGTCGATCACCGTAAGGAGAATTATGGACATATCACGGAACTGGTCTCTGACCCCTTTGCGTTCTCTCTCGGCCGCAAAGAAGACGGAAAATCACGGTTGTAATTGCAAAGCGGGAGCTAAGATCTTCTGGAATTGAAGTGTTGCCTATGCCCGAAATGTGTGCAAAATTTAAAGAAAGACGCACTTGGAATACTTCCCTCGTCAGCTGAACCTTATTCTAGGCAACCGATACAATTCTCGAAGCTGGGTGTCCGGATAATCTCCATCAGCTCGGGTCCGCTGAATCCCTTGACATATTCACGCCCCTAGACGGAAGTATTGGCTTCATTATCCTGGGACTGGATCCGCTCATAACCCCAATTCGACACACAGACTTTATGAGAGTTTCAGAGCGAGCAGACTTGGTAAGTTCGGTTAAAATATGTGAAAAATTCAGCCTAACCTATTCCAAAAATAATTTTCAGCTAACTCTCAGCAAACTTTCAGTTAGCGCATTGGCCCCTGCGCCCTAGCCTTTCCTTGACAATGACGCCAATTTATAATTGAAAATTTGCCGGAAACGCTCGGGCGCAGCTCGGGAAAAATTAGAGAAAATTTGTATGGCTGATTTTTTTTTCAAAGTGGACCAATTTTTTTCAAAACTAATCCCGAATTTTTCTTTTGATTTTACGAACTTATTTTCAGTGCGACAAACTCGGCCACAAGCTGACGGATTCTGTAGCCTTCTTTTTTCTGTCCATACGCAACTCGGAGATTTGTCATTGGACAAAGAGCAAGCGACAGCGTTTTTTATACAGTGCTCGACAAAAATATAAAGGAACTTTTGAAATCGCTGTAACTTTTGTGGTTTTCAATAAAACTGTGCCATGTATGTCCCAAATATGCATATACGTAGAACTTGAAAAGTAAGTTGAAATTTCAAAAAAAACGCTCTTTTTTGAAGTATAAGGTCTAACGGATTTTCGGGGGTAAAACATTATTTGCAATTTCCAGTCTTATCGTTAGCTTGTCTCGAACGAGGTTTACGTTTACGGAAAATGCGGTTCCTAACATTTACTTGAAAATTGTCCCTTTTGTCTAGCCTTTATGACATTTTCACACGCAACGAAAATGGTGATTATCCCGAAAAATCTTTTCAGGGACTTGCTACCGCCATGGACTACAATAGCTCTGGATTTTATTGCATTACAGATCGATTCCAACCAGCCGTATGGATGAATACCGTCTCCGTTACTTTACATATACATATTGTGAGTTTTCAAGTGGACAGTGATATAACCAAGCATGTAATAGATGAAAGGAAGACGCGAGATCGCCGGTACATTCTTCGAGATTGGGGGTTCGATCACGCCGACAATGTTGCCCTCAAATTCCACCGAGTCCTCCTCGATTTCAATGATATTTGGGGCGGAACCGGCCTGGACAGGCTTCAGAGTGGTGGTGGTTGGTGGCGGGCGGGGTTTGGTCGTTGGGGCGGGAGTGGTGTACCGTTTCACAAAGTCGTAAAAGGGATCGTTCGGCTGGATAATAGGCAGGATGCCACGTCTTCTGTATGGAATTCTTGTCGAACCACTGAAAAAAAGTTTACGAGTTTCTATATACAATATAAGAGCGAAAGAATAAGAATTTTTTCTCGAGTTCGAGAATATTTGCTGGATTCGCTACCAATTTCAAAAAGTAGCGGAAACCTCAATTTGCAACCTCCAAAAAAGACGTCGGACGCAAATCGGCCATTTTGCGACGGTTTTGACGTTAACGGTATTGCTTTGATGCTTATTGTTAGTACTCTTCAAAAACACGTTTTAAAGAGTTGGTGCTATTTAGTACTACCTGATACTACACAGTACGACGTGAAAATAGCAGTACCAGGCACCAGAACAACGCCACTAACGCATAAAGGCCAAATTTTCATGGGACGGACTTGAGCGCAAGCTCCGCGCTTTACATCAAAGACTTACCCATATAGATGGTAAAATACCCACGAAAGTGTCGTTCCATGCGTTACGATGCTCTCAACATCCGGGAAGTCGAAGATCACACTAAAAATCCCAAATTAGCCAACTCAAAATCCCACTTACTTCGGAGCAGTTTTCTTGTGCCGAATACGGTACATCGGACTCATTTCGCAGTGCCTTCTAAACGTGGGCATAAAAAAAGGAGCAGATCAACTTACTGAAACCAAAACGACTCCAGAACCAGGTCGTCGTTGGTGAAGGCCACTGGGTAATCCTGCAGGTCCAAGGATTCGGTCTTGATATCCAACGAACAGTACTTATCACGCTTCTGAAATACGAAAATACAGGCAGGCTGAAGCGGTCAACAGCTGCACTTTTCTCAAACTTACAAAGCATTGCCTCAGGATCAGAGCCAGGAAATTCCTGTCAATGTGTTCGTTGGGGATGTCGAAGGGGTTGATCAGGCCAACATTGCGCTCCAAAAGCAGCCCTGGTCTGTTTATATCGTCTTCAAATGGCCCCCTCTTCTCGTAGAGAACTCTAAAATCGACAGCTTTCGTCGGACTGATGAACAGGTACTCCTTGTAGACAAAGGCGCGTTTCACCTCATCAACGGTCAACGGGGAGTCCAGTAACGTTTGGACGCGATAAACGCTGTTATTCTGTTGTCTTGCGATTCGTTTGCTGAAAAACCATGGAAAAAATTGAACAGAGATCTGGGCCTACCCGCCTATGCGGTCGTTAAGCTCCGGTTTTTTTCAGACTTACCCCATTGAGACAATCTCAACGCTCTCCGAGAACAGCTGCGCGAAGAACTGCGGGTCATGGCTGGAGGGGATCTGGTGGCGGGAAGCCCAAATGAGAGGTGGTGTATTACTAAAACCTCTTTTTGTATTTTCAGAATCGAATCTCAACAAAGACGCGGACAAAGTCTTACTTGCGTTTGCCCGTTTTCCGCTGCACACCATCATACGTGTAGAATTGACCGCCTTCGTATTCTAAATTCGTATTAATACATAAACTGCTGTGGAACACACAACTCACTCGACACAATGCTCATGTAATCGAACGGGGGCTCATAGTCCTGAAAATAGTTGGTACAAATCGCGCAGAGATTGGCCACCAACCAAAAAAAATAAAGTCTTGGGAAAATGAAAAGAGAAAGGCAACCCGAAATAGAAGGAAAATGTTTCCCTCCCACTTTTGCGTTTCGTCCAAACGAAATGTCAAAATTGACAAAAGAAATAAAACAATTCCGAGAAAAATATTTTTTTCGGTCGGAAAATCCGTTCCATACCTTGCTGCGCAACCTTACAGTATTTGTCCTTGAAATTTTTCTGTTTTTACTTTTTTTCGGAAACGTTTGTAAAATGTTGGCCAAAAGTTCCGCAAACTGTCCCAAAAAAACCTTTGCTTTTTGTTCTCGGGTAGTCGCCCCATTACACTTACATTATGATCCTCCACGTAAACGGTGAAGTTCTTCACGTCCAGCTCGATACAGATCTCGCCTTGCTTGCATGCCGGCTTAGTGGCCTTGTTTCCATTAACTGCGTACACCCATTCGCAGTCTTTCTCCACTTGTCCCTGCAGAACATCAACGTAGACGACCAACAGCAGGAGCAGAGAGAGTTGGCAACCATCCATCTCAAGGCGTTTCAGAGAGAATGAATGTGGAATGAAAAGAGATGGTAGGATTTTCTCATGGGAAAATAAATTCTTCCTTCGCTAACTCTTCAACAGTTTCGACGGCTCCTCAAAAAATTCGACCGGTCAGATATGGTCATGCCAAGGGAGGGGGGTTACCGCAGTCCAAAAAAGCCTAATGCACGGTGCAGAGAGCAACAACTTGCACAGTGCAAAGAAAGCTTGTGTTTTCTCGTAGTGCATGTGTGATTTCAGTGCGGCGCACGTCAAGAAAAAATATAACAAAGCCGCACGTCAAACTGAAGAGTCCGGTGACCGGAATAGACACTTCGCTATCGGTTTTTTACCTTTTGTCTTGATTTCCAGAGAAAGAGAGAAAAAAAGACACGCAAAAACGTACTCTTTCGCCCGAAAAATTCCCCATTTCCAAAAAATTCGCAAAAATTTTCTGATTCAGAATATATAAAAATTAGCTGCCTAATTTTGGTCTGATGACATGTTTTTGTCCTCAGAAGTTTTCTCGCGACACCATGCAAGTGTTTTTTTGACCGTGTTTTTACCAATAAAAAAGTTTTGTTTTGTGCTAAAATAAATTCTGAGGCCTTGACAAGCCTTAAAATATCAAATTAGATTACAACTACACCTTAGAAGTAGTTCCAATGTAAAAAATGGGTTCTAGTGTGGCAAAACGAATCGAACCCGTTCCCTTCGGATTCCCAATCTAGCGCTCTAACCACTCGGCCACACCGCTCTCGTCCGAAGCAAGAGATCGAGCGCGCTTTTGTTGCCGCAGATTTTTTTCCTCGAGAAATACATTTATTGATAAAACTCGTTGATAGACCAAAATTAGGCAGCTAATTTTTATATATTCTGAATCAGAAAATTTTTGCGAATTTTTTGATATATATCTCGACCTGTAACTCCACAACCCATAGAAGTACTTTCCTTGTTAGAAATTTTTTTCAGGGACTTGCTACCGCCATGGACTACAATAGCTCTGGATTTTATTGCATTACAGATCGATTCCAATCAGCCGTATGTGTAATAATTTTATTCGGTTTGCCTTGATGAATACCGTCTCCATTACTTTACATATACGTATTGTGAGTTTTCAAGTGGACAGTGGCATAACCAAGCGTGTAATAGATGAAAGGAAGACGCGAGATCGCCGGTACATTCTTCGAGATTGGGGGTTCGATCACGCCGACAATATCGTCCACCGAGTCCTCCTCGATTTCAATGATATTTGGGGCGGAACCGGCCTGGACAGGCTTCAGAGTGGTGGTGGTTGGTGGCGGGCGGGGTTTGGTCGTTGGGGCGGGAGTGGTGTACCGTTTCACAAAGTCGTAAAAGGGATCGTTCGGCTGGATAATCGGCAGGATACCACGTCTTGTGTATGGAATTCTTGTCCAATCGCTGAAAAAAAGTTTACGAGTTTCTATATATAAAGGTGGTCATATAAGATTTCGGATTTTTTTTCCAAATCGCGATTTTCGGTGCACAAGAAAGTGGACGCCCAAATCGAAAAATTGACGTCGACTTAATTTTTTCTCGGCACCCAATTCCGAAATCCGGTGCATTTTTTTCTAAACGCAACGCCCGTTTTTGGAAATCGGTGCCCAAAGTCTGAAGTCTGCACCGAAGCCCTAAGATTTGCAACTACTATGAAAAGACTCACCCATCAGGGTCATCATAGTGGTAATATACCCACGAAAGATTCGTTCCGTGCGTTACGATGCTCTCAACATCCGGGAAATCGAAGATCACACTAAAAATCCCAAATTAGCCAACTCAAAGTCCCACTCGGAGTTGGACGATTGGGGAAAAAGATGATCGGGGAAAAGTACGATTGGGGAAACCGAAAAGTATTATTTTTCTTCTATGCAAATTTCGAAATTAGGATAATCGAGGATGTTGATTTCGAAAATCATGTTCATTTTTCTGAACTTTACTAGTTTTCCTTAAGTTGTACTGTAAAGTAGTAATTTTTGAATTTTTTCATAAATACTCGATTTTTGGGGTTTCGAGGGTGCTGATTTCGGAAATCATGTTCATTAACAACGCCGAATTGTCTTGCGATCTGGAAGTTGGGCATTACGGCCGTATTTAATGCGGTATTCCCTTTGAACATTTGTCGGCGAACCGTACTTGCCGTACCAAACCACAGCCCAAGCTTTTTCTTCCACACCGTACTCCATTTTGGGACACACCGGGGAAGACCGAAAAAACAACCGAAAAACGACCGAAAAAATGAACTCCAAGAATAAATCCAATAATGTAGATGACACTTATCTTTCGAAATCAGCATAAAACCCCTAATCGAGTATTTATGAAAAAAAAATTCAAAAATTACTACTTTACAGTACTACTTAAGGAAAAAAAGTAAGAATCAAAAAAATGAATGTCATTTTCGAAATCAGCACCCTCGAGAACCCCTATATCCAGTATTCCTAGAAAAATCTCAAAAAGTTACTTTTTAACACTACTACTTAAGGAAAACTGGTAAAGTTCAGAAAAATAGAACATGATTTTCGAAATCAACATCCTCGATTATCCTAATTTCAACATTTCCATAGAAGAAAAATAACACTTTTCGGTTTCTCCAATCGTCCCAGTTCCAGTCCCACTTACTTCGGAGCTGTTTTCTTGTGCCGAATACGGTACATCGGACTCATTTCGCAGTGCCTTCTAAACGTGGGCATAAAGAACGGTGCAGGTGAACTTACTGAAACCAAAACGACTCCAGAACCAGGTCGTCGTTGGTGAAGGCCACTGGGTAATCTTGCAGGTCCAAGGATTCGGTCTTGATATCCAACGAACAGTACTTATCACGCTTCTGAAATACGAAAATACAGGCAGGCTGAAGTGGTCAACAGCTGCACTTTTCCCAAACTTACAAAGCATTGATTCAGGATCAGGGTCAGGAAATTCACGTCGATGTGTTCGTTGGGGATGTCGGCGGGGTCGATCAGGCCAACATTGCGCTCCAAAAGCAGCCCTGGTCTGTTTATATCGTCCTCAAAGGGCCCCCTCTTCTCGTAGAGAACTCTAAAGTCGACAGCCTTCGTCGGACTGATGAACATGTACTCCTTGTAGACAAAGGCGCGTTTCACCTCATCAACGGTCAACGGGGAGTCCAGTAACGTTTGGATGCGATAAACATCGTTATGCCGTTGTCTTGCGATTCGTTTGCTGAAAAATCATGGAAAAAATTGAACAGAGATCTGGGCCTACCCGCCACCGCGGTCGTTAAGCTCCGGTTTTTTTCAGACTTACCCCATTGAGACAATCTCGACGCTCTCCGAGAACAGCTGCGCGAAGAACTGCGGGTCATGGCTGGAGGGGATCTGGTGACGAGAAGACCAAATAAGAGGTGGTGCATTACTAAAATGTCTTTTTGTATTTTCAAAATCGAACCTAAACGAAGACGCGGACAAACTCTTACAAGCGTTTGCCCGTTTTCCGCTGCACACCATCATACGTGTAGAATTGACCGCCTTCGTATTCTAAATTCGTATTAATACATAAACTGCTGTGGAACACACAACTCACTCGACACAATGCTCATGTAATCGAACGGGGGCTCATAGTCCTGAAAATAGTTGGTACAAGTCGCGCAGAGATTAACCACCAACCAAAAAATCAAGCCTTGGGAAAATGAAAAGAGGAAGGCAACTCGAAATAGAAGAAAAATATTTTCCGCCCACCTTGACGTTTCGTCCAAACGAAGTGTCAAAATTGACAAAAGAAATAAAACAATTCCGAGAAAAATATTTTTTCGGTCGGAAAATACGTTCCGTACCTCGCTGCGCAACCTTACAGTATTTGTCCTTGAAATTTTTCTGTTTTTACTTTTTTTGGAAAAGTTTGTAAAATGTTGGCCAAAAGTTCCGCAAACTGTAAAACATTTGCTTTTTGTTCTGGGGTAGTCGCCCCATTACACTTACATTATGATCCTCCACGTAAACGGTGAAGTTCTTCACGTCCAGTTCGATACAAACCTCGCCTTGCTTGCACGCCGGCTTAGTGGCGTTTCCATTAACTGAATACATCTCTCTGCAGTTTTCCTCCACTTGTCCCTGCAGAACATCAACGTTGACGACCAGCAGCAGGAGCAGAGGGAGTTGGCAACCTTCCATCTCAAGGCGTTTCAGGGAGAATGAATGTGGAATGAGAAGGGATGGTTGATTTCCCATGGGAAAATCAATTCTTCCTTCGATAACTCTTCAACAGTTTCGACGGCTCCTCAAAAAATCGACCGGTCAGATATGGTCATGCCAGGGGGGGGGGGCCGGGGTACCTCAGTCCAAAAAAGCCTAATGCACGGTGCAGAAAGCAACAAACTGCACAGCGCAAAGAAAGCTTTTGTTTTCTCGCAAGTGCATGTCGCCGATTTCAGTGCGGCCCATGTCAAGAAAAAAGAGAACAAAACCGTCCCTTCGGGACCCCTCCATTCTGGTACATTCAGAAAACCTTTAACCAGAACGTGTGTACAATGTGCAACCACAATTAAGGGGGCCTGCTCTTAGGTAACAGTTTATCGACTCATTGTGAGCCTGAGTACTAGAATTATGCCGCGAGCCTTTTGGGTCGGCCCGGTCTTGCAGGATCTGCCCCATCATAATTTTTTCACATAAGGACCCGGGGATTTTTTTCAAAATTGAAACCGACCATGCATGAAATATACAAATTTTCATTTTTCTCAAAAAGTTCTTGCATAAACTGGCGGAGCTTTCCGATTCCCAAAAAAACTTCATTATCGGTTGGATGTGCTCGCTGAGGATGGCCGAATCAAGGGCCCAGGTTGTGGTCGATCTCCGTAAGGAGAATTATGGACACATAACGGATCTCGTAAAGCTGGAGAAGGGCACGATGGTCGTCGCATTCAGCGGAATTCCGGGCATAATGGTGAGTCTAGTTTTTTATTATTTTACTATTTTTTTGCGGCGACGTTTATTGCGCGAAAATAAAAGCTTACTTAATTTCCCCTAATTTCTGGCACTGCAATGTTTTGCTTTTTTCACCGTGCAAATGGCGTTTTCTGCACAACGCGGAGTTTGCGCGTTCCGAGATTTTTTGATTAAAAGTGGTCGAAAAAGTTTAATTTTTTGTTAGTTTTGGCCTAGAAATTTTAAGCTGCGTTGCTATTGCAGTGTACAATTTTTACACAAAAACAAAAACTTTCCATGCGGAAAGGAAAAAGTTATGAACAGAATCCGTTTTCCGTCTGACCGATTCTCCGCATTTCGCGTGCTCTCTCGCAAAAACGTTTGGCGAATATCTCAGCTGCGACTGGAAAGCGCGAGCTAAGACTTTTGGGGATGGTTTTGTGTCTAGTTGAGGACATGTATGCAAAATTGTGGGCAAATCCGAAAAACATTTTTTTATGTGTTGCTTATTTTAGGCGTCTGACATTATCTCGGCTACGGGAAGTCCAGAGCACATTTCCCCTGTGGAAACATTGGAGGAGTTTGATAGGTTAACACCACTATTTGGACAAATCAGAATCAAGGCTCAAAGACGAGAGCATCTCCTGTTCCCAGTTCCTACCAGAAACTTCATCAGAACATTGGATGAGTCAGAAGCTGAGGCTTACGTAAGTTTTGTTAAAATTAGTAACCTGTTCTGCCTTGAACTGGTCAAACAGGAAGAATTTCCGCCGAGCTGCGCCCGGACCTTAATTTGGCAGATGCCAATTCCTAGGGCCAATGCGCTATCTGAAAGTTTGCTGAAAATCATAGGGCGCAGCTCGGAGAATTTGCACGGGCGCAGCTCGCGTTTTGGGTGCAGCTCGAAAACAAGCCGAAACTTAACTCCGGCGAGCTGCGAAACGTTGTTTTCCGAGCTGGCCCCGAGATGCGAGCTGCGCCCGTGCCAGTTTTCCGAGCTGCGCCCTACCATTTTCAGCTAACTTTCAGCAAACTTTCAGATAGCGCATTGGCCCCTACTTGAAAGTCAATGCTCGGGCGCAGCTGGGGAAAACATTTGTGTAGTCAATTTTTTATTAATTTTTTTAAAAATGTGGGTCAGATGAAATTTATTTTTAGTGCGGCGAACTCAAAGAGAAACTGAACAAGTTGGCTCACGAGGTCACAGTCTTGCCACTTCAGGTTGCCTTAGAGAAGAAAGACGCCGCCATCGCTTTCCTGGTAAACCAGAAGGAAAGAAATGAGGTAAGCCACAATTCACCTAGGGAGTCATTATAAATCGTATGTAGAGCATGACAAAAAGCATTGGGACTATTTTCGGGTGATTTTAAACAACCGCCTTGACCTTTTTCACGTTCTAGATCATTGAAAAAATAAGATTATTTAGTCTTTCCGAAGGGTGATCTATCTTCTTAAAATCAATAAATTGGGGTCTTAAAAAAAATTATTTTTTTTGACATGACTAAATTTTATTTATTTCAGGAAAAATGCCCATGCGCGCGTCCTTCCGCTTCCACTACTTGAACCAATTTTATTCACTTTTTTTACTTGTGAATAAATCGTATACTGAATGGTGTGCCTTTTCTAAAGATTTTTTTGTCATACGCACTTTTTGGCCATGCCTTTGCCAGCTTTTTTTCTTAATCTCGTTTGTTCCTGCAAAGAGCGAACTAAGGCGATATGCTTCCAGGGTTAACCCCAAATTATTGTCACGTTAAAAGGCTCATTCGGGTAGTCGAAACAAACTTCCCTCACGCTTCACTCATGAACCTAGAGGACTCGAGGAAACGTCCCGTTATAGTACGCTTAAACCTGATAAAATTGTGTCGTCCGCTTGCGTACGGACTTTTCTCTGTCCATACGCAAAGATCTGTCATTGGACGAAGAGACAGAGATTAAAGGCCTTGACGGGATCATACGCTGACGCCGATCATCCGACGCCCGCTCAGCGCGGAAATATCCGGCCAATACGTAATGTTTGGTTACCAATTACGTAACTGGAATATAATGGGGAAAGGATGAGATATCAGCATCGTTCGCTTTATCTCGTCGTGCGCGGAGATAGTGGCATTTTTTCAGAATCGACACACGAAGCGAGGAGCTAACCTCTGAAGCTTACTAGTCCGAACCTGTCGAAATCCAAGAGCCCTTTGAAGGGATGTTTTATTTTTTCGATAACAACTTAATCCACGGAATAAATGGACAATCTCTTGGCCTGCGCTTGTCCCAGCTGGCGCAGCTGACTCGAGTTGCTTTGAATGGACAATCGTTTGGCCTGCAGGACCTGCCCCACCTTCTCCTTGTTGCGCAACTCATTCGCGCTCAGCTCGAACACTTCCGGAGGTGGAGCGTTCGCGGAAGGCGCAGGGTTGTCGGCCCAAGGTCGAATAGTGACTTCAGCTGTGAAGTTGAAGATTGTTGTAACGACTACAACCAAGATCCCGGTGCCGATGAAAAGACGAGCCCACTGAAAAATGAACTTCAGAGTTGGCAATATCTTGTAGGGTTTTGTCATCATTTGTTCCACTCACCTCCTCGGCATTTCCATTGGGCGCAAACACGGCCACCAAGAATGGAATAAGCAGGACCACGATGCTGAATATGAACATGTTCAGCGACATGAGGAAGTGGACGAATCTGCCGGAAATCTAAAGAACAAGCTCTTCGATTCTCGCATTCCCTTACCAACTGACAGCTCTTCGTGACGCCCACCGCATTCAAGCCGCTGAACACGATGGCGGCGGTGAAGAAGATCTGCGACAGGACCTGCTGCGAGGGCGGCAAAAACGCCAACGCGAAGAAGCACGCGGCCATCGAGTACTGCGAAATGGAGGCGAACAAAATGACGCGCGCTTTGTCGCTGACGTACGGCACACTGTCGCTGCAAGGGCCGAGCATGAACTTGACGATCAAGGATAGGATAAAGGGCAGGGCCGCGGCGAATCCTGTGTCCGTAACGTCGAATCCTTGAACCTGAAATGGAAGGAAGATGAGTGGAGGGGGAGAGTACAACATGTTGCAACCGGTATTTCTTTTCCATAAAGGGAATTATACAGCTAGTTTTGACTCAGAATTTTTACGGCTTGGAAGATGAAATGTCATAGAATTTTTGCTGCTCCTTGTCTTAACACAGAGAATGGCAATACTAGTCGCGACATAAAGTACGTAGAATTTGCACAGTACGTTTTTTCGCCCTCGCCGCTGCGACTTCCCGTTTTTGCACTAGCGACATGCACTTTTCGGCGATCACACCCGCGATGTCGGCGAAAAAAATTCTACGGACTTTATGGTATGATGAGTCTGTCGGGAAAATAATGAGCGCTATGTCGCTGCGCTGATCGCGTTGCTGAAGTTAAAAGAAATTTGATGTTCCCTCGACACAATTCGTTTTCCTGGCGGCGATGCGATTTTCAATGCGACAGAGCACGTCAATCCAGCGCATTTCCTGAACCGTTTCGAAACTTCGTATCGTTTTCATTGGTTTAAAAGAGAGGAGAGACGTAATGTCACGAAATTATCGGCACTTTTTCTCGCCCGAAATAATTGCTTTTTCTCGAAAAGGAAGAAGAAAGATAAGAAAATGCGTTTTATCGGACAGCGACATTTCGTTTTGAACGAATCACCAAAAAGGGGCGGGAAATTTTTTCTTCTATTTTCGATTGACGTGCAGAGTGCTTATTATCTTCCCGACAGACTGATAGGACCTCCGTTTAGACAAAATTTCGTCGATCATTTACCTGATTCAAATAAACCGGACCATATTGGAAGAAGAACTGAAAGCCAACAGTCGCTCCAAACGACGAGCAAAGCACTCCAATGACCGGTCGGTCCGTCAGAATCGCCTTGTACGGCGTTTTGTCGACCTCATTCTCCTCCAGCACCCGCACAACCTTGTTCTTCTGCAGTGTTGTGAGCTCCTTTTCGCTGACATTTCGATGAACCGAGGGGGTGTCCTCATAAAAGAACCAGAAAACAACAAAACACACTACAGTAATCGCTCCTTGAAGGTAGTAGAGAGCCGGCCAACTCAGCGAACTCTCGCATAGTGCGCCCGCCACCGGCATGGTGAAGATTTGAGCGAGCTGAAGATGGCCGGAGACGATGGCTACAAAGGTTCCGGACTTTTTCAACGTCGCCCATTCAGCGATTACTGAGCCCATCGCGGGGAAAGAGGTGGCTACTGCAGAGCCCTAAAAGTAAAGATAGAGAAGATGATGACTAATGTCATGAGCAATAAAATTACCTGCAGAAATCGAAGAAATAGGACTGGATAGAAGCCTAGCGACACAACCGCTGGCAGAATTAGTGTTGCGATGGCGGATATGGCTCCATAAATTGTAAATAGCAGTCTGAAAATGGGAAAATTTATAAGGCAAATTCTCGAAAAGCAAAAATCGTATTTCTAAAATTTTGCATACAGAGTGTGCTTACTTCATTCCAAATCGATTTGTGAAGACAGTCAGTGGTATTGTCCCCACCAACGTGCCGATGGCAATGGCCGAGAACAGCCAGCTTTGCTGCAGCTCGCTGTACAACAACGGCGGATGACCGGTCTTGTCGAGGTCTGGAAAGAGGGAAAATTTCAAGATCTTTGCTAGTAACAAGCAGTTTTCTTTATATAAATATTAGCATCAGTCTGTCGGGAAAATAACGAGCACTCCGTCGCACAGTGCCAACACCAAAAAAAGTGAAATGCACGGTGCAGAACGGAGGTTCTTTTGTGCACGGTGTGGGACACGACAGATGTCCATGCACTTTATGAAAATGATATGTCTGTCGGGAAAATAATGAGCACCCTCTCTCGCATCGAAAGTGAACTGTGTCGCGGCAAAATCAAAAATTTTTTTTTCACTTCAGCGACGCGATTAGCGCCGCCACGTTTCGATCATTATTTTCCAGACAGAACAATAAAAATACCAATACTATACCAAGGGCTTAATTAACCGACTTACCGGTCGAATTCCACGTCCCATCATCCTCTTTGAACATACAAATCACAGTGAAATTCAACGCCAACGAGTTGCTGATAACGCAGGTCAAGCAGAGTGTTGTGAGAATGATGACTAAATGCCGGGTTTTGTGGGCAAAAACAACATTCGATTTCTCGACTCTGGATGCCTGATCGGCCGCTTTCAGGGTGCCGCGCTCGTCCAAAATCAAGACTGGGTCGATTTTCGGTGTAATCATGGCTTACACTGGGGAATAGGGGGTCTGAAATTTATATTCAATATATAGTAAATACAAAACGAATGGAGCTGTAAGGTTTATTTTGCGCATAACTTGGGGAAAGACGGCAGAAATATGGCCGAAATGCGTTTTTTTTCTCTGACCGTCCCCGAATTTCGCATACTCTGTCGGCTGCAAAGGAAGTTGAATATCTCGGCTCCGCCTGCAAAGAATGAGCTAATATTTTTAGAACGTTATACGTAGCCCAAGTTGAATCTGTCCCCAGAATTTGGAGCGGCATGATTTTCATATTATTTTTCCAACAAAATGATAAAAAACAGCCGATTTTTTTGAGCGAAACCAGTAAATCGAATTTTTCTAGACTGCCTCAGGGCGCTATATTAATTTTTGTAAGATACTTTATAATTTTTTTATTAGCAAAATTATTTTTAGGCCCGTCCACGAAGTATAATATCACTCCTAAAGCCGCAAAAAAGCCAACAAACTTTGACCTTGTAAAAAATTTTGTCAATAAAAGCCAGCCAAGCCCCCTAGTTCGCATGCAAATCCCGCTGATAGCTGTGTAGTTGTAGAGAGCAAAGCAAAAGATCAACGTGAACTTTGAGAATGAGGAAATAATTTTTTCATTTCCTTCAGAGTTTTTTTTGCCCTGCTTTCAGAGATTTATCAGCTGTAGAACCGAGACAAGGAAATCCGTCGGCAAACAGTTCAAAGGGCGGATTATTAGAGTGTAAATTTTAAAAGGGCATATTTTTTAAGTAATGTGTTAAATAGAACAAACAATTAAGCCTTCGTACAACAAACACCTGTAAAAATTTTTTGCACTGTGCAAAATCATCAAAATTTCACGCCCTGATTTTAATGAGAAAATAAAAAAATGTTGAAATCATCCCTTATAACGTAAAAATGAATATGGCACGCATTATATTTTCGGCGTTCTTGGGGTTTATATCGACAAAGATAAGGTCATTCCGAGATCTTTCATCGATAAAACATCTCATTTTGGCTGTTTGACGTTAATGTGACACACCACACATCAAAAAAATTAAGAGATATTTAAAAAACAGCAATTCAAAAAGGTTTGAAAGACATGTTTCTATGTTTTTTGCAAGAGCCAAAAAGATCCGCAAAGAATTTTTTTCTGCCCCATTGGGATCTGAACGGGGGCCCGTTCAGATCCCAGTTTTTTCGTGAGAGAGAAACTTGACACATCAGGGAAAAGCTTGGCGCGGCGCCAACTTGTAGTGCGGGGTTTAGGGTAACCGATGGCGTGGATTTCAAAAAACAGATTAATTTTTTTATCCTTACTTGTTTTTCTTTTACTATGTATGTAAGTGATTCGGTCTGGAGAGGGAAAATAAAGAACCTTGGCGGAGATGGCACCTGGACTAATTGTAAGAGGGCCATTGGCGAAGAGGGCACCAAACTTTTTCAAAGACGGCATTTGGGCGAAGAGATTACATGGCGAAGACACCTAGTGTAAAAAATGATATGGTAAAGGAGGACCAAGGCTTTTCTCGGCAAATGAAAAAAGACTTTATTCTAATTCTAAAGAAATGTGCCTTGTTACGCCCTTATTGTATTATTTTTTCATCGAGGTGCCTTCTTTGAAGAAGGTAGATGTCCCCTTTACCCATTGCCCTCTACCCAGGTGCTCTCTTCATACAGGGGCCCTCTTTGAAAAAGTTAGGGGCTCTTCTGACCAAACCATTTAAGAAAGTCAAGCAAATATACAAAAAAATGGCTTGAATTTTATAAATCAGCACGATAAATTGATTACCCAACACCCCTCCAGATATCTCTGAGCTTGGAAAAATCTGTTTTGCAGATCTTTTTTCCGGAAACATTTTCGTACCCAACGAACTTTTTGGCCAAAAAATAATAAATTTTGTTTTCATCATTCTTTGAAAGTAAAAAAACCGTTTGGAAAACCGCTGAATTTCGAAAAACACTCGACTTTTGTCGAGGATTATCACGATCTTCATGCTCTAGCCATACATGCTTTACTTTTTCACGTTCTGCTTTCGCTAATTTGCATAATCAAGTGAAATCGTCGCAGTCCTTCTATTTTATACAGTGATGATGCAACAGGCGAAAGCGCAGTGGCCCTACAACGTCATATTCAGCGGATGGACGGCTTTTTCGGGGGAACTGAGACGAGCTTTTCGTGGAATAGTTTGTGCATTCTTGTTTGTAGTATTGTTTTGCAGGGATTTGAAAGCCAAAATTTTTGACATCACCGAAATCTGGGAGCAACGAGCATTCAAGATGCAAAGTACTACTCGAGGTCCTCTGTATTTCTGAAAGGATCGACTATAGTTTTCTATTTCTTAAATGATGGAAATTCCACATGACTATGATATGTTGGCTTTTTATCCTTTGGATTAAAAATTACCAGGCTTTTCTTGTCGACAACAGTTCTGGTCAACACAAGACCATTCGATCCGAGGAGTAACGCAGGCGTAGATCGATAAAAAAGTGGTAGAAGGCGCCTATGGCCTAACGAAAATTTTGGATGCTCGGTGAAGGCTCGGCGGAGAGTTGGCGGAGACTTACAGTATGACAATTTTCTAATTTCAGCGTTTGTTAACTCTTTTTGTCACCCTGAGCTACTTTAGCATGGAAGGACCCAACCGAAGATCCGTAAGTTTTTTTTATTTTTTTATTTTATTTTTTATACCTCTAAATCAAGCTGTTCTAGGACTTGATAAATCGGATTCTTTCTACTATATATGCTTTTCCAGCCTTCACCATTCATACATCTCCGAATCGAGGCAACCCAAAGTATCTGTCGTTGACCCGAAACGTCGTGGCGCCGAAAAGTAACCGTCTGTTCTTCGTAATCAGCGTTTCAAAAAACCTTTCCTCGGCCAGTCTACGCTTGTTTACAGCGTACGACAAGAAAGGAGGGAGCCGGAGTTCGTTATCAAGATCTGGGCCGTTCGCTCTTTTAAGCGTTGGGAATTACAATCTGGACGCAGTTTTACTTTGGTAACTCGAAGGCACTTAGTTCTTTGTAGGTTTCTGAAATTGTTTCTGTTGAAAAAACTGCTTTACTGTGTTTTTTCAAAAGTGTGTAGACTTCTTGTGGCGGCGCACGGTGAATTTTGCCTTTTTTCTATAACGCACAGTGCAGTTTTCCCTCGTTTGTCGCCAATGCACAGTGCAGTTTTCTCTTTATGTCGCGGCGCACAGTGCAGTTTGCCTTTTTGTCGCTGACGCACCGTGCAATTTTATTTCCTTTTGAAATCTCTTGCCGTCGCAAAGCGATGAAGGCCGATTCCAAGACGCGACGAATCCCCATTATTTTCCCGACGGACTGATATTAAAATTTCCTTTTTTAGCAACATGCAATTGCTCTCATTGGTCGTCGTTCTCACCGCGCTTGTGCTCACAACCGCGCAATGGCATGGCTCCTGCCAAACCGAGAAGGAATGTGGCGCGGAGTGCGCCAAGTTTTGCGGGTCCTCAACGTACATTCAGCAGTGCGCCGATGGCAATCCGGGAGGTTGCGATTGCTTGTGTCAGAGCCGTAAGTTTACAATATGATCTATCTCGAGATTTTTGAAAAATTTATCATCAGTCTGAGCCTCGCACATGGGGCACTTTTAGCTATATTATGACCTCTTTGACGCATACACCCATCTTAAAAGATCTTCGGACCTTTCAACGATTTTATAATGCGTTTGCGACTAATTATCATAACTATTATATTAGTTATGACAATTTTCGTGTTTAAAGGTTAAAATCAATTTCTTGTTTTCAGCCTGCATGCGAGAGAAAGGACGTTCCTGCCAGACCGTGTTCCTCTACTATGCCAAGGATCGGAGGCATTAGGTGACACTTACAGAAAAATCTGTTCAACTGTACAATTTAAATTTTCTCATTGTAGCCTTCAAATAAATTTTTTATAATAACAATAAGGTTCGAACGAACTTCTGAAGCGTCAACTTCCCCCCAAAATGTTTACTGTAGCTGATCCAACAAAGCTAAGTCCCAAAACAGTCATAAACCCAGGGAGCCGAGGCGTTTCCGTGGCTGAGCAAACGCTTTCCCAGCCCGCGAAGTTTAAATAAATAGAACAAGGATACTATTTAAGGCAGAACGGTGTGAAGTGTGTTGAACGTTCGAAATGAAGCTGTTTGTGGTGGCTTTGACTTTGCTGGGATTTGGGGGAACGGTTGTTGGAGATACCAACGCCACAACTACGGGATACTGGTAAGGCGGCAAGAGGGGCCTATGGAGTATCGGGGGAGCATCAGTCTGTCGGGAAAATAATGTGGATTATCGCAGCAAAATTTCCAGCCCGCCTAGCAGTCGCAAAGCAATAATGGAAGGGTTCTAAGGCTCCACATTATTTTACCGACGGAGAAATAAGGTGGGCCAAAACACCTGAAACTGCACAGTCCGGTTTTGTTTCGCACTCTGCTGAATGCGAAAAATCTAAAGAAAACTAAGAAAACTCGCACTTAGAACACCATTCCTTGTCATCACCAAGGGATCTCAACTCGTCTTTTCTAAACCATTTCCCTCTCGAAAAACATCTTCCTTCAATTCCAGGGACTGTTGCAAGCCCTCATGCGCATGGCCAGGGAAAGCGGCACTAAAAACTCGACCTTCTCTTGCTTGCGACATCAATGATAACCCAATCCAGGACGCGAACGCCTGGTCCGGTTGCGGCGATAACGGCGTCGCATACATGTGCTCCCATGAGCAGCCTTGGGCCATCAATGACACCCTCTCCTACGGGTTTGCTGCTGTGAAAATCGCGGGCCAAGACGAGAGCGGATGGTGTTGTGCTTGCTATGAGCTGACCTTTACTGAGGGTCCGGTGAAGGGAAAGAAATTCGTGATTCAAGTGAGTTGTAGGAGATTTTTGGAAAATTTAGGGATTTCTCGGCTTGCGACGTTTAGATTTGTTTCAAATTTTGTCCATGACATCGATATGGGCAGTAAATATATTGCTGAAAATTTTATCTTCTGTTTTACAAGGGCAGCCGAGAAAACAAAGGATCTTTCAGACGAGAGAGTAGTCAAAATGCAGAGATCGGTCAGAGAAAAAGTTACTTTTTGGCCATATCTTTGCCAATTTCGTGCGGAAAGTGTTTTTTTTATGAAAATGTTACCTTCTCCGTTAGAAACAAGGCCGAAATAAGGCTGAAATTTGTCTTGGCTAAAATCACAGCCACTCTTTTTCCCAAAAAAATAAAAAATTCCCCTTTTCAGGCGACCAACACCGGTGGTGATCTCCAAGACAACCACTTCGACATGGCGATTCCCGGCTGTGGTGTGGGCTACCTGAACGGCTGCACCGCCGAGTACAACGCGCCGCCAGACGGTTGGGGAAAGCGTTACGGTGGGATCAGCCAGGAGAGCGAATGCAGTCAGCTGCCAGCCAAACTGCAGCCCGGCTGCAAATGGCGCTGGGATTGGTATTTGGGGGCGCAGATCCCGGACGTCACCTTCAAACGCGTTAAATGCCCCAAGGAAATCACGGACAAGAGTCAATGCATTCGGGAAGATGAGGACAGCTTCTGCGGATAAATCGCCATTTTTTTGGAACTTTAATCTTTGTGCGAATGGATTGTGATTACATGACGGTGAAAAGTTATCTTCTCAAATAGTAATTTATTGATTTTTTTATTTGTCGTAATAAATAATCCCCGGCATCGCCACTATCGAACTCGCTGAAATACCAAATCCAACAAAATTTTTTGATGACCCACCAGCTAATAACTCTGTATGTGCGGCACTAAACAGCACTGTTGAAAAGGCAAATTTTTAAAGCTTTAAGAAACGCGGCTCTGCGTAACAGCGCAGACATTTCTTCTCTCTGTTTCAAAAAACAAACACACCCCAAACTGCAGAAATTTTCCGCAGAAATTTTGAATAGCGGGTATAAAAGGCGAGCATGAATCCACAATAATTTCAAACCCTAATGTTGACCACGCGTCTTGTTTTGTTCTCGCTGTTATGAATGCCAATCGCAGCGGAAGTGCGGCTTTCTAAAGACGACCACATTGAGCTCGTCAACGACGAGTTCCCCGTCTACGATGAAGAAGATGTCAGTGTATTCGAACAACGCTTTACTGTCAACTTGAATTCGTTTCTTACCAAGCTTTAGCCGCAGACTTTTCTCGGACTTACTTAACATTCTTGAGACCAAATGTCTAATTGTATCGGTCGTAATCCATCAAGATGGCAAAACATTAAAAAAATAGAATCATAAGACTTTCTTTTGCTTGTACTCAAGAGAAAGGCGTTCCTGCCAGACATTGTTCATGATACCTACAGAAAAATAAAGTGAAATTAATTTTCAAATGCTTCCACTTCAGCCCTCAAATCATTTGCTTAAGGTTTGATACAACTTGGTCCGTACGACCCTCCGAGGCTTGAGTTTGCCCCCAAACTACTTGTAGCTGATCCAACAAAGTTAAGTCCCAAAACAGCGGAAACTCCCGAGATTGAGGCGTTTGCACGGCTGAGCAAACGCTTTCCGTCCCCAAGGGTCAAATAAACAGAATAAAGATACTATTTAAATCGAAACGGTCCGAGGTATGTTGAATGTTCGAAATGAAGCTGTTTGTAGTGGCTTTGACTTTGTTGGGACTGGTGGGAACGGTCGTTGGAGATACTAACGCCACAACTACGGGATACTGGTAAGAAGAGGGGAGGTCTTACAGAGTATTACGTTATCGTCGCAAAACAATGATAGCATGGCAAGGCGTATATTTTTTGAAAGCTTCTTAAATCATCCCAATTTAATTCCAGGGACTGTTGCAAGCCCTCATGTGCCTGGCCGGGGAAAGCCTCACTAAAAACCAGACCTTCTCTTGCCTGCGATATCCATGATAAACCAATCCAGGACGCGAACGCCTGGTCCGGCTGCGGCGATAACGGCGTCGCATACATGTGCTCCCATGAGCAGCCTTGGGCCATCAACAAAACCTTGGCCTACGGATTTGCTGCTGTGAAAATCGCCGGCCAAGACGAGAGCGGATGGTGTTGCGCTTGCTATGAGCTGACCTTCACCGAGGGCCCAGTGAAGGGAAAGAAATTCGTGGTTCAAGTGAGTTATGCGGGCTTCATCATTTCCCAAGTTATACTCTCAGACCAAAGTCCTTAGAAATTTGCACTGTGTGGGTTTTCCGTGTCGCTGCGAAAATCGCGAAAGAAGTGCTTTGCACGTTGCAATTGACCCACGAACAACGTTTGCATCGCTTGTGAATCCCATTTTTCGCACGCTGTCGCCAACAAGTCATTTTTCAGAGTGCGACATAATTCGGGGGCGTGATAATCTCAAAAAACTCAGGAGTTATTGAAGCGAGACTATTGTCAAAATAAGCCTTTCAAGTTAACCTTGTCCGCACAAGGTTAACTTGAAAGCACATAAGCTCGTTTCCTTTCCAAAATTCTCCATTTCAGGCGACCAACACCGGCGGCGATCTCCAAGACAACCACTTCGACATGGCGATTCCCGGCTGTGGAGTCGGCTACCTGAATGGCTGTACCGCCGAGTACAACGCGCCGCCAGACGGCTGGGGAAAGCGTTATGGCGGGATCAGTCAGGAGAGCGAATGCAGCGAGCTGCCAAAGAAACTGCAGCCAGGCTGCAAATGGCGCTGGGATTGGTATTTGGGGGCGCAGATCCCGGACGTCACCTTCAAACGTGTCAAATGCCCCAAGGCTATCACGGACAAGAGTCAATGCATTCGGGCCGATGAGGACAGCTTCTCCGGATAAACAGCAATGTTTTGGAGGCTTGGTCGATTTTTGTATGAAAAATGGACTGTGATTATAAACGGAGAAAAGTTATTTAGTGCTCAAACAGTAATTTATTGAATTTTTATCGTAATAAAATGCTCGCAGGTGATTTTTTGGGGTAAATTTTTTGGGAAAAATATTTTCGCCCAGAATTAAAAACATTTTTCCTCAGAAAAGAGCATTATAGAAAAACTCCTATTTTCTCCCAGAAAAAATATATTTTCTCCCAGAAAGAAAATATTTTTCCCCAGAAAAGAAAATTATGTATGAAAAAATGCTATTTTCTCCCAGAAAAGAAACTATTTTCTCCCAGAAAGCATAATTTTGTAAAAATAATGCATGGAAGTAGTAAAAATTGATTAATAAGTAACTTTACAAGTAAAATAAGTTACATCGTAGTGTAAAATAGTATTTGCAGTAAGTTTTTTGAGGAAATATTGGAAATACGGGTAATGGACGGTGCTGATTTCGAAAATGATTCTTATTTTTTGTGATTCTTACTTTTCTGTGGTCAAAGAGTGTGGTGAAGCAGTATCATTTTCATTTTTTTTGCCGAAAATTGTCAAGCTTGAGTTACTGAAAACGCTGCTTGCAAGAATTACGCATATTACACGTTTTAAAATACGTGATACTAATTTCATGAGGGTTCAATGGAGAATACGGAAAATCCAAAACCTGTGGATGTCGAGGGTGCATCAGTTTGAAGTCGTCTTGGCGAGGAAGCTGCGAACTGGGACTGAAGTTGTACTCTGGATCTTGAAGCTTGACTTTGCGTTATTGCTTTCCGTGGACGGCCTCTTTTCTTCTTTGGCTGAAGTTGGTGCCATGGCATCTGGGGGATATTGCCCAAGTTGAGCTTGCATTCGATGAAGACTGCATGCTGACATCGGTTCTTCTTGGTACCTTCGGGGCATGTGCATGTAAAGCGCATACTGGATTTTGAGACGATAAAAACCTAAAATTACTTCGGATTATTCCAAATCCAAAAGACTTACTTTAAATCTGTTTTCCGCGTAGTCTCGCTAGTCGTGTGCTTCTTTTCTGACTCCAATTTCACTCCCTGTTGATACCCACCACTCTTGAAACGCTTCTGCCGACTCAAACCGCTGGACTTCATGATACTCGTGTCGGGGCCTGGCTGAACGGTTGAATCTATTTCCATTACTTTCAATTTCTTGACGAACAGGAGCATCTACATCTTCGACTTCTACGTCGCTGTCTTGCAAGCTCGGGTTCGCTCGACTTTGTTTCGAACTCTTTGAATTAAGAATTATAATGATTTATACAAAAACATATGTGATGAATTCTTGTATTCTTGGATCTCCTTTGTTCCCAATGAAAAGAAGGATCAGTTCTCTTATTCTTCCCGGCGCAAAAGATGACAAAGAAAGGGTGTCGATGTACACTTCAATGCACTCTTTGACCACAAAAAAGTAAAAATCACAAAAAATAAGAATCATTTTCGAAATCGGCACCGTCGATTACCCCGATCTTTTTAGTCGATTTTTGAGTCGATAATTTTGGCAGATTTTTTGCCCATTTTTGCCGGTTTTTAGTCGACAATTCTGGTCGAATTTTTGGTCAATCTTTAGTCAATAATTTCGGTCGATTTTTTACTCAATTCTTTTGGTCGATTTGAATAACTAATCTACTTTAATTCTGCTCTTCCGTATTTTACCCTGAACACCTGTGACCTTACCAAAACGCTTTGCCTTCTTTAATCGTGTCATTTACACTAGATTGACCTGACCGCGACCTTCCCGATTTTGACGGTGATCTGATCGGAAAAGGCAGGCAGAGATTAGAATCTGCGTTTGCCGCAATCGAAGGAAAAGGGAAATGTTTGTATTATCAACCAAGGCTTCGGTGTTTTGGTAGTACAGTTGGAGAGTTTGAAGCCAACAAAGAATGGAGCCAAATCTCTGTACAATGAACCGTAAGGAGCGAAAAAAATGATTTGTTTTGGAGAGGTTTCGTTGTACGGAGGCTTGGCCGAAAATTGACTTTTGGGGCCTCTGAAACTGTTCGTTATAGAGGGGTTTTTCACTATCAGTCTGTCCGGAAAAATAACGCTTTCCCTTCGAATTTGATTGCCTTATTTCCTGGATGGCCCCCCTTCTCTTTGCCGGATCTTATCATTCCCCGATCTCGACTTGAAACGGAGATATTTTTGGAGGCGGGCAAGCCTCAAAAAAGGCCCAAATTTTGAGAAAATCAGATAAAAAATGGCCATTTTTTTGGAGAGGGACGTGGAGATTATTTCATGAATTAAAGATATTATTTAATTTTTTTTTGAAATTTTATAAATTTTTTACGTTTTTATCCATAAATATAATAAAATTTAGCATTTTTTAATATTTTTTGTAAACTATCAGTCTGACGGGAAAATAGCGAGTACTCTATCAAAACGAAAATCGCATCAATTCGTGGCCGCGATGAATTCTCAGGACTTTTTGCGCAAAGTAATAAACAGTCTGTCGGGAAAATAATGAGGATAATGTCGCTGCGCCATTCGCGTCGCTGAAGTGGAAAGCAATTTGATTTTATACGATGAAACATGTTTGATCGTATAAAATGTCTCTGCAACAGCCATTTCAAACTGTAAAATCAGCATTTTTATTTACCTGTTGTGCACATGATTACATCAACGACATCATTGGCGCAGACATTTTATACGACGAAACATGTTTGATAGTATAAAATGTCTTTGCAACAGCCATTTCAAACTGTAAAATCAGCATTTTTATTCACCTGTGGTGCACATGATTACATCAAAAGCTTCGTTGGCGGAGACATTTTATACGATGAAACATGTTTGACAGTATAACATGTCTCCACGTAAGAAAGTTTTTTTTGCAACACTGTCAGTCTGTCGGAAAAATAATGAGGAGTGAAAAAAATTTGCTTTTGTTGCGACACAATTCATTTTCTCGATGGCGATGAGGTGCTCATTATTTTCCCGACACACTGATATATAACTGATATAACCTCTCCATTTTTCCAAGCCCTCTACAGTATAAACTCCTCAACAATCCCTTCCGTTGTGCAATACCAGGAATCTCGATAAGGCCCGTCAAAAAAACAATATTCCCATATCAACTCCGTTTATTGGTATTAGCGGCCGCGTTGGCCTCTGGCCATTTATCTTGGCCCGATTGCTTGCGCTGATAAAATTCTCGGCCCAAACTTGGGCCGCTGATTCGCCGCCCCGATAAGGGATTGTTTCGCCGGAGGCAAAAGAGGGTAAAAAATGACTAAAGCGGCGTATGACGCCACCGGAAAAAGGGGCTGGGTTGGGTCAAAGAGTGGTTTTCAGCTGGGAAAAGGGTTGTGGAAAAGGAGATTAGGGTTTTGTGAAATTTGAGGAAAAGTTGGAGAGTATTTTTTAAAGATATTTTCGAGATTTTTAGCTCGCGCTTTGCGGAAAAAATGGAGATTTTTAGACAGAAAATTGGCTAAAATTTGAAATTTTTTGTGAAAAAAAAAATTTTTTAATTTTTTTTTAAATATTTTTTAAGTTTTTTTTGAATTTTTATCTCGCGTTTTGCAGAAATAAAACAAATAAAAAAAAAAATAAAATAAATAAAAATAAATTTAGGATAGAAAAACCGAGATTTTTAGTCCGAAAAAAGACCAAAATTTCAAAATTTTTTGCGTTTCTACCCATAAAAATTCTGGCGTATTTCCACGGAAAAGACCAATCTGCCCAAAAAAGCAATTTTTTCCATAAAAAAAAAAAAAAAAATTTTAATTGCTTCAAAAAAATTATAATTGCTGCTCATGTTTCGTGCAAACACACAAACTCGGCCGGCACAACTTGTATTTTATTGTTTCTTTTGTAGTCTTTCGCCCCTTTCTTCTTCCCGATTCCAGTGCTTATCGCTTATCAAACCGAAAAAGTCATCAAATGCCTGTTGATGGGAAACGGGCTCTGATAAGGGCTCTAAACACACGAATGGGCGACGGAATTTGTCGGGAAAGGTTGAGTAAAAATCAAAAAGTTTTTTTTTCGAGATTTTTTTATTTTTTGGGATTTTTCGAAATTAAAAAAATTTAATCAACTCAATATTTTTTTATTTTTGATTTTTTAATTTTTTTATTTTTTAATAATTTTTTTGAAATTTTTATTTTTTTTATTTTAAGATTTTTTCAGATTTTTTGGTATTTTGAAATTAATTTTGTTTACTCGGATTTTTAATTTTTATTTAAATTTTTTATTTTTTTTTTATTTTTTATATTTTTTAAAAAAATTTGTATTTTTCAAAAAACGAAATTAAAATTTTTTTTTCGAGTTTTTTTTTATTTATTGGGATTTTTCGAAATTAAAAAATTTTTATTTTGAATTGTTTTTTTTATTTTTGATTTTTTTTATTTTTTTATTTTTTAATTTGTTTTTGAAATTTTTATTTTTTTTAAATTTTTTTATTTTTTTCGTTTTTTTGTATTTTGAAATTAATTTTGTTTCCTTGGATTTTTAATTTTTATTTAAATTTTTTATTTTTTCAAAATTTTTTAAAATATTTTTTTTCTATTTTCCAGGCCACCCAAAATCTCCTTATTGTTTCAAAAATCCCCACTGACTCATACCATTCATAATATTATTTTGAATTGAGATTAAATCTCGCCAAAAAATTGTTTGAATCATACGACGCACCGTGATTTCAAAATTGTCTTATCAGCGGCTGATTGAGGCCGCGATTGATAAGCAGGCTCTCCCCAAACTTTCGCGTTTCATATAGGTAAACTATACAGCATATAGGGTTCGTATAGCGGCGGGAAATAAACGTCTGGCCGGCAAAATGTTGGCAAATTTGATTGCACAGTGCAATTTTCAAAAATTTGAGACTGCACTGTGCAAAAAAAAAAAGAAATTTTTACGACCTGATTTTGATGAAAAAATATGAAAAATGTTGGAAAAAAAATTTCAAGGCAATGTTTGAGATTTTTATACCGCGTTTTGCAGAAATAACCGAGATTTTTAGCCAGAAATTTTGCAAAAATTCAAATTTTTTTTTTCAAATTTTGGTTCAAAAATCTTTGTGGTTATTTCTACCGTAAAGTATAATATTTCCACAAAAAATCAATTTTTTCCCCGCAAAATTGGCCAAGATATGGCCAAAAAGAGGTTTTTCTCTCACCACTCTCCGCTTCTCGCGTACTCTCTCGTCCACATAGTTCGTTCAATATCTCGGCTATTTCGGGAAGCTGTGAGCTGAAATTTTCAGCGATTAATAAGAGTGCCTCAGGCAATATTTGTTCAAAATTTGGACTAGATTCGAATATTGTTGTTTGAGATAATTACTTTCCAAAAAATTGCGTTTTTCCTGGAAATTTCCCATTTTTCCGTCATAAAAATGCCAAATACCGAGTGTCATTGCTGTCGCGGCGCCTTATCAATTAGTTCCAACAAGAAAGCGGCTCGATTCGAAGCCTCCAAAAGCCCGACCTGCCACGTTTTAATGTTCCTGCACATTCCACGCGCTTATCGCCCCGCCGACCGCTTCTATCAATCGATATCGGGCTGCGGCGATTTGCGTCATGAAGTCAGCGCGCCTTATCGGCCGGGCCGGCTTCGGCAAAACAAATTGTAATCGAGGCGAGTCATACGGTCGGCGGCTTATCAGCGATTGACGTCTGTTCGGGGGTGTTGGAGGGCGGCCGGCTATTTTTGGGCCGCAGTGAAGGTGTGATGGAGCGTGTTGGAAGCGGCGCTTTGTAATTAGCGCCGATGACGTGATTACGGTAATCGATGGGGGATGGGATGACGATGACGGGAGAATGGGTTTGCCTGAGGGCATTAGCCGTCGCATGAAAGTTTCTTTTGCTGGGTGTGTTTAGGGCCAAAAATGTGTATATTTTGTATTATAAATTCCTACACATGTTATTGTTAGCTATCCCTTTTGAAAAAGCAATCATTTTAGGGATTTTTTTGAAAATTATCGCAAAATACCTGAGGCTATGACCAAGTTTTTTGCAAATTTTGGTCAAATATTTTTACCAAAACCAAACTAATCCCGATTTGATGACTTTTTCGCCACTAGGACATTTTATACGATGAAACATGTTTGATCGTATAAAATGTCTCCATCAAGAAAATTTTGCAAAAACGCTAAAAATAGGCTATAAAAGTGTAGTTGAACGTTTTAGCTTGCACTTTGTAGAGACAGCCGAGATATTCAACGGTATTTTTGGCGAGAGAGTACGCGAAAGGCGGAGAGCGGTCAAAGGGAAATTAATTTTTGGCGATATCTCTGCCAATTTCGTACGGAATCAATTGAATTTTTGTGGAAATGTTGTGCTGTCCAGTAGAAATAAGACCTAAATTTGTCGTGGCAAAAAGTAGCAGAAAAATTTCAAAATTTTATTGACTTTCCAACTAAAAATCTCTGTTATTTCTGCAAACCGCGGTCCACAAATCTTGAAAATATCGTGGACAAAATTTTATTTAAAGTTTCCTCAAAGTTCATAATGATTTGAGTGCGATTTTGATCAATTCTCATCGCAATTTTATAGCCGAATACTCATCAACTTATAGACCATATGGAATAATCTTCCCCTTTCCATTTTTGGTTCTTATCGACGTGGCAGCTTGTCTTATCAACCGCTCCCTCAACTTTATGTCCAGCGAGTGATAGGACGATCATCTTTTGGTTCGTTTATCGGCTCAAAACCTGTCGATTTCCAGGAGAGAGGGGCTGTCAGACTCGCCGGAATTATCGAAATTTGCGGGCGATACGAGTGTCTGGTCAACATGATGACTCTTTACAACGCACTTTGACCTTTTAAATACGTCGAATTTTTGTCAATTTTTTGGGATAAAAAAATTTTTTGGGATTTTTGGTCCTTCGCACTGTGCAAAATAAAATTTTTCGATTTTTCTTTTTGCTTTCTATGTCAAAGGTTGTAATTGTAGGGGACATATTATACGACGAAACATGTTTGGTCGTATAAAATGTCTCCTCATAAACGGTGCAATTTCTTTTCTTTTTTTCGCACTATTCAAAATTTGATTGTTCAAAAGTTCGCACTGTGCAGTGGCAATTGCTCTGATCGCACAGTGCAAGAGTTTTTTGGTTACCTTTTTTTGCACAGTGCAATCAATTTTGCGATTTTTGCACAGTGCAATGAACGTTTTTAGGTTGCACTGTGCAGTTACAATAATACTTCCGATCTCACAGTGCTCATCATTTTGTTGCGCACAATCAAATTTTTATTTTTTTCACTTTGCAATCATCGTTTTTTGTATGCACTATGCAGTCTCAACCTTCCGATCGATCGCACAGTGCAGAATTTTTCTTATCAATTTTTTGCACTGTGCAATCAATTTTTTATTTTTGCACAGTGCAATTATCACTTTTTTAGATTGCACAGTGCAGTGAAAATCGCTTCAATCGCACTGTGAAAAGATTTTTTTATCCACTTTTTCGCACTGGGCAATAATTTTTTTGCTTTTGCACTGTGCAGTCTCAACCGTTCCGATCAATCGCACAGTGCAATCAAATTTTTACTTTTGCACAGTGCAATTATCACTTTTTTGATTGCACAGTGCAATCAAAATCGCTTCAATCGCTCTGTGCAAAAAATTTCTTATCGACTTTTTCGCACTGTGCAATCAAATTTTAACTTTTGCACTGTGCAGTCTCAACCCTTCCGATCAATCGCACAGTGCAGAATTTTTCTTATCATTTTTTCGCACAGTGCAATTATCATTTTTTTAGATTGCACAGTGTAGTCAACATCGCTCCAATCGCACTGTGCAAATGTTTTCTTATCCTTCTTTCCGCACAGTGCAATCAAATTTTTACTTTTGCACAGTGCAATTATCACTTTTTTTGATTGCACAGTGCAATCAAAATCGCTCCAATCGCACTGTGCAAATGTTTTCTTATCCTTCTTTCCGCACAGTGCAATCAAATTTTTACTTTTGCACAGTGCAATTATCACTTTTTTTGATTGCACAGTGCAATCAAAATCGCTTCAATCGCACTGTGCAAAAAATTTCTTATCGACTTTTTCGCACTGTAGTAGGACCTAGGCCAGCACCATGACCAACGATCACAAGTTCAAACACATTTGGAGCCCGTCAACACCTTTGGAGCCAGCGGAACCTCAAGAGCAACCCGCATGGATACCCGGAAATGGTCTCACCACGGAAACACTTATTGGCATTCTGCAGCAACTACAATAGGATCCACGAAGAAGAAGGAATTCAGATATTAGACAAAGGATAGATGGAGATATAGGACAGGATTTGGCTAGAGGTTGAAGACGGATAGAAGGAGAACAGAAGAAGGACGCGCGAGGGCGTGAGCCCGAGTATTATCTGTTTGTTACAGTTTGGTCTTGGTTCATTGACTTATTTACTCTTGTTTTGGTATTTTCCCCAGTTGTATCGTTTGGTTTGGATAAACTTATCACTCGTACGTGCTTGGCGAGTCGTTTCTAGGAGATCCCCGGATCTTATCCTCACGAACTACCCCTAAATAGTTCTAATCTGTGCAATAATTTTTTTTTGCTTCGCACTGTGCAATTATTGTTTTTGAATCGCACAGTGCAAAACTTTTCTCATAATTTTTCCGCACTGTGCAATCAATTTTTTACTTTCGCACTGTGCAATCAATTTTTTTAGATTGCACAGTGCAAAATTTTTTTCGGCGTTTCTCCGCACTGTGCAATCAAATTTTTACTTTTGCACAGTGCAATTATCATTTTTTTAGATTTTTTTAGATTGCACAGTGCAGTCACAATTGTTCTGATTGGACAGTGCAAAAGTTTTCTTTTTTATTTTTTCCGCACAGTGCAATCAGTTTTCTATTTTTGCACTGTGCGAAAACAGAAACCGGTTATTCTCCGTGTATCTCCGTAATTATTCCGTCTCCTAATGTCCTCCTTGCTTATTTATCATCGTTTCAGTTGATTCTGAGTCATCCACCCGATTTTTTCGACAATTAATTTGTTGATTTTTACGAGCGCCTCGAAAACTAATTGATCGGAAATTAGATATTTATCGCTGTACACTTCGAAAATTCAGGTCCCGGAATGCCGGCGCTCCAGACGCTGAGTATGAATGTGACCGCAGGCCATTCCATCGTCAAAACTGAAGAGCCAAGTGAGTTTTTTTTTGGATTTTTGGGAGGCTTGGGCGATCTTTGATATAAAAAAAGTGTTTTATTTTTTGGGAAAAAGGAAATTTTTGTTTTTGTTTTGATGTTTTGTTTGTGTTAGCGGAATTTTTAGAGATTTTTACAACTCAAAAATAAAAAAAAAAATGACCAAAAAAAATTTTTTTTGCTATTCATTATCAGTCTGTCGGTAAAATAATGTGGATTAGTCGCTAAAAAATGACCCCCTCTTTGCAGTGGCACACCACATCTCCAGCCGCGGCTAGCTATCGAAAAACGATGATGAGCGACGAATCCACATTATTTTCCCGACAGATTGATATAATTTTTTCTTTTTTTAAAAACCCAAAAAGATAAGAAATAATGTTTGTTTTTTATTTTTCAGCACTCTCTTGTCAAAACTGCGGCCTAAAATTCACTCAAAACGAGACCCTAAAACGGCATCAACTATTCTACTGCAAAACCGAAGAGAATGGAAGTGGTGAGTTTTTTTTTTGAAAATTATTTTTCATCATTATGAATCTGTCAAGAAAGTAATGAGCATTCTTTCGCTGAGCCAATCGAGTTGCTGAATTGAAGGCGGAGCGTTCTCTGTGTCTTTCGCTCTGGCCGCTCTCCGCATCTCGCGTGCTATCTCGTCAAAAAGACCGTTAAATATCCCGAGTTTTTATGCAAAGCGAAAGCTAAAATCTTCAGCTATACTTTTACAGCCGATTGTTATTGTGTTTACGCAATTTTTTGTATGGAGACATTTTATACGATCAAACATGTTTCATCGTATAAAATGTCCCTTACACTCACAATTCTAGACATGAAAAGTTGGCCATCCGGTTGATGCGGAAAGCCAAATACCACTACAAAAATTTTTGTTTGGAGACATTTTATACGATCAAACATGTTTCATCGTATAAAATGTCCCTTACACTCAAGATTTTAGAAATAAAAAGCTGGCCATCCGATTGATGCGAAAAGCCAAATAACACTATAAAAATTTTTGTTTGGAGACATTTTATACGATCAAACATGTTTCATCGTTTAAAATGTCCCTTACACTCACAGTTTTAGACATGAAAAGTTGGCCATCCGATTGATGCGGAAAGCCAAATCCCACTATAAAATTTTTGTTTGGAGACATTTTATACGATCAAACATGTTTCATCGTATGAAATGTCCTAGTGGCGAAAAAAATAAAAAAAATCAATAAAGCCGCGCCACAATTCATTTCCTCTGCGGTGATGCGATTTTCAATGCGACAAAGTGCTCATTACTTTCCTGACTGACTGATATTCGGTTTGCAGCGAATTCAGGAAGTGATTAGCGGGGTGTGCAACCAATTCTGACGCAATCACAAAGAAACTTTTTGTTTTTTTTTAATCAGTCAATACACAAATGAATAGATAAAAAAAGTTGTGCTTTACTTTTCCGATTGTAATAGCTATTCATTTGCTTTTCTGATAACAAAAACTTTGCAGATTCAGTCCCAACAAGCACCACAACCCCGAAAGAGGAGCCTCGCGCCCCGAACAAAACCCCCACCACCACAATCTCCTCTTCAACCAGCCTCCAAAACCTCCTCAACGCCACCGCCAATCTTCCGAACTTTGCCGACGCCATTGCCGCCATTGTTCAGCAACAAGCGCAACAGCAACAACTCTTGCTTCAGCAGCAATTACAACAGCAACAACAGAAGGCAATCTCGAATATTTTGGGCGTGGGTGCGCAAAACACGTTGATTTTGCCGGTGGCCTATCACAGCCAAAGCGATCCCAGTGTTATTCAGGTGAGAGATTTGGTAGAGGGGAGGGGGTGCAGTCGTATAATCCGTCACTGGGACGGATTATACGATGAAACATGTTTGATCGTATCAATATTCATAATTTCTCCCCATAAACTTTTTGGTTATATTAGTTATTCTTCATTTATCAGAAAGCTGGTTCTAAAATTGTGAATGTAGGGGACATATTATACGACGAAACATGTTTGATCGTATAAGCTGTCTCCGCATAAACTTTTTTGGTTATATCCGAAGCTGGCTTTCTGATAGATTCAGAAAGCCGGCTTTCTATGTCAGAGGTTATATTGTATGGGACATATTATACGAAGAAACATGTTTGATCGTATAAAATGTCTCCGCATAAACTTTTTGGTTATATTAGTTATTCTCCGTCTATCAGAAAGCTGGCTCTAAAATTGTGAATGTGGGGGACATATTATACGACGAAACATGTTTGATCGTATAAGCTGTCTCCCCTTCAAATTTTGTAACCTCCTTCCAAATGATGTACAAATCGAACCCTGAAACGCTGGTTTATGTCTTGCAACGGCAGCTGAGTTACGCGAAAAATCCACATTATTTTCCCGACCTGCTGATTTTGACATCTCGGAGTGTCAAAATTATTTTTTCTGAAAAACTACAATTTTACATCGTATTCTGCCCTCCACGAAACTTCAAATTTCAGGTGGTGGGCCCCGCGCAGACGATAATCCCAGTGGCGATTAGTCGTCAAGTCCCGGTCACCTCCCGTTCCCTCCTTCTGGACTCCGCCTTCGCCTCTCAACTTCAGCTCCCAATTCACGGGAAGTTCCCGTTGAACCCGCAGGCCGGCGAGTTCGGTTTGCCCTTGGCGTTTGTTCATCAACTGAACAGCCAGAATGGACCAAGCACCAGCAACGGGAATGTGACGGCAACGGCGACAATCTTGAGCGGCACTGAGCTGAACCCGACGCTGCTGGGGAGGAAACGGTAGGTCAAAACGGTTCGAGTTTGGGCATTGTAGATCATCATCAATTGCGAGTTTGAACGTTCTTAAACAACTATGAAAAAGTCAATCAGTCTGTCTGGAAAATAATGAGCACTCTGTCGCATCGAAAATTGCATTGCCGCCAAGAAAATGAATTGTGTCGCGACAAAATCAAATTGCTTTTCACTCCAGTGACATGACCGGCGCAACAACATTCCGCTGAATATTTTCCCGACAGACTGACGATGTTTCTACAAGATTTTCTTGTTCGAAGACATTTTATACGATCAAACATGTTTCATCGTATAAAACGTCCTGTGGCCGAGAAAAAACCTATTGCACCGTACAAAAAAAGCAAGAATTTGCACAGTGCAAGGTGGGTCCGTGCGACGGACTAGCATTACGCTTTTCCAAAAGTGGGTAGACCTTTTTGTCGCCAAGCTTTTTGCACTGTGAAACTGAGAAGTCGAAAAAAAGTCTATGCACTTTCTAAAACTGCCGTATCAGATAAAACAATGGATGAAAATTTACAAAAATTATATTTTTTGAATCTGCAAAAGATCCGGTTTTTACTCACATAACTTTTTCGCGAATTCCCTTGGGGTTTTGTTTTGAAATCAAGATTCTTTCAATTTCCTTTTGAACTTTCTACTTTATTTCAAAAAAGTGGTAATAAAAGGGGTAATAAAAATTAAATTCGAAAGATTTGACCAAAAAATTCCTTTGTTTTAGAATGCGCACCTCCTCCTCTTCCTCCTCATCCAAGCGATTTTGCGATTCGGCCGAATCCTCAAGTCGACCCTTGGATTTGTCGCAAAAGAACGGTCCAAAAGAGGAAGACAAAGCCAACGCCGAGGCCAAGAAACCGTTCGCCTGCGATTGTGGTGTTGCATTCATGTCGAAGGAGACGCTAACAAGTCATCGGAAATACTACTGTAAAAACCGAGTTACCATCGAGGAGATTGAGGAGATGGAACCGGCGAGGAAGGTAGGAAAAAATGTTAGGTTGGTGAGAAAGATGTGTGAAACATGGCCAAAATTTACTAGCTCTAAATGTGGCCAAATTGAAAAAAATGTGGCCATTTTGGCCAAATTGGCATTGTTGTTTTGACTTGGCCAAGTTTGGTTAGATTTCAGATTTATTGCAAGAGATGGCCACATTTTTCATATTTTGGCCACTTTTCTTGCCCTTTGGCCATATCTCTTCCCAGATGGCCAACTTTTTTGCAATTTGGAAACACTTTTCGCTGATTGGCTACATTTTTTCGATTTGGCCAAATTTTAAAAAATTTCCCATTTATTACAAGATTTGGCCACATTGTTTGCGATTTTGCCATATTTCTCAACAATTCGCCAACTTTTTTGCGATTTAACCAAATTTGGCGGCATTGTCGACATATTACGAGATTTCGCCATACTTTTTTCTGATTTTCCTACACCTAGCGGGGTCATAAACAGAAAAATGCATGAGTCTGTCGGGAAAATAATGAGCACAATGTAGCTGCGCCCATCGGTCGCTGAATTGAAAAGCAAGTTGAATTTTCCGCGATACGTTTCTTTATCGATGCGACAGAGTCCTCATTATTTTACCGACGGACTGATAGTGACAAACCTCTGTATAACCAACAAATTTCGGAGGCCCCAACGGCCAATTTTAGACCAAGCCTTTGTACAACAAAACCTCTTTATAACGAATATTTTTTTTCGTTCCTCACGGTTCGTTGTACAGAGATTTAACTCCACTTTTTTTGGCTCCAAACTCTCAAGTATACCACCCCTAACTCCCATTTTCACCCCTCCTCTTTTCAGGTGCCCTCTCGTTGTTCCCAATGTGATTACGTTCCGGCCACGCACGCCCAACTCGCTCAACATATTCGCCATAAACACTCGCTGGTCCAAGCGTTCGTCTGTCTGCTTTGCGGCTACAAAGGCTATTCCGCGCGCGGCATCAAGAACCATCTGCGCACGTCGCACGGCGACGAAATGTCGAAGCGTCGCGCCGACAATGAGAGCCAAATGTTGTCGGACAAGAGCCTGCTGCAGGACTATGTCTTCTGCGTTACGGCGGACACGAAGCAACTGCAGTGTGAGAAGTGTCGGCTGACTTTCCCCACCGACGACCTGATGAAGCGGCATCAATGCAGAGCGGCTGAAAATTAGACAGTTTTTATTGCTTTTTATCGTCGTTATCAGTCTGTCGGGAAAGTAATAAGCACTCTGACGCAACCAAAATCGCGTCGCCGCCGAGAACATGAATTGTGTCGCGACTTAATTGATTTTTTTGCCACTAGGACATTTTATACGATGAAACATGTTTGATCGTATAAAATGTCTCCACACAGAAAAATTGCCTAAAACAATAAAAATCGGCTACAAAAGCATAGCTGAGGATTTTAGCTTACGCTTTGCATAAAAACTCAGGATATTTAACGGTCTTTTTTGACGAGAGAGCACGCGAAATGCGGAGAGCGGCCAGAGCGAAATCAAATTGTTTTTCACTTCAGCGAAGCGATCGGAGCGGCGATATTTGCGGTCATTATTTTCCCGACAGACTGATACGCCCAAAAATGGGGAAAATTTTTGCGTTGCGACGCTCAGATTTCGATGAAAAACCCTTGTAAAATTTCACGTTTATTTGCATTTCTTCTAGTCATTTTGTCACCTTCAAAAATTTTATGCAATTTTCGGCTCATTTTTTGTTATTTCCTTAACGTAATTCCCGCTTTACTGTGTAACTATATACTCCAAAAACCTCCGACCTTTTACTAGCAAGCCTTTTTTTACAAATATTTTATTTGTCTTTCTGTATAGTAAAATTTATATTTATGTTATGTGTGTGTGAAGAAATTAAAAAAAATTTGAAACCAAAACTTGGATTTTTTCGCAACTCCTGTTATCTCTAAAACAACACTTCGAAAGTCGAGAAATGTTTTTTTACGGCTTAAAGTTTACAAAACGTTCCGAAATATAGAAACAAACCATATTTATACTTTACACTAGAGGTCATGGCTTCTCTAATGAAATTGATTTTTATAATTTTGCTGATGTTAACTGTATGCGCTCAAGGTAAGCTCGAAACTTAATGTGAATTCATGGTAGTTAGTGGGGTTTACAAGGCTGGTGTTACAATATTGAACATTTGCGTATAGTTACAGTGGCGGCCCTGATCCAGCGGCAAAAGAGGTGCGATTTTGCATCCGGGAAGTATCAAAAAATGCGGCGAAATACCTCCCTCTCGAAGTGAAAAAACTCCGACTTCAAAAGCGCTTTTTGTGAGGGAAACGGCGCACGTCAAACCGAGATAAGCTAAAACAGTCCGGTGAATGAATTGGCACTTTGCCAAAAAAAGACGCGAAAAAACGTTTTGTCGGGGAAGAAATGGGGAATTTTTGGGGCGAGAGAGTACGCTTTTGCGTGTCTTTTTTCTCTCTTAGACGAAATGTAAAAAACCGATAGCGAAGAGTCTATTCTGGTCACCAGACTCCTCAGTGTGACGTGCGGCGTGTCGTGGAAAACGCAGTTTTTTTAGTTGCAGAGGGAAGAATTTTGCTCCATTTTTTGATGATTCCCGGACGCAAAATAGTACGTTTTTTGTCGCTGCATTAGACCCGTCACTGCATTATAGCTTTTCCGAATGTTTGTTGATCCCCGTTAAACATTATGACTCTCAGAATCCCGTTTCCGTCGGCAATGGCAGGCACCCTATCCAGCCGCAGTCTGTGGATGTTCTCCGTTCCCCTACTCGCAGCCGGCCGGAGTCAAATGCGGATGTCAGCCGTTGCAGGCGTGCATAGCCGGTGTTTGTCAATCCATGGGACAGTGGGGATGATAAAAAGACTCAATTTTATAAAATTTTTATGTTCGGCCGAATAAAAAATTTACGTTTTTTCTCCATAATGCATAAAATTTAACGTTTTTTGTCCATAAAAATGTGAAATTCCATCAATTTCGAGTTTTGGATTTCGATTACTCATTGCATACGCAAATTTACCATGCGTCACCGTGCTAATATTACCAGTGTGGGCTCAAAAACCCGCAAATTTATGAAAATCCCCAAATGAAAACATTTTTGCGGGGTGTTTTTAATGTGTTTGTTGTAAAGTGAGCCCGCTGACCCTGTAACAGACAGATCACGTTGTTTTCGATGGCTTCTAAGGCTTTGATTTTGTTTTTCCTCCTAATTTTGGTCAATTTTGGTGAGTTTTTGAAAATTAAGGCAAAATGCCTGAGCAATATGGTGATTTTTCTAGGAATTTTGGGGTAAAACTATTTGAATTGTCAATTTAAATTCAAAGAATATGATTTTCCAGCCAGTAGGACATTTCACACGACGAAACATGTTTGATCGTATAAAATATCCCTACAACTACAATCTCAAATTAGAAAATTACCATTCTTATCAAGATGTGGTTCGCGTCATTCCAAGCAAAATTACTTTAGAAGAGACAATTTTTACGATTAAACATGTTTGTTCGTATAAAATGTCCGTGCGATTGCTATGTCAAGCTTGATTTGAAGATACGTTGCCCTCACTTTGTGCACTCTCACAGCGACAAAGGTTTACGATAAAACGGAAATCTGCATTTTTCCTCATATTTGTTATTGGGGAAGTAGCGTTGTGATTTTTAAGCCCTTATTGAGAAATAATTTCTACCGGCCCGTATAAAGGCTTTGCAAGTATCAGAAAAATACTTGATTACATTAAAGTAGAAGCTATGAGTTCTCTAATAAAATCAATGTTGATTCTTTTGCTAGTATTAAATTGTTCTTGGCGAGGTAAATTCTGATTTCATTAATTTTCCAACGTTGCCTATTTAATGAAGTGAAAAATTGTTTGATGTTTTACTCACGGAATCTCTCAGTGGTCAACATAAATCCGGTAAAATTACTTTTTTCGCTACGACATTTTATATGGTTAAACATGTTTCATCGCTCCGTATAAAAATTTTGCAGAAACGATTAAAAGGGGCAAGCAAGTTTACTGCTGGAAATATTAGCAGTCTGGGCATGTATAGAGGCGACTTTTCCAGAGGTTTCCGCAACCTAAAAATGAGAAATAATTGACTTACCGTATTCAACAATATGCGCCGGGCGTCGCGACACTTGCGGGCAACCACTTTGCGGGCAACCAGTTTGCGGGGAATTTTTTTGCGGGCAACCACTTTGCGGGCAAAATTTGGGGGGTCACATTTGCGGGCAGCTGAAACATTTGCGGGCAGCCTGGGACATTTGCGGGCAACCGGCACCTGAGGGTTATAGGGTGTAGGTAGAAATATTACTCCGATATTTTGGAAATTTGCCGACATTTGCGGGCAACCGACATTTGCGGGCAACAGGAAAAAACAATCACACATACTGTATTGGTACTTTTGGAACTGTTGCCCGCAAATGTCGGCTTCCCGCAAGTATTGCCTGCCCGCAAATGTCGGAAAACTTCCAAAATATCGCCGTAATTTTTTCATCTCCACCTTGTTATCCTCAAGTCCCGGTTGCCCGCAAATGTCGGCTGCCCGCAAATGTCGGCATATTTCCAAAATATCATAGTAATTTTTCCACGTCCACCCTGTTACCCTCACAATCAGGTGTCGGTTGCCCGCAAATGCCGGCTGCCCGCAAATCTTCCAGGCTGCCCGCAACTGTCGACCCTGCCCGCAAATGTCCCAGGCTGCCCGCAAATGTCGACCCTGCCCGCAAATGCCGGTGCTGGCCGCAAATGTCGGCTGCCCGCAAAGTGGCTGCCCGCAAAAAAATTGCCCGCAAGGTGGTTGCCCGCAAAGTGGTTGCCCGCAAGTGTGCGCCCGCCCTTTTTCTCACTTTATCTTTCTTGGACAACAAATGTGGTCGGATGGCGCCATCTCCAGGGGATCGTTGATAAATCTGTTAATGCTTGGGTCATACATCCAACTTGGAAGCGAATGCGTGACATCTTCTTTATTCCCCCGGTTTTTGTCGTTTACGGCACGGCAGTAGGTACAGACGTATCGGAGAATTCCCGTTCTATCAGCTTTTCCACCATTGGTTAATGCGTATACCAAAGCGTTGTCGTCTGGATGGGGCACCAGAAACCTCGTAGACTTCGCTCGACGTTGTGACGGCAATGCAACAGGTTTGAAAGAGGCTTCTTCAATCAGTGTTAGTGATATCCATTGTCGAGGGTTGGTAACAATATAACAATATACACGCAGAAATAAGAAATAATTTGACGGAAATACTTTGGAATAATAGGTAGTGGAATAATGGTTGTTATTATTAAGAATATTAATAACAAAAGCGATGATAATATTATTAGTTTAGTCCACAGTAGAATTAAAGCAGTAGAATGAAGACAGTAGTCACAGCAATTAGTTTGGGAGCACAAATGTGATGTTGTCAGCCCGAAAAAAAGAGCTTGAATGATCGCGCCAAGCCAAGCAATGTTTTGATTATGCAATATTTCTGCGTTCTTTACATAATTACACGGAAAAACGGCATGATTCCAAGGTGCTATGTAGTTTTAATGAGTTCAATTAATTATGAATGGCTGAAATACATATTTTATAAAAATTTGTAATACAGTAAGTCGAGAAGCAGTAAACGCGCTGTTATATAATTAAGGAGAACCTGAGCACGGCAACCCAAGATAGAACAAAAATGTCTCCCGCCCATTTTTTAATTTCGTCCAAACGAAGTGTCAAAATTCACAAAAGAAATAAAATAATTCCGAGAAAAATATTTTTCGGTCGGAAAACCACACGAAAAATTAATTTTTGACATTTCGTTTGAATTCAACCGATACTAGGTAGGCGAAGCGCCTAAACGAGGCGGGAGACTCCCTGAGTTGCCGTGCTGAGGGTCGCCCGAACAATTATATAATAATATGTATATATTAATTTCATACCTTAATTTCAGCTGTGCCAGCATCGCTCTCTCGTTTCCGTCGCGGTGGTTGGATCCCATTTGGTGGGAGTGCGATCTGCGGCTGCAATCCCTACCCATACCATTCGTTCGACTGTGGCTGCAAGCCCTTACAAAACTGCATTGGTGGGGTCTGTACCAACATGTTTTAGTGGAATCGACTATGAATGAAGTTTTATGGAGAAAGAACGTTAAATTTTATGAATTTTTGGATTAATTATGGATAAAAAACGTAAAAATAAAATTCGAAAAATATTTTATTTTTTTCACATATATGTACAAAAAATGACATAAAACAGTCAAAAACATGGTTTTTAATTAGCTACACCGGTTTTGAGTTCGCTTTCCGCAGCAAACGAGTCTTCTTCGAGCAAATTGTTCGCCCACCACGATTTGATGTCCGTAATGACATTATGGAGCGGCTCACTGTGGTAGAACAGATTGATTGAGGCCGCTGTGGCCTTCTCTTGGACCGGATTCGTCAACACGGAGCTGGCTTTTCGTCTAGGAGTCCGTTGACCTGAAAATTGAAATTCATGTTTTTTGAGTTTTGGATAAATTTATGAGAAAGACAGTTTTTAGGATCAATATTAGCTAAGGTTTGGACCATTTTCACTTATTTTTGTATAGATATTTGCAAAAATAAATTTCAAAAAAATTCGGAAAAAGTTGTAAAAATTTTATTTTTTTGACGGAAAATGACCTTATACTGCATATAAAAAGCAATTTTGCGATAAAACCTCAGGCTTAGCAACAAATTTATAGTGGTAACAAAGGGAAGGTCAGAAAAATAGCCAAAAACTCGAAAAAACCCAAAAAAATGAAAATTTGTGCTCAAAAAACAAGCCTTCGAAGATGTTAAAAGCTGTAAAAAGCCAAAAAAAGTAGTTTACATTATATCCAAGTTGAAAAGGAAGTCCAAAAATATTTTGAACCCCTCAAAAAGCGAATTGCATTGGCCGGGAATCGAACCCGGGTCGCCCGCGTGGCAGGCGAGCATTCTACCACTGAACCACCAATGCACGACGTGAAGCTTTCGAAATTCGAACGACTCTTCGCGGGAAATGGATGAATTTTGGATTTTTTTGGATTTCAAATACGATTTTGAAGCGGGAAAATATTTAAAAATGTAAAATACGCTCTTTGTTGTTAACTCTACATATTTGAAATTTTCCAATTTTTCAAAATGAAGAGCAAAAAAAATTTTTTAATAAGTCTGTCGGGAAAATAATAAGCACAATGTCGCTGAGCCGATCGTTGAAGTGAAAAGTAATTTGATTTTGCGGCGACACAATTTATTATTTCCGAGCCGGCGATGCGATTTTCGATGCGATAATTTTTGCTGACTATTTTGCCGACAGGCTGATAAAACTTCTTTTTTTTGGATTTTAAACGGAATTTTAAAGTGGAAAGTGAAAAAATATGTAAGAATGTAAAATACGAAATTTGTTCCAGTTTGATTTTTTGAAGATTCTTAAAACAAATCTTGGAATTTTCTAAAAATAATTTTTTTGTCGTAAAATACGAAATTTTAATTCTAAAAAAGTTGAAAAAATAAAAAAAATTGTCTCACCCAAATTGAGTCGACTCGGTGAAATCGGCCGAAAACTGGACGTATCGCTGGTGGGAGAGCGTTGATATTCGTCTTCGAACGACCGAAGGCCCCCATGATTGTTGTATGGAGAGTTGTCTTCGTAAATTTCTTCGAGATCCGGCAATTCGCGGGCTGAGAGCTGAAAAAAATCAATTATTAGATATTTTATGAAACATGTTTGATCGTATAAAATGTCTGCAAGTCAGAAAATTTTGTAAAAACAACATCAGTCTGTCGTGAAAATAATTGGCACAGTATCGCTTCGTGTTTTTACAAAATTTCTTATGTGGAGACATTTTATACGGTCAAACATTTTTCATCGTATAAAATGTCCTAATAACGAAAAAAAGTAATTTTATCAAATATTCCGCATTTTTCCTGCAGACTGACATTGTTTTCGCAAAATTTTCTAATGTGGAGACAGTTTATATGATCAAACATGTTTCATCCTATAAAACGTCCTAATGAGGAAAAAAGTAATTTTATCGGAGATTCCACATATGAGACGTCCAAAAACCAAGAAATCAGTATTTTATACACGTTTTGCTCACCTGCAACGGCTTCTGTGCCGTCTCCTCGCCCAAGAATCGATTGCTCCCCACAGTTGTCACCGTCTCAATCGAATTTTGGGCCGTATGAAACATCCCCGCCTCCTTAGCGCCCGTCAAACTCCGCAATGACAACTTCTTGAGCGGCACCAGGTTCGGAATCGGGCGCTTCTCCACATGATTGCCCAGGATGTCCTCCACACTCCGCTTGTGCAGCGAGACGGGGCGCTGCAGCAGCGAGTCCTTCTCGTGGTCGTCCGCGTCCGCCGCCGACATGGTGCTGGCTCGAACGAACGTCGTCTTGGCGGAGTTGGCATTGGACAGCTTGGGCTGGGGAGAGCCGGTGAGTTTGGAGCGGCGGAGAATCCCATCGGGCACTGAAAAAAAATTGTGGAAAAATCTCAGCAACTACAGCGAGTGCTGGAAAAACCGAATTTTAAAACTCATGGTGTGCAGTCTCGATAATTTATGGAGAAAGACGTCAAATTTTATGAATAAATTTTGCAAAAAAACGTAAAATAAAAGAATTGCAGAAATGGCGCAAAGCTTTGGGATATTCAATTTTCTGAAAATTTTCGACTATTTTCAAGACTATTTGTTAGAAATTTAGAAATTTCAACAACTAAAAAATGAAAAAAAAAATTTTTAAAAATCGAAATTTTTAGAAAAAAAGTATTGTATTTGCTATGCGAAGTGCAAAACTCTAAGAAAAAATCGATAAAAAAACATTTTTCATTAAAGCTTTTCGAAATTAAAACAAAAATTTTTATGGTATCTACGAGTTTTCGTGAATTTTTCAAAATTTACGTCTTTATACATAAATTCCACCAAATTTAACGTTTTTCCTGCCTAAAAATCTAAAAAACAAAACTCACAATCGCTGGTAGTCAGCAAGCTGGCCTTGGGGCTGTCCACTCCGCGGTCCGGACATCGTATCTTGCGTAGACAGCATTCCAGCCAGGTCTTTATGGTCTGCTTGGCCACCTCCTCTTCCACAATATATTCCAGCTCCTCTCTTTCCAACAATTCCTCGAGTTGAAGACTTTTTCGAATGTCCACACTTCGATAGGAGAGCATACTAAAAATGGGCATGGTTAAAGGGAAATTTCTCGAGTTTTGCGGAGAAAAAACGTTAAATTTTATGAATTATGAGGAGAAACGTAAATTTTTTTTTTAATATAAGTAATTCTGTTATATTGTAAAAAAATCACTGAGAAATTGATGATAATAAAAATAGAATATTTTTTTGAGTTTATGCAAAAAACGTCAAATTTTATGCATTTTAAAAATTTAAATTATGGACAAGAAACGGAAAAAAATTTTAAAAAATAGCAAAAATTGGTAAAAATAAAAATGAAATAATTTTTTCGATTTTATGCAAAAAACGTCAAATTTTATGCATTTTAAAAATTTAAATTATGGACAAGAAACGTAAAAAATTTGAAAAAATGACAAAAATTGATGATAATAAAAATAAAATAATTTTTTCGATTTTATGCAAAAAAAACGTCGAATTTTATGCTTTTTAAAAATTCAATTATGGATAAAAAACGTAATTTTTTTTTCACAAGGAAAGTACTTCTATGGGGTGTGGAGTTACAGGTCGAGATATATATCAAAAAATTCGCAAAAATTTTCTGATTCAGAATATATAAAAATTAGCTGCCTAATTTTGGTCTGACGACATGTTTTTGTCCTCAGAAGTTTTCTCGCGACACCATGCAAGTGTCTTTTTGACCGTGTTTTTACCAATAAAAATTTTTTTTCTGTGCTAAAATAAATTCTGAGGCCTTGACAAGCCTTAAAATATCAAATTGTATTACAACTACACCTTAAAAGTAGTTCCAATGTAAAAAATGGGTTCTAGTGTGGCAAAAAGAATCGAACCCGTTATCTTCGGATTCCCAATCCAGCGTTCAAACCACTCGGCCACACCGCTCTCTTCCGAAGGAAGAGACCGAGCGCGCTTTTGTTGCCGCAGATTTTTGTCCTCGAGAAACACATTTATTGATAAAACTCGTTGATAGACCAAAATTAGGCAGCTAATTTTTATATATTCGGAATCAGAAAATTTTTGCGATTTTTTTGATATATATCTCGACCTGTAACTCCACACCCCATAGAAGTACTTTCCTTGTCAAAAAATCCACAAATTTCCAAAAATATCCAAATCTTACTACAAAACATCGTGAAAGGACACCTCATCACCACTGTGCAGCTTCTCCATTTCATAGCACATGTGCTTGAAGAGCAGTCGATCCTTTGTGGGATCCACCTCAAGTCTCCCTTTCAGTAATCGCAGCAAAAATTTGACTCTCCGAACCGGGATTTGCCCGCGCTGCTCGATGTCCACCATATTCCAGACCATCTGGAAGTTGCGAATGTCCGAATAGCTGAGCAATGCGTCCTCTTCGCTCGAGTAAAAGAGCGAGAAGTTCTCCATGATTATAGCTGAAAATGTAGGGTTTAGATGGGGAAATTTACGAATTTTGCAAAAATTATATTCTATAAGACCTATGCGAGACTCCTAGCTCGTATCTTCCATAGATAACCGAGATTTTTTAAATCAAAAGTCAGCAAAAATGCGACACTTTTTGGCCAACCTTGGCATGAAAAGTTATGTACCTATTTCTGCTGTAGAGGGTAATGTCTCCGCAAAAAATAAATTTTTTCCATCCGAAATTCCTTAAGATACGGCCAAAAAGTGGGTTTTTCTCTGACCGCTCTCCGCATTTTCCGTTCTCTCTCGGCCGCAAAGATTGTTGAACATCTCGGCTGTGTTTGCAAATCGGAAACTAATGTTTTCAGAAGTTAATTTATAGACCATTATAAAGGTAATTACAAAGTTTGAAGCAGAGACATTTTATACGATCAAACATGTTTCATCGTATAAAATGTCTCCTATATAAATTGTTGAATATCTTAGCTCTCCCTAAAAAGCGAAAGCTAGGATTTTCAGTGTTATTTATACACTTTTTTAAAGGTAATTACAAGTTTTCACCGGAGACATTTTATACGATCAAACATGTTTCATCGTATAAAATGTCTCCTATATAAATCGTTGAATATCTCAGTTCTTCCAGCAAACGGAAAGCTAACATTTTCAAGGATTGATTTATAGACCATTTTAAAAGTAATTATAAAGTTTTTTCCGGAGACATTTTATACGATCAAACATGTTTCATCGTATAACATGTCTTTTATATGAATTCGGGGACTGACACGCGTCCTACTCCTTATTTATGTGCCAAGTTAGTAAAATCGAAGCATAACACTTGAGATCATATCATCAGCAAAACATTTGCTCCCCTTGTTTCAACTCACCCACAAGAAGATTCCGCACAATGTACGTGATGATCAGGTAAAACGAGCAGAAGTAGATGACAGCGCTGTAATAATTCCCACAATCCGTCTCCCAATAGTTCTGGCCCGGTCGCCAGTAGCAAAACGGGACACTTCTCTGCGTATCATGCATGATATCGTTCCAGTCCTCGCCGGTTAGAGAGCGGAACAACAAAACTAATGCGTCCGAGCCGGAACGGAAGTTTACGTGTCTAAAAAAATTTTTTCAAAAAAATAAATAAAATATAATAAATGCACAGTGCAAAAAACAAGAAATTTTATAATATTTGCACTGTGCAATATATTTATAGTAGCCTAAATTTTTGCAGTAACGGGGCAGAAAAAAAATAAACAGATATTTTTTTTGAAAGTATGGTAAAATTAGAGATTTTTTTGGGATTTTTTGATTTTTTTTTACGAAAAAATGTTTTTTAAATTTTATTTATTTTTTTTATTTCATTTCTATTTTTTTGTACTATTTTTACCGCTATTTTTTTTTTAATTTTATGTTATAGACCATTTTAAAATTTTTTACAACGATGAAAAAAAATTAAAAAAGTTAAATAGCTTTTTTTTAAAGTATGGTAAAATTCGAGATTTTTTTTGAAATTTTTTAATTTTTTTTTTAATATTTTTTTAAATTTTTTTTATAAATTTAATTTCAGCTTTTTAAATTAGTTTTACCTATTTTTTTTTAATTTTTAAATGTATTTTTTTATATTTCACTTACTTGCTCACAGCCTGCCCATATTTCACCATTCCAAACAGAATCACCCCCGTATACGCATAGAACAGCACCAGCATCGCCAACGCGATGATGATGAAAAACGAGCGGAACATTGACATGACAACCGTCAACATCAACATCTTCAGTGTGTTGTTTCGGCCGGCAATGGTGAAGAACCGAAGAATCACAACCATGTAGCCAAAAGTGTATGTGAATTTCTTGAGACCCGTCTCCCCGCCCACAACCGAGGCCGGAAGAGCGACGAAGAAGTGGAGAGTCACCCAGAGACAGCCAAGAGCCGTGATTAGGAGGTCGATGCGGTTGCGACGGCTCTGAATAAGTATTTTTAATAATAAAAAAATAAAAAAAAATCAAGCAAAAAGTCCAAAAAAAATAAATAAAAAAAACAAATTTAATATTAAAAAAAAAGAAAATAATTAAAATATAAAAAAAAATTTTTTGAAAAGAATAAAAAAATAAAAAAAAATGGAAAATTAAAATAAAAAAGTTAAAACAAAAAAAATCTTGGAAAAGAATAAGAAAATAAAAAAAAATTAAAAATTAAAATAAAAAAAATTAAAACAAACAAAATTTTTTGGAAAAGAATTAAAAAATAATAAAAATGTAAAATTAAAATAAAAAAAAGGTAAAACAAAAAGAAACTTTTTCGGAAAAAATAAAAAAATAAAAAAAATGAAAAATTAAAATAAAAATAATTAAAACAAAAAAATTTCCTGGAAAAGAATAAAAAAATAAAAAACATGTAAAACTAAAATAAAAAAAGTTAAAACAAAAATTTTTTTTAATAAAAAATGAAAATAATTTAAACAAAAAATCAAACAAAATGAAAATATAAATAAAAAAAATTAAATAACCAAGTCAAAACGATTTATAGAAAAAATAAAAAATCTTAAAAAACTATTAAAAAATCAAAAATTTCCCACCTGCCAAAATCCATAAATTGTGAATGCAATGACTTTGAAGAAGATTTCCACCGTAAACAGCACATTGCAGACTCCGGAGACGGCGGTTAGAAAGTAGAGAATATCATTCATTGCTTCCTCTTCTTCGATGCTCCATGGAACCAGCAAAGTGCTCGAATTGATTAGAACCAGGTAGGCGAAGACCTAAAAAAATTATTTCAAATTGTTAAAAATATAATAGATTTTTTTCAAAACATGCAACTTTTTTCTCTGACCGTTCTCCGCTTTTCGCGCACTCTCTATCTTTCAAGCATTTTGAAGTCTAAAATGTGTATTTTAAAACTCCAAATTTTTCAAAAAAGCCTAAGAATTCAACGACCTTCAACGGCGAGAGAGTACGCAAAATGCGGAGAGCGGGCAGAGAAAAAACGTCTTTTGGCCATATATTTGCATGACTTTTGTGACAGCTTTGGCATTTCTATTCACCCGTGGCGCACAAGATTACATTAAAAACGCCCTTGGCGGAGACATTTTATACTATGAAACATGTTTGATAGTATAACATGTCTCCACGTAAGAAAAATTTTTTTAGCAACAATTTCAGCCTGTCGGAAAAATAATGAGGGGTAAAAAATTTAATTTTGCCGCGACACAATTTATTTTCTCGGCGGCGATTTTCGATGGGACAGAGTGCTCATTATTTTCCCGACAAACTGATTTCAAAATAAAAGTTTTTATGGGAAAAAAATTGTGTGAGAAATTTTCCAGTTAGACTGATATTGTTTTTGCAAAATTTTATGATGTGGAGACATTTTATACGAACAAACATGTTTTATCGTATAAAATGTCTCCGCACAAACTTTTTGGTTATGTTAGTTATTCTTCATCTATCAGAAAGCTGGTTCAAAAATTGTGAATGTGGGGGACATATTATACGACGAAACATGTTTGATCGTATAAGCTGTCTCCCCTTCAAATTTTGTATCGTATAAAATGTCCTAATGGTAAAAAATTATTAAATCGGATTTAGTTCGATTGTCTTTACTTTTTGGCCTTAATAACAAGTTTGAGTAGACGTTTTGCGTTCCCTACGTATCTCTCAACAACTTTAAACCATATTTTTACATTTTCGTTTGCATATCTATTCATTTCTCACCTTATTGAACCATCTGCTCATGGTGATCTCATAAAACCGGCGTCTCACAATCGACGACTCCGCCGGTTTCGGCGGCACATGAAGTGGCTGCGCCATCTTCAGCCTCGCCTTCAAGTCATGCCATCGTCGCTGATCGACCGTCAACAGCGCCGTGCCGCGGTTCTCGGTGTAATTCGCGATCACGACGCCCACGAACAACGTCAGCCCGATCATGCAGCCGATGAAGACGTAGATGTGGATGTAGACGACGGCCCACGCCCCGATCCGCGCCATCAGGATGTCGCGCACCACGTTCCAGCCCTTGTACGAGAGCGCCTCGAACAGCGCCAACATGGCGTGCCCAATGTGGTCAAAGTTGAAGTTGCGCGGATTGGTCCACACTCGGCTGACCAGGATCTTCGGGTGCGCCTCGTCGTCGTCTTTGCCGGCCACGTCCATCCGCGTGACGAAAACTTTGGACCAGAAAACTCCGGTGCAGTTTTCCTGAAGGGACAAAGTTTATGACAAAAAATATGATATAGGAGAAAAAATATTTTGTAATGAAAAATATGGCAAAAACCCTGGTCCAAAAAATATGCAATTTTTTTAAAGCAAAAAGTGGGTCAAAGGAAACAAAACTTCAAAGAGATATGCTGTCAGTTTGTCGGGAAAATAATGATTACAATGTCGCTGCGCCGATCACGTTGCTGAAGTTCATTTTCTCGGCGGCGATGCGATTCTTGATGCGACAAATTGCTCATTATCTTCCCGACAGACTGATACTAGACATTCCACAAAGTGCGTAGATTTTTTCTCCGCCTTTTCTCGCACCGCACCGTGCAAGTTCCCTGTTCCCTGCGCGACGCGATCCTTTGCGAAACATTTTCACATGTTTGCATTGTGCAATTTCATTTCGTGCGCCCAAAATTCGCGCCGGCTCCGTTGAGAGAAGCTTGTGTCGCAGCGATATTGGACTTGCACGGTGTGAAAGATCAAATGCACGCCGCAAAAGGGGTTTTTATGCATGTGCGCCCTATGAACAAAAAATTTACGCACTTTCTTGAGCGACTAGTAAATGTGCCAAAATGACTTGATGTGTCTGCGAAGACATTGTCGTAACACGAAAACATTTGATCCTGAGCCGCCGGAGTGAAGGAGGAGAAGTTCCTCTTTGCCCACTACCCCTTCGTCAAGAATTGTGACAACAACATGCGCCAAACTTTTCCCCAATTCCAAAATCTAACTCACTTTCGAGCTGATACTCAGATCATTGCAAGCCGCCAATTTCCCTCCAACCGTTTGCACGCCAAAACTCCCAAAAATGAACATTATGACGATCATGAAAATGGTGACCAAGATGATCTCCTTGAAGCCGCGGAACAACTCCACAACCACGCGGCGGATGTGCGGGACCAGCGTGTAGATGCGCAACGGTCTCATGGCGCGACAAATCATCAAAAACTGCTCGAACGAGTTGATTTCAATGTGCTTGGGCATGAGCAAGAGGAAGACTACGCTTGTCTGAAACGAACATTTTTAAGAAAATTATGAAAAACAAGAAAAAAATTTTTTTTTCATTCTGTCGGGAAAATAATGAGCACAATATCGCCGCGCCAATCGCGTCGCAGAAGTGAGAAACAATTTTCCCAGCGGCGATGCGATTTTCGATGCGACGGAGTGGTCATTATTTTCCCGACAGACTAAAAACATATGAAAATTTACGCGTATTTGCCCATGGATTCAAATTTTTTATGAATAAAATTTCTCTCGAAACCACTTACAAAGTAGATAAAGATTGTCATGACTCCGCCCACATCCCGGACCACCGCATTTGGCGTGAAGAAAAGGCCATCCGCTGTGATTTTCAGACCCAATTCGATTGTCATTGCGAGCACGAAAAGGTAGTCGGCGATCTGAAAAAAAAATTACATTCCGTGCCAGGACTTATGTAAAAAGTTTTAATTTTTTGGACACCCTGTATTTTTTCCTGTCTATATGGTCGATGCTTGAAGTGCTTGTGATAAATTTAGCTGAAAATTCGAGAAAACCTTTCAAGACATCCTCAAGACAACAAGACCTCTTGCCGACAAGAGAGCGCTCAAATGTGGAGAGCGGCCAGAGAAAAGCGAGTTTTGGCGATATCTTTGCTAATTCAGGACTTTGAGGTTTTGTGAAACCGTTGTCTTTTTAGTTAGAAATGTGCTTGAGATTTTCCATGCATATTTTAAATCATTGGGGGCCAATTTGGAGGCGTAGGCCCTTGGGCGGCCCGGCAAGTTGAATTTTGGCCAACTTTTGACCAAAAAATCTCGCTTTTTCTGCAAAAACACGAGCTAGGAATCCAGAATAAAGAAAAAATTCCTCCAATATTTTTTATGCCAAGTTTCCATAAAATTTTTTTTGATGTCATCTTCAACTTACCTGAAGATAAAAGTTGTTGACCACCAAATTCTCTCCAGTTGGGGGCCATGGGCTTTCGGAGAGCATTGACGCGCATGACATCAGAGTTACAATGACCATGCACCAGTCAATGTACGGCATAATTCCAATCAGATCGCTGAAAACTTTCATTTTTGTGAGATTCTAATTTTTTGATGACTATAATGATGTGTCGACCACTCACTGCAAATGCTTGTTCCTTCGTTGCGACTTGGCCGTATTTTGCCCATCGCCATTTTGGTCGTACCGAGCATGAGCAAGTTTCTTGCAGAGTCTTCGGAGCTTCGAATCGCGGCCGACAAGGAAGAGGGGTCGATCGAAGAAGGGGTGATTCTCTCGCATCTCCTCTTCAATTCGGGTTCTGAAAATTGAGTAGAATGGAAACTCTCGTATATGCCTTATTGTTAGAAAAACCTATTCTGAAACTTGATCCAAGCCCCATCAAAATCTGAGCGCCGCACTTTGGAGCACTGAAATTCTCTTACCTTGTCATCTCCGCGATCTGTTGTTTGTGCTGCAACGCGCGGATATCGATCTCTCCCAACTTCAGGTCCTTTCTCGCCGAATTCTCATACGACCGCAGCACATCCCCATTCTCAGTCATGTTCTCGTACAGGTTCATGCGATTCCGGTTGGCTCTGAACGAGTCTCTCTTGTTCTGGTTGCTCGAGTTGTGGACGAGCGCCTGAATCGAGGATTTCATCGAGAGCTGCCCCACATGTCGCATTGTGACGTCGTGTCGACGGTGTCGGACATATGTGTGCATGGATTTTAGAAGGACTTTTCGACAGCCCACGTCTGAAACGGGATTTTTGGACGATTTACGGGAGTATGGGACATGTTATACGATTAAACATGTTTGATGGTATAATATGTCTCCGTATAAACTCTTTTTAATATTACTTGTTTTTACGCACTTTTTAGAAACCCAGCTTTCTATGGATTTTAAAATATGGACTCTAGGCGACATATTATACGACGAAACACGTTTGATCGTATAAAATGTCTACGCATAAATGTCTTTCAATAGTACTAGTTTTTATGCATCTTTCAGAAAACCATTTTTCCATGGATTTTAAAATTGTGACTCTAGGCGACATATTATACGATGAAACATGTTTGATCGTATAAAATGTCTGACCTTTTGTAGTATCCTCGAAATGGACTACAAATCAAACCCTGAAGACTCTAGCCCATGGTTTGAAGTGTAAACTGATATATCCAGCAACATTTGCCGATTACATACCTTCCGGGTCCACTGTTGCGACCTCATCGACATTGTTGACGAAGTGGTAAGTGAAGCTGTCTCGCATTCGAGGCACTTGGAACTCGCTGTCAACCCGTTTCAACTTCACCATTTGAGGGCGAGTTGGGAAACGCTCGAAGATCCGAAGGCGCAACGGAAGAGTTGTTCGCATACTTGTGGTCTGAAAGGTTGGGAGGTTACGGTAATTAGTGTATTTTTTTCCGATGGACAGAGCCTTATTCAGCAAAAAATTTAATCTTGTTGACCTACCGCTTCTTTAGCCTTGAGCTGTTTGACCTTCTTCAGCTCCTCGTCCATCTCCAAATTGTCCAAGATGACGGCAACGAACAAACTCAAGACGATCTGAAAAGAAAAATAGTGTGGACTTGACATAAAATTAACTATTTTTTGCAATGTCTACGACCTTTCCGGTTATTTTTACAGCATTTGAAAGCTTTAGAGACATTTTATACGATCAAACATGTTTTATCGTATAAAATGTCTCTGCCAAAAAATTTTTTATGCAGTTTTATGCAGCACTGCAGTATAATAAAATTCATATCTTATAACTCGAAATGGTATTTTCAGAGACATTTTATACGATCAAACATGTTTCATCGTATAAACTGTCTCCGCATAAGAATTGAGAGCTACGATATTCAACAAATCCATTTATGGCCAAAAGAGATCATGCATGCCAAATTTGAAGAAAATCTAATAGTTATTGCAGAGACATTTTATACGACCAAACATGTTTCATCGTATAAAATGTTCTAACATAAAAATCGAGAGCTACAATTTTCAGCAATTGATCCATAATTGAGACAGATCATGTACCCTAAATTTGAAGAAAATCCAAGCCCCCGAAAACTTTTTCTACGCCACTTTTCATCCACATACCAGTGTAACGAACAGATGATAGGCCACGAAGTAAACGGCCACAAACGGAACCATTCGATCGTTCGACATTCGCAGCACTTCCACAACAAGCTCGGGCCAGCCCTCTTGCGTGATGATCTGGAACATCCCCATGAATGCCTGCGGGAATGTCTCGAAATGATGGAGATGTGGGACATAGCAGAACAATTGCAAGGACGCGGCGGAAGAGGTGACCACAAAAAGAATGGTAAAGATCACAAGACCGCCAAGCTTTTTGCCGGGGGAGAAAATCTGGAAAGGATATTGGTGAGGCAAATAAAAGAGGTCTACTAAGGTCTGTCGGGAAAATAATGTGGATAGGTCGCAGGAAAATGTATCGACTCGTAGCTGTCGATCGCCAAATTTCCAGCTAACAGTTGCAGAGTAATGATGAGCAATTTCAAGGCGACGACGAATCCACATTATTTTCCCGACGGACTGATATCTAGCCAGGGAAGCGCCAAAAGTGCGACGCTCAGATTCTGATGAAACTTGGCATGTGTCTTGTAAATATTATACGATAGGTATTTAATGTAAAATGTTGTATAAATGCAAAAAAATGTAAAAAATCGCAAAAAACTATAAAAAATTTTTAAAAAATAAAAAAATCAAAAAGTATTTTTTTCGATTAAATATGTTTAGATACTGTATTTTTAGTGATATAATTTTTTTTTTCACTTTTTCCGACAACCCACCTTATAAACAAAGTCCTCCAGCATTGGAGAGGCTTTGATCAACCGTAGCAATCGAAAGACTTGAAAATAAGTAAAGTAATTCCTCTCATAGAGATACGGAATAATGTTGAGAGAGCTGCCAATGCATAAAATCAACTCGAATTTGTAGATATTCCGTTTCCAAAATTTCGAAAATCCATATGCCAAAATTTTTACAGCGCATTCCACGTTGAAGGCGATTGTAAATCCGACCTGAAAAATTTGATTTGAACACGTAAATTCAAGTTTCTTACAATTTTTAAATAGAAAAAAATTAATGGGACATGTTATACGATGAAACATGTTTAGTCGTATAAAATGTCTCCGCTCAAAACACTGACAGTGGTGTTTGACTTTTCGCATCCATTAAAAAGCCAGGGTGTCATGTTCAAAATTGTGAGCGTAGAAGACATGTTATACGATGTAACATATTTTATCGTATAAAATGTCTGCTCTTCAAATTCTGTGACTGTCTTCGAAATGTACTACAAATGAATCCCTGAAAACCTTAGCTCTCACTTTGTAGTGTAAGCTGAGATATTCAACGATATCTGCTTTTAAAATTCTTTTTATCACCCGGAAAAACTCACCTCAATATAATAGTAGATCACCCGTCTTCTCGAGTCGCTTTCATCATGATAATGCACAAATGAGGCGTTGATAATCGAATTGGCCAAGACAAATCCCACCACACAGCATTGGAAACCGATGCTCCGGAGGCAATTCTGGAGCCGAAGAACGCGCGGATTGATTTTGGGGTCAGTGTCTAATTTCACGATCTTCCAAACTCCATCGTGCTTTTCGATTTTCTGAAAAAAAAAATTTACAATTATTTCAAAAATTTTTTCGTATTTTAGCGACGCTCGAATTTTCCTTTGATTTTTCACACACATCAGACATAGGCCACATCCTAAAAGTTTCAGCTCAAACCAAAATTGTGAGTGGGGACATGTTATACGATGAAACATGTTTGATCGTATAAAATGTCTCCCCTTAAAATTTTTGGAATATCTTCAGAAAAGTCTACAAATCAACCCTTCGAAAGCCCTAATTCACGATTTGCAGGGGAGGCTGAGATATTCAACAATCTTTGTGGACGAGAGACCACGCGAATGGCGGAGAGCGGTCAGAGAAAACACCTTTTCGACCATATTTTTGTCAGTTTCAAGCGGAAAAAAATAATTTTTTGTGGGAACATTGCCCCTTACAGTAGAAATAGGTATGCAACTTTTGAGGCCAAAACTCGCAAAAGTTTTTTTTTTGAATTTCGCATTTTTTTTTAAAAATACCGTTTACTTCTGCAATACACGTCCTAAAAGTTTTAAACATTGCCTTGAAAAATTTAGCGTTACAATGGAAGTGCTTCCTATATTTGTCTCACCTGTTTGAAGTCCTCCTCCACGCTGACCTCCGACTTGGTCCACATTTCGCTGAACTGGACACGAATCTCGGCGAAAGTCTCGGTGATCACGGCAATGAACACATTCTTCACCAGCCAGGCCAAGAAAAAGATGAGCGTGATGAAGTAGAGGATGGCCAGATGAGTGGGCAGCGAGTCCATGCAATCGTACAAAACGTACACCCAGCCCTCTTCACTGGCTGCCATATAAACTGTGAAGACACTGTGACCTAAAAAATATAGGAAAAAATATTTGAAAAAATAGGAAATTGACAAAACTTTTTTTCTGAAAATACAAAAAAATTAAATATAAAGAACTAATTATTCCACTACTTGCCTTAAAAAATAAAAAAATTAAAAATCTAAATTTTCTGCATTCCCGACTCACCAAAATCATCGAACATCCCATAAAACCCTTCGGTTTTGGCGTTTAGATATAATTTCATGCATTCTGTACCCGGAGGGCATTGATACCCACCGCCACCGGGTTTGGAACACATTGCGTCGGGGATGGCGAGGTCATTTATCGTCACGTTCCGGGGGTCGGTACCTAAATTAAAAAAAAATAGAAAATCTCAAAAAACAAACAAGAAAAAACGTTTTTAATGTAGAAAAATCACTGCGAAAAAAATTTTTAAATAGTAATTTAGCTAGGTTCAAGTTTTAAACAATTGGGCGGAGCTTTGCTTTAAAGTGGGCGGAGCTTATATAAAAATGGGCGGGGTTTTGCTTTTAAGTGGGCGGAGCTTATATTAAGAATAGGCGGAGCCAAAATTAAAAAATCTCACCTGGCACAACACATCGGTAGTCCATCCGACCGAACAACTGAATACCCATAATCGCGTATAAAACCATGAAAAACACGAGGAATACTGTAACATTTTGGATCTGAGCGCTTGAACGTCTAAAAAGGAAAAAAGATATTCTCAAAGGGCATGGAGCCGCCATCAATTGAAATTAATGATTTTATAAACAAAATAGCGTTAACTTTTTTTCTGCAATAGCAAAAACTTTGAAACAAAAGTAAAAAGTAGGGTTTTAAGAGGAAAACATGGGTTTTCGCCGTTATATCAATCTAAAAGATGAAAGAAACTCCAAAAAACTTTCGAAACCATCAAAAAAGAAATTGCATTGGCCGGGAATCGAACCCGGGTCGCCCGCGTGGCAGGCGAGCATTCTACCACTGAACCACCAATGCACATTGCAAGGGTCTCGGGATTTGAAAGACTTTTCGCGGGAAATGGATGAATTTTGAATTTCAAAGGGGATTTTAAAGTAAAAAATAATTAAAAATGTAAAATACGGAATATTGTACTTGGTTTTTTTTTGAAATGTTCCAATTTTCAAACTAAAAGAAGAGAAAATTTTTTTATTTTTTATTCGTCTGTCGGGAAAATAAAGAGCACAATGTTGCTGCGGTCAAAAGCAATTCTATTTTGCTGCAACACTGCTTACTTTCTCGGCGGCGGTGCGATTTTCGCTACGACAAAAATTAATTTTTTGCTCACTATTTTCCCGACAAGCTTAGAAAAAATAAAACTCAACTTACTTCAACAAATTCTCGATTCGATTTGTAGGCACTTTGAACGTCAACAACAACCGTAACAATCGCACAATGATCATGGGACGGACACAGCGGATGATCCCGAACCATTCGTGATAGACCAAACTCGAATCCAGCCGTTGGCTGGCCAATTTGTAGACATGTAAAAGAAGCGAAAGCCAATGGGCGAGCAATAAAAAGGCGTCGAACTGACACCAACGATCGCGAAAGTACGCGGTGGGTTTCTGAAAAAGTCATCAAAAAATGAATATAAGGCTATTTATCAAATTTTGCGATTTTTGGCAAATTTTAAGCGTTTTTGCAGCAAGTTGGCAGAAAAATCTAATTAAAATCATAACTCCGCCAACATATATAAAATTAAGCCCTCAAGGTGTAGCTTCCATGTTATACGATGAAACATGTATGATCGTATAAAATGTCTCTGCATAAAGGTTTTTTCAGTTATTTCAGTTTTTGCGCTTCTGTGAAAAAGCTAGCTTTTAATGTATAAAATGTTTATCGTAGGAGACATGTTATACGATGAAACATGTATGATCGTATAAAATGTCTCCGCATAAACGTTTTTTTTCAGTTATTTAGGTTTTGCACTTCTATAAAAAAGCGAGCTTTTAATGCATAAAATTTTTATCGTAGGAGACATGTTATACGATGAAACATGTTTGATCGTATAAAATGCCTCCGCTTCAAGCTTCGTAATTCCCTTCAAAATGACCTAAAAATCAATCCCTAAAAGCCATAATTTTCGGTTTGCAGTGGAAGCTGAGATATTCAACGATCTTTGCGGACGAAAGAGTGCGCGAAATGCGGAGAGTGGTCAGAGAGAAAAGCACTTTTTGGCCATACCTCTGCCAATTTTGTGCGGAAGAACTTGATTTTTGTGTAGAAACATTGTCCTCTACGGTAGAAATAGCCATGGGACTTTTCCTGCCAAAATTCGCAAGAAAAAATTCAACTTTTTCCAACTTTCGGACAAAAAAATTTGGTTATTTCTGCAAAACGCGAGCTAGGAGGGTCTGGCATATGTCTTATAAAAGAACAGCCAAGAATTTTGCCAAGTTTCAAGTGTCCAACTCACCATAAAATACCCCATATTGTTGACCTTCAGCAATGCCTCGAGGCTGAAAATGGCGGTCGCGAAGAAGTCGGCAGTTAAAATCGGGATCTCCAGCACCGGTAAATACTCGAGAGTTTTTGGAGTGTGAAGGCATACAGTGATCAGTGAGACAAAACATGCCACTTTCAAGGCAAATGTCATATGTTTTGTGTCCACAAACACTAAAAAAGTGAAATTAGCAGAGAAGTTTCCAAAAAAAGATATTTTTTTATTTTTTTATTTATTTTTTGATTTTTTTGATTTTTTTTTGATTTTTTAAAAGTCTCCCAAACGTTCTTTGACTAATAGTTTTTTATGTATAAAGTTCATGGACATTTTTTTCTTTCGCACAGTGCATTTTGACAGATACACTCCATGATTTTTTGCATGTGATTAGTGTAAATAAATTGAAATTGAGTGCATTTTGAACTTTTTCTATGCACTTTCTGAAAATGAATATTAATAAAAAAAAAAAAAATTTTTGTAATTTCGCCTCAGGAGCTTCTTGAAAATCATTTTTTTTTACTACTAAATCAATTCTGACTTATCATTTTTTATTTCCGAAGTAAATAAAATAAAAAAAAAACCGATTTTTTTTCAAATCGCCGGAGGGCATTTCGGCCAATACATTTTTTTTGAAAAAATATAGAGACCCTAGAGATTCTAAAACCATATTTTTTTCGATTTTGACACTCTATTTTCACGGTTAACAGCAAAAAAATTTTTATTTCAATTAAAAAAAAACAAAAAATTTTAAATCGAAAAAATCGAAAATTCCCTTACTTCTCAACACGCCTCTTCCAAAACCTCCACTTCCAATAAATTTACAGAGTGAGAAAAATACTTTTAGTTATAAAAGAAACCCAAGTTTATTTTTTTTTTATTCTCCCTCCCTCTTTCGAGGCCAAATTGGACTTTTCCGGCGAATCTCTTGTTATTTTCCTCTTCCCTTGTAAATTGTGTCTGCATATGTTTAGTGGGCTTGAAATAACACACATGCTGTTATTTGCGACTGGAATTTTTTTTGGAATGAAATTTTTAAATTGTGAAAAAAAAAATTTTTTTTGAAAAATAAAAAAAATAAAGTACGATATTTTTCCTTAAAATTTGGTATATATGATATGTGGTTGTAGTATATTAAGTTCTGAAACTTTTACGAAATGTTTTTCAAAGACAACCGAGATATTGAACTTTTTGCGAGAGAGCATGCAAAATGGGGAGAGCGGTCAGAGAAAAGACTTTTTTTTGTCGATTTCCGGGGGAATTTCGCTGGAAAAAAAATTTTTTTTGTAGATAAATTTGCATATCGTATCTAAAAGACCATAAAATTTTTTATATCAGAAAAAAATAGAAAAAATAAAAAAAATATTTTTTTATTTTTTTTCAAAAAATCTCGAAAATCCCTGTGTAACGCCACAAAAAAGATGGACAATTTCATAAGCAAATTTTTATTTAATCCTTGATAAAATACCATCAAAATTTAAAATTTTTTTGAATATCCAATAAATATTTTTTATTTCCCCTATCCCCCCCCCCCCCCCCTACAAAATTAACAGTATCGTTGAAAAACCATTCAACTCACATGTGACAACAGGACCCTCATCTTCATACATGCCTCAGGCACGCACCCAACGCTCAAGTATGAAAATTCAGCAAATATTTTTTATTGTCCCTCCCGCTTAAACCGACCCTGTCCATCTATTCGTGGGCCCTTTTCCAATAAAATCGCCGCGCATTCTTCAAAAGCAATAAGTCAAAAAGCACAAAGCGCCGGGCCATCCCGGAGATTAGTGATATCAATTTACCCCCAAAAAAGACGAATTCTCCATGAAAAAATGGTGGAATTCAAGAAAATTTTTTAAAAATATTATAAATGAAGTGTGTTTCATAGCTAATTGACTTGTTTTGAGACAAAATCCGGTAAAAAACAGGGCAAAATGAGAAAAGAAAGCGGTGTGCATTGGTGGTTCAGTGGTAGAATGCTCGCCTGCCACGCGGGCGACCCGGGTTCGATTCCCGGCCAATGCAATTCGTTTTTTGATGGATTCAAAGGTTTTTTGGGGTTTCTTTTCAATTTGTGTATATTGTAAACTACTTTTTTTTGGCTTAATACAGCTTTTAACATCTGTGAAATAATGTTTTCAACACAAAATTTGGATTTTTTCAAATTTTTGTGAGTTTTTGGATATTGTTTGGACTTTCCCTTGTTTTTAGCGCATTTCCTGTGCCGCAATACATGTCAGATTGTAGCAGTTGCCCTGTTGCATCTTTTTTAGACAGCAACACATTATTTTTTTCTTTAAAAAACAAATTTTTTGACCACTTTCTCAAATTTTCATCCATTTTTCGTCTCCCCCTTCAAAAAAATCACTTTCTAAGCATAACTTTTGATTCTTCCCCCTCGAATAGAGACATAACATACAGCACATGGTCTTGACATTATTGTCGTCCAGCGATTTCTGCAGGCTTTTCCGCAACTCGGTGATTTTGAGGGTCGCTTCGGTCGCACTGCACCAACTTGGCGGGCCGGCGCTCCCAAATTCCATCCGAAATGACATTTTTCAGGGCTGCGATAAAATTTTTTTCGTTCTTTCGCGCAATTTGATCTTTTTGGAGGGAGAATGGAACACGAGAAAAATAAGGGGATTAAAAGATTAATTAGAAAAATGAGAAAAAGGGGGAAAAATAAAAAATTTTAAAAAAAGAAAAAAAGAAATTGTTCCACGGATTGCCTAGAAATTTTTAAATCCTTTAGAAAAAGGCTAATAATAAATTGTTAAAAGTCCTAGCTAATTCTATGCGAACTGGGACATGTTATACGATGAAACATGTTTGATCGTATAAAATGTCTTCACAACAAATTTTGAACATAGTAAATAGAGTCCGAATACACCACAAATGAGCTTCTCAATGTCTTAGCAAAATCTTAAAAAACTCTTTGCCGGCGACACTTTATACGAAGAAACCTGTTTGAACGTATAAAATGTCTTTGACTAAAATTTTCAAAACAAAAATTAATCTTATGAATTTTAGTGTCAAATTTTACCGTGCCCTTTACAGGCGACATGTTATACGATGAGACATGTTTGATCGTATAAAATGTCTCCGTCAAAAATTTTTTTATTAAAAATTATAATTTGTTTTTAAATAAAGAAATTTAACTTACAAATAAAAAAAACCAAAAAAATCAAAAAAATATCGGAAATTGACCCAAATCTGAAGATTTACAGAGCTTCCGCAGGCAGAGTAAAAAAGGATGAGCCCTTTGCCCAAGAATGACCCAAATAAAGCCGAATAGACACGAATTTTGACCATATTCGGTTGACCGCTCAACATTTTTCCCCAAAAAAAACTGAAAAAAGAGAAAATTGGCCAAAGTAATAAACGGCCATAAACATCTCGCCTAACTATAAGTGACCTTTTCTGGGCCTAATTTTTTAGCCGATTTCCGGCCCCTCATTTTCGCGGCGTTAATTTCATGCCGCCCCCCTCGGGGGCCCGAGTTCTTTGGTGAGCTTTTTTCGCGCTCCTAATGAAGTTAATTTCGGAGGGCCGGCCCAACAAAGATAAGATGTTTCGACTTTTTTTGAGTTTTGGGGAAACGATTTTTTGTCTGGAAAAAAAGAGGAATTGAATTTTATTTTATTTTATTTTAAAAATTTTTAATTTTAAAATAGAAAAAAATATAAAAAGTAAAATAGTTCTCTAAAATTTGACCTATTTGGTCGAAAAAAATTTAAAAAATTAAAAAGTGACAATTTTTATATAAGAGTGAAGATATAAGAACGCAAGAGCCATTTTCAAAAAGCACCCTGAATTTGCTCACTTTTTGGCTCGCAGGCGATTCTTTCATTTTGCTCACCGAAACGGCGAGCAAACTTTCAAAAATGCTCGCCTCCGCCGAAGCGGCGAGCAATTTTCTAATTTCGCCTGCCGCGGCAGGCTAGGGAAAGACTTGGCTTTGAGCCAAGTCTTTCCCCTTGGTGGCTCTTCCTCCCAAAAATTTTTTTGTCAAGATTAATATAAATTTCTTTATGGTGTAATCTGCATGCATCGACAGGACAATAACTCCAAAAGTAAGTTAAATTATCCCTCTTTCTAAGTATGCCATCATTTTTTGTATTACATAAGCTTATCCTGGCGCATTTAGCCATTGTTGTAGGTATACAAATTTCGCTGAATGATGTTCGTTCGTGCGATTCCATGAACGAAATTTGAGAGTCTTCCACGCAAAAGAACCGGCGTCGGGGTCTTCGTGCCAGAATTGTTTCAGCATGAAAGGATTTTTTTGTTGCTTCGATTTTAGATATTACACTAGGTACGTTTTTGATTTTTTTCCGATTTTAGGTATGGAACAATTTTGACGTACCATAGATGCGTATTTATACTTAGCAAACCATATTTCAAAGCTATGTGGTCGATCTAAACCATGTTTAGAACAGTATGAGAGGTATTTGTGACTTTTTTTAGATCCACGTTATACTTGGTCACTTAGGCCCTAAAACATCTCAAACCCGAGTTTTGAAAGAATAGTTATGTTGGGGACGGTTTAGTAATGGCTCACCTTTGTAGATTCGGGTTTAAACTTCAAAAACATTAGATTTTGCCTGCAACTTGATAAAAGTATCTAGTGTAATATCGAAAATCGAATCAAGAAAAAAATCCTTTCATGCTGAAACAATTCTGGCACGAAGCAGGCCCGACGCCGGTTCTTTTGCGTGGAAGACTTAAATTTCGTACATGGAATCGCAAGAACGAACAGCATTCAGCTAAATTTGTATACCTACAACAATGGCTAAATGCGCCAGGATAAGCTTATGCAATGCAAAAAATCATGGCATATTTAGAAAGAGGGATAATTTAACTTACTTTTGGAGTTATTGTCCTGTCGATGCATGTAGAGTACACCATAAAGAAATTTATAGCAATCTTGACAAAAAAATTTTTGGGAAGAAGAGCCACCCAAGGGGAAAGACTTGGCTCAAAGCCAAGTCTTTCCCTAGCCTGCCGCGGCAGGCGAAATTAGAAAATTGCTCGCCGCGGGAGGCAAAAATAGAAATTTGCTCGCCGCGAAAAATTTGCTCGCCGTTTCGGTGAGCAAAATGAAAGAATCGCCTGCGAGCCAAAAAGTGAGCAAATTCAGGGTGCTTTTTGAAAATGGCTCTTGCGTTCTTATATCTTCACTCTTATATGAAAAAAAGAAAATGTCGAGAAGGTTAAAAAAAATAAAAAAAGGATGTTTTAATTTGTTTCTTTACATGTTTAAAAATAAAATAAAAATAAATGAATTTCTAAAAATAACTAAAATAAAAAAAGTAAAAAAATGTGAGAAAAAGTTGTTGCAATTTTTTCGATGTTTAGGCTTTTTTTTATTTGAAAGATAAAAAAAATATAATAAAAAAAATATGTTTTTAATTTGTTTCTTTACATCTTTAAAAATAAAATAAAAATTATTAAATTTCAAAAAAAAAAAAAATAAATAAATAAAAAAAGTAAAAAAATGTGAGAAAAAGTTTTTTTTTCGATATTTAGACTTTTTTGACTTCATTTAATTTTAATCTTAAAAAAAGTAAAAAAAACAATATTATATCCAAAAAAATCCGAAAAATATTTTAAAAAAAAACTTTATTTATCTTTATTTCAAACCTATGTTAAAATATAGCACTACTAAGTTATCACTAGCCCCTAAAAAAATAAAAATTTAAAAGCCATTTTTATTATACTATACTATTATTAATTTCACCAACCACCGTTCCCATAACCTATAAAAATATGCGTGATGTTATCCCGAAAAAAGCCATGGAGCATAGTTTTTTTGTTTGCGGGGACAGCACGAATTGAGGGAATTAAGACTGATGGGACGGGAATGCAAAATTGAAAGTAATGAAGACGGCTCCAAATAAGGGCACGGCTTTTTTGCGCACACTCATTCGAATAAAGATGGGGGGAAATTGGAGTAAATGGAAATTTTTTAACAAAAAGTTACTATTAATAGTTTTATTTTTTTAAATGAGAATTTTGTAAAAAATTTAAACATCAAACAAATTTTCAATATTAAATTTTAAATTTTTTTTATGCAAAAAATAAAAAAATATATTAGAAAAATCAATGTTGTTGTTGAAAATTTAAGGTTTGAAGGTTGCAAACCACGTGTTGATTAAAAACACGCTGTTTACAATTAAAAAATACCTAAAGGCAACCTAAAACACCCGTAAATTTATGAAAAATGGGGGAAAAGTCCGAAAGATTGTTCAAATTCGAAAAAAATCAAATTTTGTATTCAAAAACAGAGCTTGAAAGACGTAGAAAGCTGTCATAAGCTAAAAGAAGTAGTTTACAAATATATACAGATCGAAAAGAAACCCCAAAAATCTTTTGAACCCATCAAAAAGCGAATTGCATTGGCCGGGAATCGAACCCGGGTCGCCCGCGTGGCAGGCGAGCATTCTACCACTGAACCACCAATGCACGCCTTGTTTTACTCTCATCTTGCTTTATTTTTTATCGGAAAAAAATAATTTCCAATGCTAATTTATCATCCAACTCACAAATATCCTTGATTTCCGTTTTTTCCTGGCTTTGTTCCATCGACGAGATCATAGCCTGTACCGGATGTGGAAGATGGAGATTTAAGGCCGGATAAAATTGCTGCGGCGAGTGTCCTCCATTATAGGTGTAAGTGGGATGTAGCAGATGCATTTTGCTACGATTTACAGGCTGTTTCGGCCGATTATATATCAGTTATTGAGCAGTGGAGACATCAAAATATTATCCATGACATCTAATCTTCTTTGGTCGATAAAGTTTAAAGGTCCGGTAGATAATGGAGAAACCGTTGATAATATCGTAGTTCAAGTCTTAATCTATCATTGACTCCAAAGAAATTGCCAAAAAATCGCTGGTAATGTCATCAAATACTCAGTTGAAACATGACGTCATCATTTTTCCCAAACATTCCAAATATCTGATATTACACATGACACAGGCGAAACATGGCCTCCCCAACAGTCCTCTGGGCACTTCCAACCACCCACGAATTCCGCCTCAGGCGCAAAGTTCAACAGGCATATCGGCGGATTGTTTTTTTCGCGGGCAAATTTGAAGAATAACCGAATCCCCCCGAGACGCCGCCGAGAATAAACCCACTGGCTGTGGAGGCCAAAGATGCGCCGCCAATTTGCGGGATGAGTAATGCGCCAAATAAGGGCGAATGGAATTAATAAAGCGGGGAAAATTGAAAGGAAATGTTATAATTAGACGGAACAGAGCCAAGACAAGGGAAGCCGCGGGGAAATGCGTGAAATTTGGACAATGTACGGCAAGATTGAGGGTGGCAAGAAAATTTTTGGGAAAAATTAAGGTTATTTTGAAGATTTAAGTTCAGTTTTTATCAGAAAAAGCCAAAAAATTATTTGAAAATTGAAAAAAGTGAAAAATTCGAGAAAAGTGGCAAAAAATAACTTCTAAAGAAAAAACTGTATTTTTGCCGTTAGAAACAAGTGAAAGTTTCTCTGTTATAATGTATGAGGAAAAGTGATATGAAAATACAGCTAAAAGCCTTGAAATTCATCAAAAATGACGACAAATTCCAAAAAAAGCTGAAAGTTTGAAAAAAATGTGAAAAAATCCAAATTTTGTGTTGAAAAACATACTTTCAAAGGCATTAATAATTGCAATAAGCTAAAAAAAGTAGTTTACAATATATCCAGATCGAAAAGAAACCCCAAAAATCTTTTGAATCCATCAAAAAACGAGTTGCATTGGCCGGGAATCGAACCCGGGTCGCCCGCGTGGCAGGCGAGCATTCTACCACTGAACCACCAATGCACACTTGATTATGCTCTCATTTTGCTCTGTTTTTTATCGGATTCCGGGCTCAGAATCTCCGGGATAACTCCCATTTTTGGCGCTTTGCGCTTCTTGAGTTACAGTGGCCGAAATGGTCCAGTGGCAAAAAATGTACCGTTTTGCATCCGGGAAGTATCAAAAATGTGGCAAAATAAATCTATCTGCACGTGAAAAAACTCCGGTTTCAAAAGCGCGCTCGTAATTTTTTGAGGGCCTTCAAAACGAAGGTTTTTTTAGTTGGAGAGGGAGGCATTTTGCCATATTTTTTGATACTTCCCGGATAGAAAATGGTACGTTTTTTGCCACTGGATCAAGTCCGTCATTGTATTGCTTTTGAAGTCGGCAATTTTATTGGGAAAGGGTTCAGGAATAGATGAGATAACACTACATTTTTTTATTTTTTTTTTCTTTTTAAAAATTTCCCCAAAAATTCCCCCAAAACCTACCGTATCTCGGCGGTTTCCTGCCGCCTCCAGTTGCCACCAGCAAATCCGCGATAGCGGCCATGGAATCGCGCTTATTCGGAGGCAATATCCCGCCATTGGGTGCGGTCCGGAACGCCCCCGCCGAGGAGGCGGTTGCGGCGGCGACGGCGGCCGCCGCGGCCGCTGCTGTACCTAAACAGTCAGAAAAATGGGATTAAAAGGTTGTGCGGGTCGAAACGAACGACAACTGAGATGTGGAAACCATTTGGAGCAGGTGGAATGCAACAGTTAAGACGAAATAGAGCTTGTGGACATTTTATACGATGAAACATGTTTGATTTGAAAATCGGAAAGACTTCGAATAGCATTGAAATGCGATTGGGGAAGAAAATTTAGAAAAAGAGTACGTCAAAAGTGTAATTGGCAGGCAAAAAAACATTTTAAATTTTCAAAAAGACGAAGAAAAAAACCGAAACTTTGCTTAAAATTCGAAAAAATTCAAAAAAATTAAAACTTTGCGTTCAAAAACAGTGTTTCAAGGTTATTAAAACTTGTAAAAAGTAAAAAGAAGTACTCTACAATATATTCAGATTGAAAAGAAACCCCAAAAATCTTTTGAATCCATCAAAAAGCGAGTTGCATTGGCCGGGAATCGAACCCGGGTCGCCCGCGTGGCAGGCGAGCATTCTACCACTGAACCACCAATGCACATCGCGTTTAGCTCTCATTTTTGATATTTTTTTGAAATGAAGTGTTTGTCAGTTGAGAAAAGACAAGTAAAAATATCAGTCTGTCGGGAAAATAATGTGGATTTGTCGCAGCAAAATGTCTCGTAAAATGTCCAGCAGCATTTGCAAAGGGATGATGGGAGGATTCCAAGGCGCAGCAAATCCACATTCTTTTCCCGACAGACTGATTTTAGTCTGTCGGGAAAATAATGACGCTCTGTCGTCGCTCCAAAATTTATTTTCTCGGGGGCGAAGCGATTTTCGATGCGACAGGGTGCTCATTATTTTCCCGACAGACTGATAAAAAGAGGACTTTGAAGCAACGACAACGAGATGAGTATACGTAGTACAACACCACATAATACAACATCAATGCTTACCCGGTCCCGCGACAGTCGCGGCGCGTATCGGCAACGCATTCAAGAAGCCGGCCTGGGTCGCCTTCCTCCCACCGAACATTTGTGTTTGCGAGTGCTGCACGAGCGCCGGGTTCTGCGCGTACGGGCCGGAGATCACTGCAGACACATTATGATAATACATGGGGGGCTGGGAGCGTTTCTGCAGCAGATGCTGATGTTTGGGGGCGCGGTAGTTGTGCTGCTGCATGAGCCAGTACTGGTGCTGCAGCTGCAGCTCGAGCAGCTCCTGCTCGTAGGCGGACCGCTGCCGCTCCTCGCGCTCCTTTTCGTGCTGCTCGCGCAGGAACTGCAGCTGCGCGGCGCTCATGCCCCACAGCGAGTGTTTGCGGCGCGCCATGGAGCCGGAGTCGCAGCTCAGGCCTTCGGGCAGGTCGAACCCGACCCTGGCGTCTTGCGAGGCGGTCCAGTCGGCGCTGGGCTGACTGGAGCGGCGACGCGCCCACAGTGTGGCGGAGTGGTCGACGCTGAGGGGCTGGGGAGTGAGTTTGCGACGCAGGAAGTCCCACGCCAGTTGGCTGGGCGCGCTGTCGGCGACCGTAAGGCCGCGCAGGTCCATGCTAAGCTTGGGCTTGACTTCGGCCACTCGCTTTTGACGGACGATGGTTCGGCGTCGTTGCAGAGGCGCTGCGGGTGTTGCAGTGGGGTTAAATTGATCTGAGGGCACTGCGGGCTCTGCATTGAACTTAATTTGATCTGACGCCGCTGCAGCGGGGCTAAATTCACCCGTTGAGGTAGCCACAGGATTACTAGGGGTTTTAGGAGAGAAACCATCAGAATCATCGCTCATCCCGAATATTTAACGGGTTAGCAAGCGATTAAATCCAATTTATGACAGGATTAGAGTCTTATCCTTGGCATGAGACGAAGAATCCAGCTTCTTTAACGATTCTGAATACGTAAAAAGCCCAGAGAAGTAGGAATACGGTCCATTTGGGTTCGTCTCACATAAATTTACGATAGATTTTCGCTCCGAATAACTAGAGTAACGCCTGGCCTTCAAAAAGTAACAACGAAGTTTGAGGAAAAGATTCCAGAATCTCCCCTTTCAACTTCTGAATGTTGAAAAGAAAACTGATTAGCATCCTCCGAATTACAGGCGCTTCCGGTGCAGACGCTCGGTTTCGCCCATTCCGCCCGCCGGCATTTGGAACGAACAGCTCAAACTATGCAAATTACGATGCGGGTGGGGGAACGGGGAAAGCAGAAGATATAGCGCAGCAAAAATGTCGAGAAAAAGGGGAATTAGAGGGGGAAAATTGCGGGTTTAACCTGTTGAGTTTGCAAGGGAAGTACTCCAAGTGCGACGCTCAGATTTTCTTTAAATTTTGCATACAAGTTGGGCATGTACTAAATATCAATTCATGAAAGTTTTAGCTCGCGCTTTGCAGGAGCAGCGGAGATATTGAACGATCTTTGTCGCCGAGAGAGTACGTGAAATGCGGAGAGCGGTCAGAGAAAAGACACTTTTTGCCATAACTTTACTAGTTTGACGTGGAAAAAATTGATTTTTTGTGAAAACATTACCCTCTATGGTAGAAATAGGCATGAAAATTTTCGTGCCAAAACTCGATAAAAAATGTTAACTTTTCACCAACTTTCGATCCAAAACTCTCGGTTGTTTCTGAAAAGCGCGAGCTAGGATTCTTGCATATATCTTATTAAAAATCATTCTAAATCTGTGCCAAGTTTCATTAAAATTTGAGCGTTGCACTTGGGGTACTTCAATAATTAGTCTTCTTACCTCTGGCATGATTACAATTGAGACTCAGCGCCAAGGTAACCTGTTTCTTAGTGCTGGGAGTTGAGTCATTGAGCCTAGCAAACATTCTCATAAGATGTAAAAGCGCAAGATTTAGTGCGCCCGCAAAAAAAAGGAGTAGAAATCTCAAAACTGAGCTGTCAAAAACAGACGTCTTGACGCACTTTTCGGGTCAGGGAAAGCTCGGGTCGCGACAGTTCGGGTCAACGATACCGTTTTATAGGAAATCGAGAGATTAAGGCTAAACAGTGTACAGTGACTGACCTGATATAGTGGAAAAAAACGTAGCATTTGGCATCCGGGAAGTGTCAAAAAATGTAGCAAAATGCGACCCTCTTCAAATAAAAAAAACTCCGTTTTGAAGGGCCCTCACAAAAAGAGCGGGCGCGCTTTTGAACCCGGCGTTTTTTCGATTGGAAAGGGAGTTATTTGCTACATTTTTTAACACTTTCCGGATGCAACATGGTACCTTTTTTTCCCCTGGATCAAGTCCGCCACTGTAAAATTTCGGTTCTTTCCAGACTGTTCTTCCATTGATATCCGACCCGGACAAAACGACGCGGACTTTTTTCATTTATGCCTGCCTCAAAAGCCAGTCCCTACTCAATTTTTAATGGAGCCGAATCTCAACAAATGCTATTGCAACGACACGGCTTACTGTAATTACTATGTGGAGCGGGAGATTCGGCGGGAAGCCAGCCGAAAATTATATAATCAGCACTCTTTTTGAAAAGTGCGATTTTTTTGTCACAGTCCATTTTGCCACTTTTCGCACGCTGCAATTGTCGTTGCGGCGATTTTCGAATTTCACAGTGCTAAAGGCTTGCAGAAAGATTTATTGCAAGCGCTAGCCAAAAAGCACGTTTTCCTTGCAAAAAAACAAGGAATTTCAGAGTGCAAAGTAGACCTTAGTTTCCGCGCAGTGTCCAAATCACTAGAGCGACTTTACAAACGGCTTAGTATTTACCAGTCTGTCGGAAAAATAATGAGCGCAATTTCGCTGATCGTGTCGCTGAAATGGAAAGATAATTTGATTTTGCGGCGATGCAATTCATCTTCTCGGCTGCGTTGCGACTCATTATTTTCCCGACAGACTAAAATACAGGGTCTTACAAAAAACGTGAAGGAAAGTGGAGTTTCGATATGAGTGATGTTGAAAAAGAGGAGGAAAGTGCCAACACTTGCAATTTTTTTTACGTGTTCTTAAAGACTATATCAAGAAACCCCCAAAAAATCCGACATTTCCTGGTGATTTTCAACCGAAAAGTCCGAAATTTCTCGATCATTTTCAACCGAAAAAACCTGGTTTTCGGGGTAGAGATGCCTCTACTTCAGAAAGTCGTAGCGACCTCAGTTTGCACTTTAAAAGCTTGTTATTTCGTAGACAAAAACTAATGTCTTTTAAAAATACATATTTCAAATACGAAGTCTCTGCGCCGCCTCCGCCGGAAGTTATAGCCTTCCACTTTCCTTCACGTTTTTTGTAAGACCCTGTGTATGTGGTCCACGCTCAAAGTGTGCGCAAGATTTAAGAAAGATCTAAGAGATCTAAGCGTTATATTGGACACTTTCCTTGTTAAAATCTCCTCTATAGTAGAGATATTAACAAGGTATAGCTTATCTCCAGAAGGCCGTGATCTCTTTCTGATAAACTCCAGTGACATTGCGAACGGGCTAGCACTATACCGAACCCCCATAGTTTTGAATAGAAAAAAAATGAAATCAACTCACCAAATAAACTCGTCCAATGTGTCCTCGGATTGTCTGTAGCATGGCGTCTGAGGTGTCAATCATCAAAACGCTTCCGGGCCTTTGAAGTTTGGTCTCTGAAAACTAAATTGTTTTATTTTTTAGACCAAAAATTCAAATTTCTAAAAATCTCTAAATACCAGCCAGTTGCACGACTGCAAATCTCCGCCGGAACGTTGTAAATAATAATCTGTTGGGCGCCCATAAAGCGCGGCATTGTGCCGGAAGGGATCGCGTAATCGCCTCCAATTCCCCAGACGCGGATCTTCATGCGGCGCGCCAAAAATTGAGAAAACAGATTGCCCCAAGCCGAGCGGACCCACTTTTACGAATATCCCGTGCATAGCGTAAACGTGGAAATGGAAAATTTATATTGCACATGGTGGATGAGTCATAGTTGGAGGTTTTTTGTCCATAACTTGGGAAATAATGGAGGGAAATTTATAAAAATTATGTTTGGGGAATCAAAAAGGGTTCAGGTTTTTGGTGGTATAGTTTTTTTGCAATATTGCCTCAGGGGTTTTTTTTAATTCAAAGTTTTTTCTTCAAGCTTATAGGGAAAATGCTTGAAGCGAAACCGAGATTTTGATGAAACTTGTCACATAAATTGAAAAAATTTTTTGTGATCCATATGCGAAGCTCCTAAATCGCGCTTTGCAGAAACGGCCAAGATTTTTAGGCCGAAATTTGGCATAAAAATTACGTTTTTTTGCAATTGTTGGCATGAAAATTTTCATGCACATTTCTACCATAGAGGGTGATGTTTTCACAAAAAAATAATTTTTACCCCACAAAACTAAAGATATTGCCAAAAGTGTTTTCTCTGACCGCTCTCCACATTTCACGCACTCTCTCGGCCGCAAAGATCGTTCAATATCTCAGCACCCACTGCAAACCGGGGACTAAGGTCTTTAGGGGTTAATTTGTAGACCATTTTGAAGGTAATTTGCAAAGTTTTAAAGAGAGATATTTTATACGATCAAACATGTTTCATCGTATAACATGTCACCTACAAATACAATCTTGTACATGAAAAGCTGGCTTTTTTGACCTGTAGACTGATATCACTAAAAAAGCCTATTCGGAGACATTTTATACGATTAAACATGTTTCATCGTATAAAGTGGCACGTGCCCGTTGGAAAAATCTGAGCATCGAAATTGGCGTCCTTAACCTGTTAATCCGGCAAATTTTTTTTGTTTTTGAAAAAATTCGATTTTCCTCATCAGTCGGAAAAATAATGTGGATGTGTCGTGCCTTTGAATTCGCCTTGCGAAGATGGTGCCGCGGCTGGAGATTTGGTGTACGACCGCGAATAGACGAGACATTTTGCTGCGACAAATCCATATTATTTTCCCGACAGACTGATATTTGAAGGAGTACACGGAAATTTTTTTTAAAATCGGCTCTTATAGACTGCCTGAGGGCAAATAGTCATTTTGGGTTTCTCCCAAGTCATTGTGAAACCTAGCGATCTTGAAAACATATATTCTTTGACCTTTTTCTCCCATTGCTTCCCAACTTATCGGCAAAATAAATATATATAAAAAAACCCCTTCAAATCCTTGTGAAATACACTTGTTTATAGGTTTCGAAAATTCCAAAAACCCCTCAAGAAATAACTAATAAACGGTCTCGAGCAAATTTCACGGTTGCCGTTTTTCGGCCAAGTTTTCAACGTTTTCTGAAGAGGTCATTTCCGCGGATTACACGGAAGCGCTTCCTTTTTTCTCTTGAGCTCCTTTTCGCCGGGAAATCGGAGGAAATTTTATGAGGATTCTCGCGTCTTTTTTTTGAAGACCTTAGGCCGGATATCTTGGGGAAATTTTGTGGATTTTCGAAGTAAAAAAAAACATAAGTGCGACGCTCAGATTTTCTTCAAATGTTGCGCGCACTTTGGAGATACCTATTTTGCCACAAAATTTGAATGGGAGACATTTTATACGATCAAGTATGTTTGATCGTATAAAATGTCACTTTCGTGAAATTTGCGAAAAATGTAATGGAAATTAGAATTAGAGCACCCATGGGGAAATTTTATTACAAAATTCCAATATTGGTACATTTTATACGACGAAACATGCTTGATCGTATAAAATGTCTCCCTTGTAAAATTAAACAAAAATTCGACGGGGATGTAAATGCAAGTTCTGATGAAAAGTTTTGATGTCCAAAACTTTTAGCTGACACATTTTATACGTCGCGGGAGATTCAAAAAATTTCGAATACGCAATGCGAGTACAGTGACGGACCTCATCCAATGGCAAAAAACGTACAATTTTGCATCCGGGAAGTATCAAGAAATGCGAAAAATGCCTCCATCTCCAACTGCAAAAACTCTGTTTTGAAGGGCGCGCTTTTGAAACCGGAGTTTTTTCACTTGTAGAGGGAGGTATTTTGCTACATTTTTTGATACTCCCCGGATACAAAATGGTACGTCTTTTGCCACTGGATCAGGTCCGCCACTGTAGTTCAATCCTCGAGAACTTGAGCTCTCAAATTTCAGTAAGAGAAGAAAAATTCAACGATGTTTCACGCGGTTAGGGAACAAAACACTTTTTGGCCATATCTTTGCCAATTTTGTGCGGAAAAAATTGATTTTTTATGGAAACATCACTCTCTACGGTAGCAATAGATATGAAATTTTTCATGGCGAAATTCGAAAAAAGTGATTAATTGTGTGATTTTTTTCGAGCTGCGCCCTAGATTTTTTCGGATTTTTTTTTGCAAATTTCGCACAGAAAAAAATGATTTTTTATGGAAACATCACTCTCTACGGTAGAAATATATATGAAATTTTTCATGGCAAAATCGACCATATCATCATTGCCAATTCCACGTGAAAAAACCAACAAAAATGCCACCCTTCTAGAGTAGTTATACAAAGTTTCCTCTCACCTCTAGGACATCACTAAACAGGCACTAAAACGAAGTGCTAACCCCCCGTGGCCACGTGCGCAATCGTCTCAAAACAGGGCCTGAGGCAAGAAAACCGCGAAATTTGGTTAGGTCTTCGAAACGTTTCTCCGAGTTTCCTCCTCAAACATCTCCCTTTTTTCGGAATTTCTTCAGACTATTGCGGTTAATCGGCTCTTCGTTTTCGCACGGTCATCAGGAATGGGGGAGATGCGGATACTCAGTTTTTCTGTCGGGAAAATAATGTGGATTATTTTGGAGACCCCTATCAGCGCTTTGCAAAGGCTAAAAGAGGCTGGAGATCTGATGTGCGCCTCCCAAGGAGGTCACAAATTTTGCCACGACAAGTCCACATTATTTTCCCGACACACTAATACTATTAGTATTTTTAAATTACATATTATAAACACTTTATGGCCAATGAAAATCGACCTCAACTGAAATGACAAGGTTGTTTGTAAAAGACTCTTTTAAGGTCAGTCTCGGTGGGGTTGAAATGTGCTGACAAAAATGATGATTCAAAATGCCGTGGGCTGGGAAGGTGGCCGCCATTTCGAACAACGCCTCGGGAACGTCTGTCTCATCGGTTTCGGAGCAGCTGAAAAGTCGTTGCAGCAAGTGAAAAGATGACGTGTATCAATTACTGAAAATTTTGGTGAAGCCAAGCCGGGGACATTTCATACGATGAAACATGTTTAAGCGTATAAAATGCCCCTGAATAGTGTGACTTAAAATTTTCAGCAATTGAAATATAATCTACTACGACTTATTTTTGTTGTGCTTCAAAATGTTATGCGGAGACATTTTATACGCTGAAACATGTTTCATCGTATAACATGTCACCCGTAGAGATTGACCGAAGATTTTCAGGAGCTGCTATACGGCCCGCTAAGCCTTAATTCTGCTTTGTTTCAAAGTTCTATGCGACGACATTTTATACGCTGAAACATGTTCCGTCGTATAACATGTCTCCTGCCGAGCGTGACCCAATAAAATTTTCCAGGATTGCTACGTGACCTATGCACAACAAGAAAAAAACATTTAAAAATTAAATTTATGTCTGCACGTACTTTAACGCATCATTCGTCTCCAAATGCAACATCTGATGGGCATAGGTTAGCGTATAAAAGGAGTCCGTCAAGTACTCGCTACACTTTCTTCGAGCCAGACAAACAAACGGAAATAGAAATTTGCGGTTCATTTCGCAAATCTCATCCTTGCTCCAGCACTGTTTCTCGTACGTCTTCACGTTCAGAATTTTTAGCAGCTGAAATTTTATAAAGAATTAGAGAATAAGGGAGATTTCGGAGGAAAATTGGTTGGAACTTGGCAAAAATTTAGATGAAATTTTTTAAAAATAATAGTTAGTTTGTAAAGTTGCTGGAGTGATTTCTGGAGTGTGCATTGTACAAATAGCGGTATGTTGCGACAGCCCAAAAAAAGCCTATTGCACGGTGCAAAAAAAACAACAAATTGCACAGTGCAAAGAAAAAAAATGAGAAAAATGAGATGTGACATGTTATGCGATGAAAATTTTTTTTTGAAATTGAAAAGAATAAGGTGTGACATCTTATACGATGCAATTTTTTCAAATTAAAATGTCACACCCAATTTTTCTCAATTTGAAAAAAATTTTCATCGTATAACATGCCACACCTAGTTTTTTCAATTTGAAAAAAAAACTTGCATCGTATAACATGTCACACCTCATTTTTTCAATTTGAAAAAAAAATCCATCGTATAAAATGTCACACCTCATTTTTCTCAATTTGAAAAAAAAAACTTTCATCGTATAACATATCACACCTCATTTTTTCAAATTTCAAAATGAGGGGGGGTGTTCAAAAAAGGGGGAGGGTTCATTCAAGGGGTGTGTTCAAAAAGGGGGAGAGTTCAGAAAAGGGGGAGAGTTCTGCCGCAACGCTTTTTTGGAAGTTTTGGCACCAAAAATTTCAGCTTTTATCACTGGCCAAGAGGGCTACATTTCAACAAAAAATATTGTTTTTACAAAACGTTCACCAAGATATGGCCAAAATCCTGACACAATAAAGAGACCATGAAATGAGCGTTCATTACCTTCACTCTAAAATGATGCGGCATCTGATGGATCAGGCTTTTCGTGCAGTTGTCGTACAAGGCCCGCGCTTCGTGACTGATGTCATTCGAGTGGCCGTACTTGTCCAGGAACCCGACAGCATGCCCAAAGTTCATCAGCAAGTTGGCTGGGCGCACATTTAGGTCGGCCACGCATTGGAATGGACTGGAAAAGTTAGGGTGAAATAACCTAGAGACGTTCCGATATAACTTACTCTTCTTGTTCTTTGCAGTTGGCAATGCTGTCGTGACTGAAATACGAGCGAAATTCAAGGTAAAATGATCACTTTCCTTACACTGAACTCTCTTTATAAGCCGGAGAACTTCGCTCACACGCGTTTATGAGGGGAATTATGAAAAGCATCGAGAAATAGAGGCCAAAACAAATCATTTTCAAAACAATTGATGGCGATATAATAGGAAAAATCAAGGTTTATAACACATTTGTTTATCAGAAAGAGCTGACGATCATTTGGACATAAGCTGGAAGAGATTATAACAAGGAAAGTGGCCAATACGGCGCTCAGATCTTCCTAAATTTTGCGCACACTTCTTGATTTTGTGCTATGATCAATTGTCAGATTCCACGGAACCTGGAGTTATCCGCGATGTGTCAACTTGATGGAATTTATGGAGAGAGAGAGGTGTCCCTGTGTCAACTGTTTCCCCAGTTGTTTTTCCCCGATGTTCGAGAATGTTTGGTGGAGAGATCCCGAAGCGGAGAGCCTGAATCACGACACCGTAACCTTCTCCGAGGTTTTATCCCATCTTCACTTGGTAGTTGTGTTGTTGGCGTTGTTGTGGAGTGTAGTTGTAGTGTTGTCGAGCGTGTTGTGAAGTGTAGTTGTGAAGTGTAGTAGTTTTGTTGTTGTAGAGTTGTGTTGTATTGCTTATTTTATTGTATTGTTTACTTTTATTGATAAATCATTTATTCGTGTTGGTCATTCTCTATTCTCGTGTCCATATTACAGGGGAACGATATCTTTCGATTACCCGACATCCACATACGCAACCTTCCACCTGGGAGGCCGAGCAATTTCAGGTAGAATAAGTTGTGCAAGGTAATCGACAGAGGAAACCACCGCAAGACCACTAGCCAGATCGTTGAATTTCTTTTCTATCCGAAGGTGGAATCGGACATCAATGCTGTCCAAAGTTTATTGCAAAAATATAAAATAAAATAAAAAATCCGAAGAGTCATCACGCACATTTATTCATCAAAATATTTCTAAAAAAAATTATACATTAGAGTAACCACGAAGGACGGAAAGGTCCGCTAAAAAAAGAAAAAAGGGCGGGGAGAGGGGAGAGGGGAGAGGTTTTTGATGGCGATGATTTCGAATATCGTATCCATTTTTTCTGAATTTTACAATTTTTCTTAAGCAGTAGTGTAAATTATAATAGTAATTAAAAAGAAGGAAAACTATAATTTTTCTGGCCCCGCGCTTCGCAGCTTGCGCCTCAGTTTCTCTGCAGGCTGCGAATAAAAGTAGGAAACAGCCTAAGCGCTAAACTAAGCCTAAGCCTAAGACTAAGCCTAACCTGCCTAAACCTAAGCCTGAGGCTAAGCCTAAGCCTGAAATTCCTACGAGCAAAGGTGCGAAACCGTGTTTCGCAGTTAGCAAAAGTTGTGGGCGCGAACCGGAAATTCTTGCTTTTCGGCGGGGCCAGAAAAAGGAAATTGTACCAAAAAAAATTTTTTTTTTTGAATAATGGATTTCGGGGTTTTCGGTGGTGCTGATTTTGAAAATTGTATCCATTTCTGAATTTTTGCCCATCTTTCTCATTTCTTTAAAATAAATGTTTTAATTGGTAAAAATTGGTAAAAACAACTTGTATGATGTTGTAAGAAAACTTATGACTCTTTTTTCGTCTTTACAACGAAAATGACACTACTGCTTAAGCAAAATTGTAAAATTCGGAAAAAATCGATATGATTTTCGAAATCAGCGCCATCGAAAACCTCCCCCTTCCCTCCTCCCCGCTCTCCTCTGTCCTTTTTTTAGCGGACCTTTCCGCAGCGGACCTTTCCGTACTCAATCTGTGGTAACGCATTCTCCAATGTCATTGACAACAGCGGATCGTTGACACTTCTTTCTGCCCGCGCACGGATTCGGTTCTGGGGCCAAAAGGCAGAATTCACGCACTGAAAAAGGAGAAAAATCGTAAAAACAAAAGAAATTTCTTTGTGCTTTTCCTGGATTAATTGGCAACACCGAAAGAAATCAATGCAAGCTGCGCCAAGAGAAAGGAAGACATTGTGTTGCGACCACGTAAATATAAGCCTAAGTGCGGTAAAAGTTCCTTATTTTGGCCACAACTTATATTATAACTTTGCGGAAGTTATAATATAAGGAATTAGCCCAAATTTAGCGTGCAGGCTCAATTCATCGTTGTGAATGCCCGGACAGTGGATTTACTTAGCGAGGTACCTTCTTTTTTACGTAGCACCTTACCCTTCAAAAATGGCTGCAGCCTGTGATTTTACACTTTATACGACGAAACATGTCCGGAACTAAACTTATTGCGTCCGTATGGAGCTAAATGTGTCGTCATAGCCTTCGTAGGTACCCTTAAAACTATAGAGCTATTATAGTAATTCAGTTCCAGAAAGGTCGAAGCGTTTTTTCCTAACTTTAGTGCCCAAGCTTGGGCGCAGTTCGCGGAGTATCTTTGTCGTGGCCAAAATAAGGAACTTTTTCCCAACTTTTTTCTTCGTACAAAATATCGACCGCAAGTCGCGCACTTTTTATTTTCCTGAGAATTATGATTGATTTTTCAATTATGATTGAAAAATCAACCCGGAGATTGAAGGCTTTTCCAAGGCGAGCTGCGCCCTGGTAATGGAAAACCGTGCACTTCGAGCACGCTAAATAGAAGTCTAATTTCCTGCATAGCGGCTTTGAAACTTACATGGGTAGCAGTGGTTGGTCTTGCAGTTTAACGAGGGGCAGTCTTTATGCGTTTGGCAAGGGATCTCTGAAAAAATTGTAAAATAAATAGAAATTGTTTTTTTTTATTTTTTAAATTTTGTATTTCCGTTAAAAATTCAAAAAAATACAAAAAAAACGATATTTTCCTTTTTTTTGGATTTTTTTATTTTTTTTTTATTTTTTTATTTTTTTTCTTTTCAAAGAGAAATTTCAAAAATATATATTTTTCCAATTTTTTTAGCATTTTTGAAATTTTTTTTGGCTTTTTTAAAACTTTTATTTCACCAAAACATCCAAAAAAAATTATTTTTCGTCAAAAAAATCCAAAAAATAAAAAAATAATAAAAAGCATTAAAAAGAACCCACTTGGGATGCAAAACCGTGCGAGACCGGTGTCTTTCATGCAAATGTACCCATTTTCTTTGCAGTCCTCGTCCGAGGTGCATTTCTTCAAACCCGTCTTGGGGGGAGGAGTGGTAGTTGTGGGGATCCTGCGAGTTGTGGGAGTTGTGGTTGTCTGGCGAGTCGTGGTTGTCTTGCGAGTTGTGGGAGTTGTGGCCGGTGTGGTAGTTGTGGCCGGCGCCGGGACCGGTGAGGTTTGTGGGTTCGGGACTTCCGGAGATGTGGAATTACCGGCAGATGAAAGGGAAATAAGCGAGGAGAACAGAAAAGAAACGACCAGAAAACGACCGACCATCTTGGGAAACGGGGGGAATTTGGAAATGAGCTATGAAACGAATGTTGAAAAATGCTTTTTTTAGGTTCTTTGATTTCATTTTTTTCATTTTTCAAGGAGAAAAAATAGAAAAAATTCAATTTTAAAAAAAAAAATTTCGGAAAAATCTAGGGCGCAGCTCGAAAAAAATCACACAATTATTCACTTTTTTCGAATTTTGGCATGTAAAATTTCATGTCTATTTCTACTGTAGTGAGTAATGGTTCTACAAAAAAGTCATCATTTTTTTATTTTTTGGAGTTATGAAAAATCGTAGCGCTTTTTTTCACCAATCTCTTACTTGGCCCATCTCTAATATGTATGCAAAACATACAGAAATTCTAAGGAGTCTTACCCTTGTATGTCATGTCTCTCTCATTAAAGTTTAGCGTCGCACTTGAACCACTTTACTTGTTAAAAATTAAAATTAAATTGATTAACTTGGTGCTTTATAAGGGTTCTTTGAGTACGCTTTACTCATAATTCATTTGCTTCCAAAATCGAGTTATTTGAGTAGGCTGACGATATTAAGGCCTTATGTTTGACTTGCCATTATCAAACTACCGGCGGCTTGCGCTGAAACTTGCTGTTTAACATTTGTAGTGCATGTTCCGCTAAGCCACATTTCACTTTCAAATACTCGAATATATTCGCCGAATGGACGGATTTTTACTCAGTGAAATCTCCGCAAAGGTAAGAGGTTGTTGATGCGTTCTTGTCGTTAGATTGTAGGGGGAAGAGCAATTGAAAAATGAGGCTCTAAGTAGTCAATTTGCTGTAATTTTCGGTGAATGTATTGCTGTGAAATCTTTAGCCCGTTTTAAGCAAAATATATATATCATTTTATATAGTTTTATGTGCAAGTTGGGCCGAGTTATTTGAGTAGTTTTTAGTGTCCCCAATTGTCGCTTCCTGCATGCAACCGACCCGGGAGGGTTTATTCTGCGAATAACTTGGGAAAAAAACGTACCAAAATTTACAAAACTTGTATTTCTGGGCACGCAGGATCGCCTTTTTTTGGCCATACAGTTTCTTATTGCAATATCACGTCAATCCAATCGAAGTTGAAGCTATTTCCCGACTAAGATTTAATCAATATGCACATCGTAACATGGCCTATTAATTGCGTTTGTCACCTTGAACACCACGAAATTGAATTAATTTTTATAATGTCTGGGGGTGTTACAAGGTGTAAACAATGGGAATTTTTGAGGTCTTTTAAATTTGCCTTCCAATGAAAGACATGACGTTTCAAAGATCTCTGATCTCTCAAGAATATCACCTGCAATTCGCTTTGTTTCCGACTGTTTTGTCGAGCTAAACATTAGACTTTTTTAAAGTTTAAAACCGACAAGATGCACATGTTTCATGAATTTATTAACAATACAACAAACATGTTCAAAGTGTAACACTCGAATTTTCATGAAACTTGGCACAAGTCACATATTTCGGACATAGGCCACATATAAATTCATAAAAATTGTAGCTTGCGCTTTGAGATATTTAACGAGTTTTGCACCCCTAGAGAGTACGCAAAATGCGGAGAGCGGTCAGAGAAAACACTTTATCCGTATCTTTGCCAGTTTCGGGCAGAAAGAGTTCATTTTTTTGTGGAAAGATTGCTCTCTATGATCAAAATATCAGAAAAAAATTCATGGCCCAAAAAACGGGACCTCGGGGATCCCAAGAATATATTGTTCTTAAATGTTGCTTCGTTATTTCTCAAGTCATTAGCAAAATCGAAGCTAAAAATGTCCGAATGGCACCATCCACTTTAACGCCCCTGTTTCAGGAGCTCCGAGCGATGAGCGATGAGCTATGCGAGCTGACCGAGGCCTACAACAAGAGTGCGTTCAGTCGAGGCGTGGAGTTGGTCACTGTTCTGAACTCATTCATTGGATTCATCGTGCTCATCAGCGTCTTTGCGCGGAAGAAAAAATTGACTGCTCATCCCAATTTTAAGGTAACAGAGGTTGTTATGTGTCATACATATAGTTGACAGCGAGCTTTGCGAAGTGCAACGTCCTGATTTTGGTGAAATTTAGCACACACTTTGGGCATAGACCACATATTTCTACAACGCATATATCCATTTTAAAATCAGCAAGCAAAATTTTTCTTAATGTCTAGTACAATATCGGGGCAGTGTGGGTAGCAGGTGAACCTTATGTGGCCTTGTCATACACCATTTGAAAACGCTTTACCTGAGCTTCAAACCCGTATATCCAACATACTCCGTAATGCGTCTCAAAGCTTACAGTAATTCACACAAATCGACGACCCAAAAATTTGCAAGACTTATGGGACACCCTAATATAAGCTACAGCAAATTTTAGTTTGTGTTTTGCACGGGCAGTCGAGATATTCAACGATCTTCGCCACCGAAAGAGTATGCAAAACGTGGAGAGCGGTCAGAGAAAGAACACTTTTTGGCCGTATTTTTGCCAGTTTCGCGCGGAAAACATTGATTTTTTGTGGAAACATTACCTCTACGGTAGAAATAGGCAGGAAAAACCATTTATCAATTCCTCTAGAGGGGTTACTCGCGCTATAGAGGTGTCCAGAAGGCCTGGCGAAATCGCTAGAGACTCGGCAAAGACTTGTCGAGTGCTCGGCAGAGACTTTACAAAGGCTCAGCGAAGGATTGGCGGTAACTTTGCGAAGGCTTGGCAAAGGCATTTATCAATTCCTCAAGAGGCTAGCTCGCGCTATAGAGGTGTCTACAAAACCTGGCAAAAGCCGTTCGAGACTCAGCGAAGACTTGTCACGGGCTTGGCGGATGCTCGGCGAAGGCTCAGCAAAGGCTCGGCGAAGGTTCAACGGGAGATCGGTGGAGCCGAAGACTTCCAGTATGACCTCTTTTTCGAATTTTAGCGCTTGCTAGCTTTAGTTTTCTTGACCCTGAGCTACTGTAACATAGAAAAGACAAAAAGTTACTTCAAAAAAACAAAGAAATATTTTATCCGGATATCATTGTAATCATGCCCGCAAAATACCTCAAGATAAGTGATAAACTGTCTTAGAACCCAGTCAATCTTATTATTATTTCTACTAGCTAAGCCTTCAGCTAGCCTCCCCATGCATACAACAACAAATTGCGACTGCTCAAAGTATTGTCAACCCAAACTGTCGATGACTCAAAAACTCCTAGCACCAAAGATCAAGAAACCCCCATAAAATTTTTCAGGTGATAATCACCAATCTCGCCATAGTAATTCTGATCCAAACCTCGACCAACATGATCTCCAATCTGGTCATTTTCATCCGTGCCTTTGTTTACATCGAGTACTGCACAAATGTCTATCCGTTCTGGCTGGGCGCACTCCTCAAGTGGCCCTTGACTTGGACCACAACAACCCTTACCATGCTACATTTCTTCATTTGTATCGAGCGAATTATGGCGCGAATGTACAAGGATGACTACGAGAGGAAGGGACGGGGCTTCGGAATGACGGCCGTTCTTGTGGCGGTAAGTTATTGAATGTTTAGTACAAAGTGGGCCACTAAAACCTTCCGTCCTCTATATATGAGGCAAAACGAGTAACATTTCCCCCAAAAACCCGAAAAAATGACCAAGTTTTCAAAATCATTCCAAAAATTTTCTAAGTTTTAGCGGTTTTGGCTCGAAAATCATTTTCAAAAACTTTGGAATTGCATAGAAAGGTCAATTCAGGATATTTTTTTTTCAAATTCAACCGGTTGAAAATGGCGCATCTCAGCTCCAGAAAAATCTAAATTTCATGGAAATCGGCGGAGTCTCCGCGGAAAAATCTAAAGAAAGAGGACGAAAGGTTTTAGTGGCCCACCCTGTATTTTCATAAAGTGCCATTTTACGGCCTCAAAGCAGGGCAAATTTTGCAGAGATAGGAGTCGGTAATTGTACACACGTATGGCACAAATGTGACGCTTTTTGATAAACTTTGGTGATGAAAAGTTTCATAGATATGCGTAGTTTCTACCGTGAAGAAAAATGTTCCCAAAAAATCAGCCTTTTACGCATAAGATAGAGTCAAAACGTACTTTTCTCCGACCGCTCTGCGTTTTGTTTGCCCTTTGCAAACATTTCCAAGTTTCTCGGTCGTCCTTGGAAAGCGCGCGCTAAGATTTTCAAGAATTAAAAATTGGCCTAGCCAAAAGTCATACGCATAGACGTCAAATTTCATCAAATTCTGAGCGCCACTTTTCGACTACTAAATCCTTTCAGTGGCTAGTCACCATTCTCATCAATTACGAGTTGTGCAAACCGCCCAGTTTCACCTATCGAATGCCTTATTGTGACAGTCAAATAATGAAAGATCAGCCCAAAGCAGCCTATGTTTCGATGGTGTTGTTTGGGATCGAGATGATTACGACGTTTTCGGACCTCATGTTACAGTATTTCAACAAGAAATCGGCGCAGATGTAAGTTTCGGGCGGAGAATTTTGCTGATCTCCCCAAAGACAATGATGTCTGGGGCAACTCGCGCTTTCCAGGAGCAGTCGAGACATTTTATACGATGAAACATGTTTGGTCGTATAAAATCTCTCCGAACGAAGTTTTTGTAGCAGAATTTGATTTTTCGCTACTACTAGAAAGCCAGCTTTTCACATCCACAATTGTGAGTGTAGGTGACATGTTATACGACAAAAAATGTTTGATCGTATAAAATGTCTCCTCTTAAAATATTGCAGTTGCCTTTGAAATGGTTTGCAACATAACCTTTGAACATCTTAGTTCCCGGCTTGCAGTGGAAACTGAGATATTCAACGATGTTTGCGGCCGAGAGAGAACGTGAAATGTGGAGAGCGGGGGAGATGTCTTTGCGAATTTCGCAGGGAATAAAGTCAGATTTTACAGAAATATTGGGCTTTTTACAGTAAGAGATGTGCGAATCCTAGCTAGCGGTTTCCAGAATTTTTTATCGGAAATTGGAAAAAAAGTTACAATTTTTTTTTTGATTTGCGGTCTAAAATTTTCAGGATCAGCTACAGATGAGGCGTATAATATTTACACAAAAAATAAAAATTTTTAGTGCAGAAGCGGAAAAGTTACAGGCAAAAACCCGTCTCTTATCTCTCCTACTCTCCTTTTACGTGCTCTCTCAAGACCGCAGAATATCTCGACCGCAGCTGAAAAGCGCAGGCCACGCCAAAAAAAAATCTTTCAGAAAATTGAAAAAACAATGAATCTCGGATCATTGATTTTTTGCGAAGTGCCACAGAATTATCGAGTTCGAAAAATTATTTCTGTCGTCGAAAAAACATTTTTCTCGAAAAAGAGCTTTTTCACTGGGAAAGTTTTCTTTTGTGACCCGATAATTCGGTGACATTTCGTCAAAAATCATTGATCCGAGGTTCATTGTTTTTTCACTTTTTCTTGGCGTGCAGGCTAAAACGTTTTCGGTATTAACCTGTGACCATCCCAGAACCCCCATAGAAAATTATAACGAAATCTGAGCGCCACACTTGGAAGACTTCCCTTCTAAACTACATAATGTGCAAGTATCTAAAAGAAATTCTTTTACGCCCTGTATAGCAAAACAATGCCAAAAGTGACAAAAAAATAAAGCCGTCAATTTCTTCTCAAAATTGCGGTAATAACAAGGCATTTCAGAATATTCGACCGTTACTCCCTCTCGCGTTCGTATCAAATCCGCGAGAACTACTTCACCAGCCGACTGGTCTTCCCCGTCGCCTGTGCGCACTCCGCCTTGTACGTGCTCTATCTGCTCTGCTCGTTCATCGCCAAGAACTTGCAGGCCATCAACGAGGACAAGGTGTTCTCTCGGTCGTTGGTGATATCTATTCATAACGTAAGTAGGCCTGGAAAAGCGAGATACTAAAAAGTCTTGTCAAGAAATATCTCAGCATACATCTTGAGAAGACTGTTTCTATTAGGTCGTCCAGAAAGTTCGTTCGTTTTTTTTTCATTGCTTTGTTTTACGAGGATCGTTTGTTGTTTGGCAAATGGTATATATTTGTTTTTTATAACTATACATTCCATTTGCCAAATAACAAACAATCCTTGTAAAACAAAGAAATGAAAAAAACGAACAAACTTTCTGGACGACCTTAAATTTGTGCCAAGTTTCATCAAAATCTGAGCATCCCTCTTCAACCACATTCCCTTGAAAGTCGAGTGCTTTTTCAGTTCGCCATCCTCTCCTGCACCGTGTCCATGCTCGTCTACTGCAATCGATTGGAGGCCTTCGGCAAGCAGCGGGAGTTGTGCGAGACCGCCTACAGCAACGCGATTGCGACCAAGTTGTACTTCAACCAGCTTGAGCTGCAGTTCGACGAAGCGCATAGCAATAAGCCAAAGCAAAGTAGAATGGGAATTAGTCCCACTAGAAGCATATAGAGGCTCTGTTTGTTGTTGTTATTTATTGATAAATTGCCGTAAAGAAGTGTTTGGAAATCAGCCTACATTCGCTTACAACAAGGAATTCAAACGATGGATATGGCTGTTAGATGTGGCGAAGTTTTTGTACTTGTCGGTCCCAGGGAGTTGTTAATGCAGCAGTAGATTGCGGGAGGAAAATCGTAATTCTAACCGGAAAAGGTCGGCTGCCCGCAAGAAGCATCTATTCCGTCGTGTAAAAAACCAATCATCAGCGAATGTGACGTACATGTAAATAAAAGAATATTCCCCATTCCCCGTTTATGCGACTGTCGTGAACACTTTCGAAGACGCAACCAACGAACTTATGGTCGTGCTAACCAACCGTCTGTCTTCGTACAATCGCAGCCCTCGAAGGACGGCGATCCGGTACTCCTTGACGAAGAGGATGATGCACGTCGCGTTGCTCAACGGCACCACCGCCAACGACCCAAAGAACAGGCGCAGCGCGAAGTTCTTTTCGGACTCGGAGTGTCCTTGTGTGGTCAGATGGTAGATGACGTAGGCGACGGGAAGCGCCACGGACACGAAAGGAACGGCGGTCTGGAACGGACGATTATTCAAACACCCCATGGTAAAATTGCAAGAATAATGAGAAGGATTTTACCTGCACCGTGAGAACAATTGTGATTTGCCGTTGCAAATTCTTCAACGCCGTTGCCCGTTGAACATCCTGATTTAGCTTTCGATACACTTGAAATGCGCAGAAGAGCGAGATCAGCGGAAACAACATCACGAACCACATTCCGTGCAAAGCCCAGTACGAAATGAGAACATATGGCTGAAAGTTGGTAATCTGGTAAGTGGTCAACGGCAAATAGAGCAGTCTGCTTGCTAGTTCGATATCGATGATTCGTTTTCTTTTCTCACAGAAAGTTTATTTTTCTTTCAGTGGTAAGGGGACACCCTTGGTTGGTTCGGAATTCATTCGTGGAAGACCGAATTTCCGTGGTCAAGTTTCCCCAGTGGTCTACGACAATCAGGTGCCCCCATTGGTCTACCGAACTCTCCCCCTTTTTGAACTCCCCCCTTTTTGAACTCTTCCCCAATCCGAACTCTCCCCCTTCCGAATTCTCCTCCGTTTTTGAACCTCCCCCTCATTTTGAAAATTGAAAAAGATAAGGTGTGACATGTTATACGATGAATTCTTTTTTGAAAATAACAAAAATGTGACATGTTATACGGTGAAAAATTACTTGAAAATCGAAAAAGAGAAGATGTGACATGTTATACGATGAGTTCTTTTTTGAAAATTGAAAAAGATAAGGTGTGACATGTTATACGAAAAAAATTTTTTTTTTCCAAATTGAAAGTCAATAGCGAAACGAACCCAACAAAAAAATAAAAAACAGCCTGCAACGAAAAAAAAGCGGTCAGCGAGGGAGAGCCCACATGTGCGATCGTTGAGAAGGTCTTGCATAGTTCTAAATTTGTACCAGACTTTATCGAAATCTGAGCGTCACACTTGGGGTACTTCCCTTGTTAACCTTGCATAGATTGGCTTAGGTTTATGCTTGTTAGGCTTGCTTAGGCTTATCTTTCCTTAGGCATAGAGCTTCGCAAGAAAAGTTTCACCCGCAAAAGGGATGCCGTGTGTTGCCAAGCAGCTGTCAGTTTGCGCGGCATTTTCATAGAGGGTTTGAGGTCAAACCGTCTATGAATCAACCATGATTCTACAGAGAATGACAACCAATCGGTCTAAACGAAACTTTAAAGTAGCACTGAAGTATTTTTCCTCCATTTCGAATTGCCGTCAAATAGCTTCAAGATAAAATAAAACAACATAAAAAGGCTGACCTGTTCGTAAAACACCCTGCTGTCATAAAAGGGGATTCGCCGAAGACACCCGCCCGTCGCCGGCCCCAAATACAACACCATGTGTTCGTAGGTCTCTTTGGCAAGAAGTGGATGAACTGTGGCCAACAAAATTGTCGGCGCCACATAGCCAACACATAAACATGCAAATTTTAGGTTTGTGAAACGAACATTCCTAAAAGTATGAATTTTGAGCTTGTATTTATAAACATACCGGACAATATGAAAGTATCTGTAGGTAAACGGAACAAAAGAATAGACCAAAGTATTGAATTGAAAGGCCATCTCGACAATCATAAGATACGCAAGCCGACCGTCTTGTAAGAGGCCCATGGAGTCGATGAAGTGAGGCAATGGTCCGTCAAAGTTTGCTACCGCAACGTCCTGCTCCATTGATGGACGCTGAAGAAAATAGAAACGATAACGATTTCATCGATGGCGATTCAGAATGGACCAAGCCGACCCCGGCACACAAAAAATTACTAAGAATTTCGAAATATGGCCCAGTCTTGCAAATTGTGGCTAAAACGAAAAAATTGGGAACCAATGGCCAAATTTGGCAAAATTTTTAAATATGGACAGGTATTATAAATTTTGGCCTAGACAGAAAAAAAATTGTAAATTGTGGCCAAATTTGGTCAACTCATAAAAAATATGGCCAAATCCGTTCAAGTCGAAAAATATTGGCCTAGACAAAAAACTTGTAAATTTTGGCCAAACTTGGCAAGATTTAAAAAATGTAGCTAAATCTTGAAAAACTCGGCCAAATCGCAAAAAATATGGCCAATGTGGCCAAATTTGATCAATTCATAAAAATTATGGCCAAATCTTGTAAAGCGTGACTAAATCGAAAATTTTAGACCTAGACGAAGAAACGTTGAAGTTGTGGCCAAATATGAACAAATCGCAGAACAGCTCTTATAAATCTCGGCGAAATTGAAAAAATGCGGCCCACGTGACAAATCTGATAACTTTTTTGAAAATATGGCCAAGTCTTGTAAAACAAGCCCAAATCTAAAGAATTTGACCATGGCAGCCAAATTCGGTTAAGTCACAAAAGATATGGCTAAATCAAAAAAACATGGCCACATTTTATAAGATTTGGCCCTTATTTTTCGATTTATTGTTAGCCTATTTTCTGGACAAACGGCAATAAAACCGTTGAAAAATCAAAAAATTTTAACCGATTTATGGACTTCAGGTGACATAAAAGTTGAAGTTTGGCTACACTTTGGAAGATTTCAATCCTGGGTCATAATCCAGAAATTCCAAGCGATGAGGTCATGTTTGCTCACCAAAAAACATACCAACAATATGGAGAAGTGCGAGATCGCCGCTAGCCCATCGAAAATGCAGGACGTGTACAGCACCTTCTTGTATCCACTCATCACAAACGGAGTGTGTTTCCGTATCAATCGATACAACAAGCCATTCGCAACAACAGCCAGCACAGAGACCGTTTGGAACACATCGCGATTCGTATAGTTTACGCAATTTTCGGGCATTCTCGAAGGGTCAAATGAATGGCTTTTCGGTATAATGTAAGCATTCAGAGTGGAAGTTTAATAATACACATGCGCGTGGGAACCTCTGACTACAAAACTGCTGGTAAACTGAGTAACAAAAAGTTGAACTTTTGTTGCCTTTCGTACTACATTTTGCATCTTGTTCGTGGTACTTATTAAAGGTATTTTTGAATGATGTCATGTTCGGGTTAATACACATGTAGTTTGTACAGTCACCTGGCCCAACTTCATATACATCCAGTGGCAAAAAATGTACCATTTTGCATTCAAGCAGTATGTATAAAAAATATGGCAAAATGTCTCCCCTTCTAACTAAAAAAAAAGTCTGTTTTGAAAGGCGCGCCCTTTCCCTTACAACACGAGTGGGCGCGATTTTCAAATCCGAGTTTTTTCACTTGGAGAGAGAGGTATTTTGCCACATTTTTTGATACTTCCCGGATCCCAAATAGTACATTTTCTGACACTGGATCAGGTCCGCCACTGTACAAATTACATAAGCATTATGTATCAGTCTTCGTAATTGAAATTTTTGGCAAATATCTTAAAAATGTTACTCCCGATTTCCAACAGGTTTGATTGTAAATCTGGTCGAAAAATCGACCAAAAAAATCGTCCAACAAAAGCGACCGAAAAATCGCTCAAAAAAATTACCAAAAAATCGACCAAAAAAATCGACCAAAAAAATCGCCCAAAAAAATCGGCCAAAAAAATCGACCAAAAAAATCGCCCAAAAATCTACCAAAAAATCGACCAAAAAATCGCCCAAAAAATCGACCAAAAAAATCGCCCAAAAAAATCGACCAAAAAATCGACCAAAAAAATCTACCAAAAAATCGCCCAAAAAATGATCAGCGCGCATTTTACTTGGCTAAAAAGGAAATAAATAAATGGATCAACAATTGAGCAAATCAAATTCCTCTCGTCTTGACTGAATTCCCAAAAAAACTCGCGATTTAGGCGGTGAAGGAGTCGTCATCCTCGCGAATGCACTGACTCTTGTCCGTGATCTCCTTGGGGCACTTGACGCGCTTGAAGGTGACGTGCGGGATCTGCGCTCCCAGATACCAGTCCCAGCGCCACTTGCAGCCGGGCTGCAGTTTGGCTGGCAGCTGGCTGCATTCGCTCTCCTGGCTGATGCCGCCGTAACGCTTGCCCCAGCCGTCCTTCGGTGCGTTGTACTGGGCGGTGCAGCCGTTCAGGTAGCCCACACCGCAGCCGGGAATCGCCATGTCGAAGTGGTTGTCTTGGAGATCGCCGCCGGTGTTGGTCGCCTGAAAAGGGGCAAGTTTAACTTTTTCGAATATTGTCGAATATCTCGGCTGTAATTTGAGAGTAAAGGCTAAAATTTTGAGCAATGTATTTTCAGCCCATAGGAATGTTCTAGCCAGAATTTTAAAAAAATTCAAAAATCACCCACCAAGAAATCCCCAAATTTTCCAAGCCCCCAAACTCACTTGAACCACGAATTTCTTTCCCTTAATCGGGCCCTCGGTGAAGGTCAGCTCATAGCAAGCACAGCACCATCCGCTCTCGTCTTGTCCGGCAATCTTCACGGCCGCAAATCCGTAGGACAGGGTGTCGTTGACGGCGACGGGCTGCTCGTGGGAGCACATGTACGCGACGCCCTTGTCGCCGCAGCCGGACCAGGCGTTCGCGTCCTCCAGCGGCTTGTCGTTGATGTCGCAGGCCAGGGACGGGCGGGTCTTCAGCTTGGTCTTTCCTGGCCACGCGCACGAGGGCTTGCAGCAGTCCCTGGAATTGAAGGGAGGTGGGATTAAGGGATTTTTAAACTTGAGGAGAAAGAAATTAAAGAGTGGCTAGCCGAAACTGAAAAGATTTATTTACTATAATAGTATTTTTTTAAAGTGCCTGGTGGGTTGGATTGTCGACGGATGCTCGGCGGAGACTTATATGCCCATTTTTTCTAATTTTAGCTATTACTAACGTTAGTTTTCGTTATCCCGAGTGATCGTAAAATATAAAAGACCAAAACTTAGGGCAAGAAACGAAGATCTGTAACTTTTCTCTAGATAATATTGATTTGAGTACATGTAAAATACCCCAAAACATATACGTTTTTTATGGCTACCTTAGGACCCGAGTAATCTTATTATCTATTTCTACTAAAAAAACCTTCTCCTAGCCTCTTCCGTGCATGCAACGTCGCACCAACGCAATCCATAGTGACCCGGAAAGTCGTTGTGTCCAATAAACCTTCCAGGCCCAGCTATAAAAGTCTTGAGCCCCTCTCCTTACCAATATCCGGTAGTTGTGGCGACAGCATCTCCAGCCACCGTACTGGCCAACCCAAACAACGCCAAGGCTACCACAAGCTTCATTTCGAAGATTCGATATATCCCACAGGGTTCAACGGGCTTAAATACAGCGTTCCGTCCTATTTGCGTAAACGTTTCGGGCTTAAAGACCGTTTGCACAGCCGCGGCGTCGGTTGTTTTTGGTTTACTTTTATGCACACAGCCGTAGCCCGTACAATGATCAGCTTGAGAGGCATGTTCAGGCTATAGAACGTCTACTCTGATCCCATCATATCGAACATGTCGAAAAGTGTATATATGTGGGGTTTGTGGAAAAGGGCAACAGCTGAGAATGCCCAGCGATCAGAAAGGCCGAAAATGAATCACAAAGTATCTGTCTGTCGGGAAAATAACGAGCACATTGTCATTGAGCCGTCGTTGAAGGAAAAAACAGTTTAATTTTGTCGCGACACAACTTTTCACCCCCGCGATGGGATTTTCAATGCGACAGAGTGCTAATTATTTTGCCCACAGAATGGTACAACTGGTACGAAGTCGAAAAAGAATTGCACAGCAGAAAAAGGCAAGTTTTTTTTGATCATCCAGTTCTTCGCCATGCATGAAAAGTACCCCATGTCATGCTCAGACTTCCTCGAAATTTTGTACACTCTTCGAGCAGACATACCAATTCCATAAATTCTTAGCTCGCGCTTTGCTCGATGTATTGAACGATTTTTGTGGCTGATGGAGCACAGGAAATGCGGAGAGCGGTCAGAGAGAAGAACGCTTTTTGGCCGTATCTTTCTCAGTTTCGTCTGGTAAAAATTGATTTCTTGGGGAAACACTATACACTAACGGTAGAATTAGGCATGAAAACCGTTTATCCATTTCTCAAGAGGCTAGCTGACGCTATACAAGTGTCTACAAGGCCTGGAATACCCGTTAGAGGCTGATTCCACGGTAGCAATAGGTAACGAAATTTTCATGCTACAATTCTCGAGAAAGTGTCATATTTTTGGCAACTTTCCCCTCAAAAATCTCCGTGACTCTTGCAAAGCACGAGTTAGAGAATTGGATAAATCTTTGGTTAGAAAAATTATTCTACAGGGCTTACAAAAAACGTGAAGGAAAGACGAAGGCTATAACTTCCGGCGGAGGCGGCGCAGAGACTTCGTACTTGAAATATGTATTTTTAAAAGACATTAGTTTGTGTCTACGAAGTAGCAAGCTCTTAAAGTGCAAACTGAGGTCGCTACGACTTTCTGAAGTGGAGGCATCTCCACCCCAAAAACCAAGTTTTTTCGGTTGAAAATGATCGACAAATTTCGGACCCTTTCGGTTGAGAATCACCAGGAAATGTCGGATTTTTTGGGGGTTTCTTGATATAGTCTTTAAGAAAATGTCGAAAAAATTGCATGTGTTGGCACTTTCCTCCTCTTTTTCAACATCACTCATATCGAAACCCCCCAAGAAAGGGGGTGTCTGTGTAAAGTCACTAAAATTTGAGCGTCGTACTTGGGTACTGTAATTTAATCATCTATAATTTTTTCAGAAGAAAAATTTATGTATCTCCAGTTTATAGCAGAAAAAAATATATATGCATTATTTATTAAATTTATGGTGTATCATTCCGTCGGAAAAATAATGTGGGTTTGCCGCAGCAAAATATCTCGCCTTGCCGCAGTTGCGCACCAAATCTCCAGCTAGCCTTCGCAAAACATTAAATGGAGATTTCAAAGCGAGACGAACCCACATTATTTTCCCGACAGGCAGATAGTATCTACTTTGTAGTTGGAATGCATGTTGCCTCGAGGTTTAAAAATGAAAAGTTTGACGGTTGGATTCCACTTCTCCGAATAACACAAACTATTTGAAAAAAGCTCGTGTCTTTCCGCAAAAAAATCCGCCATTCCCTAAATATGACGTCATAGGGTCGCTACACTTTTCGCCTGTTGCACAAACACCCTATTATAAACGTGGGGACGCGAAATGAATGCGAGGAACTTGCCGGATTATGCAAATTAGGGCAGCTCAAACAGTACATAATGCTTGTTTAGACCATGAGGTTCGTTGTAATCCTCGTTGGAAGTCGAGTTTTTTCGGAGCTCTGCGATCTTCAAGGATCTTTTTTCACGTTTAGAGAGTTAAAAATTTTTCCGATTTTTACCGCAAAAAATCACAAAAAATGCCTTAAATATTCAAGAAAAATTATTATTATTTTATTATTTTTGACTTTTGAATTTTTTTATTTTACAGGTGAAATGCTCTAACAATAACACTCCAAATTTTATGAAACTTACCACAAGTTAATATACATTACTTTATTTCACATGCGGACATAGGCAATATTACTAAAATATTCAATTCCTGAATATTTTAGCTCGTGTTTAACAAAAATTTAAAGGCATTTTATCTTTGGGATCCCGGGAAACAAAACTTTTTCGCGTCCCGTCTTTTCAGGCCTACGACAGGTCGGGTCAACGCAAAATCGGTCAAAAAGGGGCGTAGAGCCGGTGTATACCCAAAACAAGCTTGTAGGAAGTGCCTAAGAGTCCTGGAAAAGCTATTGGATTCTCCGGGAACACTCGGCGAAGGCTCGGCGAAGGCTCGGCGGAGACTTGCAATACGACCACTTTTTCTAACTTTTAGCTATTACTAACGTTAGTTTCCCCCGAATTATCGTAACATAAAAAGACCCAAAATTTACGGCAAAAAAGAAGATTTTTTACCGACATTGTTTTTATAAAAATTTCTGGCATGGAGACATTTTATACGATCAAACATGTTTCATCGTATAAAATGTCTCTGCCAAGAATTTCTTTGATGTAATCATTTGGACCACAGGTGGATAAAAATACACTTTCAGACTGCTCAATCTCAACGTTAGGCCATGATAACACCCAAAATCGATCCGATTTCGATTCTGGACGAAAGAGGCGCCCTGAAGGTCTCCGATAAGGCTTCAAAGGTCGCCAAATCCAATGTGGTATTCGCCCATAAGACCCGTCTGTTGGTCATCATTCTCACAACCCTGTGCTTGACCTGCATTCTGAGCAACTCGCTGGCGTTGAATTTCACTGTCATTTGCATGTTCAAAGAGGATGATGGGACGTGGAATTCGACTGGTAAGTCGAGCCTTTGGTTTTTTTAAGAGTCTGTCTGGAAAATAATGAGCAGAATGCATTGTAATGTCGCTGTGCCGATCGCGTCGCTGAAGTGAAAAGAAATTTGATTTTCTTCACAGAGTGCCCACTATTTTCCCGACAGACTGATGTTATTTTCATAAAATGCATGGACATTTGTCGTGACCCTCACCGTGCACAAAAAACCCTGTTTTGCACCGTGCATTTCACTTTTTTTTTGGTTTTCGCACTGTGCGAGAGAGTGATCATTATTTTCCCGACAGACTGATGCTAATATTTATATGAAGCAAACTGCTTGTAACCAGCATATAACTTCAAATTTTTCCTCTTTCCAGACCTCGACAAGACCGGTCATCCGCCGTTGTTGTACAGCGAGCTGCAGCAAAGCTGGCTGTTCTCGGCCATCGCCATCGGCACGTTGGTGGGGACAATACCACTGACTGTCTTCACAAATCGATTTGGAATGAAGTAAGCACACTCTGTACGCAAAATTTGAGGGAAACACGATCTTGGCTTTTCGAGATTTCCCTTATGAATTTTCCCACTTTCAGACGGCTATTTACAATTTATGGCGCCATCTCTGCCATCTCAACGCTACTTCTGCCAGCTGTTGTGTCTTTGGGCTTCTATCCAGTGCTATTTCTCCGATTTCTGCAGGTAATTTTATTGCTCATGACATTAGTCATCATTTTTTCATCTTTCTTTTCAGGGCTCTGCTGTGGCCACCTCTTTCCCCGCGATGGGCTCAGTAATCGCTGAATGGGCGACGCTGAAAAAGTCGGGCACCTTCATAGCCATCGTCTCCTGCCATCTTCAGCTCTCGCAGATCTTCACCATGCCGGTGGCGGGCGCGCTGTGCGCGAGTTCGCTGAGTTGGCCGGCTCTCTACTATCTTCAAGGAGCAATTACTGTTGCGTGTTTTGTTGTTTTCTGGTTCTTTTATGAGGACAGCCCCTCGGTTCATCGGAATGTCAGCGAAAAGGAGCTCACAACACTGCAGAAGAACAAGGTTGTGCGGGTGCTGGAGGAGAATGAGGTCGACAAAACGCCGTACAAGGCGATTCTGACCGATCGACCGGTCATTGGAGTGCTTTGCTCGTTGTTTGGAGCGACTGTGGGCTTTCAATTCTTCTTCCAGTATGGGCCGGTTTATTTGAATCAGGCAAGTGTCAGTCTGTCGGGAAAATAATGAGCCTCTCTGTGGCATCGAAAAATCGCATCGAGGTCGAGAAAAAAGGAATTGTGTCGCGGCAAAATCAAACTGCTTTTCACTTCGGCGGCGCGATTGACGCAGCTGTGCGCATTATTTTCCCGACAATTTGTGTCCAAAATTATTGGCGCCACTGACTGCCCGGCGACGAGTACAATTCACGGTGTTCGCCAAGCACGAAGAGTGTGAAATAAAGCAGAAACTTTTGCACTTTTCTCAAATCTAGTCGAATTCAAGTCAAAGCTTGCACAAAAAATCTTATTTTTTTGCGCAAAGCGTACCTAAAAATCTGCTTGTAGACAAGATGAGTGTTCTCTTTCTCCCCAACCAACAATTTTTCAGGTTCAAGGCTTTGACGTGAAGGACACAGGACTCGCAGCCGCCCTGCCCTTTATTCTGTCCATGATTGTCAAGTTCATGCTCGGCCCTTGCAGCGACAGTGTGCCGTACGTCAGCGACAAAACCCGGGTCATCCTGTTTTCCTCCATTTCCCAATACTCGATGGCGGCGTGCTTCTTCGCGTTGGCGTTTTTGCCGCCCTCGCAGCAGGTCCTGTCGCAGGTCTTCTTCACCGCCGCCGTCGTCTTCAGCGGCTTGAATGCGGTTGGCGTCACGAAGAGCTGTCAGTTGGTAAGGGAATGCGAGAATCGAGGAGCTTGTGCTTTAGATTTCCGGCAGATTCGTCCACTTCCTCATGTCCTTGAACATGTTCATATTCAGCATCGTGGTCCTGTTGATTCCGCTGTTGGTCGCGGTTTTTGCGCCCAATGGGAGTGCCGAGGAGGTGAGTTTATTCCCTAAATTCCGATGGGAGATGTTGTTGAAGCGCTGGGATTTTCTTTATGTTTCATTTGCAGTTCAGTATGGGTGACAAGCTGCGTTGGGATGTAGCCTGACTACGTCGCTACGCGACTCGTCAGCCTACATTCCCAACGCGGGTGTGCGCGCAAAGCGCCACCGAATTAGCCTAAGCAGCTAAGCCTAAGCAGCCTAAGCGGCTAAGCAAACTAAGCCTGAGCTAAGCCTAAGCGGCTAAGCAAACTAAGCCTAAGCCTATGCGCTAAGCACCGCGCAGTGCACCTTATAAACTCACAGTGAACCTTCTCACCGCACAGTGCACTCGCGAAAACCCGGAAAAAATACAAAAATTTCGAACCCACGCGAACCCAACCGAAATCGCCCTCGGAAAAATACTGGGACCCCAAATCGACGAGAAAGCTAGAGAAATTTTTGCTCTCTCACGAAAATGCAAACTCAACTTTTGCCACGCCCCTTTTTCCACGTTGCGACACGGTTTGCACAGTGCAATCTTGCCAAACGAAGCCTTTTCCCACTTGCACCGTGCAAAATTTGTTGGCGGAGTGTCGCAAAATATTTTGCAGACACTCCCCTTCGAAACCTGAAATTTGGAAAAATTTGCACAGTGCAATCAACAAAAAAGCTTACGTTCGTAGGCTTTTTTTCATTTTGCACAGTGCGAAAAACACCCTCCGAACGTTTTCCCAGGCACCCCCCTTTTGATTTTCCCACTTTCCCCCCAGACGCACAGTGCACTCTGCACTTTACCCTGCACGGCAACCCAAAATAGAACAAAAATGTCTCCCGCCCACTTTTGAATTTCGTCCAAACGAAGTGTCAAAATTCACAAAAGAAATAAAATAATTCCGAGAAAAATATTTTTCGGTCGGAAAACCACACGAAAAATTCATTTTTGACATTTCGTTTGAATTCAACCGATACTAGGCGGGCGAAGTGCCGAAACGAGGCGGGAGACTCCCTGGGTTGCCGTGCCCTGTGAGCTCGGCTTTTTCTCAATTTGCACAGTGCGAATCCCAACTTTGGCTTTGTCGCTGCGCGACAAAGCAAAAATCCGCACAGTGCACCCTTTCAAAAGTGTTTTTGCACAGTGCGGAGGCCCCCGCGCTCGAGCCCTTTTTGTTTCCGAGAGAGCCACCCATGGCGCAGTGGGTAACGCGGAAGTCTGGCAATCTGAAGTCCCCGGAGGTTCAATCCCTCGGAAAAAAATTATACCACGTTGTAGTACAATTAGAGGGCCGTCATATTTTGGGTTTTTTACCCAAAAGTTTTGACTTTTTCGGGGTGAAATAATTAATGGAAAATTTGGCCAGAATTAAATTCGGCCAGGTCGTATTTTAGAAAAATATCAAGATTTTTACATGTGTCCCGATCGAGTTTTTGATTTCCGAACGATTGAGCCAGGTCCCGTCTTCGTATCTCTACTCGTTCAAAAGTTACAGTACTTTTTATGTTTACGATGTTACAGTAACCCGGTTTCTAGAAATGGCGGAAACGTGTCAACTAATCTTTTGAAGAGCTATTTAAACTCAGTAGAATGCTTTTTGAGGCTGGTCGATACGATCAAAATTGACCGAGATACGGTAGCTTAAAGTCAAGGCCCTTGTTACAGTAATCCCTCGCGGAAAAACAGACTTGGAACCGTGAAATACACCTTCAAAGACGTGTAATGACGAGTACTACCAGTGCTGTGAATTTTGTCCGGCGCGATTGCGTCTACGCTGAGAAAATGGCGAAAAACCGCTTTTTGGCGCGAAAACTACCGTAACCTACAGTATGCCGAAAAAAATTTGCGAGTTAAGGGACAAATGATACCAGTTTATGGTGTAGTTTTTCATGCTGATTCTGAATCTGTAAACAGAATTTCGAATTTCCGTCATTTATGCACAATGCCTGAGGAAATAAAAATACAGTATCCCGGAGAGTAAAGATAGAAAAAAATAGTCAGTTAGTTAGTTGTTTGGTATCAAAAACTATGCAAAACAAAGAAGGAATGGTATTCGGCGCTCGCTTCGCTCGCGAGATATTTTTGAATATGTCGAAAAATCACTTCGCGATTTGTTTAGAACCGGATGCTGTATCAATGAGTCTGAAAATGAGTTTTTTGGGGTTTATGGGACCTTTGTCAGAGGTTTCTGTGTGTAGAATTTTGAATTAGGTCCTAGTTTCCGAGATATGCAAATTCGTGTTTTTCACTCTGAAATCCGGACATCATGAATAAGCAAATTTTCTGAAAAAAAAATTGTGAAATATAAACTCTCCTTCAAAAATAACCTATAGCGCATGAAGAAAACTTTTTTTTAATAGGCGAAAAATTTTGAGAAAAACGCGAAAAACTTTTTTTTTGCAGGTGCGAAAAAGCGGTTTATAATTAGTTTCTCCCTGAGTTTGCGACTAAAATGAATGAAACTTTCGGAGAGCAAATTTGACTTAAAAATACGCTACCTGCCCGTTACGGAACTGTACACCTTCAACACAGCGGTCACAGCGCACTGTGCAAAAAGAGGTATTTTTTGAAAAAGTGCACTTTTCGCAACTTTTCTCCGCAACGCGCAACTACAGCACAAAGATTGAGTATGATTTTCAGATAGAGGAGATCATTCTGCGTACGATGAAAAAAAAATTGGCAGCATAGCTCCAAAAATGAAGCCAAAAACTCAATTCTCCGGCGTTTGGCGGTCGATAATTTTATCGACTAAAAAAATGTCATTTGGGTGTCACAGAGGATCAGACAACACGATGAGGTCAAAAAAACTGCAAAAATTCAACGCTAAGTAAAAAACTCCCTCGGCCTTTATTATAATGGGGTCTGCGGAGCAGGCCGACAAGCTGCGGCGGGCGGCCAAAGACATGACTTTGTCATGTCTTTGGTCCGGCCCGCCGCGGTTGCCCGCGCATGTGTTGCAAAAAAATCAGCCTAAGCAGCCTAAGCAAACTAAGCCTGAGCTAAGCCTAAGCGGCTAAGCAAACTAAGCCTAAGCCTATGCGCTAAGCACCGCGCAGTGCAGCTTATAAACTCACAGTGAACCTTTTCATCGCACAGTGCACTCGCGAAAACCCGGAGAAAATAAAAAAATTTCGAACCCGCGCGAACCCAACCGATATCGCCCTCGAAAAAATGCTGGGACCCGAAATCGACGAGAAAGCTAGAGAAATTTTTGCTCTCTCACGAAAATGCAAAGTCAACTTTTGCCACGCCCCTTTTTTCACGTCGCGACACGGTTTGCACAGTGCAATCTTGCCAAAGAAGCCTTTTCCCACTTGCACCGTGCGAAATTTGTTGGCGGAGTGTCGCAAAATATTTTGCAGACACTCCCCTTCGAAACCTGAAATTTGGAAAAATTTGCACAGTGCAATCAACAAAAAAGCCTACGTTCGTAGGCTTTTTTTCATTTTGCACAGTGCGAAAAACACCCTCCGAACGTTTTCCCAGGCACCCCCCTTTTGATTTTCCCATTTTCCCCCCAGACGCACCGTGCACTCTGCATTTTACCCAGTGAGCTAGGCTTTTTCTCAATTTGCACAGTGCAAATGAGAATTTTGGCTTTGTCGCTGCGCGACAAAGCAAAAATTCTTTGTCGCTCCGCGACAAAAGCCTTTCGAAGTGCTTTTGCACAGTGCGGAGGCCCCCGCGCTCGGTCCCTTTTCGTTTCCGAGAGAGCCACCCATGGCGCAGTGGTTAGCGCGGAAGTCTGGCAATCTGAAGTCTCTGGAGGTTCAATCCCCCGGAAAAAAAATTATACCACGTTGTAGTACAATTAGAGGGCCGTCATATTTTGGGTTTTTTACCCAAAAGTTTTGACTTTTTCGGGGTGAAATAATTAATGGAAAATTTGGCCAGAACTAAATTCGGCCAGGCCGTATTTTAGAAAAATACCAAGATTCTTACACGTATCCTGATCGAATTTTTAATTTCCGAACGATTGAGCCAGGTCCCGTCTTCGTATCTCTACTCGTTGAAAAGTTACAGTACTTTTTATGTTTACGATGTTACAGTAACCCGGTTTGAAGAAATGGCGGAAACGTGTCAACTAATCTTTTGAAGAGCTATTTAAACTGAGTAGAATGCTTTTTGAGGCGGGTCGATACGATCAAAATTGACCGAGATACGGTACCTTAAAGTCAAGGCCCTTGTTACAGTAATCCCTCGCGGAGCGACAGACCTGGAACCGTGAAATACACCTTCAAAGACGTTTAATGACGAGTACGAACAGTCCTGTGAATTTTGTCCGGCGCGATTACGTCTACGCTGAGAAAATGGCGAAAAACCGGTTTTTGGCGCGAAAACTACCGTAACCTACAGTATGCCGAAAAAAATTTGCGAGATATGGGACAAATGATACCAGTTTATGGTGTAGTTTTTCATGCTGATTCTGAATCTGTAAACAGAATTTCGAATTTCCGTCATTTATGCACAATGCCTGAGGAAATAAAAATACAGTATCCCGGAGAGTACAGATAGAAAAAAATAGTCAGTTAGTTAGCTGTTTGGTATTAAAAACTATGCAAAATAAAGAAGGAATGGTACTCGGCGCTCGCTTCGCTCGCGAGATTTTTTTGAATATGTCCCAAAATCAGTGTGCGACTTTTCCTGAGACGGATACTGTATCAATATGGGAAAAAACACGTTTAACGGACTCAGAAAAAAATTTAGAAAGTTTAAGCCGATACGATTTTTGATTAAGGACCTAGTTCCCGAGATATGCAAACTCAGGTTTTTCACTCTGAAATCCGGACATCATGAATATGCAAATTTTCTGGAAAAAAAATTGTGAAATATAAACTCTCCTCCAAAAATAACCTATAGCGCATGAAGAAAACTTTTTTTTAATAGGCGAAAAATTTTGAGAAAAACGCGAAAAACTTTTTTTTTGCAGGTGCGAAAAACACGTTTTTTGGTTGTAACTGCGCGAAATCGCGATGAAAATGAATGAAACTTTCAGAACGTAAATTTGACATAAAAATACGCTACCCGCCATCTCCGCTCCTGTACACGTCGCACGCAGCGGTCACAGCGCACTGTGCAAAAAGGGGTATTTTTTGAAAAAGTGCACTTTTCGCAACTTTTCTCCGCAACGCGCAACTACAACACAAAGAACGAGTATGATTTTCAGATAGAAGAGATCATTCTGCGTACGATGAAAAAAAATTGGCAGCATAGCTCCAGAGACAAAGTCAAAAACTCAATTCTCCGGCGTTTGGCGGTCGATAATTTTATCGACTAAAAAAATGTCATTTGGGTGTCACAGAGGATCAGACAACACGATGGGGTCAAAAAAACCAAAAAAATTCAACGTTAAGAGGAAAACAGCTAGGGCGGTTAATATAGGGGGGGTGGCGCTCCGCGAGCCCCCGAACTGACCTTCGGGTATTGACAAAAGAAAAATGTGGGCATATCGAAAAAAACATGGCCAGATCAAAGAAATGTGATCAGCTCAAGAAAAATTGAGCGCGATTCTCGTTTTTCGCAGCGACAAAACATTTTTTCAGTGTGCGACAGAATTTGAGGGCGCGATAAATTCTCACATCAGGACTTTTTGTGCCAAGTAGTGTCGAAAAATTGCATGAATGTGGCTTAAAAAATACGACTAACAAGGGCCCAACTGCGGCGGTAAAATTTTCTCTAAACTTCTGATGAATCTGCGGTCTCTTTTTTAGTGGGCCCGCCTCTTCATTGCGACAGGAATTCTGGTGATCGTCGTTACGACCATCTTCAACTGCACAGCCGAAGTTACGGTTCGTCCGTGGGCCGACAATCCCGTGCCCTCCGGCGCCCCACCAGCTCCACAAGTCTTCGAGCTGAGCGCGAGCGAGCTGCGGGACAAGGAGAAGGTGGGCCAAGTGCTGCAGGCCAAAAGGTTGTCGATTCAGAGCGAGTCGAGCCAGCTGCGCGAGCTGGGACACACACATGCAAAAAGAGCGTCCATTTATTCCGTGGACTAAATGATTTGAAGGAAATAAACATGATAATCTCTTACAGTAGTGTCCAGGACTACATTTCAGTCTGTCGGGAAAATAATGAGCACTCTGTCGCATCGAAAATCGCATCGCCGTCGGGAAAATGAATCGTGTCGCAACAAAATCGAATTTCTTTTCATTTCAGCGACCTGATCGGCGCAGCCACATTGTGCTCATTATTTTCCGGACAGACTGTTAAATATTGTAAAAAAGAAAGAGTCATTTTGGTGAAACTTGGCCCAAATTGTTTCTAAGGCAGATGTGAGACTTCCTGCTCGCGCTTTGCAGAAACGACCGAGATTTTTTATGTCGAAATTGGGCAAAAATTTGCCATTTTTTCGCAAATGTTGCTATGAAAAATATTCATGACGGACTAATGTTAAACGTACAAAATCTGTCGTCAACTTATTATAAAAACGTTAGCGAAGTCAAGACATTATGGGTCGCCTTTTTGGGACGACATGGAATAGTGACTTTAGATGGCCGATCAAAAAAACCACACATACAAATATTTATTTCCTTCCCTCTTCTTAGATAATAAAAATACACTGTCCTTTCGGTTCTTCCTCATGAGCCATACGACTGGAAAGTGCCCACCAATTTTGCATTAGAGTTTGGAAAAAGAACTGGTAAGCACATTTTTTCGAACGGTGTGGTCTGAAAGAGTTTTTCATAAAATCAAATCCATCTCCAGAAAGGATAAACCCCGGCAACTCGGATAAAAGCTGTCGCTTAATCACCGATGCGCAGGTAGAAAAAAAAATTAAATTTAACCCCAAATTCCACATACCTGAAGGCAGCAAGTGATAAGGCTGTCGGCCGGGTTTTCGCACGCCACGTCGTCCGTATACAGACCCCTCATGCGACACAACTCTACAGCTTCGGGAATGTCTTTAAACTCCATCGCGATCGACTTTTCGTCAGTGCATTCCAACTTCGTCTTTCGAATTTCCTCCATATCCTCCATTCCCGTCCAAGGCAGTGGGGCCATCATGCCCAGGATCATGAAGAGCAAGCTCTCCGCGTCTTCCACCTTCAACGCTTTCTTCGCGTGGATGTGAGTGGTGGCCAGTTCTGGAATTGGATAGAAGGCGGAGCGTTCCGAGCCCATTCTAATCGCATAGCCGAGATCGGTGATTACGAACTGCAAAAACAATTGTATTAAACGGCCTCATCTACAAAAAAAAATGCCATAAATTTAGGCTCACTCCTAAAAACATTTTTTCCGAAAAGCCCCTCAGTGTGTACAAACTGACCCTCGCACGTCAAACTGAGGAGTCCGGTGACCGGAATAGACTCTTCGCTATTGGTGTTTTACACTTCGACTCACCCAATACTTGTCTTCGTCTTGCTTCGCGTAGAAAGCACTCTCCTTGATGTACCGATGGCTAATCCCGTACTTAATCATCGCTCTGATGCAGTGAAGCAACTGGAAAAAGAGTTTCTTCGCCTCGGGCGGAGCCATCAATTGTCCCCCGCGCATCTCGCGAACGCTTGGCCCAAAATGTTCGACCCGCATGCAGTAGACGCCTTCGGAGAACTGGCAGCATCCGAGCATGCCGCCATAGTACATGAAGCTGAAACAAACAGGGATTAAAAGTTTTTTAATCAGGGACGCTCTTCTTGCCACCCGGAAAATGCTTTTTTCCTGCAGCGAAAACGGCCGACGCAGTACGTCGTTTTTAGTGCTAATTATTGCTTGTACCACCACGAAAACCAAGTTTAGCTTTACAAGGAAAGTACGTCATATGGGGTGTGGAGTTACAGGTCGAAACCCATATCAAAAAAACCGCAATTTTTTTCTGATTCAGAAAATGTAAAAATTAACTACCTAATTTTGGTTTGTAAGGGTGAAAAAAAATCCTCAGAACTTTTCTCAAAACACCACGCAAATGCCCCTTTTTTATATTGCTTTACGCGTAGTATAAATAGATCAAATTTGATATTTAATGCTTGTCAAGATACCAGGATTTACTTTAGCTCAAAAACAAGCTTCTGATTTGGTAAAAACTTGGTTAAAAGTTTGCGTGGTGTTGCGAGAAAAGTTCTGAGGATTTTTTCACCATTACAAACCAAAATTAAGCTGCTGATTTTTATATATTCTGAATCAGAAAAATTTTGCGATTTTTTTGATACATTTCTCGACCTGTAACTTCATACCCCATAGAAGTACTTTCCTTGTTACAATTCTTTTCGGCTTGCGAAGCTAACAATTTTTGCCGGTTCCAGCAGCACAAAAACATTTTTTGCCGAAAATGTGGCATTCGCATCCAACTTACTGTTTTTCTGGGTTCTTGAAGTACTTCTCCACCAGCTTGTAGACGCCGCTCTCGTTGGCGAGGGGTTGCTTGAATCTGGAGCCTAGCTTTGCCTCCAACTTGTACCAGTACGATGTTCCCTGGGACTCGTATTCGTAAAACGCGCCGAATTCGCCTTCGGCGACCATCCGCTTCGCCGCGGCATAATCAATCACCCTCTGAAACAAAGCTCGTTATTCGTAATAATGAAAGAAGCACAAACAATCAAAAAACTCACTGGGACGGCAAGTTTTTTGCCGCTCTTCAGCCTCACTACATCGAAGCCGTCCTTGCACTTCTTCGGCTTTCTCATTCCCATCGCAACGGAGAACTCATATCGGACGTGGGACGCGGGATGACGGCTGAACGGAAAATATTCAAAAAATCATTACTTAACAGTACCGCTTAATAAAAAAGTAACAACCAGAAAAAAATAAACATGATTTTGGAAATCAGCACCCTCGTAAACCCCTAAACCAAAGATTTCCCGGAAAAAAATAAAAAAAAACGAAGTCGCTTTACCCCATTTTGGGTCGCAATCTAAGGATTCCACCGTGCACTCACCTTTTTTGGTTTTGCACTGTGTATTTGTAATATCGCTGCGACGTAACATTTTTCGTGAGCTTTTCCCACCGAAAAATATTTTTCTCGGATGTATTTTATTTCTTTTGCAGGGGTGGCCACCGGGCCGGGCCAGACAAATTTTGAATCGGGCCGGGCCGGGGCCTGAGCCATTTTCAGGCCCGGCCCGGTTTTGTCGAAATGCCAAGCGTTTGGCATTCAATGTTTTCGCGCCGGAAAAATTTTTGGATAGGTTTGTATTTTTAGTATATCAAGTTCTACAATAGTTTATTACTTTGTAGTACTTTTTTGCATATATGTTATAATATAAGATCCAAATTAGAACATATAATACATATAGGATAGTTCTTAGCAGATTTTAGCACTATAGAGCCGGTAAGATCAAAGGAAAATTTCCAGCTCGCGCCCTAACCGGGCTTTTACCGGGCCGGGCCTGATTTCTACCGGGCATAAATGTTTTAATTGGTAAAAACTTTGTCAAACTTGTATGATACTGTGAGAAAACTTATGACGCTTTTTTCGTCTTTACAGCAAAAATGACACTACTGCTTAAGCAAAATTGTAGAATTCAGAAAAAATTTATATGATTTTCGAAATCAGCGCCATCAAAAACCTCCCCCACCCCTCCCACGCCCTCCTCTTTTCTTTTTTTAGCGGACCTTTCCGTACTCAATCGGAAACCGCAGATCTGCTTTTCAAAACTTTCCTTACCGATATTGCTTGTTCCTGTATCGTCGAATGAGAAAAACGGTCAGTCCTATCAGCAGTAAGAGGAACACCAGCGCTCCAGCAATACCTCCTCCTAAGGCCGCCTTATTCAGCGGTTCTTCTTCGACCGTCGCAATCGTCACATTCTTAGAAGTTCTAAAAAAAATAAATCACAGAAAGCGAGAACTTACGATCTTCCCTTCGGATTGTACAGGTACTTGACGTAGGTGTTGTTCAAATAATCGATTACTTCAGGATACGGTTGAATACATCTTTCCTCCGAAAATTTAATAAGAATGTAATTCTGAAAACAAAAATTAGATTAGAAATAAAACAAAAACAATTTTTTGGGGCTACGGCGTTTCGGGTCAGGGACAGCTCGGGTTAACGACATTTCGGGTTAAAGTACGCGCTTCCGTATAACTACGTACACACTTGGCAAAAATGCAATAAGTCGCGTTGAGACTCAAAAAAATAATTTTTGTACGGTAGAAAAATAATATTTTTTGTGGCTGGTGCCGAGAATTTTTTTGTTTGCGGATGGAATACAAGATTTTGGTGCTTTGGCGTCGTTGTAAGTTTTTTTTCATGTATAATAAATATATTCTTTTGTTTTTCATGTATATTTTCTTGATTTTAGCTTCTTTTCAAGAAAAATTTTGATTTTTTAGGTCGAATTTTTCTGACGCGTCAAGAAGCATGGATTTGAGGTCGTCTACATGGTCTAACCCATTGATGAGTCCTTCGATGTAGAAAAACGGTCTCGTCGCCTTCTTCAACGGTTGTATTGGAAGTGGAAAAGCAGAAGGTCGACGATGGCAAGGTCAACATCGAAAAGCCTTTGCAAGGTCATGTAGGACATCTCTGACGAAAAGGTCCAGAAATGGTGTTCTAAACATTGTTTACATGATTGTCTTTCAGCTTTTTTTTCATTTTGCCATTTGAGAATTAGTTACAATAAAAAATAAAATAATTGGGTTCAACGTAAACTTTTATTTTGTATCCTTTTACGAATTTATAAACATGTTAGAGGAATGAATATAATATTCTTGGTGATCACGGACACGAACAACTGCCCATTGTTTGAACAAAAAATCTTGTCCCGGTTGAATCCATAAATTGGAACGAAGGCAATGGCTTGCTTGGGTTCTTTCTATTCGGTGCCCTTGATGAAGTTCTAAACCTCGTTGACGACTTCCAGGAAAGGGGTTTGTGAAAACCTGAAAGAAACATGCAATTTTACGCCATTACGTCAAAATTTTGATACCTAAAACACCTAAAGCAAGCAATACAACATACCTCATTGATCTTTCGGCTTTTCAATCGTGACCTTATATTCGTTTCATGGAGTTGAAGAGCTCTACCTTCAATTACTGGACACCGTATTCATCAATGGGTTCATGTAGACGAATTCGAATCCACGCTTCTTGACGAGTCAGAAAAATAAGATCTAAAAAAATCAGAAATTTTCTTGAAAAGAAGATAAAATCAAGAAAAATATACATGAAAAACAAAAGAATATATTTATTATACATGAAATAAACTTACAACGACGCCAAAGCTCCAACATCGTGCATTCCATCCGCAAACAAAAAAATTCTCGGCACCAGCCACAAAAAAATATTATTTTTCTACCGTACAAAAATTATTTTTTTTGAGTCTCAACGCGACTTATTGCATTTTTGCCAAGTGTGTACGTAGTTATACGGAAGCGCGTACTTTAACCGTTTAATTTTTTCGTTTCGAGACTGGAAAAAAGAATTTTTGCGAAAACTGAACAAACTTTTGAAATGTTTTCGCTTCGGGTAAGGTAAAAATGTTATTTCTGGATGTTTTTAGATAAACTATCCCGCTGCTAACTGTTAGGATAAGACGTATCTTATATGTAAACGTGAAAAATTTTGTTCAAATTCTTCAAAAAATTCTCTTTTCCTACACAGGGAACTCGGATTTACTTATATGTACGCCTTTTTTACTTATATGAAATTGAAGTTTATATAAGTAAATAAACGTACATATAAGTAAATAATCGTACATATAAGTAATTCTGAAATTACTTATATGTAAACTTTATTTTCGGCGCGCTCCGAATTAACTTATATTTACCAATAAGGATATTTTACTTATTTGTAACCCAGAATTAAGCACAGTGCAGATTATATTATAAACGTTTATTTCGATTCTCAAAAACGACAAATACAAGTCGGTAACGCATCTTGTGTGCTCCGGATAGGTTTCTCATCTGTTGTTGTCCTCATGAGGCATCAATTGCTTATTTTCGGGATCTTCTATGGCGATTTCTGCGTCTGGATTCACTGAAAATAGCAGAAAATTAAGAAGATAAGGTCGTTTGACGATATTTACTATAAGCCCTTCTCAATTGTTTGTGCTTCTGCACCCCGAAAAAATTAGTTTTAGGTTCACCAAGTTTGCCAATGAAATTTCGAGACACCAAGTTTGTCATGTTGCACTAGGTCCAGGTGAATATTCTCAACATACCTGAATCATCCGAGTGCCATTTTTCCGGGATCGTGTGTACATTGTCCATTTACTACCCTCCACGACCAATTTTTCGATAATCTGAAACGTAGAGGCTTCACCTGGACCTAGTACAACATAGCAAAACTATGTCTGGAAAAATCTTTGGTTTTATGAAGTGTGAAAACAGTTAAAAAACACCTACCAAGTCTGAGCACACAGTTGTTCATCCAAATTCTTTCCTCATAGTGCTTGTTCATAGATTTTTGGGAACTGCGTGAAGTTTGACGTTAACATGCTCCATGCTCGGGAAGGTTCTCGCGTTCGCAACTTTTGATCCGAGCACTCTGTTACCCTGTAAAAGAAAAAAAACTGACTACAAGCAACTTACTTTATTCGATCCAAGGTTGAGATACGTTCTTTGATGCTCCAAAAACTTAGAATTTTTCTAAGTCCGGCCAACGCGTGCAGAAACCAAAAAGCGTCTTTGACGCTCAAAAGTTTTCTTTTCGAGGCTCATATATGTACATATAAGTAAAAATGAACGAACTGCCCCGTTTTTTACATATAAGTACCGCTATTTGTAAATATAAGTAAATAAACGTAAATATAAGTAAAAATAAATAAGCCCCGCCTTTTTTAACTTATATGTAAGTTATTGGTAAATATAAGTAAAAAATTTTACTTATAAGTAAATCCGAGTCCCCTGTGTAGTCCCGAAGAGGAAACATTTCAAAATTTTGTATTCTCCAAAAAATCCTTTTTTTTCCAATCCCGAGGCATACAATTTTAAAATTTTGTTCAAACACTTCAAAAAATTCTGTTTTCCTAGTCCCGAAGCGGAAACATTAAACGGTATCGTTAACCCGGAATGTCGTTGACCCGATCTCTCCCTGATCCGAAAAGTGGGACGCGATCTTTTTGACTTACCAATGGAAAAAGTAGGAAGTTCTTTGAATTCAACTTGAATTTATCGTTCTTTGCGCATTCCGACGCTTTCCAAACGTGATCCGCAGCCCAATCTATTTCTTTGCAGACGTCCTCTCCCTTATTTTTGAAGACAATCTTGTCTCCAAACACTGCTCGCTTGCTCTCGCAGTTGAACTGTCCCTGGACTTCGGGCATATATGTTGTAAGCTTGGTTCCGTTCAGTTTGAACAGGACATTAGATGCTACTGAACCACACCCAATCCGCACCAAATCAGGCCCCAAAATTTCGAAAAATGTTTCCTTGCGACAGTTCTTTTCCTCGAAAACTTTGTTGAATACCGGGCAGATCCTGCAAAGTCACAGATGAGTCACCTCAGAAGCGTGCAGAGGCCGGCTCTCTGCCTTGGCCCCCCTGTTCCCCTTTCTTGTTGTAAAAACTTACAGGGTGGGCCACTCGATACTGACAAGTCGTTTCTTTGAATTTCTTCGCGGAGACTCCGCCGATTTTTCTAACATTTCGATTTTTCTGGAGCTGGCGGAGTATTCGCGGAGAAATTCAAAGAAACGACTTGTCAGTTTCGAGTGGCCCACCTGTACATACTAATAAAACAATCTTCAATTTTTGTTTTCTTACTAGTCGTTACAGAAAGTGCGTAGACTTTTTTCCGCCCTTTTTCGGACCGCACAGTGCAAGTTTCCTGTTTCCCACGCGACGCGATCCTTTTTGAAACATTTTGCACTGTGCAATTTCAAAAAAGTCGCGCCGGCTCCCTTGAGAAAAGCTTGCGTCGCCGCGATAGTGCACTTGCACGGTGCAAAAGGTCAAATGCACCCCGCAAAAAGGGAATTTTGTGCACAGTGCGGACCGCGACAAAAAGTCTACGCACTTTCTGGAACGACTAGTATCAAAAACCAGACATTGCCTACAAAAAAAATATTCTCAAAATAAAGCCCTACTTTTCACCCTTGTATCCAGAAACTCCGGTGAGAAGCTCGTCTTCTTTCAACGCCAAGTGAAAGCGATAATTTTCCAGGCCTGTCTCTTCGTCAACCAAGTCCAATTTCTCGTGACTGAAAGTAAAATTTGATGTTGATAAATCTTTCTCAAGTTTATCGCGCGCGCCCTAAATGCGTCACATGTAATCCCTCAGAACTTCACTTCCGAATCTTCCAGCGAAGCAAAATGGCGGACCTGATACGGTGGCAAAAAAACGTACCATTTTGCGTCCGGGAAGTATCAAAAACGCAGCAAAATACTCTCGAACTAAAAAACTCCATAAAATTAGGGTCCTCTACTTACTAGATGTATTCTAGCACATAAAATTGAAATTTTGCATCCGGGTCCCACTTACGTAAAAATTTTCTGGAACGGATTGTACTTGTATCGAATAAAAACTCCATCATTATCTTTTTCATGGGTTATCATCTGGTACTCGTTCGGGATTTGACCCTCAAATTTTGTGGTCAAGTTGACACACTGCAGAAAGGCCGTTATCGAGAAGTAGAACTGAGTTCTCGAAGGAGTAGTCATGTCGGACGGAGAGACGACAGTATGAGAAAATGAAGGGACCAATTCAGATTTCAATCTTCTTAGTGCAAGATTTGCATAAGCTTTCAAATTTCAGCTGACCCACCGCACACGTCAGAATGAAAATAGAAGAAAAAAGAAAATTCGTGAGGGGCCGCAGCGAAAAGCAACAACCGATTTTTTTCTTTATTCTCTCACCGCTCTCTTCCTTTTTGTGCGTGCGCCCTCTTCCTCTCGCCACTCGGCGAAAATAGAACGATTTCTTTCGAAATCAAAACAGAGAAAAGCGGGTAAAATCGTAGAGGAACGATTTCCCCAAGGACAGGAAACCGAGCCGGCCTCGATGAAATCGTTTCTAAGCTGTGAAAACGGTAATTTTTTTGATTTTTGTTCGATTTTGGTTTTTATAATTGGATGAATTGTTGATTTGCAGAAAGAAGAACGTCTCAAAAAAGCGATCCTAAAGGCGGGCACCCCTCAACTTGGCCGAAACACGCAAAGGGGAACAATTGCCGATCTAACCTCACCTCAAAAGCCAATACTAACAAAACGACCTCTGAATCTGCGGCTAGGGTAAGGAATTGCCCTTGTAATTGAATTAGCCTTCGTTTTTCAGCTGAAAGCCGCCGCGATTTTCAAGAAATCGTTGGAAAAAACGGGAAAAGTCGACGGCCGAACGGCCCAAAAACGAAAAGCCGACAACGAAGAGGACACGCCCTTGGCGAAGAAACAGAATTTATTGACGAGCACGGAGAAGCAATCTGGACGAAAGAATCAAAAAGTTGTTGGCCAGAAAGTCGACTCATCAGAAAGAGGTTGATCAGGAGGTCCAAGAACGAGAAAATCGGTATTTTCAACAAAAAGAAGTGGAGGAAAAGGTGGAGGGAAGAATGACAACACTCATGGAGATGAAGGACGTCAATGTTGTGACTTGTAAAGTGGTAAGTGGTGTCTGAGTTGGGTTGGGAGGGGATTCTTGGTTGTACTAGGCAGCTGAAAGGGAAGAGGAATTGAAGGGGATTTGACGATTAAATTGAGATAAATGACGATGCATAAGGAAGATGATGGGTAAAACTTTCTGTATTTATTTTGCATAAGAGTTTAGGATCGTTTGAGTTGGGTTAAAAGAGAATTTTATATTGCACTAGGTGTATGGATGGGGAAAGTGGAATTGAAGGTGTTTGTGTGGTAAAATTAGGATCGATGTTGAATACGAGGGAAGCTAGTAGGTGGTGCTACGAACTAAAGCTATTTTAAGTTGTTGTTTTGTTGTTATTCCGGCTTAAAACTTGGTTTTATATTGTACTATACAGGTGGGAAGTAAAAATTGATTTTTTAAATTATTTAAGAGTGAAGATATAAGTCCTTATTTCGGATTTTCAAATAGCACCCTAAATTTGCTCACTTCTTGGCTCGCAGGCGATTCTTTCATTTCGCTCACCGAAACGGCGAGCAAATCTTTCGCGGCGAGCAATTTTCTAATTTCGCCTGCCTAGGGAAAGACTTGGCTCAAAGCCAAGTCTTGATCAGCACAATTTTTGAGATCTGTGTCGTCGAAAAGTAGGAGCCCCCATAAAAGTACTGTCCTTGTTAAAATAACTCGGGGTAGGCATGAAAATGCCGCCGAATTCTATTTTTATGCAAATTTTTCACTATTGAAATCTAAATTGGTCCCTTCATTTTTTCATACTGTCGTCTCTTCGTCCGACATGGCTACTCCTTCGAAAGCTGAGTTCTACTCCTCGATAACGACCTTTCTGCAGTGTCTCAACTTGACCACGAAATTTGAGGGTCAAGTCCCGAACGAGTTCCAGGTAATAACCCATGCAATGGATAATGATGGAGCTTTTATTCGATACACGTACAATCCGTCCGAGAAAAATTTGACGTAAGTGGGACGCGCAGACATGGCAACCGGCCCGTTCGGGCCGGGCCGGGCTTTGGAAATTTTGAAAACGGGCCGGGCCTACATTTCATCGGGCCGGGCTCCGGGCTCGACGTTTTTTTTCGGGCCCAGGCTTCGGGCCCAAGGGTGCCAAAAAAAGCCCGAGGCCCGGTGGAAAAAAAAATTTTTTTTTGTCTTGAAACGAAAAATTGGGATGCCAATTTCGTATTTTGGCATTGTGTTACAGGTTGAATTTTTAGCTCTGAGAAGGTGCACGGCTTGCCCAAATGGAGAAAAAAACGTCCAAAGAGGAATTAGCGACATTTTATACGATGAAACATTTCTAATCTTATTTTGTGTCAGAATGAAAGCAGAACTGTCGATATTGATAGGAATTGGTAGAAAACCCATTTTACATCAACGCGCACATACCACAAAAAATCATTACCACAAAAATATCATTTTTGGACATTAAATTTAATGAATTTTGGTAAACATGGATACTACGTGGATGTTGCCTTAAAGCGATGCTTCAGAATAGGTTTTGGTTGATTATAATAGTACACAAACTTTGTTCATCAACGGCCACTCCGACTTACTTACGCGCGAATACTATACTTGCCACGAGCCAAGGGGTTAAATCTCATGACTTTGCCTGTGAAATCTCACAAAATCTATCAAAAAGCTTAAACATTGCAACGAGTATGTGTGTCATTATTAGTACTTATCGTAATCTTCTATTTCGAAGCAAACCGAGCCTTGTCCCCCATCAAATATTTTCGATATTGATGTATGTGTGAACTGTATCAATTATCGGGGGTAACTCAATATTTTTGAATGATGCAATGTTGAAAGTTGTCTTCAATCGAAAAGACTAGCTAATAAGTGTCATATACACCCTGCATTACCTTACACTAAGGCTTATTTTATATAATTTACGAAATTTGTAATTTCCAGATATTGAGCTTGCCTAGTGGGAAACGTTGAACATGGTCAAAACCTCGGTTTAGAAAGCTGAAATTTAGACCATATAGGCATCAGGCGGTTTTCTGTGGAGTTGTAGATGCATTTTTCAAAAATCAGACATCTTAGCTTGTTGTGGCAAGTCACATTACATACCTATTATCATCAATATTTACTTTTGATAAAATTGGATTAAGACGAGTCCAATAAGCACCCATAAGCATGTTTTGATGTTTTTAGAACTAGGAAATTGTTAATCGACCTTCTTCCCCTCACGGGGGATCGCAAAACGATAGAATTAAAAAGTACAAAATTTCACCTTAAATCAATGGGAAACGTTGAAGTGTGTCAAAAAATTGTCCTAGAGGTCTGAAAATTTGCGTATACACCGTTCAATAGGTTTGTTGTGGAATTGTAGATGTTTTTAAAAAAATTCTATTATTTGCCTATGTTATGGGATATTGTACATGGGGACCTGTTTGTCACTTTTTTACAAATTTCAACATAACTTTTGTTTTCTCATTCCTGAAGCTGTAAAGAGTATCTAGCCTACTAATAGACTAACAACTGTGTTAATTAACACAAAGAAACCAACAAATTTATGGTTTTTCAAAGAGAACTGGGGCTCCACAAGTAGGCAATGCTCCATTTGCAGTGGGAAACGTTGAAGTACCCCAAAAAATTGTCCAATTTGGACGAAACTTTTTTTGGAGCATCATCTGCAACATTCCCATGGAATTATAGATGGAATTTTGTTCACTTCGCTTCTTCGAATGTATACATGTTGTACAAGATACATCAAAATTGCTGATATTGAGGGGCCCAGATTTCCCGATTCAGAAATGGCAACGATATGAATGATAGCTTAAATAGATGACAGACATTCAAAGAAAATATTTATCAAGATTGTTTTATGTGATAATAAGCGCTTTGTACTTTTTGAGCATCAACTTTAAGGGGCACTTCTCAGCAATTTTTAAAGGATAGGGCGCGAGCTGCGAAGGCCGTGTCCGTTTTTTTCTCCGATTTTAGTCTATTTGGGCAACCGTGGGTTATAAACGTTTTTTTTTAAATTCAAAGAAACAACTTGTCAGTTTCGAGTGGCCCACCCTGTAGTAAGTAGGTGACCCTAATTTTGTGGAGTTTTTTAGTTCGAGAGTGAGGTATTTTGCTGCGTTTTTGATACTTCCCGGACGCAAAATGGTACGTTTTTTGCCACCGTATCAGGTCCGCCACTTTGCTTCGCTGGAAGATTAGGAAGTGAAGTTCTGAGGGATTACATGTGACGCATTTAGTGTGCGAGCGATGAACTTGAGAAAGATTTATCAACATCAAATTTTACTTTCAGTCACGAGAAGTTGGACTTGGTTGACAAAAAGACAGGCCTGGAAAGTTACCGCATTCACTTGTCGCTGGAAGAAGACGAGCTTATCACCGCAGTTTCTGGATCCAAGGATGATATGTAGGGCTTTATTTTGACAATATTTTTTTGTAGGCAATGTCTGGTGTTTGATAAGAAAACTAAAAATGTACATTTTTTTAGTACCATGCAGATTTTTACAACAAGAAAGGGAACAGGGGGGGGGGGGGGGCAAGGCAGAGAGTCGACCTCTGCACGCCTCTGAGGTGACTCATCTGTGACTTTGCAGGCTCTGCCCCGTATTCAACAAAGTTTTCGAGCGAAGGTACTGCGCGGAAAAAACATTTTACGAAATTTTGGGGCCTGATTTGGTGAGGGTTGGGTGTGAGGACACACCTGTTTTGCCGTTCAAATTGAACGGAACCCATCTTGCCGGGTACTTACCCGAAATCCTGGACCAGTACAACTGCTCGAGCAAGCTAGCAGTGTTTGGAGACAAGATTGTCTTCAAAAATCAGGGAGAGGACGTCTGCAAAGAAATAGATTGGGCTGCGGATCGCGTTTGGAAACCGTCGGAATGCGCAAAGGACGATAAATTCAAGTTGAATTCAAAGAACTTCCTACTTTTTCCATTAGTAAGTGAAAAAAAATTGTGGTAAAAGTTCCTTATTTTGGCCAGAACTTGTAACTTTGCGGAAACTGGTCGGAATTAGCCCAAATTTAGCGTGCACGCTCAATTCTTCGTTGTCAATGCCCGGACAGTGGATTTAGTTAGTGAGGTACCTTCCTTTTTACGTACCACCTTACCCTTCAAAAACGGCTGCAGCCTGTGATTTTACACGTTATACGATGAAACATGTCCGGAACTAAACTTATTGCCTCCATGTGGAACTAAATGAGCCGTCACAGCCTTCGTATGTACCCTTAAAACTATAGAGCTATTATAGTAATTCAGTGCCTGCTAGGTCGAAGCGTTTTTTCCTAACATTAGTGCCCAAGCTTGGGCGCAGTTCGCGGAGTACCTTTGTTGTGGCCAAAATAAGGAACTTTTTCCAAAATTGTTTTTGTTTTACATGTTTGTAATCTAATTCTTGTTTTCAGAATTACATTCTTATTAAATTTTCGGTGGAAAGATGTAAGCAACCTGATCCTGAGGTAACCGAGTATTTGAACAACACCTACATCAATTACCTCTACAATCCGAACAGAAGATCGTGAGTGAGTCTTCCCTTTCTGTGATTTATTTTTTTTAGATCTTCTGAGGATGTCACGGTCCAAGATGAACCCAAGACAAATTGGGCGATGATAGGAGGAGGTATTGGTGGAGCGCTGGTGTTCCTCTTACTGCTGATAGGACTGACCGTTTTTCTCATTCGACGACACAAGGACAAGAAAGGAGGACCGCACGTCAATCCAAAATAGAAGAAAAAATTGGGTCTATGTTTTTTGCATAGAAATAAAAATGCTTTTTCTTAGAAAACTTATTTTTAGAAAAAATGATTTTTTTCATAGAAAAAAACATTTTTATTTTAGAAAAGAATGGTTTTTCCTTAGAAAGTGCAACTTTTAGTAAATTTGTGTATAATAATAACAAAAATTGATTTTAAACAGTAACTAGTAGTAAACTTTGTTAAGTAATGGGGTAAAATAGTAAGAGTAGTAACTTTTTGAGTGAATATTTGGTACTGGGATATTCGATGGTTCTGATTTCGAAAACATAGCTTGTTTTTTTGTGATTTTGACTTTTTTCTTAAGTAGTACTGTAAATTAGTAACAATTTGTATTGTTTATGCCTCAATGTCGATTGAAATCGATTTATTGCTCATACTTGGGTTTACCCTTATATGACTTCAAACAAATTCTGACGAACTAGAAGGAATACTCAATTAAAAAATTAATCAAAAAATTCAAAATTGATACTAACTTTACAGTACTACTTAAGAAAAAAGTCAAAATCACAGAAAACGAACTATGTTTTCGAAATCAGCACCATCGAATACCCCAGTCCCCAATATCCACTCAAAAAGTTACTACTCTTACTATTTTACCCCATTACTTAACAAAGTTTACTACTAGTTACTGTTTAAAATCAATTTTTGTTATTATTATACACAAATTTACTAAAAGTTGCACTTTCTAAGGAAAAACCATTCTTTTCTAAAATAAAAATGTTTTTTTCTATGAAAAAAAATCATTTTTTCTAAAAATAAGTTTTCTAAGAAAAAGCATTTTTATTTCTATGCGAAAAACATTTTCCCGAAAAAATTTCCCGCCCTCCTTTTTGTCGATTCGTTCACAACAAAATGTCACTTATTGATTAAAAATAAAATAAATTGTCCGTGGCTTTCTTTTGCACTTTCCGCGGAAAGTGCAAAAGATTTGTCAGCAAAAGGTCTGAAAAATAAATTTTTGTGCCAAAACTGATTTGTTATGCCTTAGAAACTCAAGAAACATCATTTTAAGCTAAAAGGAAATTTGTAAACTTGTGAAAAATTAAGCGAAAAGGGGTTTATATAGGACTTTAAAACGGACTTTACAAAGTGAAGCATGGCCCGGACATTGTTGCGGTGACCATCACCGAATTTCTTCAAATTTGGCTCATAGAACACCCACAGGGCATATATCAAAAGCGTCAAACGTTTTCCCAAAATTTGCATTATTTCGGGATTACTGTAACATTTTGTGTTTTATAAAGCGGCCCTTGTCGTGAACCAGGTGACCGCTCTACGGATCTGAAACTTCTTGTCTGTATGTTTTCGAACATGGCCAACATTTTTCTAATTGAAACTTTTTTTGTATCTTTTCGTCTTTCGGTAGTACCGTAACCTCATGATACCATATCGATTACTGCCGAAAATTGGAAAGAGTGTAACAAGTTTTCAAACCTGATTATAAAAGTTGGACACCCTTCCCGTAAAATAAGACAAAAAAATCAAAAATAAAAATATAAGTTTTTGAGATATAAGCGTTCAAAGTTGCTATGTTCGGTTACTGTAGGACCAAAATAGAGACGATCAATTTTTAAACTTTTCCATTAATCGCTACGGTTCACATATTAATAGAATGACATAAGAGGAATGTTTTCAGGTTGAAAAATTAATAATTGAGCTTTTATTTTAGGGTTTACAAAGGTTACTGTAATTTCCAACTTTTATTAAGTTCGCTAACAATTTTATTGGAATGACGAATTTAGACAAGCTATCCGGGTCAGAAACGCGCATACATCATGGAAGACAGAAATCAGAATCGTAATACTACCTATTCCTGAAATAGTGGGAGATTACGGTAGCCGTACCCACTTTTTTCGCCGCTTGGCCGCGGCATTCTTTGGGACAGTTAGTGTAACAACTTTTGAGGCCTGAAATTCATTCAGGATGGATAGAAGAGTATTTCAGCAAAAAATCGCGAAAATAAAAATATAAGTTTTTGAGAAAATCCTGGATTACGGTCATTTTAGGGGGTTTTTGAGCCGTCTGGCCGCGGCATTCTTTGGAGCTGCTAGTGTAACAACTTTTGAGGCCTGAAATTCATTCAGGATGGATAGAAGAGTATTTCAGCAAAAAATCGCGAAAATAAAAATATAAGTTTTTGAGAAAATCCTGGATTACGGTCATTTTAGGGGGTTTTTGAGCCGTCTGGCCGCGGCATTCTTTGGAGCTGCTAGTGTAACAACTTTTGAGTATTGAAATTTACTCAGCATGACAAGGGAAGTATTTCAGCAAAAAATCGAGAAAATAAAAGTATAAGTTTTTGAAAAAATCCCGGATTACGGTAGTTCCGGACAGAAAATCCCCTATAATGACCGTAATTTCGGATTTTCTCAAAAACTTATACTTTTATTTTCCCTATTTTTTCTTAAAGACTCTCCTATATATTCTGAACAAATTTCCAGTCTCAAATCTGGTTACACTAGTAGCTCCAAAGAATGCCGCGGCCAGACGGCCCAAAAGCACCCTAAAATGACCGTAATCCAGGATTTTCTCAAAAACTTATATTTTTATTTTCGCGATTTTTTGCTGAAATACTCTTCTATCCATGCTGAATGAATTTCAGGCTTCAAAAGTTGTTACACTAGCAGCTCCAAAGAATGCCGCGGCCAGACGGCCCAAAAACCCCCTAAAATGACCGTAATCCAGGATTTTCTCAAAAACTTATATTTTTATTTTCGCGATTTTTTGCTGAAATACTCTTCTATCCATCCTGAATGAATTTCAGGCCTCAAAAGTTGTTACACTAACTGTCCCAAAGAATGCCGCGGCCAAGCGGCGAAAAAAGTGGGTACGGCTACCGTAATCTCCCACTATTTCAGGAATAGGTAGTATTACGATTCTGATTTCTGTCTTCCATGATGTATGCGCGTTTCTGACCCGGATAGCTTGTCTAAATTCGTCATTCCAATAAAATTGTTAGCGAACTTAATAAAAGTTGGAAATTACAGTAACCTTTGTATAAACCCTAAAATAAAAACTCAATTATTAATTTTTCAACCTGAAAACATTCCTCTTATGTCATTCTATTAATATGTGAACCGTAGCGATTAATGGAAAAGTTTAAAAATTGATCGTCTCTATTTTGGTCCTACAGTAACCGAACATAGCAACTTTGAACGCTTATATCTCAAAAACTTATATTTTTATTTTTGATTTTATTGTCTTATTTTACGGGAAGGGTGTCCAACTTTTATAATCAAGTTTAAAAATTTGTTACACTCGCTCCAATTTTTTACAGTAATCGATATGGTATCATGACGATTACGGTACTACCGAAAGACGAAAAGATACAAAAAAAGTTTCAATTAGAAAAATGTTGGCCATGCTCGAAAACATACAGACAGGAAGTTTCAGCCCCGTAGGGCTGTCGATCGGCCCACGACAGCGGCTGCTTTACAAAACCCAAATTGTTACAGTAATCCCGGACTGATTGAAATTTCGCGAAACCCTTCTTCGCTTTTCATCAACATGCTCAGGCCCTTCTACTGGCCAAGTTTCAAGAAATTTGGTGATGGTCGTTGCAACAATGTCCGGGCCCCTTGGAGGGAAGCTTCAGTTTGTAAAAAACTCTGTTTTAAATTAACTTGCGATGGATTTTTCACCCCTAAAAACCTAAATGGGCAGCTTATATTTACATATCCTTGATCAGCGTGATCACAGGAATTTTTTGAGGTATGCCTCGTCCAAAAGTAGGAGCCCCCATAAAAGCATTTTCCTTGTAAGATATAAGACTTGTGCGTTAGTAATTCGAGGGGCCCTTATCGGCGTCGCGACACTTGCGGGCAACCACTTTGCGGGCAGCCGACATTTTTTGATTAGAATTACGATTTCCCTCCCGTAATCTACGTAGTACGATAGAAATTTTACATTGACAACTCCCTGGTACTGATAAGTACACAAATCTATTAAATTCATCCACTGCTTTCAAAGTTATGGGAGTTTGTTTTCAAAAAATGGTAAAAAATGCCTGGATAAGCTTATGGTAACTATTCAAGCCACTTGTACACCTGGAAACTTAATCGGCAACATCTAATCGTCAAACCCATCGTTTGAATTTCCAGTTGTCAGCAAATTTTGGCTGATTTCATAACATGTCCGCAGAATCTCCGTTGTTTTTCAAGCTGCCCGCAAAGTGGTTGCCCGCAAGTGTGGGCCCGCCCCCTTATCAAAACTTGTTGCAAATCCTGACTCGGAGCCTCTCCTAGTCAAACTTTTTTGACTGGGTCAACACTCAAACTTTTTTTTTTTTTGACTACGTCAACAGTCAAGAATCCCGGGATTCTTGACTTCCATCTAATGGCTTTTCCAGGCCTCGTAAGCGCTTCCTACAACCTTTTTTTGGGTATCCACCTGCCATACCGATCGATTTTGTGCTGACCCGAACAAGTCTCGATCCGAAAGGTGGGGACGCGGAAAAATTTGGGCTTGAAAGGCAAAAACTCCGAATTTAATTTACAATTATTCGAAAATAAATTAAACTCAAGTTCTACATGTGCATTTGATGCAATTCAAAATATGATAATCATTTAAAAAATGTTAAAAATTGACAAATTTCCGTTCCTCTCCGCGGATTTCGAGGTTCGGGCGGAGCTGGACCTTCTTTTCGTCTTTCATGGCGACTCGTTCGAAATTTTTGGCACCGCACTTCTAAAAGCACATTGTTTTACATTCAAACCCATTAAAAAAAATTCTTGGTTTGCGTTGTAACTTACCGTGCATGGCTTGGTGGGTAACATCGTGTACACCGCCGCTCTCACTTGACATTCTTTGCATTTGAACCATCGTTTCCGGGCTTTATGACGGACCAGTTCATGGCACAATTGTTGGCAAAGATCCGCGGGCGTTGGAGCCGTGTAATCGCACTAAAAATGACGTCTAACATAACAGGCATCAAATTTTTCGGAAACTTTTTTATTGGACTTTATTCTTGGACAAATTACCTTCTAAATACCCCATATTGGAACCAATTTCCCGCCCAAATAATTTCAAAAATCAATTTTCACCTTCCACCTGTCTAGTACAATATAAAACCAAGTTTTAAGCCGAAATAACAAGAAAAAAAAACAACTTAAAATAGCTTTAGTTCGTAGCACCACCTACTAGCTTCCCTCGTATTCAACATCGATCCCAATTTTATCACACAAACACCTTCAATTCCACTTTCTCCATCCAGACACCTAGTACAATATAAAATTCCCTTTTAACCCAACGCAAACGATCCTAAACTCTTACGCAAAATAAATATAGAAAGTTTTACCCATCATCTTCCTTATGCATCGTCATTTATCTCAATTTAATCGTCAAATCACCTTCAATTCCTCTTCCCTTTCAGCTGCCTAGTACAACCAAGAATCCCCTCCCAACCCAACTAACACACCACTTACCACTTTACAAGTCACCACATTGACGTCTTTCATCTCCATGAGTGTTGTCATTCTTCCCTCCACCTTTTCCTCCACTTCCTTTTGTTGAAAATACCGATTTTCTCGTTCTTGGACCTCCTGATCAACATCTTTCTGATGAGTCGACTTTCTGGCCAACAACTTTTTGATTCTTTCGTCCAGATTGCCCGCCTGCTTCTCCGTGCTCGTCAGCAAATTTTGTTTCTTCGCCAAGGGCATGTCCTCTTCGTTGTCGGCTTTTCGTTTTTGGGCCGTTCGGCCGTCGACTTTTCCCGTTTTTTCCAACGATTTCTTGAAAATCGCGGCGGCTTTTAGCTGAAAACAGAAGGCTAATTCAATTACGAGGGCAATTCCTCACCCTAGCCGCGGATTCCTTCTGCGGTAGAGGTCGTTTGGTTAGTATTGGTTTTTGAGGTGAGGTTAGATCGGCAATTGTTCCCCTTTGCGTGTTTCGGCCAAGTTGAGGGGTGCCCGCCTTTAGGATCGCTTTTTTGAGACGTTCTTCTTTCTGCAAATCAACAATTCATCCAATTCTAAAAACCAAAATCGATCAAAAATCAAAAAAATTACCGTTTTCACAGCTAAAAACGCTTTCATCGAGGCCGGTTCGGGTTTCCTGTCCTTTTCCTCTTCTTTCACGGCTTTGGCTTGGTTTTCAGCCAATGCGGTGAGAGCTCGTTGCCCCAATCTCTGAAAATTTTGGGGTAAATCTACAAAATATTATAGTATCGATCAAAACCTGAGATGAAAAAAAATTTTCTCAGCCATCCAAAAAAAATCTCTCATCGTCTCGCCACATGATCATCTAAATTTCAGCCAAATTTTTCCCTACTCTGAGCATCTAGCCGTGAGATAAAATATGAAAACTCAAAATTGATACCTAAAATCAAACTCACAGCTCTGGAAGCGATCAACGCGCGGTCTCCTGGTCGCATCGTTGCTTTTGACGTGCTATAAAATTCATATAGACCAGGATTCTCCAAAAAAGTTTTGTAAAACATACCAGGGTTGATCCAGTTTGACCACCTTTACATCTCCATAATCCTCTCGTTGCGAGATGAACGGTCTGGGCTCCCTTGGGGTCGCACACTTTGGGCGTTCGTTGGAAATGGCCGAGAATGCACCGCGCTGCGATCGGAACTTCTTGGCGGCTTGTTGAATGTGAAAATCACAGTTGGGAGTGATCGAGATATTGACGTAGTTGGTGCATCTACCGCCGTCCTTTTTCATGCCCTAAAAACCGAAAAAAATAAAGAGAAAAACGACTCATCGCACAGCAAAGGCATCAGACGTCAAATTCACTCACTTGACAAATCCCATAATCCGGGCAGAATCCCAGAGCAACCACTTGAATATCCTTGACCACCTTGAAGGTTAACATTGAATTTTTTTGTTGACTATCGCTCGTCGCCGGCTGTAAATGTGTCAAAGCCACGGTGAAGCCGGTCTGGATCTTCCAATGGGCAGTTGCGGCTTCTCCGAACAATAATATCTTGATTTTTCGATCGTCCTAGAAATTGGCAGGGATAATATAAAAATTTTTTGAATAAATGAGAAAACATCGGCGGAATGGTCCCACTACTCTTCCCAAAGAACCAGAAAGCACTACAAGACCCACCATTAAATCGTCGAGCGTCCAAATCACATATTCCGAATTTTTTGCGCTCTTCATGGTCCCTGAAGATTGAACGACTACACCCATGGTCACAAAGTTGGGATCCTCAACGTTCGCGGTCAAAGCTCGTAGCTTGATCTTCTTTAGACTTCCACAATACACATTGAACACTTCCAACGAGACTTTCGGGTTACTGAAGAGAAATTATATTATTTATGGTGGACCTAAACAAAAAGAAACGAAACAAGGAAAACTTACTTTATTTTGATATTGAAAAATGGATCATAAGCACCCTTAACCACTTGTTTATCCGTGCCGATTACTGCAAAGTCCATTTGATACCTAAAATTATGAAAAAATCAAAAAATTTCTAGGCAAGTCAAGAATAATATGAAAACAATTTTGAGAAGCAGTAAGACAATAAATTTATCACATCTTTAGCTCAAAACGTGCAAAAACCTCCAAGATCTTCCACTAGAGAGTTCAAAAAATATTTTTCCGCAGAATTTTTGTTTGACATTTCGCTTGTTGCGAAGTGTCCAAATAATTTCGGAAAATCAAAAAAATAAAATTTCAGAAAATTGCCTCAGTTTTTCTACATTTTTATCAACTTGCCGGTTATTTACAACATAAAACTTCAGGATTATTTGTTACTTCGATGTCGGGCAGAGCGTTTGACCTGAAATTCAAGGACAAGAAGGTCGAACTTCATGTTTACTATCGTTTCAAGCGAAAAGTCTTTGAATACCTGTCCTACGATGATGTCGACGCTGCAATCTCACTGTCAAAGTTGTTCAGTTTTGTTGAAAAGACGGTTAGTGTTGTTGGTAAGCGGTTTTATTTATTTTATCTGTATGACTTTAGGTGCCGACAATGTTTTGTACAAATCTCTGGTTGTGTTCAAAGCTTTGGTTGATTGTCAAGATAAACCCAACTCTTTCGAACTGGAGTACCTCCGAGTTCACTTATCCGAAAGTCTGAGCGAGAAGACAGCGGAAAGTTTGTGCAAAGGTGAGTTGCTTTATTATTAGTGTTTTCTTGGTTTAGATGATGATTCATGTCTTCATTGCTCAGAAATTGTTGCTAAAGGGCTTAACGAAGATATTTTGAGTGTGTCTCAGCACTTAGTTAATATAAGAGATTTGTAATGGCCTTTTTTACCTTGTTCATGTCTAGTATAATATAATTCTTGCCGAAAGTATCCTTTTTCCCAATGTTTTCGCCTGAAATTCTTATACGACTTTTCTATGGATCATTCTACAGCTGTGAGTGGAGTCAGAACCCTAGTTGGGATCAAGCATTTACACGAACAAGTCGCAAATTTCTTCAAAGAAGCCCTCCTTGATCCAGCATGTCTAATCGACCCACCGACTGTTTCCCTCACCAAAAAATCTCAGCCAGACTTGGACCGTGAGATCGGGATGCTTCCCGGAGAAGGAAGTCGTATTTTAAACGAAGCTTCACGACTTCTCGGGATTTCAATTTCGGCCGTTGGACAGAAGCCCGCAGACCCGATAAAATTCGATCCGGAACAAGTTCAATGGCGGAATTCGATGTTGGAAAAGATCGATTTCACCGATGAGTTTGTTGAGGAGCCGCAAACAAATGGTAAAAGCGATGGGATCAGTGCCGAAAATCTGTATGTTATGTTGATGGAGTATGATCAGCCAGACATGCTGATGCAGCGGCTTTCGAACCTGCTGAATGGTCGACAATCGGATGAAGCGATCCAGCAGGAGGTAAGTGGATTTTTGAATGATTTTTTTGTTCGATTTTTAGGTAAGAATATAAAAAAATCAAAATTTTGCATGTGGAAGATGGTCTTGTTTCAGCTGGTAGACCTTCTTGGAATGGAAAATTTTGAACTTCTCCAAACGATTATCGGATCACGAAAGCAACTAGCCGAAGAGCTACCCGATTTCTTGATGAACAAAGTCAAAGAGCAAAGGAGGCAAGAGGCCGTAAGTGATGTCATGTGTAATATAAATTTTGTCTCGAAAATTATCCTTTTGTCCAAAGTTGTCGACAACTGGATGTTTTATGGAATCAACCCGTAATTTGTCGTGTTTTAGGGCCCATCCGATCCCACCTCACGCTACGCGGGCAGTGTTACGATCCGCACGAAAAAAGAGGCCCAGCTCCAAAAACAGATGCGAAAAGAGGAGAAGAAGACGGAAAAGGAGTTCAAAAAGCTGGTCCTCACCATGGGCCACGAGGACAAGATGGCGCTGGAGTTGGCGCGCGCCGAACAACTGAAGCAACGGCAGCGCGAGCTGCAGGATGCGAACGATTTCCAGAGCAAGTTTGGCGGTCAGACCGTGCGCCGAAAACTCCCGTTTGTCTTTGACGCGTTCTCCTCGACCCCAATGAAGGACGTGGATTTGTTCGGCAGCAAATACTCGTTGCCTGAAGGCACAACCCGTCGGATTACCTCGAGACTTCAGGAAGTTACAGTACCTCCACAGGAACGGAGCCAAAATATGGATGTGCACCCAATTATGGTCAATAATTTGGATCCGGTAGGCAAAAAGTTGTCCGAAAATGGACGAATTATGATCTGAATTTAATTTCGAACACGTTTGCAGCTCGGTCAACTCGCCTTTCAAGGATTTGAGAAGCTAAATACGATCCAATCGATTGTCTTCGAGCAGGCCTACAACACCAAGGAGAATTTGCTGATCTGCGCCCCAACTGGCGCCGGTAAAACCAACGTGGCGTTGCTGTCGATTCTAAAGACCATTCGCGACCATTGCGACGAGCACGGACGAATTCTGAAGGACACTTTCAAGATCATCTACATTGCGCCGATGAAGGCGCTGGCCGCCGAAATGACAAACAATTTCTCGAAACGATTGCGCAAACTAGGCCTCACGGTCCGAGAATTGACTGGAGACACTCAGCTGAGCAGAAAAGAGATCAATGAAACCCAGGTGAGCCGAAAATTATATTGTAGTAGGTGGATCAGAAAAATTTTTTCAATTTTTTGGCATATTGTTGTAGATGCTGGTCCTAACCCCCGAGAAATGGGATGTGGTGACGAGAAAGGCGGATGATGAAGCCCTCTCGCAGCTGGTTCGACTTTTAATCATCGATGAAGTCCATCTTCTCCATGACGAAAGAGGTCCCGTAATCGAAACAATTGTCGCCAGAGCTCTTCGACAGGTGTGCAAAAATATTTTTTGTGATGTGATTGTTGGATTTTAGGCCGAAATTTCCCAACAGTCCGTGAGAATTGTGGGTTTATCCGCGACTTTACCCAATTACTTGGATGTGGCCACTTTTCTGCGAGTGGACCCGGAAAAAGGCCTTTTCTTCTTTGATGGACGCTTCAGACCGGTTCCATTGACTCAAACGTAGGTTGTGGAAACAAAAGAGTTCTTGAAAATACCTATAGCGGAGGTTGAAATAGAAAAATGGCTGATTAATGAGCAGTTTTACCAGGTTTGACCTACTTTTTGCCTAAAATAATGTTTTTTATGTCGAAAATCACTTCTAGGCAATGAATTTTGCATTGGTATTGGATTTATTCGATAGATAATGGATTAATCTTCCGTTTGCATTCCAGATTTGTGGGAGTATCTGACCCGAATTCCGGTGACATCAAAAAAGCCATGGACGAGGCTTGCTATGACAAATGCATCGACTACTTGTCCGAAAATCATCAGATCCTCGTGTTTGTACATTCGAGAAACGCCACAGCCCAAGTAGCCAACTTTTTGATCGAACAGGCCGGACATAATGTGAGTTTAAAATATTATTTTATCCCATATTATACTGGATACCTAGTACAATATAATTTGGTGTGAATTTTAGCAAGAACGATCGCTCTTTGAATCGGAACACGTTGGGAAACCGATCTACGCGCAGGCTTGCAAAAGGGTAAGCGATTTTTTGTGGGAATCTTGAGAGAAGTCGGATTTTTTTGAGGGAAATTTTGGTAAGGGGGGACCAAGGTGAAATATAATAAAAAAAAAAAAAATTTTTTGATAATTTTTTTTTCTGGTGGAAATAGTGTTTGAATAGACTTGAAATGCTCTAAAATTGATGTTTGCAGATGAAGAACGCCACCTCCAAGGAGCTTCGCTTCTTTTTCGAGTACGGAATCGGGCTGCATCACGCGGGTCTGAAGCGGCAGGACCGCAATCTGATGGAACAAATGTTCGCCGAAGGCCACATCAAGGTCCTGTGCTGCACGGCGACCCTGGCGTGGGGCGTGAACCTGCCCGCGCACGCGGTCATCATCCGCGGCACCGACGTCTTCGACCCCAACAAGGGCACGTTCACGGACCTGGGCATCCTGGACGTGCAGCAAATCTTCGGGCGCGCCGGCCGCCCCCAGTTCGAATCCTCCGGCCACGGCGTGATCATCACCAAAATGGCCAAGCTGGACAAGTACCTGGGCATGCTGATCCGCAAGACGCCGATCGAGTCCAAGTTCCAGGAGAAGATCCACGACAACCTGAACGCCGAAGTCGCCCGAGGCACCGTCACCAACCTCGCAGAAGCGGTGGAATGGCTGCGCTACACCTACTTTTATGTCCGCGCCCGCCTCAACCCCATCGCATATGGGATCGATTATCGGGAAATGCGCGAGAACCCCGACCTCCAGGCCTATCTGGAGGATTTGGCGTATGCGGCCGCGCAACGCCTCGACTCAAACCAAATGATACGATTTGATGCGGGGTAAGGAGGTGGAGACGGGAAGGAGCACGTCAATCCAGCGCATTTCCTGAACCATTTCGAAACTTTGTATCGTTTTCATTGATTTAAAAGAGAGACGAAATGTCGCGAAATTATCGGCACCTTTTCTCGCCCGAAATAATTGCTTTTTCTCGAAAAGGAAGAAGAAAGATAAGAAAATGGACTTTATCGGATAGTGACATTTCGTTTTGAACGAATCGCCAAAAAGGGGCGGGAAATTTTTTCTTCTATTTTGGATTGACGTCAGGAGGGACGGTTTGAGGGTGTGATGAGGGGATATTTTTGAGGATTTTGAGGAAAAAGGTCAAGTGGAAGGTCCGAAGATTTTTTTTTGGGATTTTTTGGAGTTTAGATGTTTCTGAAATTTGCTGGAAGTTTAGAACAGTTTTTGAAGGCATATGGGAGATTTTTAGCTTGCGCTTTGCTAGAATAATAAAGATTTTTTGTTTCAGAATTTTGAAAAATTTTATAATTTTTCGTTTTTTTTTGGCTCAGAAAAATCTGTGTTTATTACAGATAGAGAGTACAATATTTTCACAAAAAACAAATTTGTTCCGACTGAAATTCACGAAGATATAGAGGAAAACACGTTTTTTGTCTGGCCGCTCTCCTCATTTCCCGTTCTCTCTCGCCGGAAAGATTGTGTAATATCTCGGCTGCGAATGCAAAGCAATAGCTAATATTTTCAGGGATGGATTTGGGGATCATCTAAAGAATATGTGCTAAATTTGGGGGAAATTGAAGGAAAAAATTTTAGGGTGTAGTAGAGGTCAAGTATAAGGTCGAAAGTCTCACTTTTCGATATTTTTTGGCTGAATTCGGAGGTTTTCTCGTGTCTAGATGATGTGTAAGAGAGTGTAATCGAATAATTTCAGCAATGGCTACTTGAATTCGACGGATTTGGGACGAATTGCGTCACTTTTTTACATTACAATTGAGTCGATCGAGACCTTCACGAATGGACATGAAGCTATCAAATTGACCCCGAACATGACTGATGATCATATTTTGGCCCTAATCTGCTCTTCCTCGGAATTCACACAAATTCAGGTGATTTTTTTTTTGGATTTTTCAAAAATTTTTGGAGGTGATATTGATCTAGATGATTTTTTCGATTTTTTTTTGTGATTTTGATTTTATTTTTGGAATTTCAGTGTCGCGAAACCGAAATGGCCGACCTGGACATGCTCATGTCGGGTTGCATGCTCCCCCTGAGAGGCGGTGGACTGGCTACGTCGCAAGGAAAAGTCAATTGTCTACTTCAAGTAGGCGGTTTTCGATTTTGAAAGCGAAAAGTTGAATTTAATTAATTAAGATTTTTCACAGCTCAAAAAAAATTTTTTTATAAGGAAAGTACTTTTATGGGGTGTGGAGTTATAGGTCGAAACATATGTCAAAAAATCGCGAAATTTTTCTGATCCAGAATATGTAAAAATTAGCTGCCCAGTTTTGGTTTGTAACGGCGAAAAAATCCACGGGACTTTTCTCTGCAACACCACGCAAATGCTTTTTTGACCAAGTTTTTACCAATTCAAAAGCTTTGTTTTGAGCTAAAGTAAACCCTGGAACCTTTACAAATCTTAAAATATCAGATTCGATTAATACTAGGTGTAGTACTAATCAAATTTGATACTTTAAGACTTGTCAAGATGCCAGGCTTTACTTTACAGTGGGGGACTTGATCCAGTGGCAAAAAACGTACCATTTTGCATCCGGGAAGTATTAAAAAATGTGACAAAATTCCTCCCTCTCCAGCTAAAAAAACTTCGTTTTGAAGGGCCCTCATAAAAAGAGCGGGCGCGCTTCTGAAATCTGAGTTTTTTTTCACTTGGAGAGGGAGGTATTTTGCCACATTTTTTAATACTTCCTTGATTCAAAATGGTACGTTTTCTGCCACTGAATCAGGTCCCCCACTGTAAAGTAAAGTCTGGCATCATGACAAATCTTAAAGTATCAAACTTGATTAGTACTACACCTAGTATTAATCGAATCTGATATTTTAAGGCTTGTCAAGATGCCAGGGTTTGCTTTAGCCCAAAACAAAGCTTTTGAATTGGTAAAAACTTGGTCAAAAAGGCATGGTGGTGTTGCGAGAAAAGTTCTGAGGGGTTTTTCGCCCTTACAAACCAAAATTGGGCAGCTAATTTTTCATATTCTGAATCAGGAAAGTTTTGCGATTTTTTTTATATATGTCTCGACCTGTAACTCCATACCCCATAAAAGTACTTTCCTTTGAAAAAATTTTTATTAAGCTTTGAAAAATCTTAATTTTTAATTTAAAATTATTAATTTTTTTTAAAGTTTTCACTTTGGTTTTTTACGATTTTTCTCTCAGAATTACATCTCCCGCGCCGAGCCGACCAGCTTCACGCTGCAAACGGAGATGTTCTACATCTCGCAAAACGCCTCCCGCGTGGCCCGCGCCCTGTTCGAGATCACGTTGCGCAAGAATTGGGCCTTCACCGCCGTCCAATGCCTCGAATTCTCGAAATACATCAACCGCCGCCTCTGGAACTTCAACAGCCCGTTGCGCCAGGTGGTCGACGTGGGACTGCTGAAGGACGTGGTGGTCCGAAAAATCGAAGCCAAACAAAACCTCGGCTTCCTGGACCTCCTGGATTACGACGAGAAGGAGCTGGGCGCGCAGTTCAATTGTGACGGACGGATCTTGTACGACTGCTTGAGGTACATCCCGTCCTTGGATGTGGAAGCAACCATCAAACCAATCACCCCGTAGGTTTTGAAGTGGAGTTTTTGGACAGAGAAGGGTCGTATTTGCCTGGAACTTTTGGGCAAAATAGGGGTTTTGGGATGTGTTGGGGGTTTTTTTGGGCAAGATGGAAATTTTTGGGCAATGTGGAGAATTTTTTGGGCAAAGTGAGGTTTTTGGGAAAAATTAGGATTTTTTGGACAGAATGGGAACTTTGGGCAAGCTGGAATTTTTTGCGTGAAATGATTTTTTTTTTGGGCAAGATTGGATTTTTTGGACAGGATAGATTTTTTTGGGCAAGATTGAATTTTTTTGGCAAGATGGAATTTTTTGCGCGAAATGGGATTTTTTGGGCAAGATTAGGATTTTTTTGGACAGAATGGGAATTTTGGGCAAGATGAAAAATTTTGGGCGAGATTGAGTGTTCTGGGCAAGATGGAAATTTTTGGGCAAGATTGAATTTTTTGGGCGAAAAGGGAATTTTGGGCAAGATGGAAATTTATTGGTAAATTAGGATTTTTTTTGTGCTGGTTGGAACTTTTTGGTCAAATTGGTAGGGTAAAGAAAACTTTATTTTGCCCCTAATTTTGAGAAAAATCATGTTTTGGAAGGATATGAATTTTTTGGGCAACTTGATATTTTTGCGGAGTAAATCTGAGGTTTTGATGGAAAACTTCAATGGTTTTTCAAAAATTTAAAAAAAGTTATTGGATTCCAGAACGATCGTTCGAGTCGACGCAATCATCTGGCCAGAATTCACGTGGTGCGACCGACTTCTTGGCCATGGCGGAGCCGAAAGATTTTGGCTGATCATCGAGGATTGCGATGAAAATTTTATTTTGCATCATGAAATGCTCATGTTCAATAAAAAACAGGTTGGTTTTCAAAAAATATTTCAAATTGAAAAAAATTTTTTTTTGATTTTTTTATTTTTAATTTTTTTTATTTTATTTTATTTTATTTTATTTTTTATTTTTTATAACTTTTTAGATCATAACCAAAGCCGAGCAACATCTAAACATCACCGTCCCCATCGAAGACCACCAAATCCACCATCATTTCAAAATGCGTCTGATCAGCGACTCCTGGGTGGTCGAAGAGACCAATCTGACCCTCTCCCTGAACCAGTTCGTCCTCCCCGAGAACATCAAATCCCACACCGACCTCCTACCCCTCGACCCACTGCCTTTGACGGCGCTGAAGAACCGCGAGTTCGAGAAATTGTACCCATTTGAGTACTTCAACCCCGTCCAAACTCAAGTCTTCTTCGCCTTGTACAACACCTGGGACAATGTCCTGCTCGGAGCCCCCACCTCGTCGGGAAAAACGCTTTGCGCGGAGCTGGCCATATTCAGAGTGCTGCAACATCGACCCGAGAAAAAAGTGGGATTTTTTATAAAATTTTTTTTTGATTTTTTTGAATTTTTTGAGGTTGAATTGTTTTAGATATAATTTTTAATCGAAACAAAAATTTTTGGCTTCCTACCTAAAATTTTTCACCCAAAAATTTTTGAATTTTGATAATTTAGTACCTAAAATAATGTTTTCAGTGCGTCTACATCGCCCCATTGAAAGCGCTGGTCCGAGAGCGGGTTCTGGATTGGACAGAGAAGTTCAAAAAGCAATTGGGAGTTAAGTAAGGCGGATTCTTTTTCTCTGACTGCTCTCCTAAGTTTCTGTAGTGTCTCAGGGAAAAAGATTGGTGAATATCTCGGCCAGTTTACAAAGTATAGGCTGGAAATTTTAGGGCTTTATTTGAATTTTATTTCTGATGTTATAACGAATTTGAAAATTTTGTGTGGCGACATTTTATACGATCAAACATGTTTCGTCGTATAACATGTCCCACTGCGGAAAACATCTCTAATGGCGCGAAAAAAGTCTAGTTTTGATTTGTATTGTGTTTTCGTGAAGTTTGAATAGCTGTTTTGAAGTTTTTTTTACTTTTTTTAACTGTTGTTACCTAAAATAATATAATTTTTTAGTATTGTGGAAGTTTCCGGCGACACCACGCCGCAGCCGGACGAACTCAAGTCCGCCCAACTGCTGATCACAACCCCCGAGAAGTGGGACGGCATCACCAGAAGCTACGACACCCGGCAATACGTCCAAGATGTGACCCTTGTGGTGATCGACGAAATCCACTTGTTGGGCGTGGAAAGAGGCGCCGTCCTCGAAGCCATTGTCACCAGGTTGAAGTCAATTTCGAAGCGAAAGAACAGAGAAAACCCGGTTCGTATTGTCGGCCTGTCGACGGCACTGGCGAACGCCTTCGACATCGCTGATTGGCTGGGCGTCCCGGAGGTAAAAATTGATTTTTTTAGGGGAAAGAAGAGGTTTTGGAAGGAGAAAAAGAAGAATAGATTAGGGAAAGGTCTGAAATTTGATTTTAAGAAAGAAAATTTTTTTAATTTCCTTGAAATTTTGGGCAAATTGGGAATTTTGGGAAAGATGATTTTTTAATAGAAAAGAAAAATGTTTGGTGTTGAGAAAGGAAGAATAAATTACAGAATGGTCTGAAATTTGATTTTACGAAAGAAATTTTTTTTAATTTGCTTGAAATTTTGAGCAAATTGGGAATTTTGGGAAAGTTGATTTTTTAATAAAACAGAAAAACTTTTGGTGGGGAAAAAGAAGAATAGATTAAAAAATGGTATGAAATTTGATTTTAAGAAACAAAATATTTCGGTCTGCCCGAAATTTTGGACAAATTGGGGATTTTGGGAAAGTTTTTTTTAGAAGCATGAAGATTGCCCCTCATTTTGTTCACTCGTTCCTTTTAACAGTCTAAAAATATTGTTTTCCCTTAAAAATTTTGAATTTGCTCAAAAATTCCAATTTGCCCAAAATTCCCAATTTGCCCGAAATTTTGGGCAAATTGATTTTTTTGGCCTTAAAATTAAAATTTGAGTTTTTTCTCCCCTCAGTTTTTAGTTCTCATTGATTTTCCGACACAACTTTATGTTATCCATGCCATTTCCAGAGCGGTTTGTTCAATTTCCGCCCGTCGGTGCGACCGGTCCCCATCCAGGTCCACATCCAAGGCTTCCCCGGCCAACACTACTGTCCCCGCATGGCACTGATGAACAAGCCCGCCTTCCAGGCCATCAAACAGTTCAGTCCGGCGAAGCCGACCCTCCTGTTCGTCGCGTCGCGCCGCCAAACCCGCCTCACCGCCATGGCCTTTGTCTCCATGCTCGCGCTGGAAGCCGATCCCCGCCAGTGGCTAAAAATGGACCAGACCGAACTCCACGAAATTGTTTCAACTTTGAGGGACGAAAACTTGAAATTGACGTTGCCGTTTGGCATCGGAATGCATCATGCCGGCCTGCAGAGCTATGAACGCTCGATTGTAGAGAGATTGTTTGTTGAGCGAAAAATTCAGGCAAGAATTTTCCGCTATAGGACAGTTTTAGGGTGAAAAAGGCTAAAAAAATGCAAAAAATCTCAAAAAATTTGCGATTTTTGACTTAAAAGTGGAGAAAAATGTAATGTAAAGCTGGAATTTCACCGAAACTTGTCTCAAATTTAAAATCAAACTTTTTGTGACACCTTTTTTTGAGGTTGGAAGGAAAAATTGCGATTGTTTGAAGGAAATTTTTTGGAAATTTTGAAAAAATTGCGAAGAATCCCCGAAAAAATTGTGAAATATCGATAAAGAGAAGGTGTATGTAAAAAGCAAAGGGTAAAAATGAATTTGAAAGCCTTTTAAGGAAGTTTTTCGGCTGAAAATTGCGAAAAAATACAATGTGAAGATAGAATTTCACTGAAATCTGTCACAAATTTAAAATCAAACTTTCTGAGACATTTTTGAAATTTTTGGCTTGTGGTTTGCAAAAACAACCGAGGTTTTTAGGTCGAAAGTTGGTAAAAAGTATATTTTTTTGCAATTTGAAGTATAAATTGTAAAAAAAAATATTTTTTCACCAACTTTCGACCAAGAAAACCCCGGTTGTTTTTGCAAAGCACAAGCCAAAAATTTCAAAAATGTCTCAGAAAGTTTGGTTTTAAATTTGGGGCAAGTTTCGGTGAAATTCTATCTTCAAATTGCATTTTTGCTAATTTTCAGCCGAAAAACTTCCTTAAAGAGCTTTCAAATTTATTTTAACCCGTTGTTTTTTACATACACCTTCTCTTTACCGATATTTTACAATTTTTTCGGGATTTTCCGCAAATTTTTTTGAAAATTTCCAAAAATTTCCCCCAAAAAAATCGCTATTTTTCCTCACAACCTCAAAAAAGGTGTCACAAAAAGTTTGATTTTGAGTTTGAGACAAGTTTCGGTGAAATTCCGGCTTTACATTACACTTTTTTTCCATTTTGAAGTCAAAAATCGCAAATTTTTTGAGATTTTTTGCGTTTTTTTAGCCTTTTTCACCCTAAAACTGTCTTTCAACCGCCGTTCCAGGTGCTCATCGCCACCGCCACGCTTGCCTGGGGCATCAATTGCCCCGCGCATCTGGTGATCGTGAAGGGAACCGAGTTCTACGACGGCAAAACCCACAAATACGTGGACTTCCCGGTGACGGACGTCCTGCAAATGATCGGACGCGCCGGCCGCCCCCAGTTCGACGACTCTGCGGTGGCGGTGGTCTATGTGCAGGACACGAAGAAGAAGTTTTACAAACGCTTCCTGTACGAGCCCTTCCCGGTGGAGTCGGCCCTGCTGCCGGCCCTCGAAAACCACGTGAATGCGGAGGTGTCGGCGGCGCAAATCGAGTCCAAACAACAAATGGTTGATTATTTGGCGGGCACTTATTTGTACAGACGCATTTTCGCCAACCCTGCGTATTATGGAATCGACGATTTCAACGACAAAACTCTGATCCGATTCTTGACGAAAATCGTCGATGAAACCATCGATGAACTCATTGAGTCAAGGTGTGTGGAGTATGATAAAGACGAACAGAGACTCAGCTCAACACCCTTTGGACGACTCGCCAGCAAGTACTATCTGGAACACACCACCATCAGACATTTGGCCGAGAATTTACGGCCCAAAATGGGGATTGACGAAATTTTGAGGGTTTTAACGGTGAGTAGAGCGGTTTTTTCAGGAAGTGGGAGTCGATAAAGGCAGACTCGTCAAGTTTTTCCCGGAAAAAATCAATTTGCCCAAAAATACAATTTTCCCAAAATTTTGGGCAAATTGATTTTTTTCGGTGTAAAAATGCGAATTTTTGCATTTTCGTAAAAGAATTTTACCTTTTTTACAGTGAAAAATTACTTTTTTCGCGGAAAAAATCAATTTGCCCAAAAATTCCATTTTGCCCAAAATTTTGGGCAAATTGATTTTTTTGTGGAAAAATCCGAATTTTCACCTTTTTTTACTGATAAAAGTAATTTTTCCCTAAAAATGAACTTGTCCAAAAATTCCGTTTTGCCCAAAATCTTGGCTAAATAGATTTTTTTTGTGTAGAAACCCGAACTTTCCTTTCATTTTCTTGTAAAAACCATTTTTTCACAAAAGAAATCAATTTGCCCAGAAATTCCATTTTGCCCAAAATTTCGGGCAAATTGATTTTTTCGGTGTGAAAATCAGAATTTTCCGTTTTTTACCGATAAAAATAATCTTTCAAAAAAAAATCAATTTGCCCAAAATTTCGGGCAAATTGATTTTTTCGGTGTAGAAACCCGAATTTTCACCTGTTTTGCCGATAAAAATTACTTTTTCCTCTATAAAAATCAATTTGCCCAAAAATTCCAACTTGTCCAAAATTTTGGTCAAGTTGATTTTTTTCGCGTAAAAAGTTCAAATTTTCCCTTTTCTTAATAATTTTTGCCCCAAAAAATCTCATTTTTCATGTATTCGAATGCTGTATTTCCCGGTTTCAGGACTGTCCCGAATACGCCGAGATCCCCTGCCGACACAACGAGGACCTGATCAACCAGGACCTGAACAAGGTCATCCCATTCCCACTGCCCAAACATGCGGACTTTGAGTCCTCGCATTCCAAAACAATGATCCTCTATCAGACCCACTTTTCGCGCATCCAAATCCCCGTCGACTACTTGACCGACCAGCGGAGTGTGATCGAAAGCTGTGTGCGCATTTTCCAGGCAATCCTCGACTTTTCCGCCATCAAGGGATGGCTCGACTTGACGCTCTCGACGATCATCTTGCTTCAGCAGGTCGTCCAGGCCCGATGGTTCGATGATCACCCACTCACCTGCCTCCCACATGTCTCACACGCCATTGCAAAGGCTCTAGGAGCGGAGTTGACCATCCCCAAGTTACAGGACGAGCTGGGAATCAGGAAATTGAAGTGGGTTTTGGGATTTTTTGAGGTTTGCTGGGAAAAGAGGATGTTTTTTTGAGGGGTTTGGTTGACTTTAGAGATGAAAATGCCTTCGAAATTACGTAGAAGGGTGCTATGAACGTCAAGAAAACATTTTCATATCCGGCGACGTTTTATACGATGGAACATGTTTCATCGTATAACATGTCCCCAATACACAATTTTTTAATAATGAAGGTTTTTCATGACTTTCAAGCTTTACACTTCGATTTTTCTGTAAAAAAGAAGTTCTGCGAAAAATTGGAGACATTTTATACGATCAAACATGTTTCATCGTATGACATGTCTCTGAACACAATTTTTGCACAAGAAATTTTTGTGATCGGTTTTAACAACAGACCAAGGCTGCATTATCAACCATCAGGTTTAGAGGACATGTTATACGATGAAACATGTTTTGTCGTATAATATGTCTCTGCCCCATTTTTTGCTGAATTTTAATCCTCCCCGTTTTCAGAGGCCCGCCAACGGAAAAACAGCGCTCCGACGTCTACAACAAAATGAAAAAACGGCTGCCATTGAATGAATTCGAAACAAAACAGATCACCGAAGCTTTATTTTCATGGCCCACCATCCGACTGGTCGATTTGAAGTTCCAAAAAGGCCTTTTACAGTGCCCGTTGGACCCATTCCAGCGATTTAAGAAGCAAAACCCCCCAATTCCCCTCGAATTTGGCCAAGAATTCCGGTTAAAAGTCAGCCTGCAGATCACAGGCCCTGCGGCGGTGAGTTAAAAAATTTTTTTATATGGCAAAATGAGGCTTCAAATTTGCTCTGAGATGATTTTTGGGGTATTTCAGAGCCAAAAATCGGCATTCGCACCCAAATTTCCAAAGGAAAAATCGCCCGGACTAATTGTAATTTTGGGCGAAAAAGAGAAAAATACAGTGTTGGCCTGTCGAAAAACCGGACTCATTTTGGGCAACAGACCTCATCACGTCTTCCTCAACTTTTTCGCACCGGATGTCAGGTAAGAAACCGGGTTTTTGGAGGCTTTTTGATACTTTTTGGCACTTTTTTGTAAATTTTTTTGATTTTTTTTTAAATTAAGGGAAATTTGGAGGGAATTATTGTTTTAAATGGTGTATAATGCCTGTGAGATTTGTTGTGGCACTGGGTTTTAAAAAATTTTTGCAAAAAAAAAAATTTTTTTTTTTGATATTTGTTGCAATTTTTTGTTTATTTTTCATTTTTTTGGAGTTTTGAGGGCCCAAAAATGAATTTAATTTAATTTTTATAAATTTCCAGAGGCCCTCTCACCTTGACTTTGTTCATTATGTCCGATTCCTACCTGGGAATCGATCAGGAATACGATTTGTTCTGTGATGTAGAATAATCAACGGGTTACGGTTATTTTTTTACATTTTTTTTATTTATTTTTGACGATAAATCTTGTTGAGCTAAATGTTTTGCATTTATCAGAACGGTAGGACGTCATTTAGCATGATAGTTGAACAATGGGATGTTGTACTTGACACTGACCTCCTTCTAAAAAAAAGATTTTTTTGAATTAATGTAACTTGTAGATTTTGACGAAATTTGGCACAAATTTAGACTAGGTATCTATAAAATTTATATGTGATTTTTAGCCAGAGATTTGCAGAAATCATCGAGATTTTTAAGTCGAAAAATTTTTGAAAAAAAAAATTTTTTTTGCGATTTTTTTATTTTTTTTTTTGTGCGAAATTGCCAAAAATATGACAAAAAAATAATTTTCATAGTGAATTAATAGAACTTACCAACGAATCCAACTGTTTCTCCGAGTAAATGAGCCCTCCGGCGTTGGCGGAGCGCTCTTCATGTTGACGCTCCGGATCTCCCGGAACCAACACGGGCTTGGCCGGATCCGCCGGCTTCAGACCTCGCGTTTCATCGAGGAATTGCTGAAGACGGTCGGCGAATCCGTCGGCGAAACATTCCGGGTCAATCGCAACGAAACATTGGGCCTGAAGGTGGGAAATTTCGGGGTTTTTATTTTCCGAAAAAAAAGTAAAATTTTTCAAAAATTTCTAGTTTTCCCAAAAAAATAAAAATTCCCCCAGAAAATCAAGTTTCTTGAAATAATTAAATTTCTCGAAAAAATCAACGTTTCGCTAAAAAAATCAAAATTTCCCCCAAGAAAATCCAGACGTCCCCCCAAAAAATCAAATTTTTCCAAAAATCAGGTTTCGAAGAAATCAAAATTTCACCAGAAGAAAATTCAAGTTTTCAAAAAAATAAAATTTTCCCCCTAAAAAAATCAAGTCCCCAAAAAAATCAGATTTCAAAAAAAGTCTAATTTTTCCAAAAAAAAATCAAAATTTCCCCAGAAAAGTCTAATTTTGCCCAAAAAATTAAAAAACCCCAAAAGAAATCGATTTTTTTTTGAAAAAATCGAATTTCCCACAAAAAATCAATCTTTTTTTTCCAAAAAATCAAGTCCCCTAAAAATCATATTTCCAAAAAAAAAAAATCAAAATTTCCCCGAAAAAATCAAATTTCCCCCAAACAATTTTCATTTTGCCCAAAAAACGAAAATTCCCCAAAAAATTCAAATTTTTCTCAAAAAATCAAAATTTTCCCCCAGACCTCAAAACCTCTTCCAAAGTCCCCCCTTGACCTACCAGATCCGCCGGAGCATTCGACTCTCTCCACTGCCTCACATTCTTCCCAAACGAACTTCCCGCCATAATTCCACAGAACATTTCGACCATCATTCCGAGTCCAGTCCCCTTGTACGAGCCCCTCTCTTCGCTCCCACCCAACGAAACCAATCCTCCGCCGTTGAGGACGTCGTCCGGAATTCGCGTGGGATTTCCGTGGACGTCAGCGCCCCAACCTTCCGGGATTTTGTCGAATCCCTTGGTTTTGGCGAGCTCCACCTGAAAAATTTTTTGATTTTACAAGGGGAGTACTCCAAGTGCAGTACACTTTGTCAAACAACATAAAAAGTCTCGTAAAACAATACAGTGAGGGACCGGATCGAGTGGCAAAAAACGTGCTATTTTGCATCCCGGAAGGTACCAAAATGTCTCCAAACCCTTCCCTTCTCTAAGCTAAAAACCCCGCTTTGAAGAGCCCTCCTTGAAGGAAAGGGCGCGCTTTTCAAAGCGGAGTTTTTTAGCTTACAAGGGATCGGCAAATAGTTGCACCCTGCTTTCTTAACGAAACATATACCGTTTGAAAGAGCCTTAAAAATAGTGTACAACACAAGAAAAATTAGCTGCCCAATATATGTTTGGGCAAAGTTATGGCCGTTTTATGATAGGGGTTATATGCGGCCAAAACGCCGGTTTCTTATATTACAGTAATCCTGACGGATTGCAATTGTCTCCATTGTCTTACTAGTATCCCGAAACGTCTATCACGGTCGTTTCATGGCTTTATCAATCGTTGGCTATGAGTTATAAGACATTATAATGTCGCATTACTGCCATTTACAAAAAATTGTAAATAAAACTAGGTTAATGGGAAAACTGGAGCAAAAAACGTTGGAAATACATTTGTATGATCGTCGTGGCCATTTACAAACAAAAATCTCAAAATCAAAAATTTCTTATGTCCTAGCCTTACCGACGGTTGGGCCACTGTGTCAGCAATAGTGTTTTAGCCGCTTTTGTAATTTTCTCTTCGTATTTTTTTGGAAAAAGTTATATTTATAGGCCCTTGTAAATTGAATTATCGTCCAGTAATCATAATCAATCAGGCTAAAGGCATGACACCCTTGTAATTATACGATAGGCATCCCCACTCTCATCACCATCAAATTTGTGGTGATTGCAAAAAAAACCGAAAACTCGAAAAAATCCAGTAAAAATGTATTTTGACTGCGAAGGAACAAAAATTATTTAAAAATATCAACATACCATGGTTTTGTGGCATATAAGAGACGAAATGCAAAAAACGTTGCAGAGCCCGGATTCGAAACCAGGACCTGTTAGTGGGGTCACTACCACTCGGCCAACTAGACACAGCTCTACCGTCGTTCCGAGAGCTTATAAATTGCCGCGGAAATTAGGCTAAAATACGTATTTTAGCCATAACTTTGCCCAAACATATATTGGGCAGCTAATTTTTTTTGCGCTGTGCACTATTTTTAATGCTCTTTTAAATGATATAGGTTTCGTTAAGAAAGCAGGGTGCAACTATTTGCCGATCCCTTGTTAGAGAAGTGAAGGGTTTGGAGACGTTTTGGTTCCTTCCGCGATGCAAAATGGGACGTTTTTTGCCATTGGATCAGGTCCCTCACTGTAGAATTAAAAAAACGAACGAACCTTCTGGACAACCCAATAATTTTTAGGTCAAAGGTTGGCAAAAATATGGGACTTTTTCGCGAATTTTGGCATGAAAAGTTTGCTGTCTATTTCTACTTTAGAGATTAATGTTTCCGCAAAAAATCAATTTTTTCCCCACGAAACTAGCAAAGTTATGGCCAAAAAGTAGTTTTCTCTCTGACCGCTCTCCACATTTTACATACTCTCTCGACCGCAAAGATCGTTCAATATGTCGGCGGCGTCGGCAAACCGCAAGCTAAAACTTTCAGGAATTGATATTTAGTCTATGCCCTACGTGTGTGCAAAATTTAGAAAAAATCTGAGCGTTGCACTTACGTAACTTTCCTTGTTAATAATTTTTGATTCTTTTGCAAGGAAAAGTCATACAAGTGCGACGCTCAGATTTTTTCTAAATTTTGCACATACGTTAAGCAGAGGCCACATATCAATTTCTGAAAGTTTTGGCTTGCCCATTGCAGGCGCCGCCGAGATATTGAACGATCTTTGCGGACGAGAGAGTACGCAAAATGTGGAGAGCGGTCAGAGATAAAACCACTTTTTGGCCATACAGTATGCGTCATAATTATAACCGCACTTTAAAAATGAGTGTAACTTTTGTGATTGTGAATAGAAATGTGTCATATTTGGCACCAATGTGCATCAGTGTACTAGAAAGAATGTCCCAAAAAGTTATTTTGAAGAGTTTCCGTATTTTAGAGAAAAGCTGCAAAAACCAAAATTATGATACTTTTCGGTGTCGCAAAATTATAACCGCACTTGCGAATTTGGGGTATTACCCTAATAAAAACACAGGATATCAATAACTGATGTTTAGTTACGCTCCCTGAGGCCTCAATAACGCCCATCACACGACCCGAAACCCTCTGGGCAAATTTTTTTGGCGCATACTGACCCATCTTGTCCCTGAATCGGAAAACGGCAGATTTTCGCTTAGTTACGGTAGAATACCGCTTGTAATCAACGGGCGAGGAGGCCCCACAAGTTTCCCATCGGATTTAAACCCAGGGAATATGCGAGCGAGTCTATGGTGGCAAATGCCTTGCTGTCAAAGGAACTGGTATGTCGACCTGCTATGATGGACGTGGGCATTCTCCAACAAAAGTATAGCCAGATTGCCAGTACGGTACCAGATGTTCGCCTAAGACTTCGTAGTACTCCATGCTATTCATTTGAGTTGCTGTGGCCGCGGACGGAAGGCCTCCGGCTTTTTTGAAGGCGCCCCAAGACATCAACGGGCGGCCTCTATAATTACGGCGCGAGAAGCGACGCGATTCGTTTTTAATGTCATGCCATTGGTATGTAAAACCGTCAGGGCACCGTGTGACTACGCAATCCACAAGGAATATGGTATTGCAACGGTCTAACGTCGGTTTCAGCGACCTTCCACTAATCAACCTCTGTTGTGAATGTCTCCTTGGCAAATTTCGGCTGTGGATTGCCGTAAACCGGGGTCAGCTAGGGTCACAGCTTCACATAATACCTTATGATGACGTCCCTGTGTTTTCCGACCCTCAGCACGGTGCTTCCGCTACTAATGAAGCTCAGTTCTTGATTTAAGTGAACCCCAGAGATGGCGGAGTTAGAAGTCCGGCGGATTATTTCTCTTCAACCAGAAGCAGTGGTAAACTTTTGTCTGCCATAACATTTGGATTTGTTAATGGCTTCCGAGACGACCAGGAAGTTCCTCGCAACTTGAGCCCAACGGTCTAGCTGAGCGAAAATCTGCCGTTTTCCGATTCAGGGACAAGATGGGTCAGTATGCGCCAAAAAAATTTGCCCAGAGGGTTTCGGGTCGTGTGATGGGCGTTATTGAGGCCTCAGGGAGCGTAACTAAACATCAGTTATTGATATCCTGTGTTTTTATTAGGGTAATACCCCAAATTCGCAAGTGCGGTTATAATTTTGCGACACCGAAAAGTATCATAATTTTGGTTTTTGCAGCTTTTCTCTAAAATACGGAAACTCTTCAAAATAACTTTTTGGGACATTCTTTCTAGTACACTGATGCACATTGGTGCCAAATATGACACATTTCTATTCACAATCACAAAAGTTACACTCATTTTTAAAGTGCGGTTATAATTATGACGCATACTGTAGCTTTGCTTGTTTCGTCCGGAAAAAACTGATTTTTTGTGGAAACATTATACTCTACGGTAGAAATAGGTATAACTTTTTGGTCAAAAAATCCATTTTTTTATCTCAAAAAATTGGAAAAAATCCTTTTTTCCCAGAAAAAATGTACTCAAAAATTGCTTGAAGATGACTGAAGACTTATGAACTCACTTTTCCAAACGCAACAGTCGTCGAAGCCATATCCAACGCAAAGTTATCCCCATTCTTGGCGGGTGCGACACAACAAATCGGATTCGATCCCAGCGCCTGTTCTTTGGCTCGGTTTGGGTAAACGCAGGGAGAGGTGTTCGTGAAACTCATCCCCTGGAAAATACATAATACTCAGTATGTACAGTGGCGGACCTGATCCAGTGGCAAAAAACATACCATTTTGCGTCCAGGAAGTATCAACAAATGTGGCAAAATACCTCCCTCTCCAAGTGAAAAAACTCCGATTTTTAAAGCGCACCAGCTCTTTTAGTGCCCTTCAAAACGGAGTTTTTTTTCACTTGGAGAGGGAGGTATTTTGCCATATTTTTTGATACTTCCCGAATCCAAAATGGTACGTTTTTCTGCCACAATCAGGCCATGTTGGTCATTTTACTAACATGTAAGTACTCCAGGTGCGACGCTCAGATTTTGATGAAACTTGGGACAAGTTTAGAACAATTGTTTGGAAAACATATGCGAAATTTCCAGCTCGCGCTTTGCAGAAATGACCGAGATTTTTAAGATCAAAAGTTGGAAAAAACGCAAAAATTTTTTTTTTTCAAATTTTGCTTTGAAAATTTTCATATCTATTTCTACTGCAGAGTGTAATCTTTCCACAAAAAATGAATTTTTTCCGTACAAAACTGGCAAAGTTATGGCCAAAAAGTGTTTCCCTTTCTGTCCGCTCTCCACATTTTTCGTGCTCTCTCGGCCGTAAAGATCGTTGAATATCTCGGCTCTCCCGGCAAATCGTGAGCTAAAATTTTCAGTAATTGATATATGGGCCATACTCGAATTGTGTGCAAAATTGCAAGCAAATCTGAGCGTGGCACTTGGAGCACTTCCCTTGTCAATTCAACGCCCCTTACAAGGACTTGCGCTCCTTTAACCCACTAAAATCTCACCACAAATCCCTGTTCAGCGGCTTTTAAGGCGTAATGCCCACAGATTCCATAGTGATTGGTCCCTTTGCTCACCACCCATCCGATTCCCGATGTTTTGGCCAGTTTTATGGCCAAATCCATGCAAAAGTTTCCGACCATCGGGCCCACAAGGTTTTGGCCGTCCACCCAGGCTGTGGCGCCTTTTTGTTTCAGAATTTTTGGGGTACCCGATTTTGCGACATTCCCCAGAGTGTCCTCAATGTAGATCTGAAAAGATTTGGTTTGATTTTTTCTTGGAAAAAATGGATTTTTCAAAAAATAATCTTTTTTTTTTTTTTTTTTTTTTTTTTTTTTTTTTTTTTGAGATTTCCAGCCTACTTACATGCAATCTGTTGAGTCCATGCGAATAATGCCCTCTTTTGTCAGCACAAATCAAACAATCGGCCAGTTGAGCGGCATGATCTTTGTCCGTCCCGACTTTGGTCATCGCCTGGATGACGAAATCTTTCATCTGGAAAAAAAATCTTAAAATTCTCATTTAATCTGTCTTGAAAATGATTAGCACCTAGCGTCACTGACGTGAAAAAATCCGAAATTTCATTATTAGGTTGGGTAAAAAATTTTGCCCATAATTTTCTGAGATTCTTCAAACTTCAATGCAGGGACCTGACATTAGTTGCTTCATATCCTTCCGAAATGGCGACACTTCCGAGTTTTTAGGAATAAAAAATCTGGGCTATGCTGTAAAGCTTAGCAATGCACCCGGGATGAAGCGTTGATAGGCCCTCCGTAAGTTTACAGAAGTACGGTTGTGGACCTGATCCATTCGCAAAAAACGTACCATTTGCATCCGGGAAGCATCAAAAATGTGGCAAAATGGTTCCCTCTCCAAACGAAAAAACTCCGATTTCAAAACCGCGCCCTTCAAAACTTTTTTTCACTTGGAGAGGGAGGTGTTTTGCCACATTTTTGATACTTCCCGGATGCAAAATGGCACGTTTTTTGCCACTGGATCAGGTGCCCCCACTGTATCAAATAACGTTATTTTGCGACCCGAAAGCAAGGTCTATTTCCAGTCAGTCAAGAAAAAAGAGACAAAAATCTTCGGATTTTTTAGAATTTGCACCGTGCAAACAGCTTTTTGAGGTTTGCACAGTGCGAAAAGAGAAAAAATGAAAATATTGTATGCTGGCGACAAGCACGGGAAAAAGTTAAAAATGAACTGTGCGAAAGCGAAAAAATGTCCATGAACTTTCTGAACATACCAATACTCACCTCATTCTCGTTGACAACATACTCCATTTCCTTCAAGTAGAAGGGAAACACGAAATATTTCCGTAAGGATCCGTATGGAAACCGCTTCTTTTGGAGAAAAATAATCTTATCAAAGAGACGGTCTGATCTTTTCGGAAAACTCGCGCAACCTTTGGTTTGGGGTGCAGACCTGTTGATGGATAACTTGTAGTTTTTTATTGTAATAAGAAAATGAAGGAAAGAGTAGTGTATTAAATATTAAACTCCAAACTACAGTTATTTCTTTGAAAAATCGAAAGGAAAATTTGGAAAAACGAAAATTGCCAGAGGGCATTTTTGAGAAAAAATTTTTTTTTTCTCTATATATATGGATGAAACTTGGTAGAAATTTAGATTATTTTTTTCTAAGGCATTCGCAAAAATTTTTGCCCGCGCTTTGCAGAAACAACCGAGATTTTTAGCTCAAAAGTTGGGAAAGATGAAAAAATTTTTTGCGAATTTTGACATGAAAAGGTTCATGCTTATTTCTACCGTAGAGAGTGATGTTTCCACAAAAAATCAATTTTTTCCGCGCGAAACTGGCAAAGATATGGCGGGCGCACACTTGCGGGCAACCACTTTGCGGGCAGCCAGTTTGCGGGCAAATGTTTTGCGGGCAGCCACTTTGCGGGCAGCCGACATTTGCGGCCAGCACCGGCATTTGCGGGCAGCCTGGGACATTTGCGGGCAGGGTCGACAGTTGCGGGCAGCCTGGAAGATTTGCGGGCAGCCGACATTTGCGGGCAACCGGCGCTTGAGGATAACAAGGTGGAGGTGGAAAAATTACTTCGATATTTTAGAAGTTTTCCGACATTTGCGGGCAGGCAATACTTGCGGGAAACCGACATTTGCGGGCAACAGTCCCAAAAGTTCCTATACAGTCTGTGTGATTGTTTTTTCCTGTTGCCCGCAAATGTCGGCTGCCCGCAAATGTCGGCAAATTTCCAAAATATCGCAGTAATATTTCCTCCTCTACCCTGTAACCCTCAGGTGCCGGTTGCCCGCAAATGTCGGCTGCCCGCAAGTGTCGGTTGCCCGCAAGTGTCCCAGGCTGCCCGCAAGTGTCTCAGCTGCCCGCAAATGTGACCCCCCAAATTTTGCCAGCAAAGTGGCTGCCCGCAAAAAATTTGCCCGCAAACTGGTTGCCCGCAAAGTGGTTGCCCGCAAGTGTCGCGACGCCAAAGATATGGCCAAAAAGTGGGCTTTTCTCTGCCACTCTCCACTTTTCGCGTGCTCTCTCGGCCGAAAACATCGTTGAATATCTCGGCTCTCCCTGCAAATTGCGAGCTAAAATTTTCAGTGATTGATATGTCTACTACACCCAACATGTGTGCAAAATTTCAAGCAAATCTGTGCGTCGCACTTGGAGCACTTCCCTTTTCAACTTACTGTCTACGAAATTTTTATTTTTTCCATTTCTTCCAAAGTTCCCTCATTTTTCTCACCTTTTTTTTACCATGCGGTTGTTGCTCGTGTCGCTGATCGTCGTTTGCCTGCATCGGGAGGGTGGCTGTGTTTCCCCGGACATCCATCTGGTCGCTACAACGAATCGGACCAAGATGTACCAACTTATCTACAAGTTCCTCAGCCAGGACAGCGAGTATTCCGCCAAGTTGAAGAGGAGTTTCGTCGATTTCGATGAGCTTTGCCCTACCGTAAAAAAAGTGAGATTTTTGGGCGATTTTTTGAGCGATTTTTTTTGAAATTTTTTAAAAAGATTGAAAAAATGAGATAGAAATAAAACTTTTTTTCTCCGACCGCTCTCTTCATCTTCTCTGAGCTCTCATCCAAAAAGATTGCTGAATATCTCATCGATGATTGCACAGAGATAAGATGAAATTTTTGGGCTTAATTCGTGAGCCATTCCGATTTTTTTTGTCGAAATTTGACGAGGGGACATTTTATACGATGAAACATGTTTCATCGTATAAAATGTCTCCTACACAAAACTGCTGATAATGGAGACTTATCCTTTTTTTTTAAAACTGATGACAAATTTTTTTAAAATTCTGTTCGGAGACATGTTATACGATCAAACATGTTTCATCGTATAAAATGTCCTCGCAATTTCCATTTAAAGTCGAGGGATTAGTTTCCGCGCGTGGAGCATGTTAGTTCTACAAAAATTTAAACGGTGACATTTTATACGACAAAACATGTTTCATCGTATAACATGTCCAAGGTTTGTTTTACAGATGAACTCCGAATTACCTGGTAATAATATTGTGATTATGATCCATGAAGGCGAAGAAGACATGACACCATGCTCATACAAGGTCCATAGAGAAAGCGTCAACCTGCTACAGGTAAATCTTGGATTTTTTTTTTATTTTTTGTTTATTTTTTTTAGGTTTTTAACACCTCAATTGCCCCTCGATATGCTCCAGAATTGCTATTCTACTCGAGATTTGGGAAGATCCGTCTAGGACCGTTTCAACAACGAATTTGTGATGTGAATGGACCCAACGTGCCTATAAACCCACCAATTATCGACATCAAGGCGAAATTGAAGACATTTATGAAGATGGTTGTGAGGGTTGCGTGGCAAAATCCCGATCAAATGGTAAGATAACAAAAAATTTAAAAAAAATTTTTTATTTGTAAAAAATTTTTTTTCGATTTTCTCCTAAATTTTTGGCATTCTGTTTCAAGTTTAATATAAAACATTCCCACAAAAAATCAAATTTTTCCCGACAAAATTGGCAAAGATACGGCCAAACAATGTGTTTTTTCTCTGACCGCTCTCCCCATTTCCCGTTCTCTCTCGGAAAAAAGATTGTGTAATATCTCAGCCGCAAATGCAAAGGGCGAGCTGAAATTTTTAGCGATTGAAGTGTGAGGTAGAAAGAATATATAGGCAAAATTACAAGAAAATTGGTGAGCTGAATTTTGAGAAATTTTCATTTTCAAAAATTGGACAAAATTCTTCAAGTTTTGGTCGAAAAATGAAGAAATTTGATTTTATTTCGATTTAAAAATGTTGGAAGCTGGGTAAAATACGATTTTTTTACATTGAAGATTATTATTTATAATTTTAAGCGTTTGGATTACTGTAATTTTTCCAAAAAATCAAAAAATTTCTAAATTTCCAAAAAAAAATTTTTTTTGAGAAAACTTAATTTTTTGGTTATAAAATGCGCGTAAAATACGAAGGCAGATAAAATACGGCGTGAATGTTTTGAGATATTTATAATTTTCATAATATGGATTACTGTAATTTTTTTTTAATTTTTCAAAAATTTCAAAAATTTTTTTTAAATTTTTTTGTGTAAAAGATCCCTGTGAGCCTACTACGGGATTGCTATCACCTCTAGGCATCTTTTTTAGCTCAAAAATGCGATTATTTTACCGAAATTTTCCAAAAATTTCCCTATTTCAGAGCACGGACCTAATCACCCCACTGCGCTCGCTGACTGAGGAAAAACTCGTCCAGGAATTGTTGGAGGACCGTCAACGCCACGAATCCCAGGCCCATTCAGTGGTCACAGTCACAACTTTCTTCACAATTTTGTATCCCATCCTGTTGTTGTACATATTGGCCTTGGTGTTGGCCGCATTCCCCGATAGGAAGCTGATTCTAAAGTCGAGTATGCATCCGGAGGAGGAGCAGGGCCCGAAAAAGCCTCGACGAAAGCGGAGGGCGCGAGAGAGACGAAGTTTACAGGACAAATTACAGGATAAAATCGAGAGTGCCAGGGAGAAATTGATGACATAAATATTGCGGTGCGAAATAAAGTGTTTCACGAGACATCTTTTTGATTTATTAAATGAAAAAATTTATATCAGAGGGAGCTGAGGTCGCGTCAGGTAGTTTTTTGTTGATGTGGACATTTTATACGATGAAACATGTTTCATCGTATAAAATGTCTCCGCCGAAATTTTCATGTGTAGCTCTTGATTTCAGGTGCCAAAATGAATATTTGATCTTTGAAAATTAAAGAAAAATCGCACGGACATTTTATATGACGAAACATGTTTCATCGTATAAAACGTCTCCGCATAATTTTTTGTGTAAGTCTACACTTCAGTAGTCAATGTATATGGCTGATACTTGAAATTGAAACAAAGGTGAGATATTTTATACGATGAAACATGTTTCATCGTACAAAATGTCACCGCCTAAATTTTTACGTGTATTTTAATTAAAAGTGTTGAATTCATTCATCAATCGGAGTAATTGATAGATCGGAAATTCAGATAAAATTTCACGGACATTTTATACGATGAAACATGTTTTATCGTATAAAATGTCCCCGGATTTTACCTTTTTGATTCCTCCGAGAAAGTTCTTACGGGCCATAAATTAACCTCCGAACATTTTTGTTCAGACCTTTCATATGCAGCTGAGATATTCGACGATCTTGCAAACCTAGAGAGTGTGAAAAACGATGAGAGCGAACAGACAGATTCACCGATTCATTATTCTCCAAAGCCGTCGCGAAGATCGGTCGACCATCTCAGAATCATGGAACGCATCGAGGACCAGGCAAATGATGACCCCATCGCGGAAGGCCAGACGGTTCAGCGAGATACTTCTTGGCGTTCTATGATTACTGTAAGTATGGTCGTTTGCTTACTTGCGACACTCGGATTTTCCTCCAACTTTGCATATGTCTTCAGCATGGCTCATATATCAATTTCTGAAAGTTTTAGCTCGAGCTTCGCAGGGAGAGCTGAGATATTGAGCGATCTTTTCGGCCGAGAGAGCACGCGAAGCGTGGAGAGCGGTCAGAGAATACACTTTTTTGACTGTATCTTTGCCATTTTCGTTCGGAAAAAATTGAGTTTTTGTGGAGCCATTACTCTCTACGGTAGAAATAGCCACGAAACTTTTCCTGCCCAAATTCGCAAAAAAATTCAATTTTTTTCCCAACTTTCGACCTAAAAACCTTCGTGGTTTCTGCAAAGCGCGAGCTAAAAACGTTGGATACGTTTTAAAAAATTATTATTTAGATTTACAACAAGTCTCATCGAAATTAAGATAAAGAATTTTAATTTCTTTCAGTTTCCAAACATGCTCTTCCCGCTTTATCTCGATTTCTTCGCTGTGTGGAATCTCTATCGCTGCCAGTCCATGTTCAATGTGTTGATGCTGATCTGGAGTGCGGAAGCGATCATCTTCTACTTCACGCAGCCGGAACACAAGAGCATTATGGCGATTCAAGTCCTTCTGGTTTTAGTAGGTCATGGTGAAGATAATTGTATATTTCTACAACAGGCTTGCTTCGATTTCGCCGAAACTTGTAGGGAGTTTAGAATAGGACCTCAGAAAATATTTGCCAAATTTTCGGATCGCGCTTTGCAGAAAACTCCGAGATTTTTAGGTCGAAAAAAATATTTTGACTTTGATAAGGCATGGTGAATATAATTGTAAATTTCTGCAAGTTATCGGCATTGAATTTTTATGAAACTCCGCCAATATTTAGAAGAGGTATTGGGAGGAAATTAGCCAGACTTTCGGATCGCGCTTTGCAGAAACCTCCGAGATTTTTAAGTCGAAAAAAATATTTTGACTTTGATAAGGTATGGTGAATATAATTGTAAAATTCTGCAAGATATCGACCTTTGAATTTCATGAAACTCCGCGAATATTTAAAAGAAGCCTTGCTACGAAAGTAGCTAAATTTTTGGACCTCGCTTTGCAGAAACCACCGAGATCTTCAGCTCGAAATATTCTGAAAATTTGACATTTTTTGCAATTTTCGCTCTATCTTTCTTTTTAATTTTAGGCGACAGACGTGACCATCGCCATGTGCAACGCTTTCACTGCCATCTATTTGTGCTACATGTGAGTTTCGCTTTCAAAAAGTGATTTTTTTATTTCTCTTTGACGTTTTATACGATGAAACATGTTTCGCCGTATAAAATGTCCCCTATCAGAAATTGTTGATAATGGCGAGTTTCCATGACTTTCAGAGAGTAGACTAAGATATACGTGCAAAAAACTCCGTAAAAATTTGGTTTAGAGACATTTTATACGATGAAACGTGTTTCAAGACGTTTCATCGTATAACCTGTCACATCCACAAAACTGTTAATAAAGAATATTTCCTATTTCAAAATGAGTTTTTTCTGTAAAAAATTAAGATGTAGACAATTTAAGGCCTCCATCGGCGAGGAATTTCGAATACGACGAAGATTTGTTGGCTACGCTGGGCATCGACCTCAACGCTGCCACGATGAGCTTGACCATGGGGCTGTTCGCCTTCTGGGTGTTCCTCGTGCAAAACTATTGTCGCGGCCAATCCCGCCGTGAGATCGCCAACGTCGTCTTCCTCCAGTTCATGCTGATCATCTTCGGCGTCGTGTTCGCCGTCCACTTCAACGCCTTCATGCTGGTCGAGGACGGCGCCCGAGTGGTGATCAACCTGTGCAGCGTCGGCTTGGCGGATATTGTGTATAAATAAGGAGATTTGAATAAAGATTTGATGGTTATTTTGGGGTTTTTCGACAATTGGAAGATCAGAGGTCAAGTGTAAGATAAAAAATGGCTAGTACGATATATAAATGGGGTTTAAACTTGCCGAGAAGGACAATGAAGAGACTGAAGGCGGATTAAAGCAGGTTTCTGGGTCTCTGTATGGAGACGTTTTATACGATGAAACATGTTTCATAGTATAAGATGGCTCTGAAATAGCTATTCTGTTCCGGAAAATTTTCATTTATATTTATACATACATTGCAATAGTTCTACTAAAAAAGGGACATTTAATACCGTGAAACATGTTTGATCGTAGAAGATGTCACCACTGCGGCCGAGTCTTTTTCTAATGACTACAGGGTTTGTTTTTATAACCGAAAGTTAAAGAATGACAATTTCCCAATGCCTTGCCTGAAAAATTTCAGGCGGAGACATTTTATACGATGAAACATGTTTCATCGTATAAAATGTCCCCTTTTAAGCAGATTTATTTTGGTGCATATGTAAACATGATAGCCAATGTTCCGATGATGAAACTGCTATTGGAGAGCCATCTTATACGATGAAACATGTTTTATCGTATACAATGTCCGCAGAAGAAATCTTCAAATTTTGACCAGATATCCCAAGAATACTAATTAGCGACAGTCAAAATTCCAAAATTGCGAATTTTTTTACTCCCCAACATTACAATTGTTTCCAACTTTACAACTTCCAACCCAATCTTTCCCGGCCAAAAACGCCTCTGGCCACAATCTTCACAGCTGGAAAACCCAGCCCCAGCCCGCGATTGTCCACTAAGAATTCTTTTGTCCGAACACTCGACCCTGCGCCGGTCGTCATAGCAGTTTTTTCGGCCTTGTGCGGCCGACCGTTCTTCCGGCCGCCGCCCCTCCCCGACAAGGGCCCGTTTTCGGCGCTTAAACACCCCAAACGGCGGTTGTCAAGTTTCGCGAATCGCCATTGACTTGTAAAGAGAGGTGGGGTCCGAAGTGTCTGGACATTGGTTTTGACCTTACAAGGGAGAATTGTCAAAGTTTGAGCCGGAAATTTCGAAAAATTTCGAAAAAATTTCAAGTTTTTTGGGGAAAAAAACCGATTTTTTGGCCAATTTTAGAAATGAAAATTTGCTGAAAATTGTGTTCAAGGTATTTTTGGAGCCTTGAAAAGGCAATAAATCCTCGGAAAATCCGAAATTATCAGGATTTTTTTTTTGATTTTTGCCCTATGTTTTACCAAAAAAGTTGATTTTTTCCCAATTTTTTTTTCATTTTAGATATTTTTCGATATTAAAATGCTTTTGGAATGTATTGCAAGGCTTGAGAATTCTCAACCGGCTAGCTAAACACTATAAAAGAGCTTGAAATCATCAAATTCAATGAGTATTTTTCTGATTTTTGCCACTTCTTTTCACTAGGAAAATTGTTATATGGAGGCTCCAATTTTTAAACCGGAGATATCTCAAAAAATACATTAACTCGTGATGATTAAGAATACGCAAAACTTAGCTGCTGAATTTTGGGTTTTAGTGGTGAAAAATCAATCGCAAATTGACCTAAAGTCCTATAAAACTCTATTTTCGCCCAATTTTTTCACAATTTTACAATTTTCATTTTAGCTTTGCATGATGTTTCTTGAGTTTCTAAGACATAATAAATAAGTTTTGGTAAAAAAAATGATTTTCCAGTCCTGTTTTCACCAATTTTTATGCAATTCCCTCTAACAGAAGGTGCTCCAAGTGTGACGTTCAGATTTTCTCCAAATTCTGTACATATGTTATGTACTGCCCACATATCAATTCCTGAAAGTTTTAGCTCGCGCTATGCAAGGGCCACCGAGATATTAAACAATCTTTGCTGCCGAGAGAGTACGCGAAATGCGGAGAGCGGTCAGAGAAACTCCTTTTTTGGCCATATCTTTGCCAGTTTCGCGGGGAAAAAATTGATTTTTTTGTGGAAACATTACTTTCTACAGCAGAAATAGCCATGAAACTTTTCGTGGTGAAAATTCGCAAAAAAAAAAATTCACATTTTTTCCAACTTTTGGGCTAAAAATCTCGATTTTTTCTGGAAAGCGCCAGCTAGGAGCCTCCAACTTGTTTTAGAAAAAATTGTTCTTAAGCTAGGCCAAGGTTCATCAAGATCTGCGGGTCGAACTTGTGGTAGTTCCCCTGTAAACTCACTTTTCCACCGCCTAAACCCCCTTTTTCGCACCTCATTTGTCGACTGTTCCCAAATTGGCTGAAACTGGGAATTTGAAGCGGCCAATTTGGGCGGGAGAATCCCACCAGTGTAGCCGGAGGCTATAATAATCTCGTCCACTCGGTGATTCGCGGGTCATTTCCAGAAGCCCTTCAAGCGTCTCCCCTGACGACCCCGCGCTTGCCCGTTTAAGAATGGGCCAGGTTGGCCGCTCCCTTCGGTCACTCCGTATGCTCGTTAAACTTGCCTCTCTTTTCGTTTTTGGCGGCGCAATATGTAAATGTTATTGCGGGTTAATTGCGGTGGCTATGATATTTAATAAGGCCTTGTTATTAGGTGGTATATGTAAGATTTTTTGGCGAATTCTCGGAGAATATCGCATAAAATTTTTCAAAATTTTTTGCATACAGTCTATATAGGCTTAATTTTCATCCCTGAAAATTTCAATCTCCTAAGACATGTTATACGATTAAACATGTTTGATCGTATAAAATGTCAACACTGCGGCCAAACTCTTTCTAATGACTAAAAACCTGTTTTTACCGAAACCTAAGAGGTTTCAACGCCTGATTTGAAAAATTTTAGGCGGAGACATTTTATACGGTGAAACATGTTTGGTCGTATAAAATGTCGCCAGAAAAAATCTTAAAATTTCGACCAAAAAATCCCTATGAGCCACAAATTAATCGATGAAATTTTTAGCTAGTGGCATGTCATCACTGTCGAGATATTCAACGATTTTGGCAGACGAGAGACCTTTGGAAGATCGTTGAATACCCGCGGAAAAGGCAAACTAGAACTTTTAGGGACTACAGCTAGTTTGCCGGGAAAATAATGAGCACAATTTTGCTTGCGTCGCTGAAGTGAAAAGCAATTTGATTTTGCCGCGACACAATTCATTTTCTCCGCGACGATGTGATTTTCGATGCGACAAAGAGCTCATTATTTTCCCGACAAACTTTATAGAAGATGTTTTTAGTATTACGCCAAATTCGCTTCAAGAAAAGATATGGCTTTGAGGTATTTTCTATGACTTCTTTCCGCGTTTCGCATGGTCTCTCGGCCACAAAGATCGTTGAATTTCTCGGCAGCGCTTGGAAAGCGCGAGCTAATTTTTTCTGGAATTGATATGTGTCCTATGTCCGACGTGTGTGCAAAATTTAAAGAAAATCTGTGCAGCGCATTTGAGGTATTTTAGTTTCCTTTTTAGCGAAAAAAATGTCAGCAAATTGCTCACAATTTGTCAGAATTTTTTTTTTGCTGCCAAAGTTTTTTTTAAACCCATTTTTTCAACATTTTGCAGAAATGGACTATGCTTTCACTACCATTTTCCCTCCCCTCAAAACTTTTACTTTCCTTTCGCACAAAACTGTAGTCGTGTTTCCCAAAAGAGACCCCTACCTTTGGCCTTTTTATAAAGCAATGTCCATTTCCTTTCAACTTTTCCCCCCACCACCCAAAAAAGGGCTTGATTGAATAATCCTAATTTTCGGCTTGCTCATTTCTCGCGCCCATTTCATACGAAAAATGAGTCAGGATTTCGCGAAATATATATTCCACAGCTCTGCCCGATCCGTGGGTATTTGCGATGAGCAAACGCTGGCTTCTCGTCTTCTGTCTGGCGGTGGTCTGCACCCTGTTGTGGGCGATCCATACGCTGCTTTTCGTCCACGAGTATGCCAAAGGCTATCAGAAGGTGCTGGATACGCGGTGAGTGGGGGTTTTGCCGATGGGACGTTTTATATGATGAAACATGTTTCAGGGTGTAACTTGTCTCTGCGCAAATTTTTTATAAAAATTTTGTGCCATGCATGTCAATAAGACTCTTCCGAGATTTGAAATTTAAATGACAGCTATAAGGACGTTTTATACGATGAAACATGTTTCGCCGTATAAAATGTCTCCGCGCAATTTTTCCTGTTGAAATTTTATGTTGTTCTTGTCAAAAAAGGAATGCTGAATTTCAAGCATTTAATGTTTGGTGCGGGGACGTTTTATACGATGAAACATGTTTCGCCGTATAAAATGTCTCCGCGCAATTTTTCATGTTGAAATTTTATGTTGTTGTTGTCAAAAAGAGGAATGCCGAATTTCTAGCTTTCAAATGATTGGTGCGGGGACGTTTTATACGATGGAACATGTTTCGCCGTATAAAATGCCTCCGATGAAATTGTGTGCAAAAATCTTGTGCTGCGCACGTGAATGAAAGCTTTTTTATGATTCGGAATTTAAATGGCAGTTAGAGGGATATCTTCGATGAAACATGTTTGATCGTATAAAATGTCTCCGAAAAATTTAAAAATTACTTTTAAGGTTAATTACCAATTTTAGACAATAAAAATAGTAATTTTTTTTTGATTTCATACCGAAAAAATTATATTTCCCCCACTTTTCAGCCACTCAATTGACCATCAGCCCCTCCCAACGCTCGTAATCTGCAACAAATTCCCGTTTAATCAGCCGGATCTGGATCGTTTCGGCGCCTCGTTCAACCAAGATATCGTATTGGAATATCTCCGCCACTGGCTGGAGCACTCTTACGGGGCCGATCCCTCGACAATCCCGCTGAATTCAAGTGCTGCCACGGCTGCGGAAGGCATCATCAGCCAGAATCTGCTGGGAGACTCGTTCAAACAGCATCTGGACAGCTTTCTGCTGCCCTGTCCTCAGTTGTTGGCCCAGTGTGTGGTTCAAGGCGCGCTGTTGAGTGGGCCCGAGTGCTGTGCCAGCTTCGTGAAGCCGTACTTGTCCACGCTCGAGGGGCTGTGTTTCGTGTTTGAGGCCACAAATGTCACACAAGAAGGGTTTATGGTCGATCAAGGAATTCGATTGGACTTTAAGGTAGGTTTTGAAAAAATATGGATATCTTGAAGCACACGCCTCAGATTACCATCAAATTTGGCACGAACACTCTATATAGAGTTCACAACAAACACTGAAAATTTGAGCTCTGATTATAGAATACCGTCTGAGATATTGAGCAATCTTGTTATCGATAGACATCAAAGTAAAAAAATTTTTTTTTTGAAATCTCAGCGAGTAACCCTTGGATTTGTCTGAAATTTGGCGTAGAAACTTGTCATAGACCAGAAATAAATGCCTAAAATTTTTAGCTTTTGCTATGCGACAGAAGCCCTAAAAAATGAAAAAATTTCCGTTGCACTGTGTGAAAATTTGAAAACTCCAATCTGCACAGTGCAATGGTAAAAAAGACAGGTTTTAGGTTGCACTGCGCAAAAAATCGCTGGGAATTTTTCACTGTGCAAAAAATTATTAGTAGTTTCGCATAGTCCATCAAAAAAGAGGCAAAATTCCCACTGCACTGTGCGAAAATTTGAAAACTCTAATTTGCACGGTGCAACGGTAAAAAATGGTAAATTCAGAGTTCACCGTGCAAAAAATCGCTTGTATTTTTCCACTATGCGAAAATTAGGGGCTGTTTTGCATGGTGTATCGAAAAAGAGTCCAAATCAAATGTGCACAGTGCAAAAAAACGACAGTATTTTTTTGCACTGTGCATCAGAGAAAAGGTCAAAAGTCGTTTGTTTTGGCATTTTGATGTGTAAAAATAAAAAAAACGGCAAAAATATTTCCGCTGCACTGTGCGAAAATTCGAAAAATCTAAATTTAGACTGCACTGTGCAAAAAATTATGATTTATATTTTTGCACGGTGCATCGTAAAAAAGGCCAAAAAGAAACTTTTTTGGCGTCTAGATGCTTTCAAAATTAATAAAATAAATTTTCAGATCGCCCACGACAGCTTCAGCCCAGTCCGTCATCCGGGAATCAAGCTTTTCATAAAGCCCCCCAACTCGAGTGCCCTTCGTTTGGCCACCGAGCTGGATCAGCCAATCGAACTGCCCTCCGGCAAATCGGTCAGCGCCCTGATTCAACGCGAGACCACCTCCTTTTTGGGCGGGCATTGTGGCCAGACCTCGGAGGACGCCCATTCCCAGGACTCGGCCAATTCCACGAAACCCTCGCTTCCCCAATGTCTGGTGGAGGAGTCGATTCGAATGTGCAGATGTGTCCCGTTGAGTGTGGTCTTGTGGGTGTATCGAGGCGATTTCAGCGGGTAAGAGAGGTGATTTGAGGAAGATTTTGCAGGTTTTTGATGCACTGTGCAAAAAATTTTTTTTTTTGCTTTTTTTGCACTGTGCGAAATTTTTTTTTTTTGCTTTTTTTGCACTGTGCAAAAAATTTTTTTTTGCTTTTTTTGCACTGTGCAGCAAAAAATTGAAGTCCCAAAATTTTTTTTTAATTCTAATATCAATTCGTATTTGCCGAAAAATCAAAAATTCAAATTTTGCAGGTTTTTGCCGCACTGTGCAAAAAAATTTTTTTTTTTTTGCACTGTGCAGCAAAAATTGAAGTCCCAAAAAAAAATTTTTTTTTCTAATATCAATTCGTACTGTTTCATCAAATTTCGAACCTGAAATTTTTATTGCACAGTGCGAAAAATTCAAAAATTCAAATTTTGCAGGTTTTTGCTGCACTGTGCAAAAAATTTTTTTTTTGCTTTTTTTCCACTGTGCAGCAAAAAATTGAAGTTGAAGTCCCAAAAAAATTTTTTTAATTCTAATATCAATTCGTATTGTTTTATCAAATTTTGAGCCTGAAATTTTTATTGCACTGTGCGAAAAATTCAAAAATTCAAATTGCACAGTGCAGGAAATCATTGCTTTTTTCGCACTGTGCGTTTTTAATAAGAGCCAAAATTCCCATTGCACTGTGCGGAAACTCCAATTTTTGATGCACAGTGCAAAAAAGCGATAACTTCCTGCACAGTGCAAACTGAAAAATTTCCTTCCATTGCACTGTGCAATCGGAATTTTGGCCATTTTCTCTACTGCACAGTGCAGTTTGGATTCAGGATTTTTACGCACAGTGCAATGGGAATCTTGACGATTTTTTCTGACGCACAGTGCAAAATTACGATAACTTCCTGCACGGTGCAAACTGAAAACTTTTTTTTCCGTTGCACTGTGCAATTTCGATTTTTCTTTTTTCCGCACAGTGCAATGGGAATATCGGCAATTTTTTCTGATGCACAGTGCAAATTAAAAAATTTTTTTTGGCATTGCGCTGTGCAGTTTGGATTTTGGATTTTTTTGCACAGTGCATTTGGGCGCCTTTCTGGTGCACTGTGCAGATTGATTTTTTTATATTTTAGCACGGTGCAATTGGAATTTTGATTCTTAAAAAATTGCACAGTGCAATTTTTCAATTTTCGCAGGCCTTAGAATGCATTTTTATATCAGTTAAAGCTTTGACAAATTTGAATTTTTCAGTCAACTGATCAGCCAGCTGAATGCGACTTCTATTTGCACCGCCGGTGAATACGATCGTTGCTCGAGGGCATTCATGGAGGTGTCCCGGCCTGCTTATTGGAATACAGAGGTCGCAACGTTGAGGAATCGACTGGCCACGAGTCTGAGGACTTGTAAAAGGTAGGAGAAAGGAAGAAAAAAAATAAAAATTTCGGGATTTTTTCGAATTTTTGAGCAAAAAATCTCGAAAATTTCTGAATATTTCGAGCTAGAAATTTCGGAGATTTCTTAGGAAACTGTGAGCTAATTTTTGACCAAATTTCAAAAAATAAAAAAAAATTTTTTTTTGATTTTTTTTTTGAAATTTTTTTTTTTTTTTTTTTGAAAAAATTTTTTTTTCAGCAAAGCCCGTCTGCCCTGTCAACAAGTCAACTACAACCCGAAAATTTCGACGCAGCAAATCCCCACAACCAACGATTACACCGCAACTTTCTCCGTGGCCTACGAATCGACGGATTTGATCGAAAAAATCCACCAACCCAACCCCTCATTTTTCGAACTCCTCTCCTTTGCCGGCTACAATTTGGCGCTTTGGTTTGCTATCGCGTTTTTGTTCTGGCTGTTTCTGACTACAACTTGCTGTAGGTTCAACAAGACGGCGCACAAAGTGAAACCAGGTAGGATTTTGAAAAAAAAAAAATTTATTTTGATGAAATCAGGCAAAAATTAAATTATGTTTTTCTCAAGCCTATACGAAATTTTTAGCTTGCATTATGCAGGAAAAGTCGAGATTTTTATTAATCTCGAAGAATCCAAAAAAAAAATTTTTTTTTAAATTTGCGATTTTTAGACTCAAAAAATTTCATTCCTTACAACGCGTTGAGTTCAAAAACCGTTTATAAAAAAATTCTAATCTGAATTTGCGCCAAGTTTCATCAAAATCTTCACATAAAATTTCCATTGCACCGTGCAGCAAATAAATCCCCTTTTTGCACTGTGCAGTAGAAAAAAGAGTCAAAATTCTCATAGCACCGTGCGAAAATTTGAGGAATTCAAACTGCAAAGTGTAACGGCCAAAAAAATTTTGTTACAAAGGCTGCAAAAAACCTCTAAATTTCACTCTGCACAGTGCAATGGCCAAAACAATTCCACTGCACAGTGCAAATTTTTCTTCAGCTTTAATAAAAAATTTTCAGGTCCCTCATTAGTACAGAGCGCCGAAAATAGCCGGCCGAGTAGTCAGGATCAAGTTCTGGTCGGAAGAAATGTCCTACCGCCGATTGGGACCGCTCGGAGCATCCAGGATTCGACCAAAGGCCTGGTCCGAAGTATTGCTCTCCCTTCAACGTCATCGACGTAAATTGGAAAAACAAGTGGAATTTGTTCATGTACATTCTAGTCACTGTGCGAAAATATAACCCATGGTCTTTCAGAAATTTTATTTATTTTTTGTTTTTTCGATTGTTTGCATTTTTATGTAAATTTTTCTTCGAATAGATGAATTATGTCATGTAATCGTTAATAAATTGTTTGAGTAAAGTGGTTTTGGAAAAAATGTCAAGAATTTAGCAGTAAAGACCAAGCTCATCTTTGTCAGGCCAACGGTTTTTAATGGGGACATGTTATACGATAAACCATGTTGCATCGTATAAAATGTCTCCACCTCAGATTTTTAAGATGAAGCTGATCAATTCCTAATAAACCATATTTTTAATCCCTAAAAATTTTAATTTTTGTTTTTCAGGGATATGTTATACGATGAAACACGTTCCGCCGTATAAAATGTCGCCGCATAGAAATTTTTGATTAGGCAGCCCAAGGAGTATATTTTATGGCAATCTACATTAGCAGTCCTCTTGCCATTGTTTAAAAATTTTACCCGGAGACATTTTATACGATAAAACATGTTTCATCGTATAACGTGACTCCTTGAAAAATGCGTTGAATTTTCAGGAAATAAAATAAAGTCCATTAGGACTGGTTTTAAAATATTTAAAAGTAAATATTACGCCAGACGTTTTATACGATAAAACATGTTTAATCATATAACATGTCACCTTCAAAACTGTAGCTATATTTTTCGGACCAAGAATGCTCATTTCGATTTTTCTCTGCAAAAAAATCACCCGATTTGTTTGTTACAAAACAGAGCAGCACCTGTTGACACATTGGTTGCCAAGGCTGGAAATCCCCCTTTTTGGGCGTTTAATTTGAATCGTTTCGAAATTCGAGGGGGAAAACCAGCGAGTCGATTCCCCTACGGACGTCATGGATACAGCGATTGTTTCGAAAATTCTGGAGATGAAGAACCTTCAGACGACTTTACGAAAGCCTTTTGTTGAGAGAACTTTAGCGGTTTTTGAAAAAGTTGGCCATATTTTTAGCGAAAGTTACTTTTTTGGGGTTTACAGATGACGAAAACCTTAGAAAATGCCGAAAAATCATCTTGATTCGGTGCAAATTTTAATTCAGTTTTCTCTAACCGTCTCTCCACATCTACACAGTCTCACAAAGACCGTTGAATATCTCGCTCTGCTTGCAAAGCGCGAGCTGAAATTTTCAGTAATCGATTTGGGGCCTAGAAAGATTATTCATGCAAAATTTGAAGGCATTTCGAACGCCTTGCCTTGGGCAATCAAGGATTTAATTTTTGGATTTTTTATTATTAAAAACTTTTTTCTTTCGTCCTAAATTTTTTTAGCTATTTTCATGTTAAATTTCAGATGCTGTCCCTCAAAATTTGTTCGTTTTTCTCTTCACTGCTCGTTCTACTCCACTATTTTTCGACCGAAGTCGCGGCCGTAAATTGTTTACAATGCTCGGGCTGGAACGGCAAAGGATATGCTCCCAGATCTGTCAACGTGAATCCGTGTGAAAACCCAAATAACGCTTGTACAACGAATCAATTCTGTGTGAAAATTATCGACCCCATCTTCAAACACAAAGGATATAAGACTTACAAGAGCGATTGTTAGTAAGTGATTTTTCATTCTTTACTGATTTCAAAAAATTCCATTTTTCACATAGAGACAGTCTAAGCCCTCCGGAACCCTTTCCAAGTGTTTTTTTCGTAGATGGGACATTTTATACGACGAAACATGTTTCATCGTATAAAATGTCTCCACTTGTTTTGTTGTGGATATACAGAGTACACTTTGATTCGACTGCCAATTTTCAACTAGAAATTGTTAATGCAGGGACATTTTATACGACGAAACACATTTCGTCGTATAAAATGTCTCCTCTCAAAACCCTTCGACGTTCGCAAAAAAATCCTCATGTACCGTAATTTAACCCCTAGAAATCTTAGCTTGCAATTTGCAGGGATATCCGAGATATCCAACAATCTTTTCAGACAAGAGAGTGAAGAAAATTAGGAGGGCGGTCAGAGAAGCAATTAGTATTTTACTGTATAATTCCAGTGCTTCCACCACCTTTGCGTCCTATCAAAACACGACCACAATCGAATCAGGCCGTTGCTACAACTACACAGACGGGGCCAGTCCGCCGAAAACCTACTACTACTGCTTTTGCAACAACCGGGATTACTGTAACAGTACGCCGGGACTGGCAGTCGTCGTTTTGGTGCCGTTTTCGCTCTCTTTGTTGTCGTATTTGGTCGCTCGTCGGCTATAACCAAGCTTTCAAGCCTTTTGCACCCAAATTTAGTACGATCTCCCATTTTTAACCCTTTTTTTAACCCTTTTCAAAACCACGGTTCCTTTTTTTGTCTATGGAACACGCCATCTGAAAGGTTTGTTTTGCTAATAACTTGAGAAATAATGGATCAAAATTTACGAAAAAACTATCTTTTTGATCCCTGGAGCTCCCATTTTTTGGCGGATAACTCATGATTACTGACAAGCCCTCAGGCAATTTGCAAAAGTCACTTTTTTAAACTTCTTTCATACCAGAGCAAGAATACCAAAAAATTTCAGGTTTTCTTGCTTTGGTATGAAAGAAATTTAAAAAAGTGACGTTTGCGAATTGCCTGAGGGCTTATCAGTAATCATGAGTTATCACGCCAAAAAATACAAACTCCAGAGGTCAAAAAGACAATTTTTTGTAAATTTTGATCCATTACTTCTCAAGTTATTAGCAAAATAAACCTTCACAGCTAGCTCTCTTCCCTTCCCCCTATTTCGCCCATGTATGTTCAAATGTTTCAAAATAAACAAGTTTAATATAGTTAAAGAGTAAGTAAAACGAGCTGCAAAGCCGGAGTGGTAAGTAAATTACAATATGATCATCTAGCAAACATATTATCCATATTACAACCTTACTATCATCCCATTTTGGAGGGAGATAAAAAGCATTTTCAATTTTTCTTCAAAGCCGCAAAATTAATGGGTAAAAAAACATATACAACAATTTCCAAGGGCGTGTAAAAGCGTCTACTGAGGGTGGGTGTGGTAAAATGAGATTTTTTCGTCATTTTTCGGGCTAAAACCCGCAATGACCTAAAAAAAATTTGGGGGCCAAAATTTTTACCGTGGATTTACAAAGGCCTAAACTCAACTTTCTGCCAGTTTTTTACTTCAATCTGACGTCTACTTTTCCCAAAAATTGATCTAAAATTACACCCCCTTCCAAAAAATCCTCAAAAAAAAAAAAAAAAAAAAATTTTTTCACGGTCCCCCCTTACCCCACCCTTCTCCAATCCCTCCCACGCCCTTTGAAACCCCTCAACTACCCTCTCTACTCTTCAATTCAACGATTTCTCTTCGATTCCGACGCCTTTCTCCCAAACTGGACGTTATTTTGTGGGCCGGGCCTGATGAAGAAGCAGTAAATGTTCAAGTAATTGCAGAACTGGTGACAAATGTGGACGCAGAACACCAACAGACTCAGATATGCGTATATGGTGGCAATGATGAGGATTTTGAGTTCATCAAAGTAGAAGTCGTAGTACTGGTTGATGATCATCAGCAGCGGCGACACGTAGATCCAGTCCCAGATTCCGATGGCGGAGCGGCTCATGTGCGCGATGACTAGGCGATTTGTGGCCTTCGCGCCCACCGCCGCAAAGCACAGGGCGAACAGGGTGATGTTCGCGTCGTAGACGCCACTCGTCGACTTGGTGTAGATCATGCAAAAGGGCAGAATCACGGCGAGCAGCGGGAACAGCGGGAAAATGACGGAGGTGTCCTGGAAACGGATCCATTTGAATTTTTAACAGGGGCCAATGCGCTATCTGAAAGTTTGCTGAAAATGGTAGGGCGCAGGTCGGAAAACTGGCACGGGCGCAGCTCGCGGGCAGCTCGGAAAACAAGCTTTCGCAGCTCGACGGAGCTAAGTTTCAGCTTATTTTCGAGCTGCGCCCAAGACGCGAGCTGCGCCCGTGCAAGTTCTCCGAGCTGCGCCCTACGATTTTCAGCAAACTTTCAGATAGCGCATTGACCCCAGGTGAAACCCTCAAGATCAACCCAAATTTTGATTTTCAAATCCGCATTTTTTGCACAGTGCAGATTATTTCTTTTCCAAATTTTCGCACAGTGCAATACCACCAAAAATTTCGAAAAAAATGTATTTTTTATTGGTTTGTTGAGCATTAGCGAACGTGTTTTGTCATTTTTGAACTGCTCTTTGAATGATTGAGCAATGAATTGTGTTTATTTGGAAATTTTTTGATGTTTTGTCTTTGTTGATTAGACCTTTTTTATCATTTTTGTTGACATTGCACAGTGCAGACTGAAATTTTGGAATTTTTGCACGGTGCAATGGAAATTTCGCGATTTTTTCTTTGACGCACTGTGCAAATAATTTTTTCTTCAAATTTCTATTAAACTTGGCAAAAACTAAGAGTAAATTTTTTTGAGAAATAGTGAAAGTTTTTTAGCTTGGTATTTGGAGAATTCGCCGAGATTTTTAAGTCAAAACTTGACAAAAAATTGATTATTTTTGTCAAATTCCGGCCTAAAAATCTCGATGAATTCTCCAAATCACAAGCCAAAAATCTTCGCCATGTCTCAAAAAATTTTACTCTTATTTTTCGCCAAGTTTAATAAAAATTCGAAAAAAAATTTGCACAGTGCGTCAACAAAAAGCCAAACTTCCATTGCACCGTGCGAAAATTCCAAAATTCCATTCTGCACTGTGAAATGTCAACAAAAATGACAAAAAAAAAGTATAATCAACAAAGACAAAACACCAAAAAAATTCCAAATAAACACAATTCATTGCACAATGATTCAAAGAGCAGTTCAAAAATTACAAAACACGTTCGCCAATGCTCAACAAACCAATAAAAAAATACATTTTTTCAAAATTTTTGGTGGTATTGCACTGTGCGAAAATTTGGGAAAAAAAATTTAATCCGCACAGTGCAAAAAATGCGGATTTGAAAATCAAAAATTCCAATAAAAAAATACATTTTTTCCCAAAAATCGCCCTTACCGCAACCGTTGATCCATTTTTCCCCGAGCCCTCCGACAAAATACTCTTGATATATGCGCCGGCTTGATTTACGATGCCCAATGCTCCACCGGCCAGCATGATGAGCTTCAAGCTTATTCCAAAGACCTAGAAACAAAATCTCAGCCATTTTTATATTATCCATGAGGAGACATACCGCAAGTTCGAATCCGCAAGTTCGAATGCCTAAAGTTCGAATGACTAAAGTTCGAACGACCTCCAGTTCGAACTACCTAATCTTCGAATGACCGTAACTTTGAATGACCTAAAGTTCGAATGACTAAAGTTCGAAAATGAAAAAAAAGTTAATTAATATTTAAATTATAATTTGCATATAATTATTTTGCAAAATACACTTCCTCTTCAATCATTCATTCATCCTTTACGATGGAGGTTGGTTGTCCGAACACTCTGACCGGCAACGAACGCGCTGTTCTTCATGTCGACCTGGTCAATATTCGTCATGGAGCCAATCCAACTGTGTCTTTCTCGGTTTGGGTTTGTCGAACTGGATTAGGTTTGTCGAACTGGGCCCAGTTTAGTATCGACCTTCAAATCCTTCCTTTAGTGCAACATTTGAATAAAACCCGAATTTTGCTCATTTATGGGAAATTTTCATTCTGAGGGAGGTCGGTTGACCGCTCTTTCAGAGATCTAAAAAATCTAAATTTTGGGTGAAAAAGAGTTGCGAAGTTATGAAACAATTCGTAAATGGCACAATAACCGTAATAAATGTGAAAAATACGAGATGCTTGATATTTAACACAATCGCTTTCATTCAGATTATCTGTCTTTACAGTTCAAACGTATATAAAACTTCATTCATCATAGTTCATCTTAAAAATGCGTTGATTTTGCAAATAAAAAGTGTCTAATATGCCTGTATCCTGTCAATCACGAAAATGTAATCTAAGCCCGAGCAAAAAGCCCACTAAGAAATTGTGGTACCCTCTTTTTCGTCGAATATTATAGTTCATTTATTGAAAATGTCAGAGAACCCCCAGGAGATGTTGTTCATGACCTCAGGTATACTTAACATTTGTTTTTTATTTGTATTTACAATTTTTTCTGAAGATCGAAAAATCTTCAGAGCTCTGAGAGAGCAGTCAACCGACCTCACCCAGACTGAAAATTTCCCATAAATGAGCAAAATTCGGGCTTTATTCAAATGTTGCACTAAATGAAGGATTTGAAGGTCGATACTAAACTGGGCCCTGGAGGTCGTTCGAACTTTAGTCATTCGAACTTTAGGCTTTCGAACTTGCTGATTCGAACTTGCGGTGGGTAACCGTTTTTTGGATACCAAAAAAAACGGCTTTGCGAGCAGAGCAGCAGTTTTTTTTCACAGGGCAAAAAAATCGCGTGTGAGGCAGATTTAAACTTGGGGTTTTTCGAACTTGCGGTAGGCGTTCGGAGACCCACCGCAAGTTCGATTCTTTTTTTCATTCTGCATTTTTTATATTTTCATATTTCGAACTTCCGGTTTTCGATCTTTTGGTTTTTCTAATTTGAGGTTTTTCGAACTTCTAGTATTCGAACTTGCGGCATTCGAACTTGCGGCATTCGAACTTTTGGTTGTCGAACTTGGGGTTTTTCGAACTTCCGGTAGGCGGTCATCCATGACCACCTCTGCTATCAAATTTTCAAAAACCCAAAATTTTCACTCCAATTCTCCTTCCAAACTCACCGAAGTGTCCCAAATCTGCGGGCCGAAAGCTGCGGTCGTCAGCAACACTCCAATTATGGTGTCCTGTGCCTCGGACACATCAAACCGACCGAACTTCAGATGCCCAGTGCAAAAGGTGGACCAATGTGCGAGGTAAAACGTGGACACCGACAGGATCACCACGATCCAGACCATGTTTTTTATGAAGCCCAGCTGCAGTGCGTAGCATAAATTGAGCGTTACGAAGACCTGAGTCATCGAGTCGCAGCCGTGGTCGAAAAGCTCGCCCAAGGGGCTGGAAGTGCCGGTGCGGCGTGCCTGTTTGCCGTCAGTCGCATCCAGCGTCTGATAGACGAATAAGCCGACGGCGGCGAGGAGGTACGCCCATCGGGGGGCCTGAATTCGAAAAAAATTATATTACACTAGGCAAATGTGATCAAATCCTCCAAACAATAGTCTCAAAAATCAAATCCATAAATTTCAAAGCCCCTATAACCTCTTAGACTTCATAAAAATCCATTTTCTCACCTCTTCCGTCGCCGTATAACAGTAGTGGGAGAGGACGAGGACGGTCAAAAGATTGATAATAAGTCCGATCAATGTGATCAAATTCGGAGCCAACCACATGGGATAGAACTCCACCACCCAGTTCCAAAACCTCTGCATGCACAGGTCGTCCAAAAAACTGTAGCCGGACGAGGCGTATTTGTGGTCGCTGAGACGTTGGATTTGTTGCGGATCCAAACGACAATCCTTCTCGATGTAGGCATCGCAAACGTTGTCCACGGTGGAGCGAAGGTACTGCCAGATCTTCTGAAAACAATAGGAAGTTGGTTCGTGCAAAAAAACTACCTCAAAAAAACGTTTTTCGAATATTATACATGATCGAGGACAAAAAACTTGTCAAAACAAATTGATTTCAAATTTTTTGATATCATTTGATGTCTATTCGTAGCTTTAGGCCTTCTATTTCCTGTCTAAAATCAAAATTTATCAGTTCTAGCGGCAGAGAGACTATTACGGTCAGATTTGCACTTTAAAATAGACCTATAAATCTCGACGTTTTTTTTCAATAGTAAAAGAAGTCCAAACGCGGTAAACAGCTGCCGACAACCTTCAACCTTCTCAATATCTCAATAGTTCACATTTCGCGGGCGAACACATCAATAAAAACAATATTTTATATTACACTAGGCATCAAAATAACCTAATGTGTTTTTACCAGCAGAAATAATATCAAAATCGCTTTCTCAGCAATAAAAATCAATTTCGCGGTAAATTTAATCTACTAACTTCACATTTCACCGTCTTCCAACCTAAAATTCAAGAACAATAATCAAAAAGTGACTTACAAAGGCCTTTTTCTGTTGAATTGGGCTCTGACTGCCGACCAGTCGGCGCGCACGTGTCTGAACCGGCATTTCGAAGATGTTGGCGAGGAGTTGTCGCCGTTCGATGACCACTTCCACGTTCTCCGAGCGGATCTCCACCAGTCTGTCGGTTTCGCCGCCGTTCTCAAGGGCCGATAAACGCGACGTTTTTTCGGCCGCACTCTCCACTATGGCACTGGTTCAGTTGAACTGGAATAAGGCGCCGCCGGTCTGCGAATGGGCTATTCTGTGGAGATCTTGCCCATACACCTGGAAATAATCGAAAAATTTTGCCATGTTTTTGATCAACAATATTGATCATGTCAGATGGCGAAAAATTATCGGAACTCGGTAAATTTGAGTGAATATGGGATCGAATTTATTTCTACAGACAAAATATGAGTTGTTCTTCAATTTAGCCACCGTTACATCACCTGATACATTATATTCAAACAAAAAATAAAATTTTTCTAAAACAAGGTGTTGACCTTGATGTTTTTGGAAAAAACAAGACGTTTACAAAGTCAATAACACCCCAAAACCCTCGCAAATCTTCTCTCGTCACCCTAAACACTAAAAACCATAATTTCGATATAAAACCCACTCCCTCTTCTTCGCCACAAATCATTTCCGAAAATAAGACCACTCCAGCAGGCGGATCCAATTCCAAAAAATTTCGCCAAGTGTCAGTCAATAAAACCCACAAGCCCTGGAGCTTCTCATCAAACTGCCGCGTCTTCCGCGGGCTGATCAGGTGAGACGCGAGAGCAGAGAACACCGAGAAATCAGCGCTTTTCCCGTAGCTACCACTGATAAACGTTGAAGAACAGTGCAATGGAAACATTGGCGTGACGAATGACTCACGACAGTTTCAAATCGAGAATTGCGAGAGCGTGATGCATCACTGTGCTGGCGGGCACGGGAGAAAACAAATTAGGAAGGGAGGAGAGACGCTCTGACCATGTACTTGACAGCACATCCAATATCAAAAAGAAAACAACAATCTCCCCAAAATTATCAATTCAAAAGTGCTTCAAAATAACTCTATTAGCATCTGCAAACAATATCAGAAGAAAGAGGAGGAAAATGGCCCCATTTACATTGTTTTTCATGTAACAAAAAGGCGATTACAAAAACTTATAATCCGCAAAAGACAATAAGTAAAAAAAGTATTAAACCCTTGGCAAAAGTGCGTCTTTACGTGCTGTTTGGAGACGAGTCGAGTGGATCCGAGATTTTCGGAAGACATTTTTTTTCCTTTGACGAAACGCCACAGATTATTGGCTTTATGACGAAGTGTCACAAAATTATTGGATTTTAGATCCTACTGTAAAAAATAATCGGATTGCAGCAAAACCAAAATTTTTTCAAAAATTATGACACTATATCATGATAAAAACCAAATTTAATTTATTATTAGTACACGTATATCATACTGGGCTTTGAATCAACTTTAGGTAGAAGAATTGATATTAAAAATGGAAAGGCAAAGCGAAGTGATGACCAAAAGTGGGCTGGCACCATCCAGAAGTCGAGCATCTTCTTCCTGAAACGAGGAATATCAAAAACAAACTCAAAAAAATTTTTTTTTTCAGGGGTCATGTACAATATAGAAATCTTCCAGAAATCTGATAAAACCTAATCCAATCGAAACGAAGAGCCTCCACTAGTCAGAACATACCCCAATCTTCCCCAAAATCCTCGCTTTGTCCACGGATCTCAACGAATCATCCTTCAAAATCAGCTCCGAAATTTGTTCGAGGAATTGCTTCGGAGAGAATCCATTGCGAATAAATTCTCGGGATTTCTCCTCCACAATCTCCACTCGGTTCCCCTTCAGCGCTTTGTAGAACTTCTCCATTTGCTCGTAGGGAATTTGACCGCAAATATCGGCCACATTTTGCGATTCAATCGAGTCGAAGCCAAGACTCAAAGACTGAAGCCGAGTGATGGATTTGCGCAGGTCTCCATCCGAAAATGAGATCAATTGATTGAGGGCTTCGGAGGTAATTTTGAGATTCTCGTTCTCCACAATGTACTTCAATCTACAAACACAAAATCCGATATAATTTTTGACCTTGCACTTGACATAAAGTGAGACAAAAAATTTTGTCAAATCCTCACCGATCAATCTGCGCTTCAGCTGGAAGTGGTTTGAATCTGAATTTCACGCAGCGAGAAGCCAACGGGGCAATAATTCGGCTGATGTAGTTACAGATAATGAAGAATCGAGTTGTCCTACATTCACTTTCCATAATCCGTCTCAATGCCATTTGGGCAGATGAAGTCATGGCATCAGCTTCGTCCAGAATGATAATCTTGACCGAGGCCGCGCATTTCTTGCTCGCCGTACTCCGCACATTCTGCTTGGCAAATCCTTTGATCTAAACATCGAATATCAAGTTTAACATCAAAAACGTACTCGATCACGGACAACACCAATTCCACGTTCGTCTGAAGCATTTAGCTCCAATACCCGATCGGCAATTGTATCTGGATCCTTGAATAGCTGTTTGTAAACGGCTTGAGCTGCAGTTGTTTTACCAGTACCAGGAGGTCCATAAAACAACATGTGAGGCAGCTGAAACAAAAATTTTGCTATAAAAAGCTTGTATACAGAGTCTTAGAGAAGTTTATCAATTTTTGCCATCAAAAATCCCAAGAAAATCGCAAAAATAATCGAAAATTTCTATTATCCATGAATCCAAACTCACATCGTTTCCTTCCAGGCATTTCGTCAACGCTGCAACAACTTCTTCTTGATATGATATCTCCTGGACTTGGCTTGGACGACTAAAGGCAGAAAAAATACAAGATTTACAATGCAAACTTACTATTTCTCAACCCAAGGCAGATTTGCCGGTTTCGGTTTGTCGGATTTCGGTGCCGCTGGCCTTCCTGGATTGAAAATTGAGAAGTTCCCCGACATCTTTCGAAGTTCGACAGACGGCTACGAATTTCCAACGAGCGCACCAAAAATATTGTTTTAGTTTTTCCGAATCGCGCCAATTCTAGACAAGAGTTGACCCGAGGTGTCAAGTGTTGCTTTTAGGCAAGATTTGCATTTTCTCGACGAAATAAAGCGGGAGATAAAAGATTTTCTGAAAAATTTTTGAAATTTTTCTGTTTTTACTTTTTTTTTAAAAAAAAAGTAAATTTTCAGTTTACTTCAAGGAAAATGCAAAAAAAAGTCAATTTTGTTTCTGGCTTTCCGACTTCAAGGTCGGGAGTAGGACCGGATCTTACTCCCCTCTCGGAGTCGCCGAAAGTCAGAGCTTGTTTTTACTTTATTCCTCTTTTTGGCCCCGCACTGCAGGTTGCAAGGTTGATGCCAAGTCTTTCCCTGATGTGTCAAGTTTTTCTCTTCCGAAAAAATTATTTTTACGTTTGTGCGACGTTGTGAAGCTATGTTCTCCACGAAGATGGGCTGGAAAGTGGTCAAGTAAGTTAGCATTGGCAAGAGGAGATGTACGTTTTTCATTTGACATCAAAAGTTTCCATTTTATTTCAGAGAAAGGTACAAAATTTTTCCAATTCGTAAAGCTTCATGACCATGGATAATGTAAGTGAGATTATCTCCTTTTTTGCTACGACGTCAAGATTCTAAGTCGGGAAACGTTTAGAGGAGACCCCACTCTCATGTATATTCTCCATGTATGAAACCCCATAAATTTTGAGGAATAACGACGTAAAAGTTTCAAATACTATACTAACTTTCCAAAAGTATGTTATACTAAAGTAAAACCTATGCAAACTATCTTCAAGTTATTGTAACAACGTTATTTGAGCCTTATTACATTATTACCTCAGTTTAGAACGCATTCGTGGCAAAAATCCGGCAGATCTGAGCGGATTTCGATATTGTACATGACACCTAGAAATCGAAATTGGTGGCGTTTGATAGATAGAGTATATAACAAAACTAAAGTGAGGTGTCCTCTAGAACTCGCCAGCCTAGAACTGTTAACTCCAATAACGGAACAAAAAACGCGATAAGCGCACTTACATTATCCATGGTCATGAAGCTTTACGAATTGGAAAAAATTTGTACCTTTCTCTGAAATAAAAGGAAAATTTTTGGTGTCAAATGAAAAAAGTACATCTCCTCTTGCTAATGCTAACTTACTTGATCACTTTTCAGCCCATCTTCGTGGAGAAAATAGGTTCACAACTTCAAAAAAAATCAAAACGTTTCTTCCGGGAGAGAGAAATTTGACACATCTGGAATTCCCGGGCGCAGCTCGCAAAAATAGTTTTGAAGAAAATAAATTGGCGTGCAGGTGAGTAAAAACGGCATCCTACTCACCAGCCAAAATGGGCGAGCCATTTTTGTTTCAACTTTGCGGATCGACCTTTTGGCGAGCCATTTTTGATCCAACTTTCCAAAAATTTGTCGTTCGGAGTAAGAATGTTTTTTGACTCTCCGAAATCGAAAATTTCCGGAAATTTTTCAGAAAATCTTTTATCTCCCGCTTTAAATCTCGGCGGTTTTGGAAATTGCCGCTAAATACAGATGCTGCAGCATGCTGGCTGTTGGATTTGCTCATTTTCTTTGATTTATAAATCAAGACGGATTCTGATTTACTGTTTTATTTGGGTAACTAATAGTACACTGCTCCACGAAATGATAGACGCACCCTGTTTTTAGCGATTATCTTCCTTGTACTAAATGATATCGAATAATGTTCAACAGATGAAATGTGGCAAATTAAACGAGAATTCATGTCCCGTAGCGATTTTGGAACAAAATTTTGCCTTGACTGAGATATGACATTTTTAGACTTTTTTGGGGTCCACAAAATGATAGACGCAATTAAGTAATTTTTTGTTTATTTAAAAGAATTTTGAGTTAACCTGCTCTTATTACACTTCCTCGTGTTCTCTGTAGTATTAGAAAGGTAATTACATTTATATCCGCCGTACTTCATCGACGCAGCGGCCTTATGAGCCATTTCCGACCTTGTACATGAGGTAAATATTCGGTTTGAAAAAAACTGTAGGTGATTCTGTTTTCTTGGGCGAAAAACTAGCTAATACTATCACATTATACGTGTAGATCTCACTGATGAAAAAAAACGGCTTGCTCAAGGATCCCGAGCATTTTCTTGGCATATCATCTTCAACAACTAGCTACCTTAATACTTTTAGACCCCCGAAATACCAAGGCGATCAAAGAGAATGACAAAATTTAATTTGCAAATTCGAACTGAGCATGCCTGAAAACGTAATGTTTTAATCATCAGCCGTTACAGAATACCTTTGGTCGGTAACGTCGTTCGACAAAAAAAAGTTCACAAAAATAGGCTTGTTTTTACACGTTTATCTTTAATCAATCATCTGTCAATCATCATGACATTTAAGCAGGCAATAAGTTGCGGTTTTAGGTTTGTTAACATGCTGAGTTTGATTTTCTGAGCAAAATATTGACATCGATAGTAATCTTCTGTACTTTTAGAGCCTTTGAAGGTTACTGTAGAAGGTATACGGTAACTTAATGGTCGATTAAATGACTTCAAGCGAATCGGTATTGGTTTATTTTATGTCTTATATTTGCAACTAGTAATCTATGATGGTTTAAGATGGTTTTTTGGCGAAAGCAAAATCGTTAATCAAATTTTTTTTCAAACGAATTTTTACCCCATGTACAAGGTCGGAAATGGCTCATAAGGCCACTGCGTCGATGAAGTACAGCGGATATAAATGTAATTACCTTTCTAATACGACAGAGAACACGAGGAAGTGTAATAAGAGCAGGTTAACTCAAAATTCTTTTAAATAAACAAAAAATTACTTAATTGCGTCTATCATTTTGTGGACCCCAAAAAAGTCTAAAAATGTCATATCTCAGTCAAGGCAAAATTTTGTTCCAAAATCGCTACGGGACATGAATTCTCGTTTAATTTGCCACATTTCATCTGTTGAACATTATTCGATATCATTTAGTACAAGGAAGATAATCGCTAAAAACAGGGTGCGTCTATCATTTCGTGGAGCAGTGTATTAGTAATTGAGCACGGCCCATAACAAATTTGCCGTACTTTACGGCGACAAATGCGAATCAAGGGTAGTTTGGGAGTTTACTAAGCTGAATAGCTAATGTAAACTCTGACACATCACGGGCAGATCGGTCAGGATGGGGATATCGAGGACTTTTCGCATCCAGATCGCTTCGCTCAGGTCGTTCACGGTCCAAGCGCAAACTCGGCGGCCTGCCAGCTGTTGTTGCTTCACAAAGGTGCTGAAAAGAATAGTTAAGCCTTATAAAACCCATTAGAACCGATACTTTGCCAACAATTTACCGAAAATTAGCCAAAATTTAAAGATTTATATTATACTTGAGGTCTAAATCAAAAAAACTTGAAATTTTGATACCAAACCCCAAAAACTTACGATGAGATGTCTCTACGTTCAGTTAGGACCATGTCCACTCCCAAAAAGGATGGAAGCCAGGTTAAAAGTGACCAGATATAAAGGACATCAACTAAGGTTGCCAAAAGAAGTCTTGGACCGAAAAACCGGGGTTCTGTAGCTTCCAAATCCTTGTACGAGAAGAACCAACGGCGCCAAGTGAGGCCTGTCAAAATCCGGGGCGAATGCCGTTTGATTCGATAGACAACACTGGGGAAAAATGAGCAAACAATACCCATTTCGTGGATGTTATAGCTGAAAAAGGTGGTTAATATAAAAAATTTGAAAAAAGGCTGCTGAAGACCCTATAAGTCTTAATATAAGTGCCAGCGCGACCTATAAGGTTTATTTTGCTGATAATTTGGGAAATAATGGATCAGAATTTACAAAAATTATATCTTTTGGATGTTGCTCCAAAAAATATAATTTTTTGATCCATTATTTCCCAAGTTATTAGCAAAGTAGACCTTCCAGGGCCGGCTGTCCAGTCTATAAGCTAAAAATTGCAAGTCTCACCGTGCAAAAATGTCTTCCAACTGGTCGACCAAAACTTGATCCGCGTCCTTCACATCGAACAACATTTTCATCTTGTTTTGCTTGGCCCATTGGACCAGCTCTTCCATAGTGGGCATGTGGGTCTCCGTTGTGAGGCAATTATTGTTTTCCGCGCTGAATTTCGCCGCACAGTTCACTTTTTTCAACTCCGAATGTTCGTAGTCGCGAATAGGGCCGGTCATGTTGGTGGTTCGATCCAAAGTGTCGTCATGAAGAAGGACCGCGACGCCGTCCTTGGTCAACGACACATCGAATTCGATGAGATCGGCGCCCTCTTTTTTGGCCTGCTCGAAGGATGGGATCGTGTTCTCGGGCTCCAGTTTGGGCGATCCTCTGTGGCCACCCACTTTGAAGTCGGCGAAGAAACGATCAGCCTGAAATGGGGAAATTAAAATTATTTTAGTGGTTTTTAGATAGTTATGTGGGTTTTTGGCCACTACACGGTGCAGATTAGATTTTCTTTTTGCACGGTGCAAAAATTACAAAAAATCCAATCTGCACGGTGCAATGGCAAAAAAGGAATTTCAAACTGCACAGTGCAGAAAATTATCGCTCAATTTTTCGCGCCGTGCACATTGAATTCTCGTTTTTTTTGCACTTTGCGAAATCATCGAAAATTCAGTGTGCACGGTGCAGAAAATAGAGTGCTAATTTTCTGCACTGTGAAGTTTGAAATTTCTTTTTTTTGCCATTGCACCGTGCAGATTTGACTTTTTGGAATTTCCGCACGGTGCAATGGCAATTTTCGCCTATTTCTCAGTCTAACCATGCAAAAAATTGACCGCTAATTTTCTGCACTGTGCAACAAGAAATTTTACCACAGAACTTACCGTATGCTGAGTTTTTCGGCTATTTTTGAACATGAAATACGCTGCAATTGCCATCAGCGGAATAAAGATGGGCCATTTGAGCAACACCAACAACAAGGCGCCGAGAAATTCCATCATCTTTGCTGCGGAACGACTGCTTTTCCTCTGTGGAGTTGAAGAAAAATAATAACTTGATTATAAAAAATGGGTTATGAGTTGTCGCCGGTGTCGAATGTTAGGGTATTCGTTGGGCACGGGCTGACAATCAACGGCTTGTGGGCCGCGAGCTGCGGTTTTAACCTGAAAAAGCCGGAATTTTAATAAAAGTTGGAGCAAATTGTAAGAATTTAGGTTGTGTTCGCGCGGACTGTTGACAAAAACATAAAATTAGGGTCTATGCGGAGTAAAAATCATGCGCTGGAAATTGCGGTTCATTGGGGGACAGGTTATACGATGAATTTTTTTATCGTATAAAATGTCTCTGAAAATATTTTTATATGGTGTTTGCTCTCTACATCTAGAAAAAATGTCAAATCCCGATTATCAACAATTTTTGTTAAGGGGGACATGTTATACGATGAAAAATGTTTCATCGGATAAACTGTCTCCGAATAAAATTTTGAAAGAGCAAAAAGTATCAAGTTACTCTTAGAAGTATAATCCCAAGTCTCATCAAAATCCGAGCATTTAAAATGCGACTACTCTATAATTTTTTTTCCGCCGTTACATTACACTACAACTCGGAAAGAAGCGTTCGTTAACGTGACTTTCGACCTTTAAATCTTCTTGTTGCAGGGCGTGTTTGGCTCACGAGGTCGGGGGAAACCGTTCCGAGAGCACAAAGGAGAAAAATGAGAAAGTTAATCGGATGATAAACGGCGGGGAAGTTATTTACAATCTCCGAGAACCCCGATTTTTTGCTGATAAAGCAATATTGCCCTCAGAGTTAATAATCACAATGATATAAATGGGCTAAAAATAGAGAAAAAGAAAATGTTTTGTAGACATTGAACAAAAATTCAAAGAAAAATTGGATTTTTCAAAAATAAAATTTGTCAAGATACGACACTCACATTTGCCTCATATTTTGGGAAAATACTGTAGATATGCCACAGTAATGCCTAAAAATTTTAGTCCACAATTTGCAAGTGTAGCCGAGATATTGATCGATGTTTTTCCGAGAGAGCACAAAAATGAGGAGACGGTCAGAGAAAAATTTTTTTTGGCTGTATCTTTGGGAATTTTGCGTGGAAAACAGTGATTTTTTGATAGTAATGTACCTCAATTCGAACAGAATGGGAATTTTTTATTTTCAAAATTTTTTAAAAATATTTTATTTTTTATTTTTTGTTTGAAAATTTCGCTATTTTTTGAAAACCGCGTGCTAAAGATCTTGCATATGTCCTAGACTAATCTAATCTAAATTTGCGCCAGATTTCGTCAGAATTCAACGCCAGAAACTCGAGACTTTCGAAAAAGAAGGAGTTTTGGCAAAAAAAAAGGTTGAAAAAAGCCGTTTTCCTCGAAATTCGGTGGACATTTTCTCCCAAAAATTATATTTTCCACCAGACTAGACTTTGTTTTTTAAGAAAATGACAAAACATGGAGGAATAGTAAAGCGAACATCCCCTAGCCATTGATTTTCGTTTCCCCACAAAATTTTTTAGGGCTTTCCCTTTGGCCGCGAGGTTTTTCGGAGAGAAAGAGAGACGGGAAGGCCGAAGAAAAGCGGCTGGGGAATTTTGGGAGCAAAGAACGTGAGTTTGAGAAATCGAGCGAAGAAATATTTGGAATTTTTTGTTAAAAAATCGAAAAGCGGTTTTAAAAATATTTTAAAATCATTTCGGATTATTTTTCCTCGATTTTTTCTTTTTTTTTAATTTTGGCTACCCTTCATTTGGGGCAGATTTTATTTGGGGCTTTTCATTTGGGACAGATCGGGTATTGGCCCAATAAATATAGCCAATGTTGCAAAATTCTTTGACCAACCGGACGATGTGTTGAAATCATAATTAAACTTTTTAATGGTTAGTCTAAGACCTATTTCGGCTAGCCAAAGTGTCAAAATCGTTTCTGGTTGGCTTTTTTCGAGATTTTAAACCAATTTTGACACTTTGGCTAGCCGATAAAGGTTTTAGGCTAGCCATTAAAAAGTTTAGTTATGATTTCAACCCATCGCCCTGCGGGTCAAAGAATTTTACAACGTTGGGTGTATGTATTGGGCCAATACCCGATCTGCCCCCAAATGAAAAACCACAAATAAAATCTGCCCCAAATGAAGGGTAGCCAAATTAAAAAAAGTAAAAAATATTGAGGAAAAAATATTTTTTTAAAATCGTTTTTCGGATTTTTTTACAAAAAATTCCAGGTATTTCTTCGCTCGATTTCTCAAACTCACGTTCTTTGCTACCGAAATTCCCCATCCGCTTTCGATCTGCCTCAAACGAAAAGCCACAAATGAAATCTGCCCCAAATGAAGGGTAGCACAAATTAAAAAAAAAATTCGAGGAAAAATAACTCAAAATAATTTTAAAAATGTTTTAAAAATCGTATAGTTTGCACTAAAAACAAAAACAAGCGGAAAACAAGATTTTCGGAGAGAGTTTTAACAAAAAATCTCGTTTTAAACCAACCAGCCGGAAAATAACGCAAAATGAAATCATATTGCATGAAATCGAGGTTTATTTGGGTTTCCTAAAAAACCCGCCGTTTTTCTGTGTTTCCCATGCGTCTGTCGTTGACATTCGTCGCGATCGCCACGCGGTTTCGGGGGAACCCCTCTTGCATTACAAAGAGAGAGAGAAGAAAGTTCAGAGAACGAAAAGTTACGGGTTAAAACGAGACGACAACAACACGCTAGACTCCAGACAAATTTAGCTCATGTTTTTCAATGGGAGCCAAGATAGTCCACAAGTGTAGCATTTTATACGACAAAACATGTTTGGTCGTATAAAATGTCTAAGCGTTTAATTTTCAAAGAGAGAGAAAGATTCAACCTCAGGCATTTCGTCAAATGGCTGACTAAGATTATCTTCATCCTGCTATTTTTTTTAATTTTCTGCCGAGATAGTTTATACGATGAAACATGTTTCATCGTATAAAATGTCCCCTGCAATCATCACTTGAAAATCGAAGAATAGTTCTCCATCGCAGTGTGTGGGTGCAAATTTTCAGAAGAAACTTACGCGGAGACATTTTATACTGTCAAACATGTTTCGTCGTATGACTTGTCCACCTTGTAACTCCCTTGCATATATTGCTCATGACGGGAGAATTGACCGTTTATGGACTGTTTTGGATGCGATAACCGAGTGCCACCCATCGTTTCTGAGCTTTTCTACCTCATTTTCCCACATTTTCATTGACAAACTTCAAATCTCCGAGGAATGGTCGGAAATTTCCTTATTTTTCTTATTCTCTTTGCTAATGTCTTCGCTAGGGAGGATTATCTTCGATTGGCGCCGGACTGTTCCGTTGTCGCGACGCGAATAATTTCAACCATCACTGATGGGTAACATAACGTCTATAAACAAAAATTTCTTTAGCCCATGCACCAATTTGGCGACTGTTTACATCGATAAGTCCTCAATTTTGATTTTGAGGGTCAAAGATTCGAAGACCATCGAATATGCGACTTTGGATGGAGAACGGGGGGAAGGAGCAGAAGGCTCTGTAAAGATGTTGAAGTTCTATGGTGCCTCCTTGGAATACGGTAAGGAAAATTGCCAAAAAAAGGAAACATACCAATCAAAGATATGATTGTTTACAAGAAAAAAATATTTTTTCCAAACTGCGCCCGAGCTTTGAATAAAATATTTTTTTGAGGACAAGCCAACAAACGTACGATATTCCTATCCATTTTCTGCTTGTTTTTCCTCCACAGTCAAATATTCACCAATTTGTTCAAAGAGACATGTTATACGATGAAAAGTGTTTGATCGTATAAAATGTCTCTGCGTACCATTTTTTGCAGTGATATTGCGTTTTGTGCGTGTATCATAATGCTAAATGTTTATGTCTCATATTTTAATAGCCGGAGACATTTTATACGATGAAACATGTTTGATCGTATAAAATGTCAGTCTACGCATAATATAAGTATCGAAAATTTGCTCTTATAGGCCATAAAATATGCCCTGAAAATTTTGCAGAAGTCATTTTGGCGCCAGAAAATTGATCAGATATTGTTTTAGCTCTTGGAGACGATTGCAGCCTAAGATCGGAATCGCTCAGCGCATTTATGGACTTCCGCACACTCTACATTAAAGTGACCTGCGGACATGTCCAAGCCTTCGTTCGAAGTGTGGTCTATTCGACGAAGATGATCTACACGCCACCGGGAGTGCCTATTTATGTGGATGCCAACATCCATAACCGACTGTTTGGAATAGCGCCGAGCTTGGAGTTGAGGGTAAAAAATGGTGACAAAATGGGTCCAAACTGCTTTAAATTCAACAAAAGTTATTTTTTAGACCTTTTTTATGGTTCTCTTTCAGCAAATCGAACCGAATTTAAATGTCGAAGCCAAAGTCTTCGAAATCCCGATGGAAGGCGGCGATGCCAGGGTCCGAATGCTCACCAGATTAAACTCCACTGGCTCTACGAACACCCCGTTCGAAGCCGGTTCGATTTTGTACTCGTATTGGGAGAACGAGGAGAAGATTATGGTGGCGGTGAAGAGGAGCGGCGAAATTCGGTTCGGGTATTTTGAGAAGAAAATCGACAATTTTACTGGTAAGCTTGAGATTCCAATAGTAAAAAAATTCTTAAAATAATGAATATGGAGTCTTTTGCATTAATTGTCTTCGGGGACATTGTATACGATGAATCATGTCTCGTCGTATAACATCTCTCCAGCGAGAGAAAAATTTTTAGAAGTGGAAATATGGTCCATTAAATCTGTTAGGGTTGGGTTCCGCCGGATTTTGAAGTTTAATGAGGGCACATTTTATACGACGAAATATGGTACATCGTATAAAATGTCTCCTACCTTGAAAAGTAAATGCCAAAATTTTTAAGGGTTCCTATGAGACGTTTATAGTTGCTATGTCGCATGTTGATCCTTGATTATTCTTACGGACGAGAAAAAAAGATTAATTTGTTGGCTTTCAGAGGTCTGCGAGCCAATCTCCGGGGTCGGAAACTCGCTTTTCTTTTGTTTCTTGGACCTCGCGTCCACCGGAGGCGGAGAATACACTTGGATGAGGAGCGATCTGGTCAATGATGAGTGGTTCTCCCAAGAGAAGGTAGGAAAACTGGAAAGAATGCCTAAGGGCAAAAATTTAAAATCGCTTCAAATTTGGCATACGCATTCTTTATGGGTCGAAAATCAATTCTGTAAAATTTTAGCTTGCCATTTGCAGCGGGACTGGAGATATTAAGCGATCTTTTTTCGAGAGAGCACGCAAAATGAGGAGAGACGGTCAGAGAAAAAACGTTTTTTGGCTGTATCTTTGCGGATTTCGCTCGGAAAGAAGTTTTTTTTGTTGTGTTATTGTAATAGGAAGCTACAGTAGACTACAAGAATTTTTTTTTTCAAATTTTTTTAAATTTTCAAAAAAAATTTTTTCAGAGTCATTTGCCCAACTTGACCGAACCTGTCCAGCAATGCTCCAATTGGACTCATAGGTAAATTATTTCGAAAAAAACCTCATTTTTTTAGACGAGCCCAAATTGTCGGAGTCCTTTTCCCAATGGCCATCGCTGAATTGACCTTTCTGATTGTGACGATCCTCATCTTCAGCTGCTGTGCGTTGGGAAGAAAAAAGAAATTGTATAAAGAATGCAAGTAAATTAAAATTTTTGGGGTTTTTGCAAACTTGATTACTGTATTTTTAATTTCAGATACTGCGGCAAAGTTGGAATGAAGCTCCATTTTGGATCCAATCTGGCTTTATGGGTGGTAATAATCGAATATTTTCTTTTGAAAATAAATATTACAATCCTTACTCATTTAAATACGCATATAAAATTCCACGGACATTTTATACGATGAAACATGTTTGATCGTATAATATGTCACCCAAAATCACTTTTTCAAAATTTCAAATTGACTTCTATACGAATAAAAATTTTCGGCAAAAAATATGCGGAGACATTTTATACGATTAAACATAATTTCATCGTATAAAATGTCACTCAAAATAACTTTTTCAAAATTTCAAATTGACTTCTATTAGGCTTCAAACTTCCGACAAAAAATACACGCAGACATTTTATACGATGAAACGTGTTTCATCGTATAAAATGTCCCAAATTCGCTACGACAATTTTCTTGGCATCGCGATGCATTGTGACTATTAATTAGGGATTGCGAAGACCAATTCTTCTTTGGCCAGACGAATAATTTCTTTTGTAACACTCCCGTCTACGGTATGTTCAATCGTTGAACGGATGGCTCGTAAAAGAATGGGAAGATCAAAAGGAACAATATCGTAAACTCGAGACAGCGATATTTACTGTATAATATAACAATAAACCCGTAATTTATTCAGCGGTATATATTCGAAACGTGTCTGAAATGAAATTCGAATTTCACTCGGTGAATAATGCTGGATACGGGTGTGATTGTCACGTTGGCAGCGCTGGCCACAGTAAGTTTTACATTAATTACATTTGTCATATAAATATATCAGTCTGTCGGGAAATTAATGAGCACTCTGTCGTATGGATTTCAGGTATCCTCGGCGATCGCTCCACTCCAGGTCACATTAGAAGGCGGTGTTCCCGACCGCAGCTTCCGTTATGGCCCATTCCATAAGAGAATACAGAATGAATCCAATTTCAACGAATTCTGCCGCAACTACCCCAAACTTTTATCCGAAATGAGCCGATCCGCCGCCGACGAATGGGTACGGTCGTTCTGCAAGCGGGCTGGAGAGCAGGCCGCTTGTGACGCCTATTACAAGTTGAATGCTGTGAGAGAGCAGGTGGTGGCGGCAACGATTGCGGACTTCAGCAGGAAGAACAAATGGACCGCGGAAGATATCGCATTGATGAAGAGGGTTCAGGTGAGTCAAGTTCAAACGGGAATAACGCAAGAATTATGGGCAGATTTTGGTGAAACTTGAGGAAAATTAAGATTAGGGCTTCTTATATATCTGCAAAAAATCTTAGCTCACGCTTTGCAGAAATCATAGAGATTTTTAGATCGAAAAATGCAGAAAATTAGAAAAATTTTTTTTTGCGGTTTTCGTTACGGAAATTGGCGTTTTGTATATCATGTGGAGCGTAAAATTTCCACAAAAAAATTCAATTCATATCGCACAAAATTAGCAAAGACACAGCCAAAAAAAAGAGTTTTCTCTGACTGTCCCTCCTCATTTCCCACGGTCCCTCGTTTGCAAAAATAGTTGAATATCTCATCCGACACTTCAAAGAATGTGTTAAAAATTGCGAAAAATAATCTCTGTCTTATGCCTCCCGAGATATTCAGCAATCATTGCAGACGAGAGATAATGGAAAATGAGGAGAGACCGTCAGAGAAAAAGAAACTTTCGGCCATATCTTTGCGAATTTAACTGCGAATAACTTAATTTTTTGCTGAAATAGTGTATCTTTACTTATAAAAAGCCCTCCAAGGGGCCATTTTTAATTATACATCATAAGGGACATTTTATACGACGAAACATGTTTGGTCGTATAAAATGTCTCCGCACGTTCGGTCAAAGGAAAACCACAGGTTTCTTAAAGGTTCATCAAAATCTAAGCAATTTCCTCTTCAATCTTCTATATTACCCTTCATTCTATAGGTCTACCGCAACGACATGTGCCTCTCGGTCGAAGAGGAATGTCTCATCACCAACGGCTTGAAAGAGACGTTGACCAACGACCAGCGACACCGAATCTGGCCGAACCGAGAGGATTGCGACTTCAAGGCTAAGCATCTGGTGCCCAATTTCAAGATCCGATCGTGTTTTGGGCCCGCCAAAGTGGGCGGCATGTATTCACGAATTCGATCGTAAATCGGATTTTCGAAACTCGACAACAATAAACAGCGGCTTAAAATTAATTTAGTTACAAAATAAATTTGAAAACCATATTAATTTACTGTACAAGTTGTGTGAATTTCAATATGAGTAAGAACGAGGAGGTAAATATTGAGATTACTGATGACCCGGTACGGGAGGAATGCATTTGTACATTACACAGGCATGATTGGGCGGGCATCCGCACACCGAGTCCGCGTGCCGTTTCAGGATGGAGCGGAGGACCGAGAATTCTGAAAGAAAACGTAAAATATTTTAAATTACACAGCTATCTGATACTACCTGATCCGGCGGCAAAAAACGTACCATTTTGCATCCGGGAGCCATCAAAAAATGTAGCAAAATACCCCTCCAAGTGAAAAAAAACTCCAAGGCGCTTTTCAGTCATAGAGGGGGGTATTTTGCCACATTTTTGATACTTCCCGGATACGGAGGAGAGCGGCGGAGAGAATAGCATGTATTTTTCGCTCATACCTTTGTGAACTTCGCATGGAAAAGAAGGATTTTTTGTGGAAATGTTGCTCACCATATGAGAAGCAATACATATACAGTATTCTGACTTCCCATAGGACTCTGTTTTGTTTGATATGGTGAGCAACATTTCCACAAAAACTCGTTCTTTTCAATGCCAAGTTCACAAAGATATAAGCGAAAAATACAATTCTCTATGGCCGCTTTCCTCATTCTTCGTACTCTCTCATCGGCAAAGATCGTTGAATATCTCGACTGTTCTTGCAAGGCTCGAGCCAAAATTTTTAGAAATTAATGTGTGGCAAAGATACAATGCATGCTCAAAATTTGAAAAAAATCTAAGCGTCGGACTTTGAACACTTCCTTTGCCAAAAAATCAGCATAAACTTTTGAAATTTGACCCATTACATCTTTCTGGCTCAAAACTATGAGCTTATTAGGCCCTATTTTTACTCAGTAACCCCTACTAGTAACACAACCAACCTTGCTCTCCATTAACCGCCAAAATCATCGTAATTACGAACAAAACAACTAAGGTCCACTTCATATTCTAAATTTAGCACACTTAAAATTCGAAAATTCTTTTTTCGAAAATATGAATACAATCTCGCGTTTATATACCTTCAAAAAACCCGTTGACTTAATCCACTTTCGTAACAAATTTTTTTTTTGGAAATAATATTTACTTTATACTACCGTGCATTTCGACTACAATACCTTCAAAATAAGTGCAAAAAACCGAAAAAAAATCTTTTTTTGAGACAACAAAAATCCGGAACCAAAATTTCAACCGCGATTTCGGGCCGTTTTCGGTCGCATTTCATGTCGGGATCAAGCCAAGACCACCTTAAAAGAAAAAAATTTCCTGTTTGTTGTAACAATGGGTATTGTTTTGTTATATACAACAACGTTTGAGTCAACATTTGGCAGAGCGCCTGGCTTCTCTTTCGGGTTGTTTTGCCACGTGCGGAACCCCACCGGGCTCGAACTTTTTTCGAAGATTACGGTCGATTTTGAGCAAATACACGCGGGTTTTCGGCGGGAGACATGTCCGCAAGCTAAAAGGTCAACAACAGTAGGCAACGGTGTTTGAATTTTACGTGGATAGAGGCAAAATAATGGGCTCCAACTGTGTAAATAAAGGTTTTTTTTGCAAGGAGATCATTTTTTCAAAATGCACAGTGCAAGTTGAAAAAAAAATTTTTTTGCACTGTGCCAAAAAGCTTTTAGATTTCGGTAAAAATTGGCAAAAATTTAGTCAAAAATTTTTTTATTTTAAAATTTTTTCCATAATTGAGCCTTTTAGCTCGCGCTTTGCAGAAATCAACGGAATTTTTTCGCTGAAAAAATTGCTAAATTTAGCTGTTTTGTAATTTTTGCGAAAATTTTTGATTTTTAAAAAGTTTCTTGTTACTCACAGGCATGACTCTCCCAGTGAATCACGGATTAATCTCTTACGCTGCCACAGGCTAAAATCAAAAAAAATTATGCAAAACCCGAAAAAATATTGAGCTCCCATGACTAAGAATATACTATTTCCTACTCCAAAAAACAATGACTACCTTTGGGGATTATTGTCTTGCCCTTCTGTTATCACAATTTCCGGTCGATTTATCGGCTGAGAAAACGTCGAGACAAGGCGTAAACAGACTGATACATAGGTAATCTTCAGCCGACAAAAAATGTCGAGAAAAAGGTCGAAATAAGCCTGGGTTTGAGATCAGAAAGCATCACGTAAAGCCTTACAACTATCACCTAATTTAGTGCAGTACAGTGAGGGACCTGATCCAATGGCAAAAAACGTCCCATTTTGCATCCCGGAAGGGACCAAAACATCTCCAAACCCTTCCCTTCTCTATGCTAAAAAACTCCGCTTTGAAAAGCGCACCCTTTCCGTTAAGGCGGGCTCTTCAAGCGGGGTTTTTTAGCTTAGAGAAGGGAAAGGTTTGGAGACATTTTGGTCCCTTCCGGGATGCAAAATGAGACGTTTTTTGCCACTGGATCTGGTCCCTCACTGTAGCTTTCTAAAGCTTTCTTTTTGCATCAGTGATACTTTCTGATCACAAACCCAGGCTTATTTCGAACTCTTTCTCGACTTTTTTGTCGACTTCAGGTTATCCATCAATCTGCTTACGCCTTGTCTCGACGTTTTCTCAGCCGATAAATCGACCGGAAATTGTGGTAATAAAACAACAAGGCCATAATCCCCACAAGGTAGTCATTGTTTTTTGGAGTAGAAAATAGTGTATTCTAAGCCATAGGAGCTCAATATTTTTTCGCGTTTTACGTAATTTTTTTGATTTTAGCCTGAGGCAGCGTAAGAGATTAATCCGTGATTCACTGAGAAAGTCATGCCTGTGAGTACCAAGAAACTTTTTAAAAATAAAAAATTTTCGCAAAATTTTAAAAAACAGCTAAATTTATCGAATTCTCTTCCGTGATTTATTGGCCAGCTAGTAAGAAAAATGTTTCGCAAAACGCAAAATTCTCCTCAAAAATCAAAAAAAAATCAAAATTTGTTCTCCCTAAAGAGAAGCTTTAACTTAAAAATCCCCGTGGGCCTTGTAAAATACGACGTAGAAATCTGAAACATGCCTTTAAAACCTTTAAAATCACCAAAAAATTATGCTGAGAGGACACCAATTTCTCAAGAACTCTACCGTCTTCAGCCTTCAATTTTGAAAAACATCATGCTCCACCAACGTCATAACCATGACTTTACCCTATTTTACTTTCAACAGCACCTACCGCGCAAAAAGTAAACATAATCGACCGAATTTTGGCGCACCAAGAAACCAAAAAAAAGGTGAGAAAGTAATAGAGACGTGCGACTTTTGGAGGTCACGATTCGGGACCGACCACATTCAGTTTTTGGATGTTGGGAACAGGGCAAATAAACAGCGTCTGAACCACATCCTTTTGTAGACTGGAGCCGTTTTTAGAAGGTGAGAAATTGAAGGATAGATCAAGAAAAAGTACTTTATAAATTATTTTTTTTTTTTTTGAAAACAAATAAATTCAATTTTTTACCCCAGAAGTTTCAAGATCGACCTAAAAATCTCGATGCTGCTATTAGAACTTTCAAAAAGTGCAATATGCTTTTTCGGGCTGTCGCTCGCACCCTGAATTTTTTCGCACAGTGCAAACAGCAAAAATCAGCCGTTTGCACCGTGCGAAAATTGTGACTTTCCGAACGGATTTGTATCTGCAAAATAGACGCAAAAAATCTTAAATTTGTCTTAAAAAACTACAAAATCTAAATTTTTGCTAGGCTCCATCAAAATTTATAAGTTTTTCTCTTCAATTTTAACAGAAAAAATTTCAAAAAAAAAAAATTTTTTTTTATTTTTTGGGTTTAAAAATCCCCATTATTTCTGCAAAATACTGACAAAAAATATTTTAAAATCCCAAATATTTAAAAAATCAAAATATATATTTTTTTTCGCAAATTTCAAAAAAAAAAAAAAAAATCAAAAAAACTCACAAATTTCCCCCTCATATTGCGTTTCATTCAAATTTTCCTTCTCAAACGTCTCCTCATCCATGCTGATATCAAAAGTGATATCCGTTTCTTGCGACGATTCTTCTTGTTCATCGCATTCGGAGAGTGGAGCTTCAATCTGATCCTTCAACGTGCAAACATGCCGAATTGTTGGGCGACCGTGGGGACAGTTCTAAAACATTTTTTTGGGGGATTTTCAAGTAAAAAATTGCTATAAAATTCATTTTTGTGAAAATCAAATAATTTTTTTTTTTTTTTTTGAAAATGTCGATTTTTTTCGACCGAAAAATTTGGAAATTTTAAAAAAATATACTTTTAGAAAAATTTTCACTAAATTTAAACCAATTTTTATCACATTACCACAAAAAAGGTTTTTTAATAAAATAGAATTAATTTATCTTCCCAATTTTTCCAAATTTCAAGGTCTGCCGGACTGGAATCGGCGACATGCACTGTGCGAAAACAAAAGTTTTCTTTGCACCGTGCAATTTGCGGGTTTTTGCACCGTGCAATCGCTTTTCGGCTGTCGCTCGCACCCTGACCTTTTTTCGCACAGTGCAATTGCCTTCCGCAAAGTCGCCAGCCTGAAATCGGCGACAAAACAAAAGTTCACTTTGCACTGTGCAATTTTTTGTTTTTTGCACTGTGCAATTTCCTGCTCGTTGCACCGTGCAATCGCTTTTCGGCTGTCGCTCGCACCCTGACCTTTTTTCGCACAGTGCAATTGCCTTCCGCAAAGTCGCCGGACTGAAATCGGCGACAAAACAAAGGTTTTCTTTGCACCGTGCAATTTTCTTGCTTTTTGCACCGTGCAATCGCTTTTCGGCTGTCGCTCGCACCCTGACTTTTTTTCGCACAGTGCAAACGGCAAAAATCAGTCCGGCGTATTTCTGGACGGACTAGTCGATCTTTCAAATTTGAAAAATTGAGAAATAAATTAATTTTGTTTTATTCAAAAAATTTTTTTTGTGAATTTTCATTTTTTTTTTTATTTTTTTAAATTTTTTTAAAAAATTTTATTACTCACCCACGGCTGCTCCATAGCGCCCATATGTCTGACAATTTTGACCATCTTCTCCATGCTCAATGTGTCCCCGAACATGACCGATTTTCTGCACGCTTTCGAAGCGAAAATTTTCCGCAGTTTCACCGGTCGATACATGGTTGAGGGGAATTGGCGTAGGGCGGAGATGCACTCCTCAATGTCTGATGCATCGAAGTGCCAGCCACAAACTGTTGGGACGGAGGCTAACAGGACTCTTTGGCCGGACGGAGCCTGCTCATTCACTTCGAATTCGAAGCCGCTGGCTGCGAGGATGTCCAGGTGAGAAATAAGGACAGCTTCTTCCACGGGGCCGAGGGACATTTGACGTTGGCTGGAAAAAAAAATTTTGAAAATGTTTTTTTAATTCTCAAAAAGTCGAGATTTTTAGGGGAAAACTTGATAAAAATCTTGTTTTTTAAGATATTTTTTTTATTTCGAATAAAAAAATAAAATTTTCAAAATTTTTTTTTTTATTTTTTGATCAAAAAACCCCTGACTTCTGCAAAACGCGGCCTAAAACTTTTTTTAGTCGCTTTAAACCACTTTATTCCACATTTCAGCCAAGTTTTATCAAAATCTGACAATTTTTTTTGAATTTTCCGACCAAAAAAATCAAACTTCTGCACAGTGCGACTACCAAATTACTACAAAATTCTCCTCCAAATTTCTCTCCGACTTCCTAAAAACCAACAAACAGTCCAAAACACTTACTCACACACTCCTTGCGACTTGACTTTCGCGTTTTTCTGCAGCCATTCGAAGTTGTACTTCTCATCGGCGGCATGCTGATCAATCAAAAAAATTTCTTGCCCATGTCGAGCCAATATGAAGGCATTATTGTATTGGCCTATCACCACCATCTCCGCAAAGTTTTCTGCTCTGAAAAAGGGAACAAAATTTTTTATCTCACTTTATATCACACTTGACCCTACTTCAGCATCAAATTCAATTTTTCTTCCGCTTTCTCGGGTGGTTCGTCAAAATCCGTGTTGGAAATTACATCCAAATCGCTTGTAGACTCTTCACAACACTTTTCGTGCTCTTCTTCCAAGTTGTTTTGGGTCTTTTGAGACCTAAAGTTATATGAAAACACCTCCGATCTGACGTCCGATTCTTCAATCTCCCTCCACAACGGGACATAATCTTCCTCAGAGAGCCCCAAAAATCCTTCTTCGTCGCGTTGATCATCATTATCTTCACCATCAACGCAATCTTCATCAAAATTTTTCGAATTTTCTTCAGGTGGCATGGATAATATCGGGATCAATTTTAGCCCACTTCCCACTGGAATATCCTCAAATGTCGTGTCATTTCGACTATCCTGAGACAATGTCTCTTCTGTAAGACCTCTAACTTCACCCTGATCACCTCCACTGATCCGATTTGAATTAAATTCCCCATCATTCTCCAGGTTGATAACCTCGTCCAAAGCCGTCGAATTCGCCAAAAAGCTGCGGTCGATTTCGCTGTGAAAGTCATCTGCATTCAAGCGGCTTTGTAGTTGGACTGTTTGAGTAAGTCGGGGAGACGAAACAACATCTTCCTGAAACGAAAAAATAATTTTATTTTTGGGAGAAAAAATTTTTGGAAAATCAAAAAAAATTCTAAAATTTGATGACAAATCTACTCCAAATTTGTCAAAGACATCGCAAATGATATAATAAAGGCCTAGGAAACTCAATAACACGTTTTGAAAAAAGTGTGGTAAGATGGGACCAAGTTTTCAGAAAAAAATTTTTTGGTCCCCCTTGCCCAACCTTTGCGGATTTTATCTCAAAACTCATTCTCAACAATAAACCAAGCCCTGAAACAATTTTTAGTTAAAAAATTAGGGTCAACCACAGCTAAATCCGCAGTAAAAATCGAAAAATTTCAATTTTTTAGAGAAAAATCGCGTTTTTAAAAAATTCTCAAAATTCACCTAAACCTCCTTCATTTTTTTTGCCTTCTACATCCCCTACAACTCCTAAACATACCATTTTGCTCAGCCTGTTGACAAAACTGTCCATGGTGCAGGGTCTTTTCAGTGGCGGAGGTCCTTTTTCCGACCGTTCCTTTCGTTGTTTTTCTTTGCCTCTTTTGCCCTTCTCCTCCCGTTCATTCCTCAACATTCCCGAGATATTGACGGGTTCTGGGCGTGGTGAAGAGGCGGGCGATCCATACAGGTCGTAGTCATCGGTTCTACTGTCATTGGCGGGGACTAAAAGTTGAAAAAAAAATTATTGGAAAAATGGGAAATTTGGAAATTTTTTGGCAAAAAATTCCAATGATTTATGCAAAATGTGAGGTAAAAAAATAAGGAAATGTATATTTACAAGCTTTTTTGATCAAAAAAAATTTTTCGACCAAAATTTTTTTCGACCAAAAATTTTTTTCGACCAAATTTTTTTTTCGACCAAAATTTCTTTTTCGACCAAAAATTTTTTTTCGACCAAAAAATTTTTTTGATCAAAATTTTTTTCGACCAAAATTTTTTTTCGACCAAAAAATTTTTTCGACCAAAAAAAATTTTTTTTTTCATTTTTTTGTTTACACATCAAATTTCGACTCACAATCCTTCGCGGTGAACATCTGGCTCTGTGTGGGCAACGTCTCTCTGGCCACCGTATTTTTTCCCGCCACACTTTCGAACGTGGCCAACAAAGAGGCTCGGAATTTGGCATAAAGCTCCTTCTCATTCCGCAAGTAGACAATCCTCTTGTCCGGGGTGACATTCACGTCCAGTTGGGCTGGAAAAACATAAATAATTTTACGTTGAACTCACATGGATCAACTTCGATAAAGAGGACTAAAATACAGTAGGAATTCTTGTTGAAGACGTTGTACAGCTCGTTGGCAATTTTGCAGAGCTAAAAAATATAAAAAATAAATTAACATTCAAAAAATATAAAAAAGCAAAAAAAAAATAAAAAATTTTTCTAAAAATCTCAAAATCAAAAAAAATCTGGGGTACCCCAAAACAACACCCTCCGATTTTCTTCAAACGTTGGATAAATACTCTCAATAGACCACATATTAATCTCAGAAAATTTTGTCTCACGCTTTGCACCCACAGCCGAGATATTAAGCAATCTTTTTTTAGAGAGAGAGCACGCAAAACGAGGAGAGACAGTCAGAGAAAAACTATTTTTTTGGATATGTCTTCGCGAATTTTGCTCGGAAAAAATAGATTTTTTGTAGAAAAATTATGCTCCAGACATGTACCAAATCTTGGTTTATTGAAGCCCAAAATTTCAAAAAAAGTTCGAAAAATTCCCAAAAAAAATTTTTTTTTCAAATTTTTGGCTTCAACTAAAACAAAGTCAGTTACATATGGGGAGTACAATATTCTAATAAAAAATCATTTTTTCCAAGCAAAATTCGCGAAGACATAGCCAAAAAAGCTAGTCGTTTTTCTCTGACAGTCTCTCCTCATTTAGCGTGCTCTCTCGAAAAAAAAGATTGCCTAATATCTCGGCTGTGGATGCAAAGGGTGAGACAAAATTTTCAGGGATTAATATACGGTCTATTTAGAGTATCCATGCAAAATTTGAACAAAATCGAGAGCACTTTTTTATTCACTTACTTTGGCATGATCGACTGGTCGTTTATTAATAAAGACAAATTGTCGATCGCTTACATGCCGTCCATTTCCTATAAAAACGTGATATATTTGCTTTTTTAATCAAAAAATTTAAAAAAACAAAGGAAAAATCCAAAAAAATCGAGCAAAACTCAAAAAAAAAAAAAAAAAAAAAAAATTGAGCAAAATTCAAAATTTTTCTTTCGATGACCTCAAATCGTCATTACAAATGACCTACCAGCCTCACAATTGCTCACATAGCCAGTCAGCGTGATCTGTTCGCATTCCTTTTTCACCGCCTCGTCATTGGGCAGTTCGTAAATTTCGAGGCATTTCTCATCCGGTTCGGCCGATTTGATCGGAATCAGAGATTTTTTGGACACCGAAGCCCCAAAAAGCGAGGTCATCACCTGCATTACGGGCGAATTATTGCCAGGCGAGTTGAGAATTTGAAAGGATTTTCTGAAACCGAAAATTTTAATTCGAAATTTGAAAAAAAATTTCGAAAAAATTTTCAAGAATTTTTTTTTCTCGCAATTCCGTTGGATATCAAAAATGAAGAACGGTTCGAAACGGAGTCAGCGGAGTTCCGCCAGAAGCAGAAAGGGCAAAAAGGCCAACGTCGAGAAGAGTGAGCGCACGGCGCGGACAATGCCGCCGGTCCATGCCAGGCCGGGCACGATGCGACTGCGGATTCAGTCGTTTCTCAGCCAGTTTATTTTTGTAAGTTATGCCTTCTCTAAACTACTCGAAAAAAAACTGCTTGTTGGCTTACTTGTCTGGCTCATTCCAAAAAAATTTTTTCCGAACTGCGCCCGAGCCTTGATTCAAAACTGTTTTTTGGCTAGCCCTCAAACTTTTTCTTCACTTTCAGGCAAAGCCTTCACCCAGTTAAAAAGCCAAAAGCTCACTTCTTGCCCCGCCACAAAAAAAAATTTTTTCCGAGCTGCGCCCGAGCCTTCACTAAAAACTCGCTTTTGGCTAGTCCTCAAATTTTTCACCCCATATGAGATGGCAGACAAGTCAAAAACATTACATCCCTTCATTCTGCCCTTAAAATTCCAGGTTCCCGAACATTTTTTGGCCAAGAAGGAAGACTCCTCGGGCGCAGCCCGGAAAATACAAAAAAAAGCTGTTTTTTTTTGAACGGGCCAGAAAATGGAGGTTCTACTCCCTTGTTTCTGACCAAAAAAGAAAAACTGTCCACCTGCAACACAAAAGTTTGAGTGCAGTGTTCAAAAACGTTCCCAAATGCATCCAGGAGACATTCTCAATGCTTCCGCATGCTCATCACTAAAAGAAGGCATGCGGAAGCATTAAAAATGTCTGCTGGATGCATTTGGAGACGTTTTTGGACACAGATCAAACAAAAATTCCGCTCCGAAAACCAAGCCGGGCTTCAAACTTCAGTTCAGCCACTCAGGCCCAGCTTACGCCTAGTCTAACATTTTTTTGTTTCAGCAAACCCGTCTAGTCCCCATAACTCTGGTCCTCTTCCTCTATGACTGGCAGTCGGATGTGAAAATCGTGGTGGCATTCAGTTTCACGTGCATTTCGACCATTCTACTGATCTTTATCCACTTTATGTACTCCTCCGTCAGGATGAAGGATAGGATTCCGCCGTTTGTGGTGGGTTTTTTCTCTCCGGCGGAGCGACGGTTGGGAAGGTTGATTATGAGAGAATAGGAACGTTGTCAATTGGGGAAGTTGACAGCTGGGGAAAGAGACAATTGGGGAAACTGAGAAATATTATTTTTCTTGTAGGTAAGTTTCGAAATTAGGATAATTGATGGCGTTGATTTCAAAAATCATATTGATTTTTTTGATCGTTACTTTTTTTAAGCGGTACTGTAAAATAGTAATTTTTCGATTTTTTTCTTACAAATACTCGATTCAGGGGTCTTCGATGGTGCTGATTTCAAAAGTGACATTCATTTTTCGTGATTTGAAATCAGCACCATCGAAAAAAACCCTGAATCGGGCATTTTTGTGAAAAAAATCGATAAATTACTACTTTACAACACTATTTAAGAAAAAAGTAACGATCAAAAAAAATGAATATGATTTTTGAAATCAACGCCATCGATTATCCTCATTTCGAAAACTTACAGTGCCGGATCTGATCCAGTGGCAAAAAACGTACCATTTTGCAACCGGGAGGTATCAGAAAATGTGGCAAAATACTTCCTTACTACGTGAAAAAACTCCGATTTCGAAGGGTCTCTTTTTGCAAAGGCCCTTCAAAACAGAGTTTTTTAGTTGGAGAGGGAGGCACTTTGCCACATTTTTTGATACTTCCCGGATGCAAAATAGTAGATTTTTTTGCCACTGGATCAAGTCCGGCACTGTACATGCAAGAAGAAAAATATTTCTCAGTTTCCCCAATTGTATCTTTTCCCAATTGCCAACTTTCCCAATTGACAACATACCTGCCGGACCTGATCCAGTGGCAAAAAACGTACCATTTTGCATCCGGGAAGTATCAAAAAATGTGGCAAAATACCTCCCTCTTCAAGTGAAAAAACTCCGTTTGAAGGGCCCTCACAAAAAGGGCGGGCGCGATTTTGAAATCGGAGTTTTTTCACTTGGAGAGGGAGGTATTTTGCTACATTTTTTGGTACTTCCCGGATGCAAAATTATAGGTTTTTTGCCACTGTATCAGGTCCGCCACTGTATTCTCTCGGAATCAACTCTTCAACACCTATTTTTTCTTCTTTATCCCTCTAATTTCCCCAACTAAATTTTCTTTTCCAGTTTATGTCCGGATATGCCTTCACCAGTTTGCTGGGCGTGGTTGAAACGGTTCTTTATGGAGTTGCAGGCCTGCCCCAACCACGAATCACCCTTCTTGTCGTCTGCTTTGTAAGTTTGAGCCTCCCCAAAGCTATACCCTCGATTCTTTGCCAATTTCAGGCATATGTAATGACCTCCGTGGCGGTGTCGCTCATTTTCATCCTGTGGATTTTTGTGATGAGAAACAAGTGATCATTTCCAGGCCGCCTTGATTTTAACTATGAGCTTGTCTTGAATTTGAAATACACACTCATAAGGCGCACCTTGGCTGGCGTTATTTTTCATTATATTGTAGTAGACACAAAGGCAAGTGCGCCAAGTGTAACCTTCCGATTTCCTTCAAGTCTTGCAAAAAGAGTCTATATGGGCCGCTAATTAAATAGCGAAAATTTTAGCTCTTGGTGTGCAGTGGCAACCGAGATATTGAACAACTTTTTTGCAGTTGTCATCGCACAGTGCAATCAATTACAAGACAAGAAAATGCACTGTGCAGGAGTGAAAAAAAATCGAAAAGTTAAGAATAGGCTCTAAAACCGATTCTACAGTGCTATAACAGAACTATTTACCGTGTAATGACACAATAAAAATCAAAATTTGAAATTTTTCGGCAATTTTTTGAAAAAAAAATTTTTTTTGATTCGAAATTTTTTTCAAGAAAAAAGTCTTTTCTCAACTGCCAGCTTAACTTACACTCCGTTTCCATTGCTCACCGTGAATCGGACATCCGTTCTGGACAATGCGAATGCTTGAACTGCGCCCAACAACCGATGCATTTCTCGCTTCGCATTCTTCACAAATTCTTTTCGTCTCACCGGCAATGCGTGGAACAGCTTCTCCACACAAACTGTAGTGCCTATTGGTCGAGTTGCGACGGTTTGCGAGAAAATTTCGCCAGTCGGGGAGAATGTTAATTTAGTGCCCAATTTGGCCAATTTATGGCGCGTGGTGATTGTAACATTGCTGAAACCGAGAAAATACATTTTTTGCAGGGTCTTGTAATCCTATTTGATTTCATTTTCCACAATTTCGGACCTAAAAACCGAAAAAAAATTAAAAAAATCTCTTACCCCAGAGCGCACAGTGCATTTAGTGCTTCGCCTCGGAATCCAAAAGTCAAAAGACTGTTGAAGTCGTTGAAATCGGTGAGTTTGGAGGTTGCATGAGGTTTTCCGAGGGATGAAAAATTTTCCGACGAAATTCCATGGCCATTATCACTGACTTCCAACGCATCCGCACCGTGCTCTTTGAGACGGACTTCTGGAAAAAAGAGACAATTTTCAGCAATTTCAAAGCAAACTAAAAGTAAGAACTTTCGATTCAGGTATGATACTGTCCACTAATGATCCAGTGAGAGTTAGAAAAAAAAAATCAACCCCACCCGAAAAATTTTTGAAAATTTCTTGCCTTGGTCCCCCCTTATCCAACTCCAAATTTTTTTCTCCCGTTTTTCGAAAATTTTGCCTCTCCGAAACTCTACAGACTTCAGACACAATTTTCATCCTATTTTACGACGCCTGCACACCTTATTTCAACCCAATTTAGACAAAAATCATCTTCACCTACCAACAGTTGAAGCGCCTGCATCCAAGGCGTTGTCAATCAATTCCCTGCAGGCTCCCATCAACGAAACAATCACTTGGCCCGTTGAGATTTGCCTCGCCACATCTGAGCGGAGTTTTCGGACCGCACCATCAGCGGATTCCGCCATTAAAACCACTACCTTACACTTGACAAAAATGTTTCAAACCACAATTTACAAAGTATTTTTCGAATGAAACTAACTCTCTATTAAAAATTCATATAATTTCACACCTTTTTATATATATATTTACAATGTTTAAGATACATATAGAAACTTTCCACATGTTCAACATGATCAATATTACAAGTGTAAGATCGGTGAGGTAAAGCTCAATGTGAACCGAGATAACAATCGAAATAAGTTAAACAACACCGAGAGGGAATATTTGACACAATCAACATCTACAAACGTTCGTATTCATTCTTATATTCACAGGTTTTACAGATCATCCAAAAATTCCCTGTTCCATCCGATTCTTCCGGGCCATACTCATGTTCATGGATCTCGTTGTTGGACAAAACAACGTCTGGCCGCATCTGCAAACCGTATTCTATTATTACAGCCCTAATTTTGCCAAAAATCGAACAAAATTTTAAGTCATGAACAAAATTTTCCAAGTGTAACATCAAAAAAATCGAAAAACTCGCCTCTCTTCTCATGGCCTTGATCCGATTCTCAAACCTTTTGTTCGCCTGGGCTTCTCGCTTCTCTCTCCTCTCATCCTTCGTCAATTGGACTTGTTCCAACGATCCATGCACTTGTTTTGCACGTTCTTCCACCTGAGACAGCAAGTACAACTTCATGTCGCCATAACGTGGGTTATGTGGGTTCTTCTTGGCTTGATACCTCAACACTGGCTTCCTATGGTCAAGATCTTCGTCCTTCAAAGCGTAGCGCTTTTTGGCTTCAGTTCTGGAGATCACCAGATGCTTGTTTTTCATGTCCCTAAAGGATAAGATAAATTGATCCAAAAACTTTTTTCTTACTTGCACAAATCACAAACAGGGTGACTATAGATGTCCCAGAGGTACGCTGGACCCAGTGTCTTATTGCATTCGATGCAAAGATCCGGCTTTTCATTGTTTTTGGCCAAAAGATCGCGACCTAAAACTTGAAGGTAAAACAATATAAAAAACGTACGTTTCTGCGCATTTTCCGTTATTTCTTTTCTTCTCTCTTCTTCCGCATCATCATCCTCTTCAAATCCTCCACATTTCTCATAATCTTCTTGATTTTTCCTGGAAAGAAAACAAAAAAAAATCCAATTTTTACCTAAAATTATATCCAACACCGCAAAAAATGTATAACAACTCACTTATAAAGCTTCTCAACAATCGGAACAGAGTCCTGGGAGCTTCTCTTCTTCATTCTCCTAAAATTTCACATCAAAAACAGCGTGTTCCGTCAATAAAAATGGTATTTCTACCATCAACTCAAACAGATGTCTATAACAATATAATTTATGTCTAATACTAAAATTTACATATACTTGGTATATCACATAGGTTACGAATAGCCAATATACAACTTTTGAGGTTATTTCCGATAGCATTAAGGGGAAATTTTGATATAATTTATATTATCCATCATGAAGCCTCCAAAGCAACTCTTTCTCGCTTTTCGGCCGTCTTTTTCTTGATTCCAGCTTTCTCTTTGGCTTCCTCGAACTCTGTCTCGGGTACGTCGGGTAGTTCAACATGAATTAGTTCATCAAATTCTTTCTCCACATCCTCCAGATCAATTTCGTTTAGTTGACCTGATAACATTTCAGTGATTTCTTGCTGATATTCCGCTGCCTCCTCCGAATCTTCAAGAATCTTTTGTGCAAGCTCGATCGGATATGCCTAAAGAACAAGCAAAATGAAGGAGAGGGTAAATTTACCTTATTAATTTCAGTCAGAGCATCTCGGCCCTTCTCCAGACTCGCAAGGATCATGTTATTCATCTGTGCGTGCTCAACATCGGCTATCACTTGCTCCAATTTGTCCAGTTGGGCTTCTACTCGGGCCATCTGAGTCTCCACAAAACGTTTTCTCTTCAACATCAAGAGTGCTCGACTGAAAATAGAGAAGTTTAAATTTGATCATGGATAAGGTCCAAAATTTGTCTAAAAACCGAAAAGACAAATAGTAAAGACCTTACTCTTTTCGCCCATTCTTCAACAGCTCTTTGGCCATCTCTTTATGTTGATCTAGCTGGTTGTTGAAGGCTTTTATCCGCCTTTTGCATTGATCTCTACCTAATTTCAACTGCTGAAAAGAAAAATCATTATCTGAAAACAATTTGACGACCTACCAAGATGTTCCTCTGTATATCCGAGACATTACTCTTCTCTTTTTTCGAAAAGACACCTCCCATCTAAAATAATATAAAATTTTTGCTCAAAAAATCAAAAATAATATTAGTCATGAGGTCTAAAATAACACCAGGGTCAAACCTGTCAAATTGTCCAAGAAAGAAGAGGATTTTATGAAAAATAGCTTTATAACAACCTAAAAGGCTAAAACAATGTAAACAAGATTATTTTCGAGGTGGAGGAATAGGGTAACTCTTCGGAATTGCTTTCCATTCTCGTTCAACCCTCTTGAACAACCTCATTCTCGGGAAATGCCCTAATCTCTGGTTCTCCCTCAGCTCTTGGACTGTTTTTCGGTAAGCTGGAGGTTTGAGGAACTCATGAAGTGTGCATTGCTCAGGTTGTTTTGGAATATCATGTTCGGAAACGGCGAAAATTCGGAGCAGGTCTTTGTCGTTCTTGAGGACCTCGATCACATCGTGCATGGTCTTGATTGGCATGTATGTGTTGAATAGAAACATGCTGAAAACGAAAAGCCATGAGGTGTAAAGCGTCTCCAAGACCTAAATTTAGACAAAAAAATGAATACTCACTTTGTCGAATAATTTGGCTCCTTCAGCAACTTTGAATTCCTTCTGAACGGCAAATCTCGATGTCCCAGACTCTCCATGCTGTCAATCACTGCGCCTTTATCCAACATTGTGACTGCAACTCGTTTTATAGCATTCACCAGGTCCGGCTGCAAGTTTATCAAGTATAATATCAAAAAAATACGAATCAGATCAACTGATATCTAAAATAATGTAGAGATCTCACCTTGGCCATGGATTTTGGGATCATTGTTACCTCATAGAGCGGCATCTTGCTGCTGTTGAGATCACGAACAAAATTTCGTTCGAGATTTTGCAAATTTTTTTGTGGCGGAATGTCAATTATTGACTTTTGTGACGAAGTGCCACAAAAACATTGGATTTTTTAAAGATGACTGGAAGAGGTTAAAAACGGTCCCAGACTGCTTCATGGGGCATGTAGTGATGAAATAATACGGATTTTAGCTGTAGTTAACAAACAAAAAAGACAAAAATTAAAATAAATCAAGTGCAATATTATTTTTTTTTATTTTTTTAAGAATGATGACGATATTTGTGTGTTTTGCAAATCAAAAACATACCAAAACAGACTGATTTGTATGTCTTTTTGTTTTTACGTACTTGCTTGTTTACCCAGACTTGTCTTTTTTTCTTTTTGAGATAAAGTTTCCGAAGAGGTAAGGCATCAAAAAGCAAATGTGATATCAGTAAAAAATTTTTGAGATATCAACAATTTTTTGCGTCGATTTTTTAATGTTTTTCTGTGAAAGGAAGTTGAGGACCATTCCATTGTTTTTTAGCAAGTTTTTTCCAAAAAAATCTCAATTTGAAAAAAAATTTCCGAAAAAATTTTTCCTCAAAAAAATTGAAAAGTTGATCTCTAAACATCTTTAATCTTCTCTAAAAACACCCTTCGGAAAATTTAAAGCGATTTTTTATCCACGTTTTTCAAAAAATTTCAATTTGAATAAAATTCAAAAAAAATTTAAAAAATTTCATCAAAACCGTATCTAATCTTGCTTAAAACGCCTTTAGGCAAATTTAAAGCTATTATCCTTCAAAAGTTTTCAAAAAATCTCAATCTGAAAAAAATTAAAATTTTCTTGTCCAAAATCTTTAATCTTGTCTAAAAATAACCGTAAACACCTCCATGTATTTTTATAACCTCTTTTTCCCTCGCTTACATCATTTTGATCGTGTTTACCACTCCGAAAAGTCATTTGTTATATGATTCACGGCGATCGGAACACAAATCCGTCAAGAGATCTGCCAAAAACCTGGAGGGCAGGTGATGAGAATATCCCTCGGCCAACTGTTGTTTATGTTCCAGATGGGCGGATCAAGCGGCCGAACCCGTTTATTTACGGCCGCCTTTATTTGAGTTTCAAGTTTCGCCCGGCTTTCTTCGATTTTCGAGGAAAAACAAGTGAAAAAAAACAATGAAATGTTATCAGTTTTACGATACAAGACATTTTTAGGGCTTTTTTGTTGATTATGATTCAATTGGCTTCGAAATATTTGATTTTTCTCGATGTTTTTCAAATTTTTTACATTGTTTTAGGTGAAGAAACAAAATGAGAGCCGGATTGCTGAGAAATCATGGAGGCCCTGGGGCAATTTTGGTCGAACAAGTCCCAACTCCTCCGTTGGGAGAAAATCAGGTAATTTTTTTCGAAATTTGGCAAAAATTTGGACACTCTTTTTGCGAATTTTGATATGAAAAGTTTCATAATTATTTCTACTGTAGAGGGTAATGTTTCCACAAAAATCAATTTTTTCCGTACGAAACTGGCAAAGCTAGGGCCAAAAAGTGTTTTTGTCTGACCACTCTCCGCGTTTCGCGTACTCTCTCGGCGGCAAAGATCGTTGAATATCCCGGCTTCTTATGGAAAGCAAATGCTGAAACTTTCAGAGATTGATATGTGGGCTATGCTCGAATGTGTACAAAATTTAGAGGAAATTTGAGCGTCGCACTTGCTAAAAAATTTGAAAAAAAAAATATTTTGAAATTTTAAAAAAGGGCCAAATTTATATTACTTTTCTTGGATTTTTCAGGTGCTGATCAGAGTGAAAGCCTCAAGTGTCAACCGTGTGGACGCCTTGATCCGTGCAGGCCACGTCCCGAACATCCCACAACTCCCAATTATTCTTGGCCGTGATGGCGCTGGAGTTGTTGAGCAGGTAAATAAATCTACGACCTTTTTTTGAGTTACCGCTCGTATTGGTAGATTTTCTGTTGATACTAAAATTTTTCAGGTCAGCCCAGGAGTGTCCTCTTTCCATCCCGGGGACCGGGTTTTCTTCGTCTCCAGCAACAATGGAGCCAATGCTGATCAGGTCGCCGTTGATTCCAACTTTGTCTTCCCATTGCCATCTAGTAAGTCACAGACAAATTTGTGTCAAGAATTGACATTTTGCGTTAGCGACAAGCCTGGGAAAGGCTCGAAATGCATTGTGCGGAAGCAATCAGTCTGTGGGGAAAATAATGAGCACTCTGAAAATCGCATCGCCGGAAAATAAATTGTATCGCGGCAAAAGCAAATATTTTTTCATTTCAGCGAGGCAATAGGCGCAGCGTCATCGTCCTCATTATTTTCCCAACATACTGATAATATACTTTTTAGGAATCAGTTTCGCTCAAGGCGCCACCCTCGGCATCGCCTTCTTCGCCGCTTACCGCGCCCTCTTCATCAAAGCCCACGCGCAGGCCGGCCAAAGCGTCCTTGTTCACGGCGCCTCGGGCGGCGTTGGCCTCGCCGCGTGCCAATTGGCCAAGACCCATGGCCTGCGAGTGTTCGGGACGGCGGGAAGCGAGGCCGGCGATCAACTGGCCAAAACTGTCGGCTCTTGCGAGAGGACCTGGAATCACAACGAGGCCGGATACGTGGACCGGATTCAAGCCGAGTTCCCACAAGGTAACGGTCAGAGAAAAAAACACTTTTTGGCGGTATCTTCGCGAATTCAATGTGGAAAAATCGATTTTTTTGTGGCCAAAATTTTATTCTGCAGTAAAAAAATACCAATAATTTTTCAGGTTTCGATATTATCCTTGAGATGTTGGGGAATGTAAATCTGTCCAACGACCTCCGATTGCTCGCCAGAAATGGAAGAGTTGTAGTTGTTGGAAACAGAGGCAATGTCGAGATCAACCCCGATGACGCCATTGTTAAGGAGGCGGCCATTATTGGACTTTACACTGATGACACCAATGTTGAGGTGAGTAACTGGAGAAAGACACTTAGATTTAAAAAAAAGGTTTTTATTCATCATTACAAGCCAGATGCGAATTTTTAATTTTGAAAAAAGAAAAAACCACGGTAGGAGACATGTTATACGATGAAACATGGTTGATCGTATAAAATGTCTCCTTGTATCACAAAGGAAATTGATTAGTGTAAAAACAAATTTTTGACTTTAAAATGAAAATTCCAGGTTTTTTAACGGAAATTCAACCAAAAATGAGGCATTTTCCGACCAAAAAACCTCAAAATTTCCAAAATTTTCATCAAAAAATAAATGATTTTTAGGACTATCAACGGATTGCTGAGCGTCTTATCGGCTTGCTGAACGGAGGCCACATTACTCCATATGTTGGCCGTAAATTCCAATTGGAACATCTTCCTGATGCTCATAGTTTGTTGGAGGCCCCAGGGCATACCGGGAAAATTGTGCTGATTCACGATGCTGACGCGGAGGAGCCTTCAGCTCCGGCTGGAGGTGCTCCCGTTCCTCATGCTCCTGCTCCGGATGCTCCTGCTCCAGATGTTCCCGCTCCGGATGCCCCTGCTCCGGAGCAAGGCGGAGATGTTCCCGCTCCGGAGCAAACCGATGCTCCGGCTCCGGATGCGCCTGCGGAGGATCCTCCAGCCCCGGAGCAGACAGATGCTCCGGCTCCGGATGCTCCGGATCATGTTATCGGAGACGCCAATGAAGGAGAAGACCTCAACTTCACCGCCTTCCAGCCTCCAGTCCGAGAGGAGTAATTTATACAAACAAAAAGCAGATTTCAACTTTTTTTACATTCATATATTTGCATATTACTCTAACAATACGAGATTGTGACAAAAATAAATATGCTTTTAAATATTCTGTAGAAAAAAAAATTGCGCGGTTCAAAAAGTTATACAAAAAATTGCACAAAAATTTTCGAAAATGTTATTTTTTTTTAGTTTTGTGCTAAAATCTTTTCCAAAATAAGCTCTACTTGTCCTAATAACTTCATAAAAACACACAAAAGGGCTCATAGTTCATTCCCGCCCTTCATTTTCCTACTTTTTTCGGGTTCAACTAGTTCACTTTTGTGCTACATTTTTGATGTCTCCATGGAGACAAGACGAATAAAAGGCGACAAACTACATCATTCGTCTTAATATTCTATATAAAGCTGGAAATTTTGGGAAATTACCATCATATTCATTTTTAATCCCAATTTTACTATAAAAATCCCCGCTTTTTATGCGGTTTTATTGCGTTTTGTTGGCATTGACGTTGAACATCAAGCTAATATGGACGTTAAAATGTCGCTGTGACATTGATTATGTTGATAAGGGAGCTATAATTCCGTGTATCAACAAGGAGTGTAATGTTAATGATACTGGATGTAAGTTTAAGTTTTTTTTAAAAATAATGCCTGGGGACCATTAATTTGGGTAATTGTGAAGCTGCCCTCAAATTTGCTGAACCGTGATGTCATAACGCCGCAGGTATCATTGTGGTCCGTCCGTTCGGACATTCCCAATCTTTTCCGCTATAACATCGTCAGCTAATGTTGGGACAATGCCCCACCCCTCAGAGCTCTTCTGGCCCTTCCCCGACGTGTCGCTTGTACAGGGTGTTTCAAGAAATTTGGAACAAATGATTTGCTTATATCTTTGTGTTCTTTGCAGCTATCAACGAATTTCTTTTTGCTTCTAAAAACTGACAGCGTGCGTTTTTAGAATCTCAAAAAAATTTTTTTTTCGTCGGCGGAGGGCCCATTTCTCGGCGGAGAAAATTAGGGCATTTTTTAAAAATCACAGCGTATTACGTGGCGGAAACGCCGTTGCAACGGCTGAAATCAAGTTTACGTAATACCTCCATCGATTTTACGGTATGCTTTTTTTGCGTTTTCGATTTTACGCACTTCCGCGGATGCGTGGCGGAGACCTCAGATTTCGGCGGACGTTGTTTTGCGCCTTTGGCTATTGCAATTCATGTTGGAAAAGAGGTTGGGGTAATTTTTTGTTGTCATCCGATGCACAGATGGCAAAAATTTCGTGCTTTTTATCCCCGGCGGAGCAGTCGGCGGAGGCTTTATCAAAGGGTAAAAACAAAACTCCGCCGATTTGTCCGCCGGACCAAAAAAATCAAAAATCTTTGAAAGACAATGCTGCTCTGATGGATTCTTGTAGCTGAGATTTTTTCCGGACTCGTAAGACTGCTTTGACCCTTTGATAAAGCCTCCGCCGAGTCCTCCGCCGGGGAAAAAAAGCACGAAATTTTTGCCATCTGTGCATCGGATGACAACAAAAAATCACCCCAAACTCTTTTCCAACATGAATTGCAACAGCCGAAGGCCCAAAACAAGGTCCGCCGAAATCTGAAGTGTCCGCCGCGCCTCCGCGGTGCGCGTAAAATCGAAAACAAAAAAATGCATACCGTAAAATCGACGGAGGTGTAACGTAAACTTGATTTCAACCGTTGCAACGGCGTTTCCGCCACGTAATACGCTGTGATTTTTAAAAAAGGCCCTAATTTTCTCCGCCGAGAAATGGGCCCTCTGCCGACGAAAAAAAATTTTTTTTGAGATTTTAAAAACGCACGCTGTCAGTTTTTAGAAGCAAAAAGAAATTCGTTGATAGCTGCAAAGAACACAAAGATATAAGCAAATCATTTGTTCCAAATTTCTTGAAACACCCTGTACAATGTGTGGGTCACGATCTGATGAAGGGAAAGCCATCAGGTTTACTTTGTATTAGATAATAGTACATCAGAATGGTGTGTTTGCACTGTTTTATACTCTTTTGACCATGAGGGCAACTGCATGTATAGAAGCCGTCTCCCCGTCTGAGCTTGTAGACTCCTCCCTTCAGTGATCGAAGCCAACAGGTCATCGAGTTCGCCTTTCTCAAGTTTCAAGTGCATGTTGAGCATCTCTTGCTTGCTGGTAGTCTCCTCCAGCTTGACATTTACCATTACGAATACGTTGCGGTTGGAGTAGAAACAGAAAGCACACTTCATATCGTACATCTTCTTTAAATCTTCACTGGATACTGATGGAATCGTCGGAGGAGGATGATTCCCCAACTCGAAGCCTTCGGCGGAAAGAAATCGGTTCAGGCGCAGAACCATGTTTCCCGTCTAATCCAACATAACGACGGGCCGTCCGTCTTGTTGCGTCAAAAATTCATCGAAGGGATGGAAGGTCACGGAGTTGGACGATTGGGGAAAAAGACGATTGGGGAAAGGGACGATTGGGGAAAAAGACGATTGGGGAAAAGTACGATTGGGGAAACCGAAAAGTATTATTTTTCTTCCATGCAAATGTCGAAGTTAGGATAATAGAGGGTGCTCATTTCGAAAATGACATTCATTTTTTTGATTCTTACTTTTTTCCGTAAGTAGTACTGTAAAGTAGTAATTTTTGATTTTTTTTTCATAAATACTCGATTTAGGGGTTTTCGAGGGTGCTGATTTCGAAAATCATGTAAATTTTTCCTGTAGTACTACATAGTACTATTCTGATACTATATAGTACGAAGTGAAAATATGGCTTTTGACGTTAATGGTGTTGTTTTGATGCTTAGTACTCTTCAAAAACACGTTTTAAAGACTTGGTGCTATATAGTACTGTCTGATATTATGTAGTACGAGGTGTAAAGTTGGACTTTAGGCGTTCGTGGTGTTGTTCTGGTGCTTAGTACGCCTATTTTTACTTCGTACTACATAATATCAGACAGTACTATATAGCACCAAGTCTTTAAAACGTGTTTTTGAAGAGTACTAAGCATCAAAACAACACCATTAACGTCAAAAGCCATATTTTCACTTCGTACTATATAGTATCAGAATAGTACTATGTAGTACTACAGGAAAAATTTACATGATTTTCGAAATCAGCACCCTCGAAAACCCCTAAATCGAGTATTTATGAAAAAAAAATCAAAAATTACTACTTTACAGTACTACTTACGGAAAAAAGTAAGAATCAAAAAAATGAATGTCATTTTCGAAATGAGCACCCTCTATTATCCTAACTTCGACATTTGCATGGAAGAAAAATAATACTTTTCGGTTTCCCCAATCGTACTTTTCCCCAATCGTCTTTTTCCCCAATCGTCCCTTTCCCCAATCGTCTTTTTCCCCAATCGTCCCAGTTCCGGAAGGTCATCGTGGATGGTATACTTCAGATTGACGTGCCGAACGAGGAACATGCATAATCAGCAACCATGTCAAACTTCGGGTGGAGGGAGAGTGCAGACGTCGGAAGAGGGATATGGGCGGTAGTCGAGGATTCGATGAGATCAGCAGGAAGGGTTAAATCCACAACGATAGCAGGCCGGGAGAAGGAGCAGTCGAAGCGGGGTCGATAGGTCCAGGGGTGGTTCCTCCTCATCATCACTTATGTCGATAACATAACCTAGCATTTTGGTTCTTTCCAGACTGTTCCATTGAAATCCGGCCCGGACAAAATGCCGTGGACTTTTTTCATTTATGCGTGCCTCAAAAGCCGGTCCCCACTCAATGTTTAATGGAGCCGAATCTCAACAAATGCTACTGCAACGACACGGATTACTGTAATTACGAAATGGAGCGGGAGATTCGACGAGAAGCCGGCCGGAAATTATATAATCAGCACGGGTCTTGGAGGGAGGAGACGTGAATAAAAAAAATGTGTTCCGATTTATTTTTTCACAAAGTAAAAAGCAAAATATTCATCGTAACACCGATTTGAATGCGATTTCTTGAGCCCGCCTTCTTCTTCTTCTGGTTCATCAGAAATCCATGCGGGATGGTAAATGACATAAGTGCCTGACTGAATATGAACTGACTAAATATGAAGGACTGAATATGAAAACACTGAATATGAACTGACTGAATATAAAGGTGGTCATATACATATTAAAAATTTTTTTCCCCAAATCGCGATTTCCGGTGCACAAAAAAAGTCGACGCCCAAATCGAAAAATTGGCGTCGACTTAATTTTTTCAGCACCAAATTCCGAAAGTGCGGACTTAAGCACTTAAGCCTTCGCTGCCGACTTAAGACTTTGTGACCGGTTCATATACAGAGTGTCCAGAGAAATTCCGCGGAAAGTGTTTGCCGATTTCTCGGCGCTCAGGCAAGTCATCCGAAAAATTCTTTTTGTATTAGAAAGAAGAATATGGGCGGTTTTTTGTCTAATCTTAAAACAAGATTTTTTGTCCGCCGACGCGGAACATACTCTATTCGGCGGAGACCTTTGATCGCTTTTTTGGTCATCACACCAATCGTAAAGGCTTCAGTACGATTTCTGATGGTTAAGAAGATAATGTTATCTTATTTTTATGTTTACCAAACATTCGGCAAAAAAACCGCCCATATTCTTTTTTCTAATGCAAAAAGAATTTTTTGGATATCTTGTCTAAGCGCCGAGAAATCGGCAAACACTTTCCGCGGAATTTCTCTGGACACCCTGTATATTCATTCGGTTCATATTCAGTCTCCCTTCAATCAGATTTGCTCAAAATTTCGATTCAATCGATTTCTCTGGCCTAAAATCGGATCTAAAAACCTGTCTCAAATTCACCATGAGAAAACACGAAATGCACTGTGCGGTGAGAAAATGGGCCGAAAAAAGTGTACGCACTTTATGGAACGCCTATTACAACAAATAAAACTCGTTTTTCAGTGTCTGCTGCACACGATATCCGGTTATTCTTGTTGGTTGGCTGTCCGAATGCAAAAGGTATGGGGCGACTGAAACATTCAAAATGATGCAAAGACTTGGAAAAAAACTTTTTCGTAATAAAATCAATCTGCAAAAAAATAAAATCTCATGATCAGTTTGCACTGTGCAGCCGGAGAAACAACGAAAGGTCATTTGTTCGCGCAGTGCGGCCGAAAAATTTCAAAAAATTTGGACGCTTTGCAGAGAAGAAAAGTTTTTATACGAAATTAGATGAAAAAGTTAATTAGTTTGAACGACCGTCCAGCTTTTTTTTGAGTCCGCACGGTGCAATAAAATAAAAACAAAAACATTGTGTACTGCACAGTGCAAAAATGAAATTGAAGGTTTTTTGGGATTGCACAGTGCAGAATGCAAAGCTACCAAGGTCTTGGCATAACAAAAATGAGGCGAACAAACTTGCATGTTGGACCTTCCTGATACCAAAAGCAACGTTTTTTCCGCTCGAAAACCCAGAAAAAGTTGTTGCTTATTCGGCCGAACGCGCACATCGCATGGCAATACTGGACAAAGCGGAAGACGGGCTCATCCTCGATGATGGACATGGTCTAAAATGTGACATGAACAACACGAGACTCCCCAAACTATTGGCGTCTTTTAGAACCCACCTTGACGGCCAATTTCTCGCCTTCCTTCTGAATTATAATATGGGTGTCCTTGTTCAGTTGCTGCCTTCGGTAACACTGCACGACGCGCTCCTCAAACCCGTTTTCGGTGATTGTGTAGAGCAGGATGTCTTGGACGAAAAGGCGGGAGCACAGAAAAGTGTTCCCATGCGAGATCATCGATTGTTTCTGAAATTGAGAAGTCTTTTGCACTCTGCAATAAAAAAAAAGATTTTTTCATTCAACTGTGCGGCCCCGTTTTATTGAAATGGTTTATTGACAAGTAGAATGACGTCGTCAGTTCACCACATATTCATTTTTACCCTGAACGCATGTCTGCACCGTGCAATGCGATAAATTTCTTTTGCACTGTGCGGTCAGAAAAAATCTGCGGCTTCATCGCAGCGTGTGGCCTAGTCAGGTCGAAAAAAATTTATTCATAGGTAGAATGACTTCATCGGTTAATGACATAGTCATTTTAAACTTAAACACATTTCGGCACTGTGCAATGGGATCAAAATTGCTTTTGCACCGTACGGTCAGAAAAAAACTCGATCTTGCTGCACTGTGAAAGCTCATAAAAAATCTTGTGATAGTCAAAAAACGATGCGATGTTCACAACCCTATCACTTTTTTACACAACGCGATCGCCAATTTTATCAAAAATTTTTACCGCACAGTGCGGAAAATCAAAAAGCACGGCTCCCAAAAAGGAACTCACATAATTGACGTACGGCGAAATGGTCAGTGCATTGCGGCGGCCAGTGCGAAGATCGTAACAGAGCAGGGTCGAATCCGAGTGCCTGTTGGTTATCACATTGTACAATATAAAGAGTTTATTGTTGGAGACGCTCATCGAGTGGACGTGGAATGGGCCGTCCAGTCGAAACAATAGTTCCGGCTCATTCCTGGACAGTAAATCTTTTCGATAAAAGTTTGTAAATTGCGCGTCGTCTCTGTTCTCATTGAGATCTCCGAGGCTGCTGAAGCGTTTGTAAAAATAAATGCAGTGGTTTGCGTCGTATCCCAAGCAACGGGTGTCGTTGGTTACCTGCAATTGAAAAGACGATTCGCCATAATTTAGACCGGGGGTGACGGTAGAATTTTACTATGCCATTTTTTGAGTAAAAATAATACCTTGAACCCCTTTGTAAAATACTTTTGAAAAATATGTCATGATGACGGATTTATGACAAATTTACTGACTTGGCCAAAACATTGTACATAGTGGCTCAAGATGGCTTAAAGATATTAATTTTTGTGCACGGTGCGTAAAGTATTTTTTGACCTTTTGCACGGTGCAATCCTTGCACCGTTTCATCGCCAAGTTTTTGAACCGTGTCGTAAATTCTGCAAGGTTTTATGATCGCACAGTGCAAAAAAAATCAAGTTTTTTTTTGTTTTTCTGCACAGTGCGTCTATTTTTCCGCTTTCACGCACGGTGCACAAATAAATTGTAAAAAACTCTGATGGCATTTCCAAAACTTCTGAACTTACTTTAATTTTAGTTAGGAACGAATCAATTTCGGACTCATTTCGCAACGCCACCTCATGCCGATCTCCCAAAATCATCGTCAAATTCATCATAGAACCATCGTAAAAAAACTTTCTCTCCAAGACCGTAAAGTTTGAGTTGCCCTTGGCGCGCAAATCCTTGGCCAATCTCAATTCAACAATGATGTATCGGATCCCTTCGTCGCAATGAGGAGTGGTATATAACTTTCCAATCGAAACGTCGAATTCTGGCGCGTCCCGGGGCACTACAAACATTCGGGTCGACGATGCATTTGTTAGGATACTTCCAAAAGCACACTTTTTGCCGCAAACCTTTTCGCACTGTGCATTTTGCTTTCGCACTGTGCAATTGGAAAATCGCCGCGACGTAAGCTTTTTTCAACTGCGTCGCCGCGTATTTTGAGCTCGATTTATTATATTTGCTTAATTTTCAACGTGTTGGCAACATCCTTCCCTTTTTTCAACGTCAACTCTATCGAAACCCCCGAAAAAATCCGACATTTCTTGGTGATTTTCAACCCAAAAACTCTGAAATTTCCCGATCATTTTCAACCGAAAAACCCTGGTTTTCGGGGTAAGAGAGCCCTTTTTCAAAAGGTTGTAGCGACCTCAGTTTGCACTTAAAAATCTTGTTATATCGTAGACAAAAACTAATGTCTTTTAAAAATACATATTTCAAATACGAAGTCTCTGCGCCGCCTCCGCAGAAAGTTATAGCCTCCTACTTTCCTTCACATTTCTTGAAAGACCCTGTATATTTACAGTCCGGCCCCCGGTCGCTCGCTGCGACGAGTGAAACTGCTAATAGAAAAAGTCTACGATTAGCAGCAGACTTTCGCTGAGGCTTTCCCGTTATCCACGTCAAATGCTGCATCGACCCGAACTCACCCTTCCCCAACTCGTGGTTGCATGGCCCAGGCTGAACAAAAAGCAAATTTGTAGAGACTCTAGTACAGAGTTTGTGTTTGTTGACTATCAGAAGGCGTCTAAAATTTTTTAATGCATTTAACAAGGAAAGTACTTTTATGGGGGCTCCTACTTTTTGACGGGACATACCTCAAAAAATCAGAAAAAATGTGCTGATAAAGGATATATAAATCTTAGCTGCCCATTTTGGGTTTTTATGGGTGAAAATGCCCAAAAACTGGCTTAATTTCCCTATAAAAGGCGCAGGCATTCGAAACGATAAAAAGCGCAGTCGGTCTCTTCCTTCGGAAGAGAGCGGTGTGGCCGAGTGGTTAGTGCCGTAGTCTGGGAATCAAGAGGGAGAACGCCGCACGGGTTCGATTTCGCTTTTGGGCTGAATCAACTTTTTTTGAAGTTGAAGGTCGGAAAAATAAATTTTTGGGCCAAGACTGATTTATTACGTCTTAGAAACTCAATAAACATCATTTTAAGCCAAAATAAAAATTGTAAACCTGTGAAAAATTAGGCGAAAAGGGGTTCATATAGGACTTTAAGTCAACTTCCGATTGAGTTTTCACCCCTAAAAACCTAAAATGGGCAGCTAAGATTTATATATCCTTGATCAGCACATTTTTTCTGATTTTTTGAGGTATGTCCCGTCAAAAAGTAGGAGCCCCCATAAAAGTACTTTCCTTGTAAAAAAATTTATGGGCAAAAAGCAACATTTCCAACAATTGAAGAGCCCAAAGATGATTTTAAAAAAATTAAAAATTTGCAACGCATCGGTCCTAGGTCTCGATTCAATTCCCAAAAAAATTAGCTCGAGTTCTGCAGCGCCAGCCGAGAAATTAAACGGCGTTTGCCGGCGAGAGAGTACGCGGAACAGAGAGGTCCGAGAGAAAAAGTCTTTCAGGCCATATCTTCGCCAGTTTCATGCGGAAAAAGTTGATTTTGTGTGGAAACATTACTCTTTACGTTGGAAATAAGCATAAAATTTTCCATCCTAAGGTTTGCGCAAAAGTGTCGCCTTTTTGCCTACTTTCGACATAAAAATCTTGGTCATTTCTACTCACTTTTTGAATGCTGTCGACCACTTATCGTTGCTCGATGGACGAATATCGTTGTCTCGGCACATCAACCTAAACCTTTCTTCGTATTCGGTCTCATTTTTGTTGATGAAATTAAGCAAAACAGGTAGGGGAATCCTGTCCGAAATGTCTTCTCTGATCTCAAAATGGAATATAAATTAGTTGGGAAAGAAAAAATGCGAATACTTACCTCTGAAGGGAGTCGTTTTAGAAATTCCAATCTCATCGTTTTTTGCAAGAACGGAAGGTCCCAAGAGACAGTACAAGAATCAAAAACGGCAGAGAAATTTACCTTTGGGGGCGTCCTTTTTCGCGCAGAAAATGCTTTTTTTCCGCTCGCGAACCCTGTACATCGCACCTCCTTCGCAGAGATCGCCACGGCTCCGGAGCCGGCTCTTGGCTCCGGCTCTGAGCGGCTCCGGGCGCCAGAGCCGGAAATTTTGGGACATCCCTTGTTAATATAACTTAACATTTGTCCTCTTTCCAGACTGTTCCACTGAAATCCGGCAGGGACACAGCGACGTGGACTTTTTTCATTTATGCGTGCCTCAAAAGCCGGTCCCCACTCAATGTTTAATGGAGCCGAATCTCAACAAATGCTACTGCAACGACACGGATTACTGTAATTACCAAATGGAGCAGGAGATTCGACGAGAAGCCGGCCGGAAATTATATAATCAGCACGGGTCTAGGAGGGAGGATACGTGAATAAAAAAAAAGTCATTTTTTCGATTAAACTTTTATTCGATTTATTTATTTTTTTCACAAAATAAAAAGCAAAATAATCATCATAACACCGATTTGAATGCGATTTCTTGAGCCCGCCTTCTTTTTATTATTCTGGTTCATCAGAAATCCCTGAGGGATGGTGAATTTAATACAGGTTTTTAGATCCGATTTTAGGCCCGAGAAATCGAGTTGAATCGAAATTTTGAGCAAATCCGATTCCTTGAAGCTGGGAACTCTGAAAAAAAGTTATCATTTTTTATATCAAAAACTATCTATAGCCAACAAAGGCCTCAATTTCAGGCTAAACTGAACCTGTGTACAACAAAACCTCGCTATAGCAAACGCCCCTCTCTATAACAAACAAAGGTGACAAAATTCAATTCTAAGCCAAAAAACCTCTATATAACAAACAAAATCCCTCTAAACGAACAAAAACTGTCTATTACGAACAAAGCCTCTCGATAACAAACAAAACCTCTCTATGACAAACAAGGCTCCTATGACCCATTTCAAGCCCATGATAAATCTCTGTACAACAAAACCTCTCTATAACGATCAAAACCTTGGCAAAGCGAACACATTTTTCGGTTCAACGTACGTTATACAGAGGCTAAACTACTGTTGCTCCATTTTCTGCTCAAAACTCACTCCACATTCCTCCTTTGACTGCATGATGTTCCTTCCAAAAGGGAGACAGCGCCGTTGGAAAACACACGTAACTTGAGGATTTCCCCGGTAAAACAATTGGCGGCAAGCCTAAAAATAAAAAAAAATCACCGTGTAACTTTAAAAAAATTCAAGGTAAAAGTTCCTTATTTTGGCCACAACTTATAACTTTGCGGAAACTGGTCGGAATTAGCCCAAATTTAGCGTGCACGCTCAATTCATCGTTGTCAATGCCCGGACAGTGGATTTAGTTAGTGAGGTACCTTCTTTTTTACGTACCACCTTACCCTTCAAAAACGGCTGCAGCCTGTGATTTTACACTTTATACTATGAAACATGTCGGGAACTAAACTTATTGCCTCCGTATGGAACTAAATGAGTCGTCGCAGCCTTCGTAGGTACCCTTAAAACTAGGGCTATTATAGTAATTCAGTGCCAGCTAGGTCGAAGCGTTTTTTCCTAACTTTAGTGCCCAAGCTTGGGCGCAGTTCGCGGAGTACCTTTGTTGTGGCCAAAATAAGGAACTTTTTCCAAATTCAATCCGCACCGTGCAGGAAATTGTCAAAAATTTCGCGGATAAAGGCCGAAAAAAGTCGACGCACTTTCTGGAACGACTAATGCTCAACTCACTCCTCGTTCATTCGGATCCCAAACACTCGATATGCGGGTTGATATTCGATGAACACATAATTATCCGAATGTCTCTTGTCAAGGTCGATTTTGAACCTAAAATAATATATATTTTTTTTATATTTCCGAATAATTTTTTTACCTTGTCATGAGAGCCTCAGGACTTCTCCTCTCACAATTTGTACTGTCAATATCCAAGGAAAACTTGACTTCCTCTTCGAAAAAAATATCAATGTCATAGAGATCGCAGTCTTCCGGCGTGAAAAATGAGCTGAAAATGACGAACATGTTATAAGTACGAAAATAACAATGAATATAAATAATTTTTTTAAAGCCATGACTTACTAATTAAGCACTCTTTCACTTGAAAGTTCGGGCCTACATCGACGAAGTTCCCCAAAAACCGACGAAATCAGAGAGAAAACTATGAAAAACCGCATAATCGACCGGTAAAAAATGAAAAAATGAGCAATCTTTTCGGCTCCTTGAAAAGGTGGTAATCTGTATGGAACATGCCTGGCGAGTACCCCAGACGAGTGACTCTCATATCTCTGTTAATTCGGCCTTTTAAGGTTGTCTCTAACGCGCAGCTTCCGTTTCCGGCTACCTTCAAACAAAATTTCACTTGAGCTAAGTTTTTTGGGAGTTGCACTAACCTCATCTTATCAAGTGGTATACGGGTCGTATACGACTTGGATCAGTCTCCGCCCATCCCCTCAGTGATAAGATAAAATATGAGTATAAATAATCAGACCGTCAGTAATAAACATCATCATTCCGACCTTGGCTGTTATTGAGTCTCTACATTTGGTGCATTGGCCTACGACTGAACCCGGACGACGCCCAGAGTTTACCAGAAGTCCGCGCTGAAATGGCATGGACGCAGAAGTTTGAAGAAGCCCAGTACACCCCCCACACAAGTCGAATTATATAGGCCCCTCTTGAGCCAACTCCGCGAATTCGCAGACGCCTCCGACAGAGACATCCGATTGACAAACCGCAACCTATCGCTATTGGAAACCGAAGTCAAAGAGAAATTCGAAGAAATGGAAAGCACCATATCCAGCATACAGCTGAAGCTCGCCAACTTCGAGCTCACGGAGACGATGGTCACCGAAAACGACAGCATCAATCTATTGACTACCATCACCAAATTCAATAGCGTCATATCCCAACAGTCCCTCGACAGCTTCCTCCAGCGATTCAACGATTACATTAGCCTCGCTGGAAACTCGAATGATTCCCAGAAGATCGCGCGCTTGAAATTTCTCCTCACGGACAGGGCCAGAGAACTCCTAAACGACATGAATCCAGATGCTACATACGACGACGTCATTTCGCAGCTCCGAGACGCCTTCCAGAATACACATTCAAAAACGAGTGCCCGCCAGGCCTTAAGTCTATGCCGGCAACTACCAGATGAAACAGTCTTCACATTCACGCAGCGATCCTCCAAATTAGGGAGAGCAGCATACCCAACGATGAGCGACGCGGATTATAAGGAAATCCTACTACAACTTTTTGTGGACAAATTGAAGCCGGATCTCAGATACCAGGTTCAACTGTCTCGCCCGAAATCGTTCATTGACGCGTACGAAAACGCCTTAAACCTAGAACTGGTGCTGCAACAACAAATCAACTCGAACTCAACCACAACATCAATCACATCGGCGGTAGAAGCGCTCTCGGAACCTAGAAGAATGAGAATGCTTCTATTGTAAGAAGAAAGGACACGTAATACGAGACTGTAGGAAAAGACGATACAACCAAAGGCGAAATCCAGAACCGCGAAGACCAAACCGCCGTCCTCAGAATGACAGACACGACGATCGAAGACAACGCCACCAACGCCACAGAAACTTTGATGACCACCCCAGATCACGCTCGACCAGTCATAGCACACGATCCCCGAGTCCACATGTCAGATTTAGATCGTCATCCCTGACTACCTTCCTGATTGCCACCATAACGTGCTTCGGTATGATGAATAACAGTGCAATGGCCCGGCCCCAGCCCATGTCTCTGCGGAGACGACAGAACCACGACTACGGTACATTCCGATGAGCCCGATTCCCATCGCTTATCGGCTCTTCCGATCTGGCCACAAGACGCCATCACTTAACGGCGCCCCCGCTTTGGCCACAAGACGCTGAGAAAGGCGGGCGATAGGCCTATATAAAAGCACAAAAGAAGACAGACGCGGGGTCGACCCAGCGTTCTCCGATCGGAAAGCGCTGCATAATTTCTGCCTTGATCAGGCTCAGTGTTGGTTTTATGAAACTCAAGGGGGGGGTTGTTAGTCTCTGAGGAGACATCTTCTCTCACCAGCTCCACTCTGGCCGCCCCCAAGCCATCCACAACAGCCCAAACCAGCACCAAGTCGTCAGACAACTGCACTATCTCCGAGGAGATGCTCACTATCCCAACCGGCTCCGTTCAAGCTTCAACGCCGAAACGTCTTTACTCGCGAGCCGCGCCATCTGCCCAGACGTCAAGTGCTGAAGCCGCAAAACCTCTCGAGCGCTCACTCTCCGATATGTCTTGGATTCTCCAAAAATCAAGAGGAACAACGACACGCTGGAATTCAATCCACCGCTCGTCATGATGGTAATTCAGTCAACTACATCGATGGCCGTGGCTGTCGCGGATGTTAGAGCTGTCCACGACAAGCAGAGCCTGCCGGGTCCAGTGGCACTCCGAAACCCACCAATGGAATGTAATTTGTTGGCGAACATTCGGGTAAACCGCATCTCCAAGTTGCCGAACCGCCCTCACACTTCTCTTGGGGATGAAGTCAAATTGTTCGCCTCGACCATCTCGTATGCCTATGTGGCGGAACAATACGAACTCATCGGACAAGACAAACAAGTCAGGACTGTCCTAGGGCTTTTGTCGGAGGTCCCAGGCCACTCCATCTCTGTAACCTCCAAAGGCCAACCCAAACTGAAACGCAAGCCACTTCAGTTTGTCATTCCGAATCCGGCCAAAACGATAACCATCCCGAACGGTTTCGTGACCTCGGACATCCAGCTGAAATCTGAAGTTGGAACCCCAAAAGGTGGAAATCATCCAAATACAGCCAGAGATGTCGCTCGCCTTATCTTCGGACACTCAACTCCTGGCATTAATGCCGCCAAGACTCCAGCATCTGCAACTGAGTGCGGACTTCCTTCGGATCACCCAACAGCGACAACAACTGGGGGCCGCCAACGTCGTCATGCCGGATAGAGCGTGTGCACTGCCAAGCCTCATACACGAAAAGCTATCCTCCTTCGACGTTACCCAGATCCGGAATTCCTAAGAACTGAATGATGACAGAACCTGGTTGAAACAACTCCGAGTCTCAGCGTAAGATGGAAATCGAGAAGGCCCCGGAGGCGTTAGCAGGAGAAGTACGTCCGCTTCTACCGACTAACTACAACATCATCGTTGAATTGAGAAGCCAAGTCATTTCGAAAAACCGACGAGTTCACTCCACCCTTCTCGGGAAACTCACGGGAACTTTAGGGGCACGTCCCCAGCTTATGTTATTGGGAAAATTATCGGGAATAATTCTTGGGACATTTTGGGAACATTCAATGTGAATTGTCGTATTTTAGGCCATCCAGGCCATTTCTCTGAGGAGAAGAGAACTCACACTCATGAGTCGTCTAATTTTGTTAATGGTCTTTCCTGTCTAATCTCCGAGGAGATGCAAACTCTCTCAAGCTGCTCAGATGTGGACTCCGCCAACGAAGGTGAGTCCGATTCAAAGACTGAATACATTCCAGCACTCAGAAGACTTACGCACGCTTCCAGCTCCCTGATGATTAATGTCATAACCCGAGGAAGTGCCAGGCCCGCCCAAAAACAAACGGAACAGCCCAAGGTAAGTCAAAAAAGGCACATCAGGCTCACGGGAGTTTGGCCGCCCTGAGTCGGATGTCCCCATGCAACTTAACGTCACAAACGGCCAAGAAACTGGATACCTGTGCTACGAGATGCACCAACCCAGACTATGGACTCTACCAACAGAATTCGAATGCCCGAAACATGACGAGATCGACATAATAAAGCGAGGAGTCACACTATGTCAATTCACTCCGACATCACTAATTCACCTTTTTTCAAAACCGGTGCCTAGTATAATATCAGAGTGTTTCGCCTCGGGCAGGCGCAATTTGATTCCAAAAAAGCTGACACTTGCCGTGCTAACATCTTATGAGGTTACCTTTCGAATGGTATATGTCTTGTCAATTCACTCCGTCATCACTAATTCACCTTTTTTCAAAACCGGTGCCTAGTATAATATCAGAGTGTTTCGCTCAGTATGGGCGCAATTTGATTCCAAAAAAGCTGAAACTTGTCGCGCTAAAATCTTATGAGGTTACCTTTCGAATGGTATATGTCTTGTCAATTCACTCCGACATCACTAATTCACCTTTTTTCAAAACCGGTGCCTAGTATAATATCAGAGTGTTTCGCCTCGGGCAGGCGCAATTTGATTCCAAAAAAGCTGACACTTGCCGTGCTAACATCTTATGAGGTTACCTTTCGAATGGTATATGTCTTGTCAATTCACTCCGTCATCACTAATTCACCTTTTTTCAAAACCGGTGAGGCTAATTCACCTTTTTTCAAATCTTATGAGGTTACCTTTCGAATGGTATATGTCTTGTCAATTCACTACGTCATCACTAATTCACCTTTTTTCAAAACCGGTGCCTAGTATAATATCAGAGTGTTTCGCTCAGTATGGGCGCAATTTGATTCCAAAAAAGCTGAAACTTGCCGTGCTAAAATCGTATGAGGTTACCTTTCGAATGGTATGTGTCTTGTCAATTCACTCCGACATCACTAATTCACCTTTTTTCAAAACCGGTGCCTAGTATAATATCAGAGTGTTTCGCTCAGTATGGGCGCAATTTGATTCCAAAAAAGCTGAAACTTGCCGTGCAAAAATCTTATGAGGTTACCTTTCGAATGGTATGTGTCTTGTCAATTCACTCCGACATCACTAATTCACCTTTTTTCAAAACCGGTGCCTAGTATAATATCAGAGTGTTTCGCTCAGTATGGGCGCAATTTGATTCCAAAAAAGCTGAAACTTGCCGTGCTAAAATCGTATGAGGTTACCTTTCGAATGGTATGTGTCTTGTCAATTCACTCCGACATCACTAATTCACCTTTTTTCAAAACCGGTGCCTAGTATAATATCAGAGTGTTTCGCTCAGTATGGGCGCAATTTGATTCCAAAAAAGCTGAAACTTGCCGTGCTAAAATCGTATGAGGTTACCTTTCGAATGGTATGTGTCTTGTCAATTCACTCCGACATCACTAATTCACCTTTTTTCAAAACCGGTGCCTAGTATAATATCAGAGTGTTTCGCTCAGTATGGGCGCAATTTGATTCCAAAAAAGCTGACACTTGCCGTGCTAACATCTTATGAGGTTACCTTTCGAATGGTATATGTCTTGTCAATTCACTACGTCATCACTAATTCACCTTTTTTCAAAACCGGTGCCTAGTATAATATCAGAGTGTTTCGCCTCGGGCAGGCGCAATTTGATTCCAAAAAAGCTGACACTTGCCGTGCTAACATCTTATGAGGTTACCTTTCGAATGGTATATGTCTTGTCAATTCACTCCGTCATCACTAATTCACCTTTTTTCAAAACCGGTGCCTAGTATAATATCAGAGTGTTTCGCTCAGTATGGGCGCAATTTGATTCCAAAAAAGCTGAAACTTGTCGCGCTAAAATCTTATGAGGTTACCTTTCGAATGGTATATGTCTTGTCAATTCACTCCGACATCACTAATTCACCTTTTTTCAAAACCGGTGCCTAGTATAATATCAGAGTGTTTCGCTCAGTATGGGCGCAATTTGATTCCAAAAAAGCTGAAACTTGTCGCGCTAAAATCTTATGAGGTTACCTTTCGAATGGTATATGTCTTGTCAATTCACTCCGTCATCACTAATTCACCTTTTTTCAAAACCGGTGCCTAGTATAATATCAGAGTGTTTCGCTCAGTATGGGCGCAATTTGATTCCAAAAAAGCTGAAACTTGTCGCGCTAAAATCTTATGAGGTTACCTTTCGAATGGTATATGTCTTGTCAATTCACTCCGACATCACTAATTCACCTTTTTTCAAAACCGGTGCCTAGTATAATATCAGAGTGTTTCGCCTCGGGCAGGCGCAATTTGATTCCAAAAAAGCTGACACTTGCCGTGCTAACATCTTATGAGGTTACCTTTCGAATGGTATATGTCTTGTCAATTCACTCCGTCATCACTAATTCACCTTTTTTCAAAACCGGTGAGGCTAATTCACCCTTTTTCAAATCTTATGAGGTTACCTTTCGAATGGTATATGTCTTGTCAATTCACTACGTCATCACTAATTCACCTTTTTTCAAAACCGGTGCCTAGTATAATATCAGAGTGTTTCGCTCAGTATGGGCGCAATTTGATTCCAAAAAAGCTGAAACTTGCCGTGCAAAAATCTTATGAGGTTACCTTTCGAATGGTATATGTCTTGTCAATTCACTCCGACATCACTAATTCACCTTTTTTCAAAACCGGTGCCTAGTATAATATCAGAGTGTTTCGCTCAGTATGGGCGCAATTTGATTCCAAAAAAGCTGAAACTTGCCGTGCAAAAATCTTATGAGGTTACCTTTCGAATGGTATATGTCTTGTCAATTCACTCCGACATCACTAATTCACCTTTTTTCAAAACCGGTGCCTAGTATAATATCAGAGTGTTTCGCTCAGTATGGGCGCAATTTTGATTCCAAAAAAGCTGAAACTTGCCGTGCTAAAATCTTATGAGGTTACCTTTCGAATGGTATATGTCTTGTCAATTCACTACGTCATCACTAATTCACCTTTTTTCAAAACCGGTGCCTAGTATAATATCAGAGTGTTTCGCTCAGTATGGGCGCAATTTGATTCCAAAAAAGCTGAAACTTGCCGTGCTAAAATCGTATGAGGTTACCTTTCGAATGGTATATGTCTTGTCAATTCACTCCGTCATCACTAATTCACCTTTTTTCAAAACCGGTGCCTAGTATAATATCAGAGTGTTTCGCTCAGTATGGGCGCAATTTGATTCCAAAAAAGCTGAAACTTGTCGCGCTAAAATCTTATGAGGTTACCTTTCGAATGGTATATGTCTTGTCAATTCACTCCGACATCACTAATTCACCTTTTTTCAAAACCGGTGCCTAGTATAATATCAGAGTGTTTCGCTCAGTATGGGCGCAATTTGATTCCAAAAAAGCTGAAACTTGTCGCGCTAAAATCTTATGAGGTTACCTTTCGAATGGTATATGTCTTGTCAATTCACTCCGACATCACTAATTCACCTTTTTTCAAAACCGGTGCCTAGTATAATATCAGAGTGTTTCGCCTCGGGCAGGCGCAATTTGATTCCAAAAAAGCTGACACTTGCCGTGCTAACATCTTATGAGGTTACCTTTCGAATGGTATATGTCTTGTCAATTCACTCCGTCATCACTAATTCACCTTTTTTCAAAACCGGTGAGGCTAATTCACCTTTTTTCAAATCTTATGAGGTTACCTTTCGAATGGTATATGTCTTGTCAATTCACTACGTCATCACTAATTCACCTTTTTTCAAAACCGGTGCCTAGTATAATATCAGAGTGTTTCGCTCAGTATGGGCGCAATTTGATTCCAAAAAAGCTGAAACTTGCCGTGCTAAAATCGTATGAGGTTACCTTTCGAATGGTATGTGTCTTGTCAATTCACTCCGACATCACTAATTCACCTTTTTTCAAAACCGGTGCCTAGTATAATATCAGAGTGTTTCGCTCAGTATGGGCGCAATTTGATTCCAAAAAAGCTGAAACTTGCCGTGCAAAAATCTTATGAGGTTACCTTTCGAATGGTATATGTCTTGTCAATTCACTCCGACATCACTAATTCACCTTTTTTCAAAACCGGTGCCTAGTATAATATCAGAGTGTTTCGCTCAGTATGGGCGCAATTTTGATTCCAAAAAAGCTGAAACTTGCCGTGCTAAAATCTTATGAGGTTACCTTTCGAATGGTATATGTCTTGTCAATTCACTACGTCATCACTAATTCACCTTTTTTCAAAACCGGTGCCTAGTATAATATCAGAGTGTTTCGCTCAGTATGGGCGCAATTTGATTCCAAAAAAGCTGAAACTTGCCGTGCTAAAATCGTATGAGGTTACCTTTCGAATGGTATGTGTCTTGTCAATTCACTCCGACATCACTAATTCACCTTTTTTCAAAACCGGTGCCTAGTATAATATCAGAGTGTTACTTGCCGTGCTAACATCTTATGAGGTTACCTTTCGAATGGTATATGTCTTCACCTTTTTTCAAAACCGGTGCCTAGTATAATATCAGAGTGTTTCGCTCAGTATGGGCGCAATTTGATTCCAAAAAAGCTGAAACTTGCCGTGCTAAAATCGTATGAGGTTACCTTTCGAATGGTATGTGTCTTGTCAATTCACTCCGACATCACTAATTCACCTTTTTTCAAAACCGGTGCCTAGTATAATATCAGAGTGTTTCGCTCAGTATGGGCGCAATTTGATTCCAAAAAAGCTGAAACTTGCCGTGCTAAAATCGTATGAGGTTACCTTTCGAATGGTATGTGTCTTGTCAATTCACTCCGACATCACTAATTCACCTTTTTTCAAAACCGGTGCCTAGTATAATATCAGAGTGTTTCGCTCAGTATGGGCGCAATTTGATTCCAAAAAAGCTGAAACTTGCCGTGCAAAAATCTTATGAGGTTACCTTTCGAATGGTATATGTCTTGTCAATTCACTCCGACATCACTAATTCACCTTTTTTCAAAACCGGTGCCTAGTATAATATCAGAGTGTTTCGCTCAGTATGGGCGCAATTTTGATTCCAAAAAAGCTGAAACTTGCCGTGCTAAAATCTTATGAGGTTACCTTTCGAATGGTATATGTCTTGTCAATTCACTACGTCATCACTAATTCACCTTTTTTCAAAACCGGTGCCTAGTATAATATCAGAGTGTTTCGCTCAGTATGGGCGCAATTTGATTCCAAAAAAGCTGAAACTTGCCGTGCTAAAATCTTATGAGGTTACCTTTCGAATGGTATGTGTCTTGTCAATTCACTCCGACATCACTAATTCACCTTTTTTCAAAACCGGTGCCTAGTATAATATCAGAGTGTTTCGCCTCGGGCAGGCGCAATTTGTTTCCAAAAAAGCTGAAACTTGCCGTGCTAAAATCGTATGAGGTTACCTTTCGAATGGTATGTGTCTTGTCAATTCACTCCGACATCACTAATTCACCTTTTTTCAAAACCGGTGCCTAGTATAATATCAGAGTGTTTCGCTCAGTATGGGCGCAATTTGATTCCAAAAAAGCTGAAACTTGCCGTGCAAAAATCTTATGAGGTTACCTTTCGAATGGTATATGTCTTGTCAATTCACTCCGACATCACTAATTCACCTTTTTTCAAAACCGGTGCCTAGTATAATATCAGAGTGTTTCGCTCAGTATGGGCGCAATTTGATTCCAAAAAAGCTGAAACTTGCCGTGCTAAAATCTTATGAGGTTACCTTTCGAATGGTATGTGTCTTGTCAATTCACTCCGGCATCACTAATTCACCTTTTTTCAAAACGGGTGCCTAGTATAATATCAGAGTGTTTCGCCTCGGGCAGGCGCAATTTGTTTCCAAAAAAGCTGAAACTTGCCGTGCTAAAATCTTATGAGGTTACCTTTCGAATGGTATGTGTCTTGTCAATTCACTACGTCATCACTAATTCACCTTTTTTCAAAACCGGTGCCTAGTATAATATCAGAGTGTTTCGCCTCGGGCAGGCGCAATTTGTTTCCAAAAAAGCTGAAACTTGCCGTGCTAAAATCTTATGAGGTTACCTTTCGAATGGTATATGTCTTGTCAATTCACTACGTCATCACTAATTCACCTTTTTTCAAAACCGGTGCCTAGTATAATATCAGAGTGTTTCGCTCAGTATGGGCGCAATTTGATTCCAAAAAAGCTGAAACTTGCCGTGCAAAAATCTTATGAGGTTACCTTTCGAATGGTGTATGTCTTGTCAATTCACTCCGACATCACTAATTCACCTTTTTTCAAAACCGGTGCCTAGTATAATATCAGAGTGTTTCGCTCAGTATGGGCGCAATTTGATTCCAAAAAAGCTGAAACTTGCCGTGCAAAAATCTTATGAGGTTACCTTTCGAATGGTGTATGTCTTGTCAATTCACTACGTCATCACTAATTCACCTTTTTTCAAAACCGGTGCCTAGTATAATATCAGAGTGTTTCGCCTCGGGCAGGCGCAATTTGTTTCCAAAAAAGCTGAAACTTGCCGTGCTAAAATCGTATGAGGTTACCTTTCGAATGGTATGTGTCTTGTCAATTCACTCCGACATCACTAATTCACCTTTTTTCAAAACCGGTGCCTAGTATAATATCAGAGTGTTTCGCTCAGTATGGGCGCAATTTGATTCCAAAAAAGCTGAAACTTGCCGTGCAAAAATCTTATGAGGTTACCTTTCGAATGGTGTATGTCTTGTCAATTCACTCCGTCATCACTAATTCACCTTTTTTTAAAACCTGTGCCTAGTATAATATCAGAGTGTTTCGCTCAGTATGGGCGCAATTTGATTCCAAAAAAGCTGAAACTTGCCGTGCAAAAATCTTATGAGGTTACCTTTCGAATGGTGTATGTCTTGTCAATTCACTCCGTCATCACTAATTCACCTTTTTTTAAAACCGGTGCCTAGTATAATATCAGAGTGTTTCGCTCAGTATGGGCGCAATTTGATTCCAAAAAAGCTGAAACTTGCCGTGCTAAAATCTTATGAGGTTATCTTTCGAATGGTGTATGTCTTGTCAATTCACTCCGTCATCACTAATTCACCTTTTTTAAAACCGGTGCCTAGTATAATATCAGGGTGTTTCGCCCAGTGTGGGCGCAATTTGATTCCAAAAAAGCTGAAACTTGCCGTGCGAAAATCTTATGAGGTTATCTTTCGAATGGTATATGTCTTGTCAATTCACTCCGTCATCACTAATTGACCTTTTTTTAAAACCGGTGCCTAGTATAATATCAGAGTGTTTCGCCCAGTGTGGGCGCAGTTTGATTCCAAAAAAGCTGAAACTTGCCGTGCTAAAATCTTATGAGGTTATCTTTCGAATGGTATATGTCTTGTCAATTCACTCCGTCATCACTAATTGACCTTTTTTTAAAACCGGTGCCTAGTATAATATCAGAGTGTTTCGCTCAGTATGGGCGCAATTTGATTCCAAAAAAGCTGAAACCGTGCCGTGCTAAAATCTTATGAAGTTACCTTTCGAATGGTATATGTCTTGTCAATTCACTCCGTCATCACTAATTCACCTTTTTTCAAAACCGGTGCCTAGTATAATATCAGAGTGTTTCGCTCAGTATGGGCGCAATTTGATTCCAAAAAAGCTGAAACTTGCCGTGCTAAAATCTTATGAGGTTATCTTTCGAATGGTATATGTCTTGTCAATTCACTCCGTCATCACTAATTCACCTTTTTTCAAAACCGGTGCCTAGTATAATATCAGAGTGTTTCGCCTCAGTGTGGGCGCAATTTGATTCCAAAAAAGCTGAAACTTGCCGTGCTAAAATCTTATGAGGTTACCTTTCGAATGGTATATGTCTTGTCAATTCACTCCGTCATCACTAATTCACCTTTTTTCAAAACCGGTGCCTAGTATAATATCAGAGTGTTTCGCCCAGTGTGGGCGCAATTTGATTCCAAAAAAGCTGAAACTTGCCGTGCGAAAATCTTATGAGGTTATCTTTCGAATGGTATATGTCTTGTCAATTCACTCCGTCATCACTAATTCACCTTTTTTCAAAACCGGTGCCTAGTATAATATCAGAGTGTTTCGCTCAGTATGGGCGCAATTTGATTCCAAAAAAGCTGAAACTTGCCGTGCTAAAATCTTATGAGGTTACCTTTCGAATGGTATATGTCTTGTCAATTCACTCCGTCATCACTAATTCACCTTTTTTCAAAACCGGTGCCTAGTATAATATCAGAGTGTTTCGCTCAGTATGGGCGCAATTTGATTCCAAAAAAGCTGAAACTTGCCGTGCTAAAATCTTATGAGGTTACCTTTCGAATGGTGTATGTCTTGTCAATTCACTCCGTCATCACTAATTCACCTTTTTTTAAAACCGGTGCCTAGTATAATATCAGAGTGTTTCGCTCAGTATGGGCGCAATTTGATTCCAAAAAAGCTGAAACTTGCCGTGCTAAAATCTTATGAGGTTATCTTTCGAATGGTGTATGTCTTGTCAATTCACTCCGTCATCACTAATTCACCTTTTTTTAAAACCGGTGCCTAGTATAATATCAGGGTGTTTCGCCCAGTGTGGGCGCAATTTGATTCCAAAAAAGCTGAAACTTGCCGTGCGAAAATCTTATGAGGTTATCTTTCGAATGGTATATGTCTTGTCAATTCACTCCGTCATCACTAATTGACCTTTTTTTAAAACCGGTGCCTAGTATAATATCAGAGTGTTTCGCCCAGTGTGGGCGCAGTTTGATTCCAAAAAAGCTGAAACTTGCCGTGCTAAAATCTTATGAGGTTATCTTTCGAATGGTATATGTCTTGTCAATTCACTCCGTCATCACTAATTGACCTTTTTTTAAAACCGGTGCCTAGTATAATATCAGAGTGTTTCGCTCAGTATGGGCGCAATTTGATTCCAAAAAAGCTGAAACGTGCCGTGCTAAAATCTTATGAGGTTATCTTTCGAATGGTGTATGTCTTGTCAATTCACTCCGTCATCACTAATTGACCTTTTTTAAAACCGGTGCCTAGTATAATATCAGAGTGTTTCGCTCAGTATGGGCGCAATTTGATTCCAAAAAAGCTGAAACGTGCCGTGCTAAAATCTTATGAGGTTATCTTTCGAATGGTGTATGTCTTGTCAATTCACTCCGTCATCACTAATTCACCTTTTTTTAAAACCGGTGCCTAGTATAATATCAGAGTATTTCGCCCAGTGTGGGCGCAGTTTGATTCCAAAAAAGCTGAAACTTGCCGTGCTAAAATCTTATGAGGTTATCTTTCGAATGGTATATGTCTTGTCAATTCACTCCGTCATCACTAATTCACCTTTTTTCAAAACCGGTGCCTAGTATAATATCAGAGTGTTTCGCCTCAGTGCAGGCGCAATTTGATTCCAAAAAAGCTGAAACTTGCCGTGCTAAAATCTTATGAGGTTACCTTTCGAATGGTATATGTCTTGTCAATTCACTCCGTCATCACTAATTCACCTTTTTTCAAAACCGGTGCCTAGTATAATATCAGAGTGTTTCGCTCAGTATGGGCGCAATTTGATTCCAAAAAAGCTGAACCGTGCCGTGCTAAAATCTTATGAAGTTACCTTTCGAATGGTATGTGTCTTGTCAATTCACTCCGACATCAGTAATTCACCTTTTTTCAAAACCGGTGCCTAGTATAATATCAGGGTGTTTCGCTCAGTATGGGCGCAATTTGATTCCAAAAAAGCTGAAACTGGCCGTGCTAAAATCTTATGAGGTTACCTTTCGAATGGTGTATGTCTTGTCAATTCACTCCGTCATCACTAATTCACCTTTTTTTAAAACCGGTGCCTAGTATAATATCAGAGTGTTTCGCTCAGTATGGGCGTAATTTGATTCCAAAAAAGCTGAAACTTGCCGTGCGAAAATCTTATGAGGTTATCTTTCGAATGGTGTATGTCTTGTCAATTCACTCCGACATCACTAATTCACCTTTTTTTAAAACCGGTGCCTAGTATAATATCAGGGTGTTTCGCCCAGTGTGGGCGCAATTTGATTCCAAAAAAGCTGAAACTTGCCGTGCGAAAATCTTATGAGGTTATCTTTCGAATGGTATATGTCTTGTCAATTCACTCCGTCATCACTAATTGACCTTTTTTTAAAACCGGTGCCTAGTATAATATCAGAGTGTTTCGCCCAGTGTGGGCGCAGTTTGATTCCAAAAAAGCTGAAACTTGCCGTGCTAAAATCTTATGAGGTTATCTTTCGAATGGTATATGTCTTGTCAATTCACTCCGTCATCACTAATTGACCTTTTTTTAAAACCGGTGCCTAGTATAATATCAGAGTGTTTCGCTCAGTATGGGCGCAATTTGATTCCAAAAAAGCTGAAACGTAAACCGGTGCCTAGTATAATATCAGAGTGTTTCGCTCAGTATGGGCGCAATTTGATTCCAAAAAAGCTGAAACTTGCCGTGCTAAAATCTTATGAGGTTATCTTTCGAATGGTGTATGTCTTGTCAATTCACTCCGTCATCACTAATTGACCTTTTTTTAAAACCGGTGCCTAGTATAATATCAGAGTGTTTCGCTCAGTATGGGCGCAATTTGATTCCAAAAAAGCTGAAACGTGCCGTGCTAAAATCTTATGAGGTTATCTTTCGAATGGTGTATGTCTTGTCAATTCACTCCGTCATCACTAATTGACCTTTTTTTAAAACCGGTGCCTAGTATAATATCAGAGTAATGGGAAAATAAATGCTCTGCTCCTCCAAACGATTCCACAGGCAATTCCCCTAGATAATTATGGGACAATCTCCCAATATATTCACACAAATAACCCACACGAATAAATGTCAATACTATTTATCCACGCACTTCCCAATCACAATCAAAACCAATACACGCCAATATCAAAGGGTAATATGTATCTGATCCACACGGAACTCTGACGGCCAAACGCACGCTCAGATTCCTCCGTCCCTTCCTTCTATCCTCTTGACTGTCCAACGTTCCCCAAAATCCTCCTTTTTCCCATAGTGGCGGAATGCCAAGGTTTCCAAATGTCTCCGTGGCTGGGCGCAGGTTGGCTCCGAATGTTGCTGAGTCGGCTGGGGCCTCACACGCCCCTCCCCTAATGTGACGGCGTCCCGACGTCATATCATCGATTCCAGTGGCACGGGGGTTCAGAATGGGGTTGGTAGTCGGGATGAGGCATCGTCGGGTTCGGGTTGGCGGGATTGGACTGGCGGGATCGGATTGGCGATTGGATTAGCGATTGGCACCAAGGAACAAAAAATAGAAACAAGGCAAAATCTGCAAATAAATAAAGTTAAAAAGTCAAATGAAGTCCCTAAATTATCCTAAATACCCCTGGCTCCCCCCTCAATAACCAAACGACGTCCCGGCGTTTTCAGAAAGCTTTTGCGCATTCCTGAAACAGGGCCAAAATGTCATCAGATTTGACTTTTTACCGGAACATAATAAATAAACAGAAAATTTGTTAATCAAAAACAGAAATACCTTCGAAATAAGACAACAAATAGCAATAAAATACGGTATTCCCACGGTTGAATAGCAATTGACAATACACTTTGCCATATACGTCCACATAATTTCGAAAGATTTGAATTTTGTGCCTTTCCCCTCAATTCTCGAGTAACAAAACCACTCTATCGAGCTCTTCTTATCGAATCCCCCACTCAAACTATGATTTTGTTCCAAAAACTTGAATTTACAACCTTTGACGGGAAGGAATGACTTCTGAAACCCACAATCGTTTTGACAAATATCAGAGATCTGAATGACACTGTCGATTTTTGGCACTAATTCCAGGGGAAATGACTCACTTATTTTGTCAGAAATCCCAAAATTATTCGCTCTTCGAAGGCTAACACCAATTTTTGAACACCGTTCTTCAGGGACTTGAGTATTGAACCATTTTTTATAGACGGAGTTATCCAATATCTCTTCAAAATCCAAATATTTCCTTTCCTGCTCGTGACTCCAACTCATGAATACAGATTTTGACAGTTCCAAGGTGTAGTCCGTCTGTAGGTGAACTTTTGCAGGCCGACCTGAAATCTCTGGCTCAGCAAATAACGTTTCAAGATCTCCAAATTCAATTCCACTGACGTTTTCGTCCGTTTTCTCGGGATCTGAGTATGTTCTGAAAGTTTCCTGACGTGCTTTTCGCTCTTGGGTGTCTTTACGGTTCTCAACCTTGTTTATCATGAGGATCTCGATTTCCTTGATTTCAGGATTTGCATTCGATCTTGGATTCCATGGACCTGCTGAAATGATTCGAGATAAGGTTGGGAACCTTTTATTCGCCTTGTTATTTGGGTGTGTGCATGATGATTTCTTTCTCTGTTTCTCGAGGTAATCTCGTCTTTTATAACAGTCTTTTCCTATGTGAGTTCCCCTATGACAATAGTAACACTGCGGTCGCGCTTGAATACTGTTGTTGTATTTACCCGGCTCTGGCTTGCGCGAATTTAGTGCAGGCCGGGGCTCTGAAAATCCTGATTTTGATCACCCCTTGAATTTCTATTATCGCCCGGAATCTCAGGATATTGTCGGTTGCCTGTGGTTAAAGAGTTCCTCGGAAAGTCTTGCAGCGCTGGGTTAGGGTTGCTGAAGTTGCTGTCAGCTTCAATTGACTGTTGCGGGCGAACTAGGTGTTCATTGTCTTTATTAAACTGATACACATTGACGGCGATCTGGACCATTTCTTCAAATGGCAAATTTTTGTGTTTTTCCGCCGCTAAGGCATTACCCGCTTCCCTATGATTGAGACCGATCATAAATTTAGATAACATTTGTCTTTCCATGATCTCCTTTGGAGCTCCCGCAAACGCACTGATAGTTATGTCTGTAATTTTGTCTGCATATTCGCGCATTGACATGTCGTATCGCCTGTAGAAAGGTTTTAAAAAGATAGACGCCCAGTCTTTGCTATCAGATGTCCGAGCTTTCACTTCCTTCTCGAAACTTTCAAAGATCTCGTCAAAGTCTTCGCTATTTGCTGAACGTTTACAGTGCTCAAAAATTTTCGCAGCCTGATCAATCAACTTGGCTTCGAGGAGATCTGTTTTCTCATATGAGGACATATTTTTTGTTCCCGCCTTGAACTTATAGAAAAATCTCGCTATGTCACTCGACTTTTCCCGACCGCTTAAACTTGGAAGGTGCATATCCAGGAACATAAGCTCAGCAAAGTCAATCTTTTGTCTACTCGTCTCAGAACTCTCTGGTGCCTGCTGCGGGCTTGGAGGCGCTGCTGCTGCTTGCAAGGTCGCAGTTTTATTTAACAGCTCAATTAGCCGATCTAAGTTCTTTTCGACCGCTGCCTGCCGTTTTTCGGCCGCTTCCGCGCGTGCCCTAGATTCTTCGATGAAATCTTCCAGCTTCCTCTCCACATTTTCCCCAGCTTTTAAGTCCCCACCATCCATTTTCTAAATATTCAACACTAATAGTCAAAATCTTACCGAATGTTGTCAGTTGGTTTGTCAGGGAACTGCTCTTGTTCTTCTCGAGGTCTTTGTGCTTCTCCTGGAGCCTTATGGGCGACTTCGGACCGAGTTTTTACCTGGAATATCAAGTATAATATCGAGTCAAAATTCTCGAAAAAATTCACAAATTTCGCGGAAAATTCACAACCCTTCACGTGTGGCACGATAAACCCTTCCAATAAATATAAGAATCACAAATCAATTCAACTTCAAAACCAAATGGCACCCAAATCCGTTTGGATACCTAAAATAATATCCAACTCAAATTTACTCAAAGGTTACGCAAAAGAACGCGACTTTTCTTGCTCGAACGATTTCTCTAATCGATAACACAGCTCACGAATGCCAAAAGAACTTGACTGGCTCGTGTATGATACCAAGTACTATATTGTACTAGGGCGCGATAAAAATTTCCGGGATTTTTGCCGAAAATTCGCTCAAAAGTGGTGTATACTGCTTCTACCACGTGAGATCTGCTTCCTGCTTCAGATCTACAATTGTTTTGTCTTTACTGCTCAGACACAAACACTGTTTCTTTCAGAATTCCTCTTTCTGCTATCGAGGTTCTGAATTCTGGAATTTCGCACCTGCTTGTAGCGAAAAACCAGGTCAAATCCCAACCTTACTGCTGGAGGGGATCTGACTCAGATTTGGCCGTTTCTGCTTTTAGCTCAAATCTGATTTCCTTCGGAATTACTGCTCTTCCTTGGGAAATATAAAACACGATCGATCTACGAACGTCGAGTGGCCGCCGTTCGTGGTCGCCAAATGGGAAAATAAATGCTCTGCTCCTCCAAACGATTCCACAGGCAATTCCCCTAGATAATTATGGGACAATCTCCCAATATATTCACACAAATAACCCACACGAATAAATGTCAATACTATTTATCCACGCACTTCCCAATCACAATCAAAACCAATACACGCCAATATCAAAGGGTAATATGTATCTGATCCACACGTCCAACGTTCCCCAAAATCCTCCTTTTTCCCATAGTGGCGGAATGCCAAGGTTTCCAAATGTCTCCGTGGCTGGGCGCAGGTTGGCTCCGAATGTTGCTGAGTCGGCTGGGGCCTCACAGAGTGTTTCGCTCAGTATGGGCGCAATTTGATTCCAAAAAAGCTGAAACGTGCCGTGCTAAAATCTTATGAGGT